>JALGQJ010000006.1:47909708-48624708 GCA_023055345.1 Quercus wislizeni
TATATGTTTCCTTTCACAATATTGTCAAAATTCCAATGAGTTGCAAATTCAATTTCTTTCTTTCTTTCTTTTTTCATAGTTTTCATGATCCATGCGATAATGAGAGAATCATAGCATGGTATAGGAACTAAAGTCACAAGCAATCGGCAATTTTGGTGCATCTACCTGCCAAATTTTCTCTCATGATCTTTTATATTCTTCTAAAATCATTTAACCATTATTCCAATATCGTGTGCTCTCTGAAGAATTTAATTATAAAATGAGGTATGTAATTGCGTGCTAGTACTTTTAAAATTACATACTATAATTATTGGCAAAAGAATAAAAAATAATGAAGCCTCCAAAAGAAGAAATTAGAGAACAATTTTGAAGCGTAAAATATTTTATTAACAGTAATATATCACAAGTGCGTATCTTAAGCACTAGAATGAAACAAGCTCGGTTTATTCCACCTCTTTCCAAGGCCTATAATAGCATTTCTTTGTGCCATTTTCTTCTGATCATATGGATATACTGCACCAACACCACCAGCCCTCAAACATGTCTTCTTCAACTTCATCACATGCACTTGGAAGTCCTTGGATGCAATTTTGTCATTGTGGAAAATGGGCACCAGTTAAAACATCATGGACCGGTGAAAACATAGGGAGGAGGTTTTGGGCGTGTGAAAAATATGGGGTATTGTGCTAATCTAAAAGCATTTTCTATCATCCTTTTCATGACGGTCTATGTGTCAAGTTGTTATTAGAATAACATGACGCTATTTTTATTAGCACGAATCATAATATACAAATTTGTTAAGTTGTGATTTACAACTATGTTTTATGTTGGTTTTATTCCATGACAAAAAGTGTTGTACTTGCTTTAAGTTATTTCCTTGTATTTTTGTGGGATTTTATTGTATTGGGTTTAGTATTAAGTTAGTTAAGACTCGAGCTTAAATGAAAATCAATGTATTTCGCGACTAACATGCGGAAGTTCGTGAGAAAGGTTCCCGCGAAAAGGGCATGTGAGAAGCACATGACTAGAAGCTAAAGAGTCGTGCCAGGCTGTCAATTTCATGAGTATTTCATGGGTAAGGCCTTCTCACGAGATACCCGCAAGACTTTTTGCCTAGAGGATTTTTAAGTATGACTTTCTTACCCATCACCCATATTATATATACCCTCATTACCCACAAATTGTAAGGAGGTCATTCAGAGAGAAAAACCCTAGATAAGTTTTCTACAACACACACCCTCATGGTAACGGCCTCAAAGATAGTGGCAATGACAGTGATAGAGCACTTCTAGTGGATGCATTTATGTAGGTGTAAACACAAAATCTCAAGTTTGAAAATCAAACAAGTGAAAAAAGTTTTATAAATATAAACTTGTATTTATTGAATAGTACAATTGTCTAGATTTAATTCTCTTAGAAAAGAAAAATCCTCTAATTCAATTTCTTCAATTCACGATTTGTGCAAACAAAGTCTTGATTCGAACACAAAATTCTCTCTACTTTGGTTGGAAGATGGATCAAATTGTTTTCACAACGAATCATTGGCTTTGAGCTTGTTAGATATATGTTTTTCTTCGAGTTTTCTTTAAATATTCTTTGAATGTGAAGGCTTTTGGGTGGAAGTTCTTCGGGGGTTTTAGAGACTTGATTGATAGAGTTTCAATGATTTGGGGCTTTTTGAAGTTTTTGGAGGCTTTTGAACTTTGACTCTAGTGGAACTTCGAGTTTTAGAAGAAGGATTCAAATAAGTTTCTTAGAATAATCTTTGAATATTCTTGAGGCAGAATTTCTCTAGATTTTTGATGTGTAGAAAAATGGGTGTTGACTAAGAGGGATGCCCTTTATTTATTGTGGTTTCTTAGGATGATTCCAACTTTAAATTGAACTCCTTGAGGATAAGTAGTGATTTTTTATTGGCTCAAAATTAAAGAGTCCCAGTAGGACATGTTATTTGTAGATAAATATCTCTCTTTTTAATTTTTTTAATAAAGGTAGTTATCAAAAAATTTAATTATAAATTAATATTTTTTTGTGGGCCCAAGTGACATATGGAAAATTTTAATTTGCCAATGTGATGTCATTTTGGATGACACATGTCAACACTTAATTTATTTTATATAATTAATTTAGTAAATTTGGTATTTGTCACTAAATTTGATGTGACACTTCATAATTGGCTTAATAATTTTTTCTCTCCGACAATAGACAGTAATCTTGCAACATGTATGAGTAGGAAGTGAAAGGTTAGCACAAAAAAAAAAAGTAGGAAGTGAAATTTCATATCTTTGTTCACTATTGAAGCAAAATACAATGTCATTGGAAGTTGTCGTACTCAGCTTTTTTGGAATAAAAATTTTGCTACAAGACTATTGCATTAATCAAGGTACCCACTCTTGACAACAACTCTTTATTATCAGACTAAGACATCAATCGATTTTTAGTGTAGGCGAGAAATGAGCCTCAGATCTCTTATTCAACCATTAAAGACTTTACCAGTTAAGCTAACTGCACCTTGATTGTTCTTTTTGACAAATACTAGTGCTATTAACATCTCCAAGAAGTTAGGGAAGAAAAGAAGTTATGAACCTTATCCAACATTATTGTACTATTTTTTTTATTATTATTATAAATTCACACACACTCACACAAGATAGAGGAAAGGGGAATTTTGAAAGACTTAGGATACGGTACATACTCAAAAGGGCCTAATATTCTTGTACAGTTTATTGATCATCTTTTAGAAAACTAGGTTATGTCTCTTAAGTTCATTCGTACTAAACATCAACTTGCTAATATTTTCAAAAAACCACTCAATTGCCTTCACTTTCAGTTTCTTCAACAAAATATATAGTTGTCTATGCCATTCCTTGAGTCAGTTAATACTTCTACTAGGTTGCACCTTCATGTCCATCATTCATCCTAGGAGTTAGGTTCCACCTTGAGTTTGAGAGTGGGAGTGTTAGAGATAATATGGTTGTGGTTGTTGTGCAATGGCCCAAGTGGCCCAATTTAGTGTAAAGCCCTTCTAAGGCTAACCTAAACTCTGCTATTCCTATATAAACCCTATTAGAGTTATTGTAATCTATACTTCGTCATAATATAACAATGTAGCCGCTAGGGCTTTACACCATGGACACAGGCCGTCAAGTCAAACCACGTAAACCAATCTTCCCTCTATTTCTCTCTTTCGCTTCCGCTTCCACATCTTTCTCTTTTGATTTTAACACTATCAATCATCAAATACATTATGCAGTTGATGTCCTTAATGTAGGAACTAAATTTAACCCTTACCAAAATGTAGAGACCAAAATGGTATTTTTGTCATAAATAAATAATGAAAGTCTAATTAATCAATCCTCTCAAACTTTGGGCAAATATTCTCTACCAAATATAATGGGCATTTCAATTAAAATATTAAAAAAATTAACTAAAACATAAAAGATTAATGCTAGAAAATAAATTAACTACATAGAAAAGAGTAATGCTAGAGTCAAAGGAAGTTAATTGCTGAGTCGATCAATGGTTGGCAATGATGAGTTGCTTGAAATCTAGGGAAGGCCATAGAAAATTGGCTCTAATATGATAAATTATTGATTGTCCTAAAAGTATAAACTATTAAGAAATGGTATATTTAATACAATTTGATTTCTTGGGACAGTTGTAAGTTTAATTGGGTCACTTGAAGGACTTATAGGTGCCCAACTAAATATATATTTTTTACTGTAATTGTAAAATCAATGGGAAAAGAAAGTAGGTCATACTTTTTATGAGCATATTTCTTGTCCTAGTAATGTTTGATTGTTGTTTTAAGCAGTACTATTACTTAACTTCACTATAAGTAGTGATGATTTCAGACAAAATCCACAAGTCATAGCTTCTTCCAATTAGGGATGGAAATTTTGCCCCGTTTCGCTTAACCTGCCCCACCCCGCTTTGCCCCGCTCAGGTTCTCCCCGCCCCGCAAAGGTGGTGGGGCAGCAATGGGGCAAGATTTTAGCTCCACACCACGGGGCAGGGCGGGGTTGGGTTTAGACTTTTTAGACCCACTCCGCCCTACCCCTCCCCATCCCCGTCCCCGTCCCCGTCCCCACCCCGCCCCATGTTGCTAAGGGTTATAATTGTAAAAAATTTTCATACCCTAAAACCCTACTATTTAAACAAGCATATCAATATTAGCTTATTTTATTCTACCTAATGTGGTTCTCTGCCTTTATTTTGTTATGTGTTATACTATAAGATTTTTTTTTTTTGGTGATTGTCTTGTTAAACACTTGGATATATTATTCAATTTTTTTCTAAAAATTGATTTGATTTTATGAGACAAATTTAGTTGTAATATCAAGTATATTTTTATTAATGAAATATGTTCCATTAAAAAAATTGTACTAGTTGTAGGGCAAATTAACAAAAAGTAGAGTTTTACGGAATAGGGTAGGGCGGGGCTTCATGGGCCTCCAAGGGGTGGGGATGGGGTGAGAAAGTTTTCCCCATCATGCAAGCAAGACGGGGATGGGGCAAGACAAAACCATGTGAGACAGGGACGAATACCCCATCCTTTGGCCCCGCCCTGCCCCATTGCCATCCCTACTTTCAGTAGCTGTTATCCACAATAGCACTTCACAGCTTCTCAATGGGGATGGTTGAACGTCCAGTTATAGATTGCTTTTAGCCATAAATAAGTATTAGAAATTATAACATCTTCGTAATTACTTCAGATCTAAACATCTTCATAATTTCTTCGGATTTGCTTCTTACATCTTTTTTGCTGCAAGGTTGATGATACTTGTGGATACTTTGCTTCACCGGCTTGATCCTCCTACATGTGCACGTGGTAGAGAACTACTGCCTTGGCTTAGAGAAATGTTGTGTTGGGAAATTTAGACTCTAGTTGATAGAATTAACAAATTTTAAATCCAAGTTGTAATTAGATTTATTAGGAATAAAACGTGTAAAAACAAACAAACATCAATATCATGTCAAAATCATGCAGTGGAAAAATAAATAAGACAAGATATGATGACCTAGGAAAACCAATGAAACAAACTACTTTCATAGTAAAAAACCTGGGGGGAAACCTTCCCAAAAAGCAATCCACTATAGTAAAGAGAAGTTTCAAATCTAGTACAAAACCTTTGTCCCTAGACTCTACAATCCCCATAGATAAACTTACAGCAAAAACCTTCTACCGCTTCAGACCCTCTGAACTCTTCAATATATGAACGCTACCCTTTTTGTTGCACGAATCCCAGTACATGACTAACTCACCAACTCGAAGAAGATTATTGGCTGTAAAGTTCTTCACTTTATCAACAATGAAGATCAAGAAGCACTTGGTTACAAAACCCTAAAGTACAAAGACGCAGTAGCTTCTTTCAAAGAGAATAAGGCATCGGTCACATTTTGCATATGTTCTCCTTGTATTCTCATATGTGATGGCCTCTAAAATAAGCCTTATATATGTCTAGAATTGTGAGAAAAGAAACCCTACACAAATACATAAGCTTAGGCTGAAAATCAGATCTAGAAATCTGAATTCCCGTAACCTTGATCGATCGGGAGGTGTCAAGGAGGTGTCGAGCTTTAAACTTCGACAGATACAGCTATCGAGAAGCTATCGAGGAGCTGTCAATGAGACAGAAGCTTTCTCGATCGATTCACTAGCTATTGAGAGATGTCGAGATTGTGATAACAATCAACTAAAAAGCTGGATAAATATCCTAGCTGTCAAGAGGTGTCGAGTAGCTGTCGAGCTATCTGTCCGCAGGTGTCGAGCTATCTGTCTAGCTCTAATGAACACAGTGGCAGAGCCACATTGGGACCCAAGGGGGCCTTGGCCCCCCTAAAATATTTGAAAAAACTAGTGTATATATAGTAGAGTTATTTTAATAAAGAAATGCTATATTTACAATATTTTTATAATAAATCTTAAATGACAAGTTATTATTGGCTGTTACATGTGCGCAAAAAAGTTATTTAAGTTATGGACTAAAATTAGAACTAATAACAACTTACCACTTAGGGTTTATTGTGAAATTGTTGTAAAAATATTGTGGAGGTAGCACTTAAATTATTTTCCTCCACTGCATAACCATGTGTGTGGTTAAAATGCTTCCTGCAAAAGCAAGTGTGTAGCTATGTAGGCTACTCTCACTTTCTCATATTTTTATTTGTTCTTAAAATATTAAAATAATCAATCTATCATAACATCATAAATGTATATGATTAAAATATATTATTTCTATCATTTAATTTATATATAAAATAATATAACATGTATTTGGTTGCAGTTATAGCTATTTTTTATATATATTGAAATTTGAATGATTGTTTGTCTTTTATTTTAAAATATTTAAATTATTAGTATTTTTTAAAATTTTAGTCATTATATTTAATGGGTGATAATTTAATTTGAAAAATCTAGGTTCATGGACAAGTTTAGGAGATGGTAATTCAGAAATAATACACTTTTGGATTTTGATTATTAAATAGTATGTACATTACTATTAGTATGGATATAATTAACATATACACAGAAATAATCAATTGTCTAATTTTATGTTTGGCCTCCCCAAATATAAATTTCTAGCTCCGCCACTGAATGAACAGCTTTTCTTCATTTATTTCTTGGTCCAATCTTCATGGCTTTAATATTATACTTGAACAACATGTTTCTTGAAGTATTAAACACATCCTAGATCTACCCAAATACAAGTAAAGTGCGTTTTGTCAAAGAATTAGCCAATTAAATAAAAAAATTGACATATGTTCTTAACAAGTGAAACACATATCTCCTAACATGTTGTACCACTAATAACTCGCTAGCTCAACGCAAGTTATGAAATTTTGTGTTTATCTAACATTGCTTCTAATGACTTTCTCAAAAAATAAATAAATAAATCATTGCTTCTAATGAAATATGTTCAATGTAACTCAAGCACACTTTATTTAGAATTTTAATGAATAATATTTACCGTTAACAATTGAAGGGTGCCCTATTCCTTAAATTCTGCTAATTAATAAATTGTAGCATAATTAAACACCAAAAAAAAAAACTGTTACTAATAACTTCCCACAATTTTTTTTTTTTTTTGAGAAATAATTACAACATGCTGCTAACCTTGCAACTCAAACTCTTCACCCCCTAAATCCCCAAGAAATTTGTGCATGTTGATGTGCTAATTCAGCTACAAAACCTTTGGCATAAATTCTCACATTTGTTTCCAATATAAACAAATCTATTTATATATTGCTTGGGTCAATCATATGTTGATGTTTGTACATCCGAGTCAAAACGCATTTGCATTTGAGTTGTAAAGTTTTTAAATTCTAGACTGTGTTGAATATCTTCATTAAAGACACACAACAACAATAAATAAAAAAAATAAAAATAAACCTTAAGAAACTACTCAAAATAGTGAAGCTTCTATTGCCACAATTGCGCTCAATCGATAAAGGTTTATTATTAAACATCGACCCCGATCCAATCAACCAATTGAACTTCAATTTTCCAAACTTCTAAGTTTGTGGCCCATGAAGACTAAAAGACCTAGGGATCTGTCAACTAGGGTTCCAGGACGCATATAAATAGGGAGGAAACTGTAGGGAATTTTAACCAAAATTCCAACCTGTGAGAAACAAAACAAATAGAGAAAACACACGTCAAAGAAAACAATCACACGCACAAGACAATATTTACGTGGTTCGGCAATTTGCCTACGTCCACAGAGTTGCAGGGATTTCACTATTATCAGGGAAAATACAATAGTGCACAAGAAACACTCTCAAGAAACTCAATTCCCAATACACCCTAACTCTCTCTCACCCACAAGACAAGAAAACACTATTCTTTCTTCTTATGCGGCTGCTAGGTTATTAGGAATTATCTCTAATTCTCACTGCTTGCCAAGTATCACAAACCTAATATATATATATATATATATGTAGGTCGGCTTGTACTAGGAATTATAATCCTAGTTGAATTGGGTTTCCTAATACTGCTTGTATTTGGTTTAGAAGAAGGAATTGGGCTTGGTAATTCAAGCCACACACGGCCCACTTCAACAAATCTCCACCTTGGCTTGAATTGATCAAGCTACATGAGCAAACTCCTCCATTAGCTCCACCTTAGCCCTTAGGGGCTCACAAGCTGCAAACATCAGCCACAATCCTCCATAACATAATCCCTCATCCCTGCAACTCATCCTCCTGTCCTCAAGCTAGAAGACCAATTGAAGCTGCGCACAGCTTCAACTTCTCAATAGTGACACCCTTAGTCAACATGTCTGCTGGGTTCTTAGATCCACAAATCTTCTCAAGCATTACCAGCTTATCTTCAACAAGGTAACGGATAAAGTGGTATTTTGTCTGTATGTGCTTCGACTTTGAATAAAAAGCCGAATTTTTGGCAAGAAAGATTGCACTCTGACTGTCACTGTGTAGAATGCCCATCTCCTGCTTCTTACCCAATTCATCTAAGAAACCATGTAGCCAAATCATCTCCTTTCCAGCTTCAGTGGCAGCAACATACTCAGCTTCTGTAGTAGACAAAGTAACAATCTTCTGTAGATTTGAAGCCCATGATATAGCTGTACCACCTAGAGTAAAAACAAACCCAGTAGTACTCTTTCTACTATCAATATCACCAGCAAAATCAGCATCTACATAACCCTGCAATTTCAAACTTGCACCTGTGAAGCAAAGACATGTATCTGATGAACCCTTCAGATATCTCAGAATCCACTTGACTGCCTTCCAATGCTGCTTTCTAGGCCTACTCATGAATCTGCTCACAACTCCCACTGCATGTGCAATGTCTGGCCTTGTACACACCATAGCATACATCAAGCTGCCAATAGCTGAGGCATAGGGCACCTTGCTCATATGGTCCCTTTCTTCCTCTGTCTTCGGTGACTGTTCTTTGCTTAGTTTGAAATGACTACCCAAAGGTGTGCTCACTGGTTGAGCTTCATTCATGTTGAATCTGCTAAGGACTTTCTTCACATACTCTGACTGTGAAAGCTTCAATGTACCATTAGCCTTGTCTCTAATGATTCTCATGCCAAGGATTTGCTTTGCAGCTCCCAAATCCTTCATTGCAAACTGTTTGGACAATTGCTTCTTCAGATTATTAATCTCCTCAATGCTAGACCCTGCAATAAGCATATCATCCACATACAACAGTAATATAATGTAAGAATTGTCAAAAGACTTAACATAGCAAGAATGATCAGCTTCACATCTCTTGAACCCAATTCTATGCATAAAACCGTCAAATTTCTTGTACCACTGTCTTGGAGCTTGTTTTAGGCCATATAAGCTCTTTCTCAGTTTGCAGACTAGATTCTCTTATCCCTAAACAATGAACCCTTCTGGCTGAATCATGTAAAGGTCTTCCTCCAAGTCACCATGAAGGAATGCTGTCTTCACATCTAGCTGTTCAAGATGTAAGTTTTCTGCAGCCACCATTCCTAGTACCAGTCTAATTGTTGACATCTTCACAACTGGAGAAAATATCTCTGTGAAGTCAATGCCCTCCTTCTGCTGGAACCCTTTAACAACTAATCTGGCCTTGTAACGTTTGCTACCATCATGCTCATTATTTATTCTGTATACCCACTTGTTGTGCAAAGCCTTCTTTCCTACTGGCAATTCAGTCAGTTCCCATGTTTGATTCCCCAATAAGGAATCCATCTCATCCTTCATGGCTAACTTCCACTTGCTTGAATTCTCATCTTGCAAGGCTTCATCATAACACTCTGGCTCACCACCATCAGTCAACAGGAGATAATTTAGAGTGGGTGAATAACGCTGTGGAGGTCTAATGTTTCTGAAAGATCTGCGGACTTCAGCTACAGGTGTACTCAGATCTACCTGTGAATTTACATTCTCCTTATCTTCTTCACCCATTTTCTGGACAGTACCTTCAGTCAATTCATCTAAGTTGACAAACTCAGATTTCTTTTGATCTACCTCTGTAACATCTGACACTACAGTTGACATGTCCTTGTACATAACCTGTTCATTAAATATCACATTTCTACTTCTGATGATTTTCCTGTTTTGTTCATCCCAAAACCTATAGCCAAATTTCTCATCACCATAGCCAATGAAAAAACATATTTTAGACTTTGCATCAAGTTTACTATGAGCATCGGAATCAATATGAACATAAAAAACACAACCAAAAACTTTTAAGTGTGAAAACTTTACCTCTTTACCGCTCCAAACCTTCTCAGGAAGTCTGAACTCCATGGGAACTAAAGGTCCTCGGTTTATCAAGTAAGTTGCAGTGCTAACAGCATCAGCCCAAAAAGTTTTTGGTAGTCCAGCATGCAACCTCATACTCCTAGCACGCTCATTGAGAGTTCTGTTCATGCGCTCAGCCACACCATTCTGCTGTGGTGTCCCAGGAATGGTCTTCTCCATCCTAATTCCCTGTGCAGCACAATACTCACTAAACCCTCCATCTACGTACTCTCCTCCATTATCTGACCTCAAACATTTTACTTTCAAACCTGTTTCTGTCTCAACCATGGCCTTCCACTTCTTAAAGGTTTCAAATACATCTGATTTATTTTTCAGAAAATAAACCCATACCTTTCTGCTTGAGTCATCAATGAAAGTGATGTAGTACCTTGAACCTCCAAGGGATGCAACCGGAGAAGGCCCCCACAAATCAGTGTGTATTAACTCCAATTTTTCAGCCTTCGGTGTCCTGCCAGTTTTCAAGAAGCTCACCTTTTTCTGCTTTCCTAAGATGCAACTTTCACACATGTCAAAATCAATGGACTTCAATTCTGGTAGTTTTCCTTTTGACAGCAGCATCTTCATCCCTTTCTCACTCATATGACCAAGTCTGCGGTGCCATAGGCTTGTATCAGTACTTGCATCAGCAACTGCAATTGTGTCTCTTGGACTTTAGGTCATGTACAGAGTACTAGTCTTCTTTCCATGAGCCAATACCCTAGCTCCCTTTGTAACCTTCTAAGTACCACCAACAAATAGTATTGCATGTCCTTCATCATCAAGTTGTCCAACAGAAATCAAATTCCTCCTCAGGTCAGGAATATGTCGAATCTTCTCCAGTAACCAAACAGACCCATTGGGCAACAATATTCGAACATCTCCCATACCCACAACATCCAAGGCTGAACCATCAGCCAAATACATCTTACCAAAATCACCTGCAACATAATTCTGTATGATTTCTCGGTGTGGAGTGGTATGAAACGAAGCTCCTGAATCCAAAACCCAATCATCAAGTGGACTGTCTACTGCAAGAAGTAATGCATCCTGTACCTCTTCTGTTACAGCATTAGCAGAGTCATCTTCATTCTTCTTCTTAGGACTTTTGCATTGATTCCTAAAGTGACCTGTTTTCCCACAATTCCAGCATTGTACTTGTTAGCCTGATCTAGATTTACTTCTGTTTCGATTAGAATTTCTAGATTTTGATCTACCCCGGTTTGAATTTCTGTCATTACCTCTTCCTCTTGTCTCAAGGTTTAGGGCAGAACCAGATCCTGAGGTTTCACCTGCATCTCTTCGGCGAATCTCCTCAGCCAGAATTAAATCTCGTATATCATTGTACTTGAGCTTTTCCTTTCCTGTAGAATTGCTTACTGCCATCCTCATTGCCTCCCAACTGTTTGGCAAATAAACCAAAACGATCAATGCACGGATCTCATCATCAAAATCAATTTCTACAGACGACAATTGATTTGTGATAGTGTTAAATTCATTCAGATGTTGTGCTACTGATGCATTCTCTGCCATCTTTAGATTAAACAGTTTCTTCATCAAGTGCACTTTATTGTTTGCTGACGGCTTTTCATACATACCAGACAAAGCCTTCATCAGATTTGCTGTGGTCTTCTCCTTTACAACATTGTGTGCAACAGACCTAGACAGAGTTAACCTGATAACTCCTAGTACCTGTCTATCAAGAAGAGCCCATTCCTCAGCCTTCATAGCCTCAGGTTTTGTCCCTAAAAGCGGCAGATGCAATTTCCTCCCATAGAGATAATCTTTAATCTGCATCCTCCAATACGCGAAGTCTGTGCCATCAAACTTTTCTATTCCAGACGCCTTTCCTGCTTCCTCTGCCATTGCTCCCACTCAAACCTAACCCTAGGCTCTGATACCAGTTGTAGGGAATTTTAACCAAAATTCCAACCTGTGAGAAACAAAACAAATAGAGAAAACACACGTCAAAGAAAACAATCACACGCACAAGACAATATTTACGTGGTTCGGCAATTTGCCTCCGTCCACGGAATTGCAGGGATTTCACTATTATCAGGGAAAATACAATAGTGCACAAGAAACACTCTCAAGAAACCCAATTCCCAATACACCCTAACTCTCTCTCACCCACAAGACAAGAAAACACTATTCTTTCTTCTTATGCGGTTGCTAGGTTATTAGGAATTATCTCTAATTCTCACTGCTTGCCAAGTATCAAAAACCTAATATATATATATATATATATATATATATATATATGTAGGTCGGCTTGTACTAGGAATTATAATCCTAGTTGAATTGGGTTTCCTAATACTGCTTGTATTTGGTTTAGAAGAAGGAATTGGGCTTGGTAATTCAAGCCACACACGGCCCACTTCAACAGAAACCACCCTTGGACAACCCCCACCCCTCCCCAAATTTTTTTTTTTAAATGTTAGTGTAAATTTATGTATTAAAATTAGCAATTTTGTTCTATAAAATTACATTTTCCCCCTTTAATATCGTTACAAGCTATTGAAGTAATAAATTTTTATTGGTTTGCATATGAGTCTACCACTTATATCACTTTTTTACATAACAATAACCACTAACCACATCAGCAATTTATAAAAACATTTGTAACTCTAGCATTTTCCTCATTTTAAAGGCTTTAAAAAATTTATAGATCTAAAATTTAAAACAAAATATACAAGCCCAAAAAAATTAGCTCATCAACAAAAATTACTAATAGCAAAAATATAATTAAAAAATTAAGCTCAATCGACCAATTTTATCCAAAACAAACAACCTAGACCTTTAAAAAATTTAAACAAAATAATTTTTTCCTTACCTAACACTACTAATCAAAGACACTTCAAAAAGTAAAAATAAAAAATAACCATAGTAGCTAAACAGCATAGCTTGAGGCCAAAGTGATCGCATGTAGCCAACAACAAAACCACTCCTCCTAATTCCGAGTCCTAGCCTCGTCCCTATATATAAAGCCTCATTAAGTCATCCTAACCACCTAAAAAAACTCTGTGGAAGTTAAAGAATCTATTGCAATGATTTTGTGTCAAGGGTTTTGTACCAAGCTACATCTCTAGAGCTTATTAAAGATCAAGAGAGTTCTTGTGAAGACATATGCACCAACATCTACTACAACCAAAAGTCAATGAAGTGAAGTCAATCATGAATTGGGTATTTGTACACTGAAGAAATTCACAATGTAGAAGAGTCTAATTAGGTTGGAGTTACGTGTGGAAGTTACTACTGTATGTAGGTAACAATACTAGGATCGAGTTATATTCTTTATTGTAATAACTTTCATTCTACCTAGTAAACTCTTCACATTGGTGGTAAGCTTCAAACCACCCATTGGGGTTTTTGCCATCTGAATTTTCCCCATCTTAACTGTATCATTGTGTTCAAAATTATTGTCGGCTGCACTTAGTTTTGTGATATGGTTGTGCCCATTATAAACTAATCAATTGGACCTTTGCATAATTAGACGTTAGCTAACATTCTAGATATTGTCCAAAATTAAACAGACCTTTTATTATTATTGTTGTTGTTGTTGTTATATGTGGATAAGAACAGTAAGAGTCATACTCAAATAAGTAAAAAAAATATTAGGTTCAAGAGCAAATCAAAATAGATTAGGGTCCGTTTGGATTGAACTTATTGTTGCTAAAACTGAAAACTGAAAACTGAAAACTAAAAACACTGTAGCAAAATAATTTTTAACTGTGTGAATAGTATCGTGAGACCCATTTTTAATATTTTTAAATGCGTAAACAGTGCATGTACAGTACATAAACAGTACATGCACAGTACATGAACAGTACATATACTGTTTATAAACAGTAAATTTTGTCTCTAAAAGTCAATAACTACAGCTTTAAAAAAAAAAAAATGCACTTCAGAAAATGCGGACACCGAATCCAAACCGGCATAAAGCTCAAAATAACTTCACGCGTCTGATAAAGTTGTACTTGGAATTTTCTTCTTCCTGATTTTTTTTATAGTTGAAATACATAAATGGATTTTCCATTTGTCTTCCTATAGGACAGAATTAAATAAAAAAATAATTTCTTTGATTTGTATTGTTGCACGAGAACAAATGATAGAAATTAGTTTCTTACCTTTCTGGTTCTGGACATTATATTGACATAACTAGTGTCTATTTGGCAAAATTATTTTTGCCAACTTATTTTTCTATTTAGTTTCTTTATATTATTATTCGTGGGCCTTATTGCATATTTTGGCATTTTTCATAGGTCTTACTGTACTATTTTATTTAATTTTTACTTTTATTTATAGTACTTTTAGTAAAAAAAATTTCTATTTCAGCAAAATAAGCGAATTTCAAATGGACCTCTAGTCCTATTATTATTATAGTACAACTTTGAATGGTGTAATTGTTGTTGTGCACCAACAGTGCATGCACCAAACATACAGCACTTGAAAATTATAATTGGCTTCAAAATACGATTTTAGTTAAAAATCTAAAATTGTGAAATTATTTCTTGAAAATACAATTTTTCAATTTAATTGAAATCGTGTTTTAAACTACCGATTTCAATTGACGTGGCACGCACACCACACCGTACAGGCACCGATGTGTAATTAACAGCCTTTCTTTGAACAATCTTCCAAACATGTTAACAGAAAGGTATACTCTTCGCCAAACTAGACTTTGACTTGTTCTTTCTTTTTTTCCCGTAGACTTGTCTTCCGAGCAAATCAATCATCTTTACAAATTTCAGCTATAAATTCAATTTCTGTCAGATGGGTTCCTCACAAAAATAGAGAACTTAATTCTTTTGGAGGCCATGGGAGAAGGAGAAGCTGCAGATGATCAAACCCCATTTTTCCAAACTCAACCAGCAGTGCATCCTCTCAAGATAACTGGTTTGGTTTCAGTTCACCCTTTCATTAACCCTTCTTTTGTTTTATTTTCAATTAATGTTGACTATCACAAAGTGCGCGTTCGAAAGTGCAAAGATTCAATGGCCTCAACTTCTCATTTTTATTCATCTTTGCTTCTCAGGATTATCAAAATTATCTTAAGTTGCAAATCCATTAATTCTTTTCTTTTTTCCCCAAAATAGTTTTCGTGATCCATGCAATAATGAGAGAATAATAGCATGTTATAGGAACTAAAGTCGCAAGTAGACGGCAATTTTGGTGCCTCTAACCGCCAAATTTCCTTTCATTCTTTCATTTCTTCTAAACAATTATGCTACTTTCAGGCTTCAGCATGAAAATGCATCATTTATCTAATATTCTAACATATTGTATTATGTAAAGAATTTAACTAACAGAATGACATTCTTAAATGCATGCTAGTATTTACAAAATGACGTACCATATTTATTGAGAAAAGAATAAAATATGACTTACATCATAAACCCACCGAAAGAAGAAATAGGACAACAATTTTTTTAACTATAACACTTAATCTCCTATGGTTATGTTTTAAGCGTAAACTATTTGATCTCCCTCAATATTTTAACAATTATATATCACATGTGCGTATCTTAAACACTCTTTTCAAGGGCTATAATAATAGCATTTCTCTGTGCCATTTTCTTCAGATTATATGGATATACCGCACCAGCACCACCAGCCCTCAACGATGTCTTCTTCAACTTCATTACATGCACTTGGAAGTCCTTGGATTCACTTTTGTCATTGTGGAAAAAGGGCACCAGTGAAAACATCATGGACTGGTGAAAACATAGGGAGGAGGTTTTGGGCGTGTGAAAAATATGGGGTATTGTGCTCATCTAAAAGCATAGAATTTCTCATCATCTTTTGCATAACCATTTGATGTGTCAAGTTGTTATTAGAACAATATCATATCACTGACACTATTTTTATTAGCGCAAATTACAATATATTATCTTAACAATTTTTGGAATTTTGTGTGTCCAAACTTATTGATTGAATCTGAAAATAATCTCTCTCTCTGTTATTTAAGTATTAATTATGTTTAATCTATTTTTTGCTGCAAGGTTGATGACACTTGTGGATATTTTGTTTGGCTTGACCCTCCTACATGTGCACGTGGTAGAGAATTGGTGCCTTGGCTTAGAGAGAAGATAGATAGCTTAGAGAAGGAGGTGGCAGCAGCCCATGCAAAGGAGAAAAATTATTCTCGAGCAATGTTGTTTTTTACTTTATCTTTTGTTGGGTTGACGTGGGTGAACTTATTTCGAATTATTGGATGATATTTATGTACTCTTAACAATCAGATTTGCTCTTCTTCTTTCTTTCTTTTTTCTTTTTTTTTTCTTTTTTTAATAAGCCTAGTGAAATAAAAAAAAATGTAATTCTTCCACAACTAGACAATGTCCTGCCTATGGGCAAATACTTTATAATTTCATTTGATTTATATGTTTTTATAAAGATCTATATATAATATTCATTTTGCTGTATAATATTTATAATATTTTTTCATACTATTGCTGAATTCTTTGAAACTTGATTTTCTTAATTCATATCTTATAAATTTTCTAGTCCTAGAAGTAGTTTCTAACTATTTAGCGGATTTTCTTTACTGATCTAGATATATAAAGTTGGAACTAAATAGCGCTTAGACAATGAAATATATTTTATTATAAATTTAATATTTAAAATAAAAAATGAAATCTACATAAAAAGTAGATTTTATTTTTATAACTGAACACAAAACAATGATTAAATACTTCTTCCGCCACTCCAATCGTACCACTAAATCCCAAGACCCCAATTGCAAATATTGTGTTTGTAGGGTCACAAATCGTAGCCCAAACCCAGATAGAATAGGATATGGGCCCAATAAGCCCAATACAATAAATTTTAAGAGAGTGGGTGAAAGAATTGGGCTTGTGATGGGTTTTACAACAGCTAATAGGGGTTAGGAGTCTGTCCGATGAGGATAAAACACATAATCAAATGGTATACTCAAGTCCGAGGAGTAAATTTTTGAATAAGTTGGTTATTTCAGATGGTGTCCGAGGAGTAAATTCTTGGATGAATTGGTAACTTCTTATGCTGTTCTTCCTAGTGCTACAGTGAATCTTCCTCAATATTTTTCCTCAATATCTTTCGATCCCCTTCTTCTGGAGATTCTCCTCTGTTATATAGTCCTCCTTTTTTCAATTCCACCGTCCAATTGTCTACTATCTAGTCTCGTACTCGAGTTTCTGTCCCCTTTCCCACAGCTTTTTGATTTTCTGGGAATAAAAGTAGTTGAAAACACTGTTCAGAGGTCTTCTCCACATTAATGGGGCCAGAAAAGCTGCTATAATGCATTTAATGCGATGGTAGCAGCTTTTTCCTTAGATATTTCTGTGTTCTTATCCCTTCCCTGTACATTTGAAGTCTATCTTCGTCGCTAGAGCTTCCTGGAAGGTGGTCTAGGGTAAGACGAAGCTCACTTTACTGATATATGTCAGATTCGAGGAGGATGACCCTCTCGAACCAACACCCTTGGACATTTATACGCTCTACTATCTATTACGGGGCCTTCTCCCATGCTTTCTTCTCCTCGGACGTATTATTATTAAAGAGTGGGACTTAAGCCCAACGCAAAGGCTCAAGTTTTTGCTCCCCACAATAGCCCCTCAAAATTCTAATTTTTCCCTCTCATCCGAGGAGAAAAATTATAATTTTGATGTATATCCGTAATTACAATGAAGTCCACAAGGATATTTAAACCCAGGCACGTGGAAGGGTCATTTCTGTCATTTCACGAGAGCTTCTAACGCTTGGGAACTCGCACAACATCATTAAACGCTTAGGATTACGTTACGCTCCAGACATCCAATGGTGGAACACTAATCCAACGGTTCAGATCTTACCTTCAATATTTGGGCGGGATTGTGTCTCCTTTTTTTGCTTCAACTATAAAAGCTTCCAAATGTCATTCTTTTCACTCTTCATCAGAGTTTGCAATTTCAGAGCGTTCATATCTCCATATTCATCATACTTTCACAAAAGAGATTTCAAAGATCCTCCAGAGACAAGAAGATCAGTTCGCATCTTACCCCACGTAAGTTTCGTTCTTCGAACTTCCTCTATCTTCTCGGCTAACTTCCTCGGCTAACCATTCTACACTTCACAAGCCTAACATGGGTAGATTTGAGTGTCTAGTAAAGACTCCGGCCCTGATAGAGTCGTTCAAAGAAAAGTATCACATTCCCTAGGATGTAATGGTACGACACTGCACCACAGAAGGGGTAGAGTTTGACCGAAAAGTAGGGGAGGTCGTAATCCCTATGATTGCCTTCATAGAAAGAGGCATGATCGTCCCTATGGGTAGGATTACAAGGGATTACCTACGTGCCCATAGGCTTTGCCCCCACCAATGTGCTCCCAACTTTTTTAGAGTCTTAGGATCAATCGACGCTTTGGACTGACATCTGGGGCTAGGACTGACTTGGTACAACGTCGTTCACTTATACGAAGGCCATATAGAATCCCGGGCAGGATTTTACCTTAAGTCTCATTCCAGTGTGGTCAAGTTGATCTCCTACCTCCCCAAATCTAACAAAGGGATGAAAGATGACTACCTCATCCTGTCGGGCCCTTGGAGTGACGGTCTACCTTGCCCAACCAAGCTAGGAGAGCCAGGTGGAGCAACTTAGATTTAGGGCTTCTAACATTAGACTTAAGGAGTTCTCGGCTTTACTTTACTATACTTAAATATCATTTTGGTGCATTTGCACTTATTTATTCAGTTATTTTTGTATTGCCACGGCTCTTAACTATTTGATTTGTTTACTTGACAGATAAATTGTATACCAACCCAAAACTCAGCCTAATCAACGTTCCAGCCCTTAATTACCTGCTCAGATCACAAATTTTTGTGAACACCGACGGGCAACTTCATGCAGTTCACCTGATTTTGGACTTTGAGCCAATTTCTAGGTCATTTCTGGACGTCAGCAATTCTATCCGAGCAATCGATCACCGTTTAGCACATATAGACGTCCCTCGGCCGAACTTTCTTGCTCCGTACGACCTTCCGCCTGTTGACCATCCTATCCCACAAGGGATACCTCTTACTGCCCAACCATTACAACAAGTACAACTTGGAGAAGCCATTATCGGAGAAGGAACAGCTTCCTCTTCTTCCCTTGAACACGAAATTGATGCATTCAAGTTTGAAGAGGAAACAATCCTTATATCGGAGGCTGAAAAGGGGGTAGACGAGCATTCGTGCATGCAGACTCCTGCCCAAGCGGTAACTTATATTGCCGACACTTCAGATGAGGAGGAAGAAATGGCCCCCAAGACCGGTCCAAGCCTGAAGGAGCTGATGAAGAACAGGAATAAGGCACCATCCCCTCAAGATAAGAATAAGTCTAGACCTCCTACAAATCCTCCTCCTCCACCTCAGGTTCCTGCCGACCTTGGACTGAAGCCCAACCCAGACCTAAAGAGGAAAAGGCTAGTGGATAATGTCGAGGAGGGGGAGTTGGGCCCCTCAAAAGGAACTAAACAGGCCAAGCAGACACAAGACCACAGGAGCAGGAGGTCCCACTACGTGGACAACCGAGAAGAACCCCCGGTGGCCCAAGTACGTCGCTCTCCATGTACTTGGTCACCCGTATTGGAGGTGGATGGTATGCCCGTAGCGTTTGATGCCACACTTAGGCATTTTCACGGGGGTCATGCTGGCCTGTTGGCTGAAGCTCTACAACAGCCACTCCTCCCGCCTCAAGATATGGCGACCTACAGGAGTTTTAACCATCCTGATCTCTTCTTTTCCCTAAAAAGGGACTTGGAAATGGTAAGCTATTCTGCTCATTTTTCCTTCATTTACGCTTACTTGCATTTTATAACATAAGTCACTTTATCATTACACGTACTAGGTCACGCAACAAGTGTTTGTGGCAGAGGAGTGGGTGAAGAACTCTCGCAACGAGACGAGGGTTACCCATGACGCCCGAGAGACCGCAGAGGCTCAGCTAGGTGCACTGAGAGACAAACAAGCACAAATGGCCGAGCAGGTGAAACAAGCTCTCAAGGAGAAGGCCAGTGCCGAAGTGGGCCTAAAAACGACTGAGAGACAGGCTGAAGATCTTCGCAAGGAGCTGCACTACTGCGAAATTAATATGGCAACAGAGAAGTAGATGGTGAAAGATCTCCGCGAAGAACTTCACAAGGCCAGGGAGGCTGCCCAACTACTAAAGGAGGCAGCTGAGGCCGAAAAGCAGACTGCGTATGCCCTGGGGGTACAGGAGACTCAGAGTAGGCTTACTGAGGAATTTTATACCTTAGCCAAGGATTACTGCGACATCACTTGGGGTAAAGCCCTTGATGCCGCTAGGATCCCTGCTGATTCTAGCCTAAGACAACCTGAGAGCATATATTATGATTCGGATATCCGAAAGCTCCCAGGTTCTGACTATCCTCCCCCAGAGCAATCTGCCCAAGTGTTTGAGGCTCCTACAAAAGATCAAGCTCCTCCTGCTCCTGTGGAAGTCCCAACAGATTCTCGCCAAGATGCTGGCCAAGGGAAAAAAGTTGAGGCTCCCCAGAGCAAGGACAATAACCAAGATAAGGGTAAAGGCAAGGCTTCAGACACTGCTATTTCTCAGTCCAAGCAAGTTGCTGACCAAGGAGCTCCCAGGACGAAAGCTTAGGATATTAGTTTTAGTATTGCATTTGTTTTCCTTGTTTACTGTTTTTGTATATATATATTTTTTAAAGATATGTACTTCGGTTTCATTATTAATGAAGATATACTCCTTTTGTTTTACAAGTCATGATTAATAATGGTGAACTCTTTTGTTGTCATTTCATTCATTTTTTTTATTTGAATTGTACGTATGGTTTAGAAGATCAATTCAACCAAAAAGGTCCAGGACTTTGAGTCTGTATATGAACCAAATAAGCATCTTTAATAGTAACGAGGTAACAATAAATATAATCAACCCAAATGGGTATTTTAAATAATATGCTTAAGCTTAAATTTAAATACTTAAGGAAACTTAGAACGAGTGATAACTAACCCAAATCATCTGGTCCAAGGACTCTAGTCATGATTGAGTTTAAATTTAAACACTTGATAGAACTGGGAAAGAGTGTTAACTAACCTAAATCATCTAGTCCGAGGACTTCAGGCATGATTGGATTTAAGTTTGAACACTTAATAGAGCTGCAAGAGTATTAACTAACCCAAATCATCTAGTCCGAGGACTCATGCATGATTGGATTTAAGTTTAAACACTTAATAGAACTGCAAGAGTGTTAACTAACCCAAATCATCTGGTCCGAGGACTCATGCATGATTGGATTTAAGTTTAAACAAATAATAGAACTGCAAGAGTGTTAACTAACCTAAATCATCTGGTCCGGGGACTCATGCATGATTGGATTTAAATTTAAACACCTAATAGAACTGCAAGAGTGTTAATTAACCCAAATCATCTGGTCCGAGGACTCATGCATGATTGGATTTAAGTTTAAACACCTAATAGAACTGCAAGAGTGTTAACTAACCCAAATCATCTAGTCCGAGGACTCATGCATGATTGGATTTAAGTTTAAACACCTAATAGAACTGCAAGAGTGTTAACTAACCCAAATCATCTGGTCCGAGGACTCATGCATGATTGGATTTAAGTTTAAACACTTAATAGAACTGCAAGAGTGGCATGTACACTTCACATAACGAAAAAATATTGATCAACTACACATTTATTAATAATAATACCTTTTTAAGTTATTGACATTCCAAGGGTGGGGTACTACAAGCCCGTCCAGATCTTCTAAGAAGTATGCTCCAATGCCAGCGTTGAAGGTGATACGATATGGTCCTTCCCAATTTGGCCCCAATTTTCCCCACGTCGGATTTCTTGCCGAGCCCACAACTTTACGCAGTACCAGGTCACCAGGGGTTAAAGGTCTTATCCTTGCATAGGCATCATAACCTCGCTTTAGCTTCTGCTGATAATGGGCCAACTGAACCATTGCATTCTCTCTTTTCCTCAATCAAGTCTAGACCTCTTGCCAGTTGCTCATCGTTGTCTTTTGGATTGAACGAGTTGATTCTCGTCATCGGGAACCCAGACTCCAAAGGGATGACAACTTCAGCCCCATAAGTTATTGAGAAAGGGGTCTCTCCAGTGGACCTGCGAGGCATGGTTCTATACGTCTAGAGTACGTGTGGAAGTTCTTCCACCCATTTACCTTTTGCATCATCCAATCTTTTCTTCAATCCACTTAATATGACTTTATTCACAGCTTCAGCCTGTCCATTCCCTTGGGGGTAAGCCAGAGTAGAATACCTGTTAGTAATCCCCAGCTCGCCATAATAATTTCTGAACATCTTGCTATCAAATTGGAGTCCATTATCTGAGATGAGAACATGAGGGACGCCAAATCGAGTAACAATGCTTTTCCAGATGAATCTTTTTGCATCCACATCTTGAATATTAGCCAGAGGTTCCGCTTCAACCCACTTCGTAAAATAGTCTGTGCCGACTATAAGATACTTCTTGTTTCCCACTGCTTTAAGAAATGATCCGAAGATATCTAAGCCCCATTGAGCAAATAGCCATGGACTAGATAGTGGATTAAGCATTCCCCCTGGTTGGTGTATGCTCGGTGAGTACCGCTGGCACTGATCACACTTTTTAACATATTCCAAAGCTTCTCTCTGCATATTTGGCCACCAATAACCTTGAGTAATGGCCTTATATGCTAAGGATCTGCCTCCAGTATGACTTCCACAGATTTCTTCATGCATCTCTTCTAAGAGTGATTCAACTTGGTCGGGATGAACACATAGCAAATAAGGCCCTAAAAAGGAACGCCTATATAGCTTGCTGTCCTCCGACAACCAATAACTAGTAGTTTTTCTTCGTATTTTGTCAACTTCGATTTTCTCCTCAGGCAAAATATCTTCCTTCAAGAATTGCGTGATAGAATCCATCCAACTTGGCCCCGCTCTTACTTTATTGATTTGAACCGTGTTTACTGTTGCTGAAGGTCTATGTAGGTCCTCAACAAGGATTATTCGAGGCAAGTTTTGTGCCGAGGAGGTTGCAAGCGTGGCCAAAGAGTTCGCATGCGCATTGCCACTTCTTGGGATATATAGTAAGCTAAAGGATTCAAATTTCGTCTACATGATTTTAACTTGACTAAGATACCCCCGCATTCTTTCATCCTTGGCTTCGAATTCCCCTTTTACTTGACCAACAACTAGCCTTGAGTCCGAGAAGAGTTTTATGGACTTCCCTACCATTCTTTAGACCATATCCATTCCTTCCAATAGAGCTTCATACTCCGCTTCATTATTCGTGGCTGGAAAGTCTAACCTCAGAGACTTCTCAACGATAACCTTCTCAGAAGACGTCAATACTAATCCAACCCCCGAGCCTTTTTGGTTTGATGCTTCGTCTACATGTACTTCCCATGTCGGAGGGCAGTACTGGGAGATTGTATCTACCAATTTTTCAATCTTGTTTCTGTCTGCTAGTAATTCATCCGCTTCAGGTTTGATGAATTCTGCCACCAAGTCGGCGAGGACCTGTCCCTTCATGGAGGTACGAGGCATATACTTGATATCGAAAGCTCCTAGGATTGTACCCCACTTGGCTATCCTTCTCGTGTAATCGGCACTTCTGAGTATAATTTTTAGTGGGAGTTGTGTAAGAACAACCACTGTATGCACTTGGAAATAGTGAGGCAACTTGCGCGTGCCAAGCACCACTGCCAAGATAGCTTTTTCTAGTGGTAGATAACGCACTTCCGCTTCATGCAGCGACTTACTCACGTAGTATACTGGCCGCTGTACACCGTTATCCACTCGTATCAACACTAAACTCAATGCATACGAGGCTACAGAAATATAGGTGAAAAGAACTTCATCTGGCTCAGGACTAGACATGACCGGCGGCCAAGCTAGATAGTCTTTGAGTTGCTGAAAGGCTTCGGCACACTCCTTTGTCCATTCAAAGTTCTTCCATTTGTTGATCAATAAGAAGAAAGGTCGGCATCTATCTGCAGATCGAGATATGAATCTATTCAAAGCGGCGGCCATTCCAGTTGGCTTTTGCACTTCTTTTGGGTTCCGAGGAGTTCGCATATTGTTGATAGTTTTAATCTAGTCGGGATTAACTTCAATTCCTTGGTGAGTAACCATGTAACCCAAGAATTTCCCCGATCCTACACCAAATGAGCATTTGGAAGCATTTAGACGTAGCTTATAGTTTCTGAGAATTTCAAAGACAACTTGAAGGTCCCTAAGGTGCTCCGACACCATTTTGCTTTTTACCACCATATCGTCTATATAAATCTCAATGTTTTTTCCCAATAATGATTTGAACATCCTCGTCATCATTCTCTAATAGGTGGAACCTGCATTCTTCAAGCCAAATGGCATCACTTTGTAATGGTAATTCCCAACTGGAGTAACAAAGGCAGTTTTTTCTTGATCGTCCAAGGCCAAAGGTATCTGATGATAACCCTGAAAAGCGTCCAAGAAACTCATCCGAGGATGGCTGACAATGGCGTCCACCAGCTGATCAATCTTGGGCATGGGTAATGGATTTGTAGGGCAAGCCTTATTCAAAGCTATGAAATCAACACAAACTCGCCACTTCCCACTCTTTTTCTTAACTACTATCGTGTTTGCCAACCATTCAGGATAGAAGACTTCCTTGATAGCCCCAGCCTGTTTGAGTTTCGTCACTTCCTGACGGACTGCTTCTGCATGCTCTTTAGATGGACGACGAGGGAGCTGCTTTTTAGGAGTTATTAACGGATTAACATTCAAGTGGTGGCAAATGAAGTCTGGATCCACCCCTAGAGCCTCATAAGCATTCCAGGCAAAGACGTCGATGTTTTATTTAAGGAACTCTACCAGTTCCTCCCTCTCTTGCTGAGGTAGTTGGGATCCGACTTGAAAAAACTTCTCCGGATTATCTCCTATTGTGATTTTCACAAAATCTTCACATTTCACCTCATCGGACGTCCCACCACTAGATAACATTGGGGGTTTTAACTGCTATAACTCATCTCCATGAGTCACAAATTCTACTTCAGGCTTGTGTCGGATGGCTGCTATCATGCACTGTCGCGCCATGGTTTGATCACCCAGTATTTCTTCTATTTTGCCTCCAGATGAGTATTTGATCTTCTGATGAAAGGTGGAAGAGACTGCTCCTAAAGTATGAAGCCAAGGTCTAGCAACAATTGCTGTATAAGGGGAGTATGCATCTACTACGATAAAATCGACTTCCACTGTTTCCGATCCAGTTTGCACTGGTAGTCTGATCTGTCCCTTCGGGATAATAACCTTCCCTTCAAAGCTTACTAGAGGAGAATTGTAAGGTGTCAGATCTTCAGTTCTTAAATTCAGCCCCTTGAAAAGATTAGGATACATGATCTCGGCCGCGCTACCTTGATCCACCATTACTCTCTTCAGATCATAACCTCCTATTTGGAGAATGATCACTAGGGCATCATCATGAGGCTGAATAATTCCAATCTTGTCCTTGTCTGAGAATCCCATGACCAAGGACCGATCCAGTTTAGCTCTCTTCCGCCCGTGGCTACTATCCTCAGGAAACAGGCGAGCCACGGACATTACTCTAGAAGGGCATGACCCCGTTCTGCCAGGCACCGCAAAAATAACGTTGATAGTTCTGAGAGAGGATCGTGAAGGATTCTCCCTTTCCGGCCGAGTATCAGTCTGACCACTCAGACTACTAGAATGATGCAACAGCTGTTTCAATTTGCCTTCTCAGACGAGTTGGTCCAAGTGATCCCATAAACTTCTGCAATCCTCTGTAGTGTGACCGTGGTCTCGATGGTATTGACAATAGAGATTTCGGTTTCTCTTTTTAGGGTTTCCCATCATCTTATTGGGCCATTTGAAGAAAGGCTCGTTCTTAACTTTTTCCAAAACTTGATGCACGGGTTCTCAGAATACAACTCCGACCACCTGATTGTTATTTGACACCTGCTGCTCAGTATAATCCCTTCTCGACCGGTTATTATTGTATCTGTCCGACCTAAATTCTCTCCTTTCTTGAGGGACAAACTTGGCTTTCCCTTTCCCCTGTTGTTGATCATCTTCTATCCTTTTATACTTGTCCACCCTATCCATTAGTTGTCGCAAACTGGTGACCGGTTTACTTGTCAAGGATTTTCTCAAACCGTGTTCGGAGAGAAGGCTGACCTTGAAAGTTCTAATAGCGACCTCATCAAAATCTCCATCAATCTTGTTGAACATCTCCCAATACCTTTCAGCATACGACTTCACAGATTCTCCTTCTCTCATTGTCATAGACAGCAGAGAATCTAGGGGCTGAGGAACCCTACTGCATGTAATAAACCAGGAACAGAATGATTGAGTAAGCTTCTTGAAGGAGCTGATGGAATTAGTCCTCAACCCATCGAACCACCTTATCGGCATCGGTCCTAAGCTGGAGGGGAACATTCTACACAGCAAGGCTTCGTCTTGAGAGTGAACTGCCATCTTCTGTTTGAATTGGCTTGCATGCTCTACAGGATCGGTACGTCCGTTATACATGGTGAAAGTGGGTTGGTGAAAGCGTCTAGGAAGTTTTGCCTTTTCTATTCCCCGAGTAAAGGGGGACTTAGAAATTTAGCTCAGAGCCTTCTTCATGACCTTTATTCCTACCCCCCTCTCAGACGAACTTTTTCTCCTCCTCTTGTGAGAGTGTTCCTCTTCATAAGAATAGGATTCACTGGGTGGAGTCTCTGAGCATTCCCTGTAACTGGCATCTCCTTCATCATTGGAAGAAACATCAGAGCTTGAAGGGGTTTCCTTTCGTTGTGCACGACGAAGTTTCTTTTTTAGATCTTCAATTTCTCGTTGCAAATCCTTTTCATCAGCTTGCCCGTGTACCAAGTGATTCTTTCGTCAATAGCCACTTCTACCAGCATGAATCGTCTGCGAGCTGCCCTCTTGCTGGTTATCTACGTGATTTTCCTGTTCAAGGTTGTGGAGCTCGCCTTGTTGATGAACGTTAACTGATTCTGCATGGGGTGGACTGATCTGTTGTGGTCCTGAACCCGCCATAACTGTTATAAACTTTACTAGCTCTAATTCTCCCCACAGAAGGCGCCAATTGTAGGGTCACAAATCGTAGCCCAAACCCAGATAGAATAGGATATGGGCCCAATAAGCCCAATACAATAAATTTGTAAGAGAATGGGTGAAAGAATTGGGCTGGTGATGGGTTTTACAACAGCTAATAGGGGTTAAGAGTTTGTCTGATGAGGATAAAACACATAATCAAATGGTAAACTCAAGTACAAGGAGTAAATTTTTGAATAAGTTGGTTATTTCAGATGGTATCTGAGGAGTAAATTCTTGGATGAATTGGTAACTTCTGATGGTGTTCTTCCTAGTGCTACAGTGAATCTTCCTCAATGTTTTTCCTCAATATCTTTCGATCCCCTTCTTTTGGAGATTCTCTCCTCTGTTATATAGTCCTCATTTTTTCAATCCCACCGTCTACTTGTCTACTATCTAGTCTCGTACTCGAGTTTCTGTCCCCTTTCCCACAGCTTTTTGATTTTCTGGGAATAAAAGTGGTTGAAAACACTGTTCAGAGGTCTTCTCTACATTAATGCGGTCAGGAAAGCTACTGTAATGCATTTAATGTGATGGTAGCAGCTTTTTCCTTAGATATTTCTATGTTGTTATCCCTTCCCTGTACATCTGAAGTCTATCTTCGTCGCTGAAGCTTCCTGAAAGGTGGTCTAAGATAAGACGAAGCTCACTTTACTGACATATGTCAGATCCAAGGAGGATGACCCTCTCGGACCAACACCCTTGGACATTTATACGCTCTACTATCTATTACGGGGCCTTCTCCCATGCTTTCTTCTCCTCGGACGTATTATTATTAAAGAGTAGGACTTAAGCCCAACGCAAAGGCTCAAGTTTTTGCCCCCCATAGTGTTCATTATTTAAATGAGACCAAATCATTTATGTACCAACATTAAGAGAAAATTATCAAACAAAGAAAAAATGGCTAAAAACATTTCCATTTATTAAAATTTAATTGCCTCTAACTAGGCCTCCATATCCTAAAAAACACACGAAAAAAACATTAAAATCATCGTAATATTTTACTTTTATGGCCATGGCTCATACTAACTCCACATTAAATAGCAATCAAAAACAACAAAGAAACCAATAAATTTTGTGGTCTAAAACAAAATAATATTAGACTTGAACAACATGTTTCTTGAAGTATTAAACACATTCTAGATTTATCCAAATACAAGTAAAGTGCGTTTTCTCAAGAGAGAGAGAGAGAGGTTATTGAATCAAGTAGAAAAAGAAGTAGAGAAAAAAAGGGGAGGATGGAGATAGGAGTGGGTATACATGTGTGGTAGAGAAAAAATAAAAGAAAAAAAAATGTATGGATGAAAGAAAGGAAAAATAATACAAAGAATAAGAAATTACAATTCAGAAATGCTACCACAATATTTTCATAGTATTTTCACAAAAAATCTTAAGTAACATATTGTTATTAGCTAATATTGATAATTAAAAAAATAATTTCAGTGATGGATTCAAATTAGAACTAGTAACAACTTTTCATATAAGATTTTGTTATGATTCTTGTGAAAGTATTACAAAAAATATTGTGGACGTAATACTTTTTATTGAAAAATATAATTGTTGAGAATGAAGAGAGGAAGAATAAATAAAGAATGAATAAAGAAATAATATTTAAATGAAATGGAGAAATGAGAGAGAATCTGTTAGAATGTGTATTTGAAAAAGTTGGTAGGTAAAAGGTAAATGTCACTGTTTACTATCCAAATTGTACAAAAATTTGAACAAGCTGCTGGAGATCTATTACTTACTATCACACACAACTTTGAATAATCTTCCAAATAGGTTAACAGAAATTACATATACAGACTCTTCTAAACACCAAACTGGACTTTGACTTTTATATATACAGACTCTTCTACTTTATCTTCTTCTTTTTCCCCCGTAGACTTGTATCTCTGGAAAATCTATCATCTTTAACTTACAAATTTCAGCTATAAATTTAATTTCTGCCAGATTGGTTCTTCAAAAAAAAGTGAGAACTTCAAATCTTTTTTGGAGACCATGGGAGAAGAAGTTGCAAACCCCATTTTTTCAAACTCAACCAGCTCATGAGCATCCTCTCCAGAGAACTAGTTTGGTTTCAGTTCACCCTTAAATTATCCCATATTTAGTTCTTTTGTTTTATTTTCAATTAATATGGTGACTATCATAAAGTTCTTTGAAAGAACAAAGATTCAAGGGTCTCAACTTCTCATTTTTCTATATGTTTCCTTTCATAGTATTATCAAAATTCCAATGAGTTGCAAATTCAATTTTTTTCTTTCTTTCTTTTTTCATAGTTTTCATGATCCATGCGATAATGAGAGAATCATAACATGGTATAGGAACTAAAGTCACAAGCAATCGACAATTTTGGTGCATCTACCTACCAAATTTTCTCTCATGATCTTTTATATTCTTCTAAAATCATTTAACTATTATTATAATATTGGAACACCCTTTTCAAATAACAATAAATATAAAAAAAATTTAGTTAGTTGTCACATTTCAAAACAGTGCTGAAAGCTAGCATCTCGAGTGTCTAAAACTCAAGTTCCAAAATAAAATTCTAGTTTTTAAGTCTCAATTTGTAAGAGGATGGGTCAGATGTGGAAAAAAATCCACGTGAAAATCGAGTTTTAAAAACTCGATTTCCATAAATTTCAGAAAAACGCCGCTATAGGGATTTAGAACGTCACTATAGGGCTTAAAAACACTACTATAGGGCTTAAAAACACCACTATAGGGCCCCCTAAACCTGGTACTTATAAAAAAAAATTTGCAGGAAAACGCCGCTATAGGGCTTTAAAACGTCACTGTAAGGCTTAAAAACGCCACTATAGGTGAATTTTTTTTTGCATGAAACTCAAGTCTTAAAGACTCGAGATCTATGTGGTATTTTCACACTCACAAAGTGAGTCTTTTGGACTCGAGTTTTAATATGGATCTCGAGTTTTTAAAACTCGAGATGCTACTTTCCTTTATTATTTCAAACGTTGTCTAACTAACTATATACAACCCCTTTACACAGCTATTCTGCACATTCCCCCCTAATATTGTGTGCTCTCTAAAGAATTTAATTATAAAATGAGACATGGAATTGCATGCTAGTATTTTTAGAATGACATACCATAATTATTGGCAAAAGAATAAAAAATAATGAAGCCTTCGAAAGAAGAAATTAGAGAACAATTTTGAAGCGTAAACTATTTTATTAACAGTAATATATCACACTGCGTATCTTAAGCACTGGAATGAAACAAGCTCGGTTTATTCCACCTCTTTCCAAGGCCTATAATAGCATTTCTTTGTGCCATTTTCTTCAGATTATATGGATATACTGCACTAGCACCACCAGCCCTCAAACACGTCTTCTTCAACATCATCACATGCACTTGGAAGTCCTTGGATGCAATTTTGTCATTGTGGAAAATGGGCACCAGTTAAAACATCATGGATTGGTGAAAACATAGGGAGGAGGTTTTGGGCGTGTGAAAAATATGGGGTATTGTGCTAATCTAAAAGCATTTCCTATCATCTTTTTCATGACGGTCTATGTGTCAAGTTGTTATTAGAATAATATGATGCTATTTTTATTAGCACTAATCATAATATACAAATTTGTAAAGTTGTGATTTACAACAATGTTTTATGTTGGCCTTATTCCATGACAAAAAGTGTTGTACTTGTTTTAAGTTATTTCTTTGTATTTTTGTAGGATTTTATTGTATTAGGTTTAGTATTAAGTTGGTGAAGACTCAAGCTTAAATGAAAATCAGTGTATTTCGCGACTAACTCGCGAGAAGTTCGCGAGAAAGGTTCCCGTGAAAAGGGCATGTGAGAAGCACATGACTAGAAGCTGAAGAGTCATGTCAGGCTGTCAATTTCGTAAGTATTTCACGGGTAAGGCCTTCTCGCGAGATATCTGCAAGACTTTCTGCCTAGAGGATTTTTAAGTATGACTTTCTTACCCTTCACTCATGCTATATATACCCTCATTACCCACAAATTGTAAGGAGGCCATTTAGAGAGAAAAACCCTCGATAAGTTTTCTACAACACACACCCATCTTTTGGAGAGAGAGCTACTCATCCTTAGTAAGAAATCATTTTAGCCTCTTCTCCTTCCCTCTCCCATTGTCATACCTTGAGAGGAGATTTGTACTTAAACACAACCCACACCTATTCGGAGTGTAGAGAGTGTTTTGAAACTTGGGAAGTTTTGGGGATTTGCCAAAAGAAGTCCGTGAGACTTGGCAAATGCAATTGGGTGTATTGCGAGATCTGGAAAACTAGACAAGACACGGTTCCAAGAAGTCTTGTTAGAGTAGGAGTTTGAAGGGCTTAGGTACATTGGTTAGATTAGACTTGGAGGGTTTCTTGCTATTTGTGTATCCCAACTTATTGTCTAGTGGATCGATTTACCATTTGGAGGGCGGCGAAATAGCTTTTCGCCGAGTTCTTTGGTTTCCTCTTCGATAACATGTCTCGGTGTTATCTTGTGATTGCATCTCTCTTCCCTTACTCTTGTGCTTTACTTTTATTGTTTGTTATTCATGTTTATGCACTAAAGTAGTTATCGGTTTATTATGCTTCATTTACTCTTGTTTCGTACTTAGATAAGTTAAAGTAAAAGCAATCTAGCAGTATTTTTTTAATTGGATGTCTAAACAAACTCTTATGTTTTAACACATAATCGAGCTTTCAAAATTTTACAATTTGTGGAATTTATTGTGTCCAAACTTATTGAATCTGAAAATAATATCTCTCTGCCTCTCTGTTATTTAAGTATTAATTATGTTTAATCTCTTTTTGGCTGCAGGTTGATGATACTTGTGGATACTTTGTTTGGCTTGACCCTCCTCCTACATGTGCACGTGGTAGAGAATTACTGCCTTTGCTTAGAGAGAAGATAGATAGTTTAGAGAAGGAGGTGGCAGCAGAGGAGAAAAATAATCGTATTAATACGAAAGATGGGATGATACTGTGTTTTTGTACATTTGCTCTTATTGGGTTGGCGTTTATGATCTCATTACAAATGATGGGATGATATTTATGTACTCTTAACAACTAGATTTACTTTCTTTTTCTTTTCTTTTTTGAATAAGTCTAGCGAAATAAATAAAAAACGTCACTCTTTCACAACTAGACAATGTCCGGCACTATGGGCAAATACTTTGTAATTTCATTTGAAAATTATTTTTATGTGTTTTTTATAAAGATCCATATATAATACTCATTTTGTTGTATAATACTCATGTATGATAATATTTATGAATTCTAAAATAAAATAAATTTAAAATCGTTACATGATAGTCTCATTATTAAAACTGCAAACTACATCTCTATCAAAATTTTAGCTAAATAAAAATTTTCTTAGCCATTTTTTTTAAATTCGTAAGGACCTAATATATTGTTAAAATGACCAAAGTTTAAGGAAAAATTTTGGTTACAAACTTAGTTGTATCTACAATTCTCACTAAAGAAAATTAACATGGCTACTTATTTTAAAAATCTAACCATTAAACTGCATGTTCTTTATGTTTTTAAAACACATGTCAAATTTCATGTCAATCGGATACTATTTATCAATTTTATGTATAATTTTAGACTACAAAAAATTGAAATATAAACATTTGATTGATGATATAGTTATTGATATTTGATCTTCTTGAAATTTTGCAAGTGTGCAGAATATAAGAAGAAAATGTAATCTAAAGATGGATTTGTCAAAATTCACAGTCTAATAAAAAATATTTGATTGATGATATAGTTATTGATATTTGATCTTCTTGAAATTTTGCAAGTGTGCAGAATATAAGAAGAAAATGTAATCCAAAGATGGATTTGTCAAAATTCACCGTCTAATAAAAAATATTTAGTTTGAATAGAGTTATAGTTTTAGTCTACAACCAAGTTTGTTACCAAATTTTGTCCCAAATTTAATTATGTTGGGCCTAAAAAAATTTATGGTGGTCACAAATTTTTTTAAGGATAAAAAAATATAAAAATTTTAAAATTTATATATAATAATATTAATTTTTTCCAGTCACGAGAGTTCTGTGACCACCTTGAACCAAATGTGAAGCCACCCCTGGTTAGAATAAAATGGGACGACAATGTTGGGCTAGATATATGTGTACTTGAAGGTATAATAGAACTCGTGTTCCATAAAATATCAAAAAAATTCCTCAAATCAAAATATCAAAATAACTGTACTCCGACTAAGTCAATAACGTAAATTTCAGGACACAAAAAATGTGACCAAATTACATATATACAGACAGTAAGTCATGAGTACTACTATAGGCTATAGGCCCAACCTATGTCACTCAAAGTTGATGCATTTTCCTAAGTCTCCTCCTAATTGGCTCGTTGTTAATTAAGCAACAATAATGATGGGAACTTGCGTCATGATCCACTCCCACTTCCAAAAGCAGCAACTCTTTTGGTATTTAGGGAACTTCCTAGGCTGCATTAAATCAACTTATTCTAAAAAAAGAAAAAGTTATAAATCAACTACTATTAGTTACTCATTATCAAAAGCTGTTAGCTACAATAAATGAGGCACAGTGAATTAGTAAGTAAACATAATTCTTTGCATTGACAATGGCTAAATAAGAACACTTGATGCCTATGATGAACCCGGAGTAGTGCATCCCCGGCTGCTACAGTTTGAAATTATATATGTTGCCATTCATTAAATCAAAGTAATTGATTGTGAATTTTTTTTTTTTTTTTTAAAACCATCTTCTATCTTTTTGAATTATAAAATAACAATTGATTAAGAGGGTATAAAAGTAATTTTATACAAAATTCAACCTCCTCCCTTTGACATGGTATAAGAGTAATTTCACACTCAAATTTCTGTTATTAATAATAGCTCTTCGGTGTAAGTAAAGATTGAACCTCAAATTTCTTATTTAACCATCAGAAACTTTACCAGTTAAGGTAACTGAAACCTACAATAATTGAGTGATCAAGCTTTTACTAGTTCAGTAGTTCTTATCTAAACTCACTACTAACATTATTTTTTTTATGTACCAATAATAACTTGTTACACCAGTAATTATGAAATTTTTCATTTTTTATTTTTGAAAACTTTAAATTTATTGAAAGCAAATGGTAAAAAATTAATGGGACTAAAACTAGCCACCTTGCTACATACACAAAATTCATAACAATGCATTAATGGGGAAAAACTATGATTACTGCAATATTATATTCATATGGACCCCAGTTAACATTTCATTTTACACCGTCACAACTTTACATCTCAACAAATATAAAATTTATTGTGTTATTGCTTCATCTTTTCATTCCCTTTTCTCTTTCATTCTACCAAAAGGTCCAAAACAGAGGACAATAAATCATTTGCTTTCCACCCATTTGCTTTTCCTTCTATCCTCACAACCACAAACATATGGAACATTATTAATAATTGATTCTCGCATTTGGGCATGTCTCATTGCAATTATCTTTTTTTATTGAATCTGCATTAAGACATATACTGTTCTCCCTTATGGTCAATTGTCATTGTACAATAAATTGACATGTACTTGTTTGTATTTGCACATAGTATATAACCTGCCTAACCATCCCGTAACAAACAAAAGTCCGTACGCAAGCTGCCATCCACTTGTCCACAACCAGACCTTTCATCTATAGACAAAGTCCAAAATAGAACAAAACCATTCTTATTATATGATTATTATTATGTAATTAGCCCCTCGTTTTCAGATTTGAAAAATAAGAGCCGTAGTAGAGTAATCAAACAAGAAAGAAATATAAGAAGCATATCCAAATTGTTTAAAACCCACAATAATTTAGGCGTTTTGTTTAAAGGGTAAAATTTAAAATTACATTATCTTAGATGTTGTATTAATATAGGTTACTCCATGACCATGTAGTACAATTTGTTCACCAATGCACTTTTTTGTGTGCAGTAAAGTCATATGGTTAAATTTATTTGAAAAACTTAAGGTATAACACTTAAAAGAAATGGTATCAAATTTACCTTATTAAAATATATGAAGGGCAATTACAGATTTATATGGTACTAGGAATGTAAATTTTACATTGTATATTAAACAAATGTGTACAATGATGTATACTTTCTACAAATATGTACAAAATAATACACATTTGTATAGTTTATAACGTGTAAAACTTATATTATTAATATAATGTAAACTAAAAATTTTCCTTACATAAATGGTTTCTTCATTTTAAGTTAGTCATTTCAAATTTGTTCTCCTATTTAACAGAATAAAAAGAAAAAAACATATACTTTGATTTTAATTATTTTTAATCTTTTTTCTGTTACGAGCAGGGATTAAATAATAATAAAAATTAGATGCATACCTATATGGGTTCATGGAAGAAAGGTAGTTAGGCTTAGTCATGTCTGGTTTAAATTTTCCTTACATAAATGATTTCTTCATTTTAAGTTAGTCATTTCAAATTTGTTCTCCTATTTAACATAATAAAAAAAACATATACTTTGATTTTTTTTATTTTTTTAATCTTTTTTCTGTTACGAGCAAGGATTAAATAATAATAAAACTTAGATGCATACCTGTATGGGTTTATGGAAGAAAGGTAGGTAGGCTTAGTCATGTCTGATTTTTTACTTTTTTTTTATCTTTTAGAAAACTGTTCAGTCTTTTCTGATTGAAATCAGTTAATGCCAGGTTTCGGGTAGCCAAGTTAACATTATACATTACAATTATTGACCGTTTGACACTACCTTAGAATAATCTCCCAGAAAGTACATTAGAAAGTTGTACACTCTTTAGAACACGAAACTGTAATTTGACTTTCTTTTTTCTTTTTTTCTTTGCTTCCCACATAATCTATCACTCTGCACTTGAGTCCTTTCATAATGGAAAAGGAGGATATAAATATATCTAATGATTTTATGCAAAATGATGATGATGGCCCAAAAATTGTGCAGGAAAATTGTTATTGATTCACGAAAGTACAAAAAATATCAGACTTAATTATTGTTTATGATGTGGGCATCTCTAAGTTTTAATGAGAAGCCTAATACATTGTCGGGATCAACTTGACATTGTAAATTGTTGTTTTTAAATATATATGAATTAGAAGAACTTATTCTTTATTCAATTTGTTGAAGTGGCTCTTTGCGGGTAATGGCCCAATTTATTGATCAAAAAAAAAAATGGCCCAATTTAATGCAAGCAATTTTAGAAACCACGAAATTTCTTATAAGCTGACAAACAATTGAGCCTACACATTGGGTTGGTTCAACAATCAACAGGGTTGATAATTGGGTCATAATTTGCCCGCCTTACTTGGGTCAAGCCATTCACACAATTTCAAGTTTGCCCAAAATTATTAACTGGCAATTTATGAGACACTCTGATCTAGATCCAAAACATAAAACACTATCAACATCTTTGGTAGTCATACACTTTTTGGGTGAGAACCACTTTGTTGTGAGACTGAAAGACATCACAATGCTAAGAGCACTGGATGCCCAGAACATACAAATCCTGAGGAAGTAGAAGGATCAAATCATGAGGAAGAAGAAGGAACTCCAACGGCTAGGACTCCAACGGCTACTTTCCACAGAACGGTGTCGTATAGCATTATAGGAAAACATAAAGGAAGAAGTAAACAAAACGCCACCGTTTCTCATTAAAAGGAACGGTGCCATTTTGATTAAAATCAAAGTGTATTGAATTAAAAAGAAACGTTGCCGTTTTACTTGGAATGTATTTAAGCCTCTGGTGTTGGTTAGTCCTGGCTGGCTCGTGTGAGAGTTTGTTACAAACCGTGCACGTGTGTGAGTTTGTTAATGCACGGGTGAAACGGTTACAACTCTCACCTGAGCCCTTTCTTCCTCCTTTGCTCTGTGTACAAATAGAGGCTTCAATCTCCATTATTGTAATGTTAAGAATTGTATTCAAGAAGATTATTTTCTTCTGTTTCTCTATACTCTCTGTTTCTCTTTTCTATTCAGATTCTTCTCACTCTGTGATAGAAAACTTCACATTTGAGAAGAGTTTTTCATGGTATCAGAGCAACGATCTGCTTCAATGGCTTCTGCTCCTTCTAGTGTATCTTCTTCAGTACCTGCTTTGCCTTCTATGGCTGTGAATACATCACTGTTGCTGCTATCGAACATGTCATCCATGATGACTGTGAAGCTTGACTATGGAAACTATGTCATATGGAAACATCAAATAGAGGTGATTCTTGATACTTACTCTATGCTTGATGTTCTTGATGATTCAATCAGTGTTCCAGATAGATTTCTTAAAGATTCATCTGGCAATTTTACTGCTGAGGTTAATCCAGCTTTCATAGCTTGGAAAAATCGTGAACAAGCTATGTTCACATTCTTGAACTCAACACTTTCTCCAGCAATTCTTGCTATTACAGTTGGACAAAAGTCTGCTAGAGGAGTTTGGAAAGTGCTAGAGAAAAGATTCGCATCTGTTTCAAGGTCTCATGTGATGAGCCTAAGAAATGAATTAAATGCAATCAAGAAAGGTGTTGATTCCATTGATAGATATTTTCAGAAAATCAAACAAGCCAGAGATAGGTTGGTTGCTGTTTCTGTCTTTATGGATGATGAAGAGCTTCTTCACATCATTCTTGATGGTCTTCCTTCTGAGTATGATTCTTTTAGCTCAGCAATTAGGACCAGAAGTGAGGTTTTATCAGTTGAAGAATTAAATGTTTTGCTTAATGCTGAAGAGAGAGTGATTAAGAGGAGGTCTAACAGAGTTGATTCTGCCTCAATGGCCATGGCTGCAAGGTTTCAATCTCAAGGTTTTCAACAAGGCAGAGGTGGTAGGCACAATAATCAGAGAGGAAGAGGTAGAAACTATAATCATAGTTTTGGAGGAGGTGCTCACTATGGTAGTCATTCCAATTCCAATCAATTTCAGAATTTCAATCCAGGGTCATCATCTCATTCTCAGACCTATAATCAACCTAAGCAAACCTTGAATCAGAATTCAGGTCAGTCAGGCAGGCCTATCTGTCAAATCTGTGGTAAGAGTGGCCATTCAGCCCTTGATTGCTACCACAGAATGGACTTCACATATCAAGGGAAGCATCCACCTGCAAAACTTGCTTCAATGGTGGCTAATGCTGCTCAAGTACACTCTTCCAATGCTTGGCTCACTGACACAGGGTGCTCAGATCATGTGACCCCTAATCTGTCACAGCTTTCCATTATGCAGCAACCAATTCAAGGTTCAGAGGCTGTCACAGTTGGAAATGGTCAAGACCTACCTGTCACCCACATTGGAAATGGTGAGCTTCAAACCTTAACCCATACCTTTAGGCTTGATAACATTCTTAGAGTACCTGATCTTACTTCCAATCTACTTTCTGTTCATAAACTTTGCCTTCAAAATAATGCTTTTTGTTATTTTGATGCACATAAGTTCTTAATTCAGGATTTACCCAAGGGGAAGATCCTCTACGCAGGATTGAGTAAAGATGGAGTTTATCCAATCCCATCTAATCCTACTTTGTCTTCAACCTCCTGCTTCAATTCAGTTCAGAATTCTGCCTTTGTTACTGTAAAACCCCATCAAATAAGACTTTGGCATCATAGACTTGGACATCCAAGCTCTAAAATTCTATTTTCTGCTTTAAAGCCTGTATTTCATTCCATTTCTTTGTCTCAAATTCATGATGTTTGTTCCTCTTGTGAATTTTGTATAAGTGCTAAAATGCACAGATTTCACTTGAATAAAACTCCTCTTGGTTCATCTTCAATTCTTGAACTTGTGCATAGTGATGTTTGGGGTCCTTCTCCCCTCACTTCTCTCCTTGGTTTTAACTATTACATCATTTTTGTGGATGATTACTCACGTTTTACTTGGCTGTTTTTACTCAAACATAAGACTGAAGTCCTTTCTGTTTTCAAGCATTTTAAGTCTATGGTAGAAACTCAGTTCAATTCCAAACTTAAGGTTCTTAGAACTGACAATGGGTCTGAATACATTAACACTGAGATTAAATCCTTTTGCTCCACATCTGGTATCCTTCACCAATCTTCCTGCCCTCACACTCCTGAACAGAATGGTGTTTCAGAGAGGAAGCATAGACCCATTGTAGAAACTGGTCTTACCCTTTTATACCAGTCCCATCTTCCTCTCAACTACTGGTCCTATGCATTCTCAGCAGCCACTTACCTTATCAATAGGATGCCCTCTTCTGTCTTAGGTTTCCACTCACCTTGGGAGAAACTCTATTCAAAACCACCTCCTATTCATGCTCTTAAAGCCTTTGGTTGTGCATGTTACCCATACCTTAGGCCCTTTAACCAAAATAAATTGCAGCCTAGATCAAAACCCTGTGTTTTCTTAGGCTATCCTCCTCTGACCAAAGGGTATATCTGCCTTGATCCATCTTCCAATAGGATATACATTGCTTGCCATGTCTTGTTTAATGAGTCTCTATATCCTTTTGCTATTGATTCTGCCTTTACTGATCCTCACATTCCATTCTCCTCCTCCTTACCTACTTGGTTCTCTTCTTCTTCCCCACCAATTGATGCATCTGTCCATGCTTCCTCTACTGGCTCTACTTCTGCATCCATACCACCTGACCTAACTCCTTCCCTTCTTCCTTCTTTTCTTTCTTCCCCATGCCACATTCCTGTTGTTCCTCCACCTTTGCCTGGTCCTTCCTCTATTCCTGCTTCTTTGCCTCCTATTCCACCTCCTTTACCTGCCTTACCCACTGCTCCTGGTCTTCCTGAGTCCACTGCCATTGTTCCTCTTTCCAATAATTCTCATCCTATTCTTACCAGGTCCAAGCATGGTATCTATAAGCCTAAAGCTATGCAGCTTCAGGTTGATTACACAAGTCAAGAACCTCCCTCTTTCTCCATTGCCTCTAAACACCCTCAATGGGTGGCTGCTATGGATGCTGAGTTTCAGTCTTTACAGAAGCAAGAAACTTGGTCTTTGGTACCTCTTCCTCCTCATAAAAATGTAGTCACTTGCAAATGGGTGTATAAATTGAAGAGGCATAGTGATGGTTCCATTGCAAGGTACAAGGCCAGACTGGTTGCAAGGGGTTATCTCCAACAATATGGCATAGATTATGATGAGACCTTCAGTCCTGTGGTGAAGCCAGCTACTGTGAGGCTTCTCCTAGCTTTGGCAGTTCAATTTGGTTGGGAATTGAGGCAGCTGGATGTGAGTAATGCCTTTTTACATGGCATTCTCAAGGAAGAGGTGTTTATGGCTCAGCCTCAAGGCTATGTTGATCCTGTCTTTCCTAAGCATGTCTGCCTTCTTCACAAAGCTCTCTATGGTCTCAAGCAAGCTCCTAGAGCTTGGTTTGAGAGGTTCACTACCTAACTGCTACACATAGGCTTCTGTGCTTCCACTGCAGATGGCAATCTTTTCATTTTAAGGCATGATTCTTGCATTGTCTTTCTCCTGCTCTATGTGGATGATATCATAATCACTGGCAACAACTCCAAGTTTGTCACTTCTATCATCAAGCTGTTGGGTATGGACTTTGATCTCAAGGACCTGGGCTTACTCCATTACTTTCTTGGCCTGCAGATTGACTATACTTCCTCTGGTCTGTTTGCTCATCAGACCAAGTATGCCACTGATCTTATTCAGAAATTTGGCATGACTGATTGTAAACCCTATAAAACTGCTTCCTCTCCCAATTCTCATCTGTTGCCTAATGACAGCCCCTTGTTATCTGACCCTACTCCTTATAGGAGCTTGGTTGGTGCTTTACAATACCTTACCTTTACAAGACCAGATCTCTCCTTGGCTGTTCAGTAGGCTTGTCAACATATGAGTTCTCCCACCCACAATCATCTCCAGGCTGCCAAACGTATTCTGAGATACCTTCAAGGCACCTTACATTTTGGCATTGCCTTCACCTCTGGTCCTATGTCTTTGTCTGCATACAGTGACTCAGATTGGGCTAGGGACCCTATGGATAGGCATTCACTCACTGGTATGGTCATTTTCTTAGGGAATTCTCCCATCTCCTGGTCTGCCAAGAAACAAGGCACTGTGTCTCGTTCTTCCACTGAGGCTGAATACCGTGCCTTGGCGTCCACCACTGCAGAATTATATTGGATCCGTATGCTCCTTCGTGATTTTGGCCTTTTCCTTCCTCATCCTCCACTCCTCTGGTGTGACAATGTTAGTGCTCTGGCCATTGCCACTAATCCTGTATTCCATGCCCGTACCAAGCACATTGAGGTTGACTACCATTTTGTTCGTGAGAAAGTCCTCAGGCGTGATGTGATGCTTAAATTCATCTCTACACATGATCAACTAGCTAACCTCTTTACTAAGAGCCTTCCTTCTCCTCGGTTTAATTGGCTCACCTCCAAACTCATGTGGAAATTCCCCACTCGTTTGAGGGGGGATGAAAGACATCACAATGCTAAGAGCACTGGATGCCCAGAACATACAAATCCTGAGGAAGTAGAAGGATCAAATCATGAGGAAGAAGAAGGAACTCCAACGGCTAGGACTCCAACGGCTACTTTCCACAGAACGGTGTCGTATAGCATTATAGGAAAACATAAAGGAAGAAGTAAACAAAACGCCACCGTTTCTCATTAAAAGGAACGGTGCCGTTTTGATTAAAATCAAAGTGTATTGAATTAAAAAGAAACGTTGCCGTTTTACTTGGAATGTATTTAAGCCTCTGGTGTTGGTTAGTCCTGGCTGGCTCGTGTGAGAGTTTGTTACAAACCGTGCACGTGTGTGAGTTTGTTAATGCACGTGTGAAACGGTTACAACTCTCACCTGAGCCCTTTCTTCCTCCTTTGCTCTGTGTATAAATAGAGGCTTCAATCTCCATTATTGTAATGTTAAGAATTGTATTCAAGAAGATTATTTTCTTCTGTTTCTCTATACTCTCTGTTTCTCTTTTCTATTCAGATTCTTCTCACTCTGTGATAGAAAACTTCACATTTGAGAAGAGTTTTTCAGAGACAGAGAGTGCATTAAAATTAATGTACAAGAATACAAATTCCCCAATATCAGTACAATGATGTGTTATATATCATATGTAGGGCCAATTCTATCCAGCAAGGCCACACTTGTATATGTTTTGTACAGACACTATAACGGTACATAACAGTTAAGCCGTCACCAGCCAATCTTGAGGGAATGTGTTAGTTACATGAAATATGGGTTCACATAATGAGACCCACTGAACCCCACGTGCAACATCAACCTAAGCTTTTGCAACCTTCAAAGGGTGACTCGATTCAACCTTTTAAGGTGGATTTGTGTGTGAGTCAAGCAGAAAGCCACCCAATAATATATTTTTCTTCTTTTTATTTTTTGCATAAACCCAAAACAAAGTTAGAGAGTCAACAAGAGAGAGAGAGAGAGAGTAAGGGTTGACCGGGTGTCTTATGGGTGAGCTACCAGCCCATCTCTCACACGCACAATAGCGTTGAATTCTTTAATAAAATCATGCACATTTGATGTCTCTTTTTAACCTTCACAAATTAACACCACCATGCAATTGCAACCCCATTTCCTTTATATAAGAAAACCTACTTTGGTCTCACATATTAGATATCTAACCAACCAAATATATTATTTCAGCTTCTTTCTTTTTCTTGAAAACATATTAAAAAAAAAAAAGATTATAAAAGAGCTTAAGTAGAGAGAGGCAGTAGAGAATTCTCTTTTACTTGTGTCTATTACTCTAGCCTTCCTTTTTTCCATTAATTGCATTAAAAACATTTCTTGCACCCCACATTTGCTTTTATTAGGGAGGAGAGTAAAAAAAAAGAAACAAAGATGGGTAGGATTCCATGTTGTGAGAAGGACAATGTGAAAAGGGGACAGTGGACTCCTGAAGAAGACAACAAGCTCTCTTCCTACATTGCCCAACACGGCACCCGTAACTGGCGCCTCATCCCCAAGAATGCTGGTTTGTGCTCTCTCTCTCTCTCTCTCTCTCTCTCTCTCTCTCTCATAAATGTATTTACAAAATAACTAAGGCTACTTCTATATTTCATATACAAGGTCTTCAAAGATGTGGCAAGAGTTGCAGACTAAGGTGGACTAATTACCTGCGTCCTGATCTTAAGCATGGCCAGTTCTCTGATGCAGAAGAGCAAACTATAGTGAAACTTCATTCTGTTGTTGGTAACAGGTACACCACTTCATGTTGCTCTTTGCTCAAACTGGAATATCAATATTCTTTTGCGAACTAACAAACATTATAAGAGATTAAACAGAACACCAAGTGTGTCATGACTGATAATCGTCTCATTCTAATTGACCTCAATTTTTAACTTATATTTATCCTCAAAGTCCATCGCTTTGTTAGTTTAAACAAGCAGTTCTATTCCTATTTTTTTGTCTCAATATTTTGGTTACTAAGTAATTATTTCCTACATGGGCATCCAGATGGTCACTAATTGCAGCTCAGCTGCCTGGCCGCACAGACAATGATGTTAAAAATCACTGGAACACCAAACTGAAAAAGAAGCTGTCAGGCATGGGAATTGATCCTGTGACCCACAAGCCCTTCTCCCACCTAATGGCTGAAATTGCAACCACACTGGCACCCCCACAGGTGGCTCACCTTGCAGAAGCAGCCCTTGGCTGCTTCAAAGATGAAATGCTCCATCTCCTTACTAAGAAGCGCATTGACTTCCAGATCCAACAACCCAATGCAGCACTAGGGAACACCACTGCCACTTATATTAACAGTAATCAAGAAGAAAAAGATGATACCATTGAGAAGATCAAGCTTGGCCTATCAAGGGCTATCCAAGAACCTGAGATGCTACCATCAAACAAGCCATGGGACAGTACTGGAGCGACATCTGCAAATTTTGCAGGGGCCTGCAGTGCTTTCCCTGCATCTATGACTGGATATCAGTATGGCCCGTCATCTTTTGGCAATGACGGGGACAGATCACCATGGAGCCAGAGTATGTGTACAGGAAGCACATGCACAGGAGGGGACCAGCAAGTTCGGTTGCATGAAAAACTTCAGGAAGAAAATGGGGAGGATTCTGAGGGTGGGAAAGGAATCAGAAATGGGTCCAGCATTTTCAGTTCAGACTGTGTCTTATGGGATTTGCCATCTGATGATCTAATGAACCCAATCGTTTAAGAAAAGTTACAGAACAGGAGTGCGAAGAAGGCAGGAATCCTACTTCAAGGATTAAAAATAAACATCTTACAGCAATTATAATGATTGACATGTAAATAAAGCTCATTTCATAAATCATGATAAAATACAAGAAAAAGCATTATTTCTAGGTAATAATTTCAACTATTTGTGTTCAAACTATATCTTTGCTCTTACTACAAATACAATGTAGGTCAAGCAAAATATGAAGATGAAGAGGATGTATCAGCCAGAACCTGCAAGTAATCAAGAAGAAAAATAATTTCAGGAAACAAAATCAAAGTTTTTATTTATTTATTTATTTTTTTTACACAAGGCTAGAGTTCTTGGAGAAGTAATATTTCCGCAAAGCTACCTCAAGTTGCTCTTCAGTAAATGAATTTTTCTGAACATTCCATGTATCTGCATGGGTCCGCCGGAACTCTGCAACTGCTTTTGTAACTGTAGATTTTACAGGCGTTGGCTCCCCGGCAAAACGAGCCAGTAATGTAACATGCTCAGGTAACCAACTGGAGGAAAAAAAAACACACTAATGCTGTTAAGGAACTAATATATCAAAAGGAAAAAAAAAAAAAATATATATATATATATATATATATATAAGAATTGGCAATAAAAATCCATTTAGACCATTCAATCTGATGTCCCATCCCTGAATGAGAGCTAAAGGGCAAATAGTTTGAATGTTATTGATATATTAAACAAAAAGGTTTGAATGTTTAAAAAGATCCAGCATAGTTATACCAGAACTCTAGAAGAATTGTAGGACTAGGCAAACCAAGAGGGTTTTGGCTCCTCAATCCGCTTCCCTCAAACAAATCCAGTTGATGAATCCTTTTTTTTTTTTTTTTGATATATAATGGAATTGTATAAATCCAGTTGATGAATCTAAGCAAAACATGTGGTACAACTTATTTTTCAGCTTTTTGAAAATGGGATTGTTTGAAAAAACTGTACCTAGAAAAAGTGAAATTATAAAAAGTCGTACTTTGAAAAAGTGCAGGTTGAAAACACACTACCAAATGGGCACGCAGTCAGTTTGTAGGGTCCTAACTTGCCATAAGGAACTGAGCTTATCCTTTCTGGTGGGGTGGAGGTTTGTGTGGAGGTAAACTTTTTCACCACAGAGATTTTGCGCCTCATTTCCACACAAAATTTGTAGACCTTTTCACTATCTTCCATAAGAATGATATGTTTGTACGTACCACTCATTTTAGTCAAATAACCAAAAATCTGTTGGGATCTTCCATTAACTAATATTAGCTAACTAGTCACATTTGGTCAATTTGCACCCATTTAGACCAAAAACCAAGATTTGGTCTTTGGGTTGGTATAAGTGCACCTTTTGTTGACTGACGACTCAAAGAAATTGGAATTTGTAGAAATGTTATTAGAGGAACAATCATAATTCAGAGTTTTCTAATATATAAGTGAATGAAATTTGGTGTGTAAATCCAGTGATAAAAGTTGGTTCCAATTTCAAATTTTATATATATATATATATATATATATATAAAAGTAAAACATTAGTTACAATGGGAGAGAGGGGATTTAAATCCTAGATGTCTCCATTAGAAACCCCAAAATGTGTGCCAATCCAGCTACAAGTTTCTTGGCAGTTCCAATTTCACATGTAAATTTAAAAAATAGTTTTATTTCAGAAATTTGCTGTAACAATTTACTATTGCTATGTTATCAATATACCATTTTAAGAAAACAGACTGATGGGTTTAGTAACATTTGAACTCGCTATCTTGATCCCACCAAACCCACCCATTGGAAGCTTTAAGTAAGATACATTATGATTGTGTAGGCCACATATTTTCATAATTACATAAACATCAGATTCATGCATCCTGTGTATTTAAGCTTTCCTTGATTCAATAAAATTATTACTTAAATTTTTTTACGCATCATCGAAGTTGTTACAGCATATCTCTAAAAACTAACTACACACCTGGGCATGTCATACGGCGCTGATAACACAGAAGCAGTCAAAGCAAGGACAGCACCATGTATAGAGGCAATGGAGTGACCAGAACTTAGATTTCTGCATTTATAGACATTAGATCAGAATAATGAAACTTTACACAAAATACCTAGTAATAGTGACTCAATACAAAGGGTATCCAAATTATAAAATGATTCACATATATAAATACATGAAAACATGCATGAACAACTTACCGGTTAGCATATGACTGCATTTTTATTAGTGTTCATTAATACCATGAGGCATAAAATTCAGTACTTAAAATCTCAGGCAGATGAGTACAGATTTCTTTATATTTGACAATACACTCAAGCACATATTGCATACAAAAATTACTATAATAACAACAACAAACAAAGCCTTAGTCCCAACTTTTGAGGTCGGCTATGAATCCTCAACAAATTAGTTAGAGTCAGTCATATGTATTCTTTTCCTCCATTCTGGTCAATCTAAAGTCATACTTGCTGTTATTCCCTTAATTGACATGTCCTTTTTTCTTACTTCTACTGTGATTTTTGCATATAAAAGATTATATTCATTTAAAAGCATGAATCATGCATCCTGATCCAAAATGCATTCAACAGCTCAACGAAACATTTAGGAGTGGCTCAGCAGAAGAAAAGATTTAATTGATTTCTTTGTTAATAATTGTTCTTCACAATGATCCATTATATTACTCTTCAACTGTACAAAGATATATTCATGAATCATGAACCAGCAGTCCATCTGTTTCAACCCACTATTCATAATACTATCAGCATTTCCCCAAATCACTCTGGTTTCAACTTCCATGAAACAACAGAACCTTACTAGCAGAAATAGAACTTATTTATGAAATGCAAGCAGACGCATTTACATGTGTCTATATGCATGCAGGACATGAGACTCTAAGAAAAAATACAGCAAAAAGTGTTGTGCGCATGAAAATGCAGATAAATAGGGGTTGTCTCCTCATCGAAAAGGCATATCAAGTAATTAATAACTAAGGACTTCAATAACATGATTCTAACCTCTGCTTTCTCTTTCTTTGAAGATTATTTGCCTTCAAGTAAGCTCTATCACGAAAATCTCTTGCTAGATCTTCATCCCCACCCTTCATTAGGCCTGCCAAAACTGCTGCAGCATGCTCTCTTACCTGAGCCAGAAGTTAGCTAAATAAGTTGAAAGGAGCTAAATTCTACCCCAAAATATTAGATAAGCCCAAAAACCTTAGCCTGTAAAGAAGAGCTATAGACTCCTAAAAGGTCCCAAAATATTAGGGCATAATTGGTTAAAGAGAAAATCTCAAGAACCATATAAATTGTTCTTACTGTTACTTCATTTCAGGGGTCTATGACTTCTGAATAAAAATGAGTTAGCAATATCATTGTTCTTATCAATAGCATCACAATCTTATATGTCCAAATCTGAACTACCCAAAACATGGATCATATTACACCCAATATTCCACATTACTTTTCAAATAAGCATCCAGAAGTTAATACTTTTTACTTGCCACAGACAATCCCATATTACAATTTTTGGAGGGGTTATCCCATCAGTGAACCCCCTTAAAAATTGAAAATTTTCATAAAAAGAAAACTAATACCGTAGGTTAGAAACTTGCCTCCACTTGGTTATCTATAAGTAGCTTCTCCACAGTGCTCCGGATTTGTTGTTTCTCCACACTTGAGAGAATGAAAGTGTGCCTGTTATAAAGACATAACATGACTTTAAATGCATCTGCCTATAGCAAACATTTCTCTAAAAACTATGACAGACTCCAGTCCACACAAGATATCAAGTCAATATAAGATATCATGAAAGGCTGAAGATAAAGAGGTAATTAGAAGAAACAAGGGGGAAAAAAACATTGAATCTTCCTTTACAAATGACATTTTTTGAAGTATAGATACTCGCGCAAAAATATGGACACTGTTAAATTTAACTTCCCCAAGAAGAAATTTATTCAAGATTTGATAAGCTAAACATATCACAAACCAAAAAACGCCTAACCCCATTCCCCCACCACCCCCCCCCCCCCCCCCCCCCCGGCCCACGGGGGTGGGTCTCTCTCAGGGCCAAAAAGACTAAACTAGAACCAGCTATATGACTTGTAATCATTCAAGGATGCAATGCAAAGGGGAACCTCTTCAGTTACCATACCTATAGATAAAGGTTCGCAGATATGTCAGTGTAGCAGATCTAGTCCACCAGTTAGAATCATTGGCTGAAGAAAGAATCACAAATATGGCCTCCTAGAGATGAGGTTCCCAGAAAATCCTCAAGAGTGCTCAAAGTCTTTCAAAGACATATTGTAGCAGGCAGACACGTCCACGTCCATCACCGCCGTCATGAATCTCTCCCAGACCAAGTCCTCATTTCCCAAGAGGTGATGAGAAACTTCTTTGGAAGGGAGAGACGATGTGGGTGCATGGACTATGGACGAGACCTTTTTGGACGGAGGATCCTTGGGCTCTGAATCAAGGGTGAGGATCTGCACTGGAGACCCTTGATTAGGGACGGAAGGAGGAGATTTGACGTCTTGAGGCTTGGCGGATTTATATTTTTTCTCCCTACCACGCCTACTTGGGAGGTCACCCAAGTCAACTCTCGACAATATATTCTTTCGTTTTTCGCCCATGGGAGGACGAGGTGGGGCTTGCACCCCCTGTTTCACTGCCTTGTCCACAACCTCTTTGCCTTTATTTTCTTTCATCGTCGCCATTCCTAAAGGGAAAGACGTCAAATTCAAAAATCGTAAAAAAATAAAATAAAATAATAATAATAATAATAAAAGAAAGAAAAGATACGTCTACGAGTGGTAATCTCGTGTGCAAGAGCTTCAGCAGAGGGTTCAGGGCCTAAACCCCAGGTAGCAAGACGCTGAAGACTTACTAGAGAGTGAAACGTCCTATCAGTGTATAGACGAGCCTTTTGGATACGTTCAACATAAAATCTATCCAAGTGAGGTCGTCTAGCACCTGAAACAAAAAGAAGGACGAAGAAGCAAGAGTTAGGATTTTTAAATTGCAAATAAAAATGAAGATTAAATAGTAAGGTTGGGACGAGCATACCTTCAGGATGAAGGTTCCCTAATTCCCCAATGTATGGAGGAAATGGGTCCCTATCAACCTCAATGGGGCGTCTAGCCCAAAAACCTGAGACGAAGAAGAACTCCGTCTTCCAGTTCCTATTTGAGGTGACTAAGGATTTGATTAGTCTATAATCTCTCCCTCTGGCTGTAAATTGATAGAAGCCAAGGGATTGGTTAATTTCGGAGGGCTTGTAGCAGTAGAAGAACTCGTCCACGGTAAGAGGACAGTTCCCCTTAAACACCTCCCTCCACAAAACTTGCATAAAGACAACTAATCTCCATGCATTGGGATTAAACTGACAAACTCCTAAACCTAACCTAGTTAACAACTCCCTAGCAAAACTGTTTAGAGGTAATCTAAGTCCTCCTAAAAGATAAGCCTCATAAATACCTATCCCAAAACGAGGCTGACAACACCACTCTCTACGGACAACTAACTTAGGGTTAAGCTCGTCTGGGATTTGATACCATGTTTTAAGTAACTCTATCTTCCTATCGTCCGTCTTCGAATCTACACCAATAGCACAACAATATACAACCTCCTCTTCCTCGTCCTAAACTGTGGACAAGAGCGCACTTGTGCCGGCCATGAATCCGGACTCAAACCTCGTCTTGAGCCCTTCCTGGAGAACCTCTAAGGGAACCCAAGGAACACCAGACGTATACTCGTCTGAAGTGTTTCCCTCGCTACTACTACCATTACCACTGCCACTACTGTTGCTATCACTAGAACCACTAAAGCTACTAGGATCAGTATACTCATCTATAGCCTTATCTACACTGTCACTAGACGAGGAAAGAACAATCTCAAACATTTTTATGGAAAGTTTAAAAGAAAACTAAGGACGAAGATAGGAAAATACCTGGATCTAGGACAAGGGAAAGCTATGGACGTAGGAGACTTCTAGACGAGGATCTAAGACGAGAATGGATGAGGAAGGAAATTTCAGAAATGAAGAAGGTAACGCAAGAAATCAACTATTTATAAGGAATGGGCCCTGACATCTGAAGCGACACAACAAATGAATGGGAGACACATGACATGTTTCTCGATCAGGTAAATCGACGTGATTTCCCACCAATAAGACCATAACACGTGGCACCAATTCATTGGCGAACGTCCAGAAGAAGTCACATTTCTCTAGACGACCCATGGACAAGGGGGCAACTAATGATACTGGAAAAAGTTCAACTCTAGACTCGTCCATAAGGGGTCGTCCTAGTTAATGACAGCAGCCCATGAAAGTCAGGACGAGGAAAATCTCGTCCATGAGCAAAACAGGTAGGATGAGATTAGAGATAATCTCGTCCTGAACAGATAGTGCACAACCAACACTATTGTTTTGACATGGGCATTACACCCCCATTCCAGAATTGACGAAATTGATGTGAACTATTGCCAACGACGGTTAGATAAACCAGGCCAAGCGATACGATGTCAAAAACAGTTATAACGGTTACTTCTAGAACTCTTGACAATAGGAGAAGTTACAAGAAAGGAGATAACCGTTCCGTGGGTGTGCTATAAAAGCACTGATTTACCAGAAGGTAGGTATTCAGACACTTCCTTTACATTTGGAACCACAAAAAAATACTAACTTAGCCATCGGACGATTCTTGGCCGGCCTCCACCGGTCTCCTCTGACTTTACTGTTTATCTTTTCAGGACTTACCGACAACCCTTAGATCGATAACGCCGAAGATTGTTCAGCCCACTGATAAGCAAAGCATCATCAAGAGCCATACTCAAATAAGTAAAAAAAATATTAGGTTCAAGAGCAAATCAAAATAGACTAGGGTCCGTTTGGATTGAACTTATTGTTGCTAAAACTGAAAACTAAAAACTAAAAACACTATAGCAAAATAATTTTTAACTGTGTGAATAGTGTCGTGAAACCCATTTTTAATATTTTTAAATGTGTGAACAATACATGTACAATGCATGCACTGTTCATAAATAGTAAATTTTGTCTCTGAAAGTCAATAACTACAGCTTAAAAAAAAAAAAAAAAATAGAAAACGCGCTTCAGAAAACGCAGATGCCGATTCCAAACCGGCATAAAACTCAAAATAACTTCACGTGTCTGATAAAGTTGTACTTGGATTTTTCTTCTTCCTGATTTTTTTGTAGTTGAAATACAGAAATGGATTTTCCATTTGTCTTCCTATAGGACAAAATTAAATAAAAAAATAATTTCTTTGATTTGTATTTGTAGCACGAGAACAAAGGATAGAAATTAGTTTCTTACCTTTCTGGTTCTGGACATTATATTGACATAACTAGTGTCCATTTGGTAAAATTATTTTTGCCAACTAATTTTTCTATTTAGCTTTTTTATATTATTATTCGTGGGTCTTATTAAATATTTTGGTACTTTTCTTGAGTCTTACTGTACTATTTTATTTAATTTTTACTTTTATTTATAGTACTTTCAGTAAAAAAATTTATATTTCAGCAAAATAAACGAATTCTAAATGAACCTCTAGTCCTATCATTAATATAAGTACAACTTTAAATAGTGTAATTGTTGTTGTGCACCAACGGTGCATGCACCAAACATACAGCACTTGAAAATTATAATTGGCTTCAAAATACTATTTTAGTTAAAAATCTAAAATTGTGAAATTATTTCTTGAAAATACAATTTTTCAATTTAATTGAAATCGTGTTTTAAACTACCGATTTCAATTAATGTGGCACGCACACCACACCGTGCAGGCACATATACCGGTGTGTAATTAACAGCCTTTCTTTGAACAATCTTCCAAACATGTTAACAGAAAGGTATACTCTTCTAAACGCCAAACTAGACTTTGACTTTTTCTTTCTTTTTTTCCCGTAGATTTGTCTTCCTAGCAAATCAATCATCTTTACAAATTTCAGCTATAAATTCAATTTCTGTCAGATGGGTTCTTCACAAAAATAGAGAACTTAATTCTTTTGGAGGCCATGGGAGAAGGAGAAGCTGCAGATGATCAAACCCCATTTTTCCAAACTCAACCAGCAGAGCATCCTCTCAAGATAACTGGTTTGGTTTCAGTTCACCCTTTCATTAACCCTTCTTTTGTTTTATTTTCAATTAATGTTGACTATCACAAAGTGCGCGTTCGAAAGTGCAAAGATTCAAGGGCCTCAACTTCTCATTTTTATTCATCTTTGCTTCTCAGGATTATCAAAATTATCTTAAGTTGCAAATCCATTAATTCTTTTCTTTTTTCCCCAAAATAGTTTTCGTGATCCATGCAATAATGAGAGAATAATAGCATGTTATAGGAACTAAAGTCGCAAGTAGACGGCAATTTTGGTGCCTCTACCCGCCAAATTTTCTTTCATTCTTTCATTTCTTCTAAACAATTATGCTACTTTCAGGCTTCAGCATGAAAATGCATCATTTATCTAATATTCTAACATATTGTATTATCTAAAGAATTTAACTACAGAATGACATGCTTAAATGCATGCTAGTATTTACAAAATGACGTACCATATTTATTGAAAAAAGAATAAAATATAACTTACATCATAAACCCACCGAAAGAAGAAATAGGACAACAATTTTTTAACTATAATCTCCTATGGTTATGTTTTAAGCGTAAACTATTTGATCTCCCTCAATATTTTAACAATTATATATCACATGTGCGTATCTTAAACACTCTTTTCAAGGGCTATAATAATAGCATTTCTCTATGCCATTTTCTTCAGATTATATGGATATACCGCACCAGCACCACCAGCCCTCAACGACGTCTTCTTCAACTTCATTACATGCACTTGGAAGTCCTTGGATTCACTTTTGTCATTGTGGAAAAAGGGCACCAGTGAAAACATCATGGACTGGTGAAAACATAGGGAGGAGGTTTTGGGCGTGTGAAAAATATGGGGTATTGTGCTCATCTAAAAGCATAGAATTTCTCATCGTGTTTTGCATAACCATTTGATGTGTCAAGTTGTTATTAAAACAATATCATATCACTGACACTATTTTTATTAGCGCTAATTACAATATATTATCTTAACAATTTTTGGAATTTTGTGTGTCCAAACTTATTGATTGAATCTGAAAATAATCTCTCTGTGTTATTTAAGTATTAATTATGTTTAATCTATTTTTTGCTGCAAGGTTGATGATACTTGTGGATATTTTGTTTGGCTTGACCCTCCTACATGTGCACGTGGTAGAGAATTGGTGCCTTGGCTTAGAGAGAAGATAGATAGCTTAGAGAAGGAGGTGGCAGCAGCCCATGCAAAGGAGAAAAATTATTCTCGAGCAATGTTGTTTTTTACTTTATCTTTTGTTGGGTTGACGTGGATGAACTTATTTCGAATTATTGGATGATATTTATGTACTCTTAACAATCAGATTTGCTCTTCTTCTTCTTCTTTTTTTTTTTTTTTTTTTTTTTTTAATAAGCCTAGTGAAATTAAAAAAAAAAAATGTAATTCTTCCACAACTAGACAATGTCCCGCCTATGGGCAAATACTTTATAATTTCATTTGATTTATGTGTTTTTATAAAGATCTATATATAATATTCATTTTGTTGTATAATATTTATAATATTTTTTCATACTATTGCTGAATTCTTTGAAACTTGATTTTCTTAATTCATATCTTATAAATTTTTCTAGTCCTAGAAGTAGTTTCTAACTATTTAGCGGATTTTCTTTACTAATCTAGATATATAAGGTTGGAACTGAATAGCGCTTAGACAATGAAATATATTTTATTATAAATTTAATATTTAAAATAAAAAATAAAATCTACATAAAAAGTAGACTTTATTTTTATAACTGAACACAGAACAATGATTAAATACTTCTTCCACCACTCCAATTTTACCACTAAATCCCAAGACCCCAATTGCAAATATTGGGTTCATTATTTAAATGAGACCAAATCATTTGTGTACCAATATTAAGAGAAAATTATCAAACAAAGAAAAAATGGCTAAAAACATTTCCATTTATTAAAATTTAATTGCCTCTAACTAGGCCTCTATATCCTAAAAAACACACGAAAAAACATTAAAATCATCGTAATATTTTACTTTTATGGCCATGGCTCATACTGATTCCACATTAAATAGCAGTAAAAAACAACAAAGAAACCAATAAATTTTGTGGTCTGAAACAAAATAAAATAAAATAAAATAAAAAAAGAGTGGCTAACGTCATCAATAATATCAATTAGAAGCAGTATTTATCTGTGGGGGAGTAAAACCTGGGCCCATGAGGTGGGCTCAGGTACAACTTTTCATCAACAATACGTCCGAGGAGAAGAAATTATAGGGAACCCTTGTAACTAATAGTAGAACGCGTAAGTGTCCAGGGATAGTGATCCGAGAGGGATACCCTCCTCGGGTCTGGCATATGTCGGTGAGAGGGGCCTCGGCTTCCCCTTAGTCCAGCTTCCAGGAAATTCCATAGGTGAAGATAGATTACCAATGCACGTGGAAGGGATAAGGATGCAGAAATATCTTGAGCAAAAGCTGCTGCCACCGCATTAAATGCATTACAGCAGCTTTCCTGGCCGCATTTATGTGGAGAAGACCCCTGAACAGTGTTTAAAATCATCTTTACCCCCAGGAAACCAAAAAGCTGTGGGAGAAGAAGTGGGAAACTCAAGTACCAGGCTAGATGGCAGACAAGTGGACGATAGGATCGAACAATGAAGGACTATATAATGGAGTAAGACCTCCAGAAGAAAAGGACGAGAAAAAAAAGATAGAAGAAACTTCAGGGAATAACTACTGTAGCATCTGGAAAAATACATCACAAAGAAAAGCATTCTATCTAAGTGCATACCCCTCGGACCCAACTCGAATCCATTAATTAGTCCAAAACTTACTCCTCGGACATAAGATCTTAACTCGTTTATGTGTTTTAGTCTCCTCGGCCAAGCACCTAATCTTCAGTAACTGTTGTAAGGATCGCTATTAGCCCAATTCTTTGACCCACTCTCTTACAAATTTATTGTGTTGGGCTTATTGGGCCCATCTCCTGTTTCCATCTAGGTGTGGGCTACAAATTGTGACCCCACATTATCTTTCTCTTCTCTTTTAGAGTTCTAATATATAATACATTTATGAATTTTCCATTATGAAAATCCCGAACACTCAAAAACCTAAAAAGTTAAAACCAGTCATATGTAGCTCTCACAAAACCCACAATGACCTCCAAGCTCCACGACAAAACCTAAGCCATTGTCACTCAAAATAAAAAAAGATGCAAATTTCCTTCCTTGATTATAACCAACTAATACGGGTTAAGATAAGATGGGGCAACAATGTTTACTTGAAGAGGTACAATAGTACTCATGTTCATAAATTTATGTCAATAAATTATTGCATAATTAAACACCAAACAAAAATGTTTCTAATAAATTCTGGCATTCTGTTTGCGATTTAAAAAAAAAAAAAAATCAATTTTATATACATAACCAAACTTCAGCAAATACTGCGTGCCTAAATAATCAAACTGTACCCAGAAGTCTGAAACAACTTTCTCACAAAAAACTTAGCAAAGTTTGTCAATTATATAGCTTCCTCAAATCAAAATATCAAAATAAGTATACTCCAACCAAGTCAATCACGTTGCATATTTCAGCTCACAAAAAATGTGACCAAATTACATATACAGTAAGTCAGAACGTACTACCATACCCTAACCCATGTCACTCAAAGTTGATGCCTTTTCCTAGGTTTCCTTCTAATTGGCTCGTTCTTAAATCTCCTGTTAGAATAAGCTACAATAATGATGGGAACTTGTACGCATGCCAGTCATTTTGAAGAATCTAGCATAAACATGTTGGCATGGTGAAAACTTATAAGCACCTTATGTTTGCATTAAATATGTCTGCAAGTAACCAAGATTTGTGACGATAATTAGTCAGTTTTTCTTTGAAATGTTTCAAAATGAATTTTTCAATGAGCATATAAATGTGAATACAAATATATAGTAATGTAACTACATATAAACTTTTGAAATTTGATAGACTAAAAACGTATTGACTCCTTGTGATGAATTAATTGATTAATTAATTAAGTTTATTAATTAATCAAATTAACATACAATTGTACGTGACAGTACAAACAAATCACCAATTAACTAAAGTATGCAGCGGGAAATAAATTGACACGGTGTGTTTACGAATGGAGAAAACCTATATGGCAAAAAATCCATCAGGTGATTTTAAGGTCACTACTCCCAAATATCCACTATTATCAAAACAAGCAGTTACAAGTAAAGGAATCACAGTACCTTATACCAACTTACAGTTGAACCCTTACCCCAATATCCAATTGGACTTGTTCTATAATAACAATCTCTCCTTTCAATGCACAGCTTCTAGTACGTGGCTAACCAATTGCACTGATCCCAATATGCGACTTGATCACCAACTTAAGAAGGATGTTGGCTGAAAAGTTCTTCAGTTCATCCTGACGATGAAGATCATGAAGTTACTTGGTCACAAAACCCTACGATGCACAAACACAGCAGCTTCTTCAAAATCTAAGGCAAACTAGGTTTTCGGTCACACTCTTCTTCACACTTGTGGAATTATGCTCTTGTGCAACTTGAGTCACCTTTTACAGCCCTTAAAATAATCCTTATATATGTTCAGGGTTGTGAGAAAAGAAAGCCCAAACATACATTTACAGATTGGATGAAAAACAGTCCTGAAAAACTAAGTTTCATAAACCTCAATAAATAGCCATCTATCGAGTTAGCTGTTGAGCCACGAGCTTCAGCAGCTTCTAAATCTCGATATATGCTAGCTGTCGAATTTTAAAATCCTATACTTTTTGACTTGATTTTTGGACAGACTTACATGACTTTAATACTTGAACTTGAAACATTGTTTTTTGAAGTATTAAATACGTCCTAGATCTACCCAATTGCAAGTAAAATGCATTTTGTCAAAGGATTAGCCAATTACATAAAATGTTGACATATGTTCCTAACATCAAATCACATATGTCTTAACAAAATTGAGTTAGATTTGGTGTATATACTGGTGTTCCAGTACTGCTAATAGGTGTTGTTACTTGAATTTTGTACTCTATTCATTTGATGCAATATAATCTTTTCATTCATAAAAAAGAAGAAACAAAAAAGGAAACACACACAAAAAAAAAAAAAAAAAAAAAAGCCTCTATATAAACCCCATGTATAATGATATAAAATACCACTAGCATGCCCACCTGAAGAAGTGCAACAAGAAAAATCCTACAACATCCAAGATGTAAACACTGTCCTATGAAACTTACCAACACGACGCTGATATAGCAAGGAAAACAGAAATTGACAATTCTGTAAGCAGTTCTCCCCCTTACAAAGTTCAGGAGAGCTCCCAATTACCCCTAGAAACATCTTCTAGTGGATTCTCCTACTTGAGGTTTGATAATACACCTTTATCTAGCATAAACGTACTGGACAGAAGAAGATAGTCTCACTACATTGGAAACACTTGAGTAATCGTTTTGTGACTTTTGGACTGAACCCTTTGTAATGGACAATACCTACATCCAGAGTAACTATACAGTATCCTTCGCAGATGGAGGATTTTGTGCATCTCAATCATGCTAGTATGCTACAATGAAGGCATAGATTCCATCTATGAGGCAATGCAAGAAGTTGAGAACTACAAGAGAATTAATGAATAAATGAAACACTTACCATGAAGACATCATGGACTGGTGAAAGCATAGGGAGGAGGTTTTGGGCGTGTGAAAAATACGGGGTATTGTGCTAATCTAAAAGCATTTTCTATCATCTTTTTCATGACAGTCTATGTGTCAAGTTGTTGTGGAAGAAAACAAGAAAAGCTTGTATCACTGCAGGGGCGGAGCCACAGCAAGGCTTGGGGGGGCCATGGCCCCCCCAAAATTTTAAAAAATTATTTTATATTATGTAAAATTTAAAAAAATTATTTTATATTATGTATAAGTATTAAAAAATTTAAATATTTAGCTACAAAAATAGAAGTTGGCCCTCCCAAATGTTTGAGTTAGTCCAATGATGCTCTTAAAAATCAATAGAAATTTTCAATTGATCTAATAGTTATAGAAACAAGGTAATTTTTGTTTTCTCTTATTCGTTTTTTTGTACATGTTTAATATCAAACTAGACAGCTTTTGTATAATATTAGAGTTTAAAAGGTGATAAACCCCTAAAAAATTATCTTGCGAATATACAAATGTGAAAGTTATTAATTTTATATACAATATATTTATAAATTATGACATACTCTAGTTTCAAAATATTAATGTTTATATTTGTATATGTGTGTTTATGGCCTCCTCAAACAAAAAATCCTAGCTTCGTCCCTGCTTGTATGTGTATCAACGGCGGAAGCAGAGAGAGAGAGAGAGAGAGAGAGAGAGAGAGAGAGAGAGAGAGAGAGAGAGAGAGAGAGAGTATCAACACGTGATTAATGTGCGAAATACAGAGAAAATATCTGAAAATATTTTAAGTCTTCATCAGTGAGCAACGCTGGCAAGGAGGAAGAAGAACTCAGGAATGTATGACTGCAACCCTTAAAACGACGTCGCGTTGGATGAAGACTTTAGCTCACGTGTTGATCCTAGGGCAAAATGTCACCGTATTCATTAATGAAATACGGTGCCGTTTTGTGTAAACACTGTGACCTGTAAATGACCGTTGCAAAACTAGCCATTGGCATCAATCTCTTCTGTTATTCTATCAGTAATTAGAAAAACAAAACAGCCTTAGCATGATTGTGCACTTTTTAAATCACTACTAAAACAACCGACGTTATCCGACCTACAATTCTCAGACCCCGACGTCGACGGAGTTTCCATCGGAGAAGGTGCAGGCAGCATATCTTTCACCGGAGACGGTGCTTCAGACACCGGACTTGGAGCCAAAGCAGGTGCTGGACTTAGAGACATCACAGGCCCCGGAGCCGGTGCAGGCGATGGAGATTTTCCGAACAACTCTTTCGGAAGAAGAACTTTGTTGACGGTAAGGATGGTCAAACCCTTCGCAGCCATTGACTGAAAAGCTTTAAGCACGCCATTAGCACTCATCATAACATACTACTTTAACAATTTGTGGAATTTTTTGTGCCCAAACTTATTGAATCTGAAAATAATATCTCTCTGTCTCTCTGTTATTTAAGTATTAATTATGTTTAATCTCTTTTTGGCTGCAAGGTTGATGATACTTGTGGATACTTTGTTTGGCTTGACCCTCCTACATGAGCACGCGGTAGAGAATTGCTGCCTTTGCTTAGAGAGAAGGAGGTGGCAGCAAAGGAGAAAAAATTTTCTCCAGCAATGTGGCTTTTTGCTTTTGCTTCTATTGGATCGACGTGGATGAACGTATTACTAATTATGGGAATTATATATGGGATGATATTTATGTACTCTTAACAACTAGATTTACTCTTCTTCTTTTCTTTTTTCTTTTCTTTTTTAAATAAGTTTAATGAAATAAAAAATGTCACTCTTTCACAATTAGACAATATCCGGCGCCATGCACAAATACTTTGTAATTTAATTTGAAAATAATTTTTATTTGTTTTTATAAAGACTCATATATAATACTTATTTTGTTATATAATATTTATGATATTTTCTCACACTGTTGTTGTATTCTTTGAAACCCAATTTCCTCAATTTATATCTTATAAATTTTTCTAGTCTTAGAAGTAGTTTCTGACTATTGAGGGGATTTTCTTTACTAATCTAGATATATGAGGTTGGAACTGCTTAGACAAGAAACTATATTTTATTATAAACTTAATATTAAAATAATTAAATAAAATCTAGATAAAAAGGAGCTTTATTTTTTTAACTGAACACTTATTAAACACTTCCTCAACCACTCCAATCTCATCACCAAATCCCAATACCCCAATCGCAAACAATGTGTTCATTATCTAAATGAGATGAAATCATTTGTGTACCAACATAAAGAGAACATGATCAAACAAAGAAAAAATGGCTAAAAACACTTCCATTTATTAAAATTTAATTGCCTCTAACTAGGCCTCCATATCCTAAAAAAACTTATGAATATCCAAAATTATAACATCTTCATGATTACTTCAGTTATAAACATTTTATATTTTACAATTAGAAATTAAGTAGACAATAACAGTTTTATTATACTTTTGCGTTTCCAAAAGAGTAAGAGAACCCTTTTCTATGAGGAAAAATATAAGATTCCTTTTAGAGGGAGGTGAGACTGACATTTTGATCTCAATTGCACCAAATCAAGCATCTAAGATCAAATCATCCAGTAACAAGTATATAGTTCTTTACTCAATTGTGCATTAGCAAACATTCTAAACTCCAAAATAAAACAATACCTATTATTATTATTGTTATTATAAACCCACATATGTGGACAAGAAAAGTCAAGTCCAAATAGCATATTCAAAATTGACTAATAAAGAGCAAAATAACTTCACGTGCTTTGTTAAAATATCATTTCTAATTTTTTTTTATAGGCTAATTTTTTTTTCTTATTGAAAATTTAAATGTTCAAAAAGCAAAATCATCATTTTTTTTTGTATTATTATTATTTTTTATGTTATCTGTCAAACAGTGAGCTGTGTCATTCCATTTCAAAACCAATTAGTGATGAGGAAGATATACACCCAAATCTTTTCTTACATTCAATATCATGCCACACATGCCTGTTTTTAAAGTGGTTGTATGAAGTCAAATTGTGATCCCCCACATTATCTTTGTTTTTCTTGTATTAGGAGCATGAAATAAAAGAATAAAAAATTAATTAGTTGCTTCGAATGTGCATCCTGTGTCTCAAATTCCTATCCTAGTTCTGTAGACACTCGATTTTGCACCCATGATTTAATCAAAGAAAATGACTAGAGTGACCATCCATGTACCAAAAAAATCATTCTTGCATCACATGCATCATTTTGTTCTTGCATCACATGCATCATTTTGTTCTTGCATCACATGCATCATTTTGCCTTTGCATTATATGTATTAATTCATTTATTGCATATCATAAAAATGATCTTGAGATTCTAGTGGTCGCAACAGTGTTTCCAGTTTCTGAATCGAACCATCGGATCGAAAGATTTCACATAATCAAGTTTGCACAGTCAACATGCATTGTGTCTAGGTAAGGTCAATCACACATGATTAGTTTAAATTAATTCTGATTGGTTAAACAATTAAAAGTAATTAGATAATTTTGTGATTGGTTGATAATTAGTGTTTAAAATAGGTATGCATGCATAGGAATAAAAGGGATGATTGGATAACAGCAAAATTGTGGATAATCTTAACTTTATCAAGATTTATTTTAAGAGATTTATCCACAAGATAATTGTTCTTAAAAAAGCCTGAATTATCCAAAAAAGAGACAAAAAATCATAAACAAAGCTTGAAAACAGGTCTAGGTACAAGGACCGGCCAAAAAACCCTAGAAGGAGAGACCAAATGGCACCCAAACACGAAAGTGTTTTCAGCCTCCAAGAGCCAATTCAGCACTTTTGGAGTGCCAAACGGCACTCTAAAACTGCCGAATTGCCATCATGTGGGCTTTGTCCTAATGGCCTTCGCGTGATGATAAAACACATCCTTTTCGACCTTTTTGCAAAAGGATGCATCCGGATTCAAACCCTAATCATCTATACCCATTTTTTAGAGCCCTCTGACCACTATATATAAAGATTGAACCTCATAATTCACCACCTTTTTCTTCATGCTCTGAGAGGCATACGTTTTTGACTCTTAAAGCACACATATTTTCTGATTCTCTCTCTGAATGTTGCTTGCTGCAGAATTAGGGTTTTTAGGTTTTAAAGAGAATTGAACAAATTTCTTTGAACCCTAAAACATCCTCTCAAGAACAAAGTGTGCTCATGCAAGAGGTTGTTTCCTTCACCCTTTTCTTGTGATGTGATGATGCATATTATATATCTTTCTTTTTCAAATATCTATGAATTGTTAATTGTTCTTTTGTTTAAAGCATGATATTTTCTATATGATTGTTATAATCTTTTTCTTGAATATCAATAAATTTGCATATGTACAATTATTTTTCTTAAAACAAAACAGATCTACATCTTTATAAAATGTAGATCTGCATTTTTCTTAAAACAAAACAAATTTGCATCTTTATAAGATGTAGATTTGAATTTTTTCTCACAACAAAAACAGATCTACATATTTCTTAGATGTAGATCTGAATTTTCCCAAACAAAAAGAGTTCTACATCCTTATGAGATGCAGATTTAAATTTTTCTCAAATCTAATTTGCTTAATACATGCAAATTGTTGAAATAAAGAAAGATATTATGTATTGATGTGTTTGCATTTATTTAATTCATGATTACATCCCACTAAACATATTTGAATTTTTGTCATCAAAAATCACTTTTCTTTTATATAACAAAACAAATCTAAATTTTTATCATCAAAAACCACTTTTTTTCACATACTAAAAAACAGATTTGATATTTTGACAAATCAAAATCGGTTTTTTTTTAATCACCAAAACAGATCTAGTTTTCTTAAACAAAAGAAGAGATTTCATTCATAAATAATTTTTTTTTGATTTATTTTAGTGTCACATGTTCAACATATCATTCATAACATGCATAAAAGTACATTGGTCACAAGGGTCTAGAAGATGAGACTTTGTCTGGGCGGAATGGGTGCCTAACACCTTTCTTTTCCGTAACCTAGCCTCTGGATTTAGGTTTTTGGTTTAGTAGATTTAGCCTTTTCTTTTTATATTTTGGGTAGAATGTAACTAGGACAACAAGCCATGTAAATATTTGGTAGATTGTAACTAGAACCCAAAGCTATGTAACTTTTCAATTTCTAGATATGTAATTTTTATTCAATCAATGAATGAAACTATTCAATCATGTATTTTGTAATTTGTATTTTTTTTCTTATTTTTTTTTATAAAGAAAAATAAGTGGCGACTCCATACCACTTATCCAAAAAGAGAGGTGCCCTAAAATCTCTCCTTTTTTGAGAGGCACCAATTTTAGCCGTCTCTCACAATGGCAACTCCACTGGGGATGTCGAGGGCTAAGCTTCGTTTTAAACTTAAGTGACCAAATATGTACTTTTCTTTTGCATGGTTTTGCATGATATAGTTGTTTGTTTGTTTATTTATGTTTGATGAGATGTTGTATTTTGGTGTATGATATTTTGTTGTTTGTTTTGGTTATTAAAATCTTTCCCTAACTATCATAGTGTGTCACATCCAAACAACAATGTATGCATCCCTTTCAACAATTTTGTGGTGGTAGTAACCATGGATCACCAATCTTCACTAGACTCGGGTACCCAGTAGCGAACTTACCAACTCATAACCCAAAGTCACTGGATCATTTCCTGTTTACTATAATGGACAAACCATGCCGCTTGGACCAACACAATGTTCATTACATTAAAAGTTAGGAGGTGTAACATCCTAACTATGGGAAACAATGAAACAACAAACCCACCCTACAACATAATGACTTAGAACCTATCCGTAGGTCGGTCCCGGTTAAAATTGCATTGCATGTTGTGTGTGTTTGTTTTGATTGACTGATGGATATGGATGGGGTTTTAACTTTGATTAACCTAACCAAGCCTGTCATTAAGGGAGAATCTAGTCAAGATCTGAAGGAAGGCTACAAAGAGAACTAAAGTCCAACACTCAAGCCAATAGCTCTAACTCCAAGCCTGTCACTCCAATCACATTACTGAAGCCTTCAAGCATAGAAGAGACCCCACTGTTGCAACATCACAACCCCATCTTTGATCTCAAAGACAATTCAAGCCATAAGAAGTTTGAAGCCCCTGGCAATATGGCAGAAGAGGGAGAACACCCAAACATAGAGGAATCCATGAACACCCAAAAGCTACTCAACACTATGGTAGCTAGTCAGATTTAGCTGGGGGAAGATATGAACCGTATAATGCAATAGTTTTAGAATTTGAAGAACAATCAAGAGGGGGACAATACTGATCATGATCCACCAACCCTAAAGAGTGAGAAGAAGATCAATGAAAGGATGAATAATGATAGGCCAAAAACGAATTGACCCCTTGTGATTAATTAATTGATTAATTAGCCAAGTTTATTAATTAATCAAATTAACAAGCAAACGCGTGGTAGCACAAACAAATCACCAATTAAACTAAGTATGCAGCAGAAAATAAATAACATGGTGATTTATTTACGAATGGGGAAAACCTACACGACAAAAACCCCACCGAGTGATTTTAAGGTTATCACTCCTGAAATTCCACTATTATCACAACAAGTGGTTACAAGTAAAGGAATTTCAATACCTTATACCAACCTATAGTTGAACCTTTACCCTAATACTCAATTGGATTTGTTCTGTAGTGACAATTTCTCCTTTTGAGGCACGGCTCCCAATATGTAACTAACCAATTGCGCAGATCCCAGTACCCAATTGGATTTGTTTACAAATAGGGAAAACCTACATGGCAAAAACCCCACCGAGTGATTTTAAGGTTACTACTCTCAAAATTCCACTATTATCACAACAAGTGGTTACAAGTAAAGGAATCTCAGTACCTTATACCAACCTACAGTTGAACCCTTACCCCAATACACAATTGGACTTGTTCTGTGATGACAATTTCTCTTTTTGATGCACGGCTCCCAGTACGTGACTAACCAATTGCGCGGATCCCAATATGCGACTTCAATCACCAACTAGAGAACGTTGTTGGCTGCAAAGTTCTTCAGTTTATCCCAACAATGAAGATCAAGAAGATGCTTGGTCACAAAATTCTATGGTGCATAAACACAGCAACTTCTTCACAAAAACGATGAACTAGGGAAAAACTGTGTCTCCGGTCACAATTTGCTTGAACAAACTTTGCTCAACACTTGTGCAACTTGTGAACACTTTGACGCCCTTAAAATAATCCGTTTATATGTCTAGGGTTGTGAAAAAAGAAAGTCCAAACACATAAATACGGATTGGAGTCAAAACAGAATTAAAAATCTGTTTTTCATAAACCTCAATAGATATCCTATCTGTTGAGCTGCTATCGAGCCACGGGCATCTTTCAGCTTTAATGACAAGCACCTTTCAGCTTGTTTCTTGTACAAACTTGCATGGTTTCAACACTTAATCTTGAAACAAAGTTTCTTGAAATATTAAACACATCCTAGATCTACCCAAATACAAGTAAAATGTGTTTTGTCAAAGGATTAGCCAATTACATAAAATAGTGACATATGTTCCTAACAAGTGAATTACATATGTCCTAACAATCTCGCCCTTTGGCAATCCGTGACAAAACCACAATAAACAAATGAACATATGAGAGAAGTCATAAATCACTCAACTCATAATCACTTGTTAAATACAATAAAATCTATCCTAACACAAACTCTTGAAAAACTTTGCAAGAAGAGAGTTTATGGCGAGAAGACTTTGACAACCTGTGTTTCTGAAACACTTTAAACAAAACTCATCAAGGCATCTTTGTGTGAAACAAAAATAATAGATTGCACACAAGTAATAAGAACCATGTGTATAAAGAGAGAAATGAAACAACACATGTAAGGATAGGGGAAAGAAGCATATATCAACATATAAAGAAAATAAGTACAATGTATGTCAATAATGGTCACAAGACCAATGTACAAGAATAAATGTATCTAAAGTAGAGAAAAAAAAAAAGATACATGTAATCCTCACTAGATCTCTCAAAAAATATCAACACTTCCCCTAACAAAAATGTCTTATACTAACTCTCCCCCTTAAAAATGACTACTCTCATATCCAAAACTACTCCCCCTTTTTGTCACGAATGACAAAGGGTAATAGTGTCAAGTAAACATCTCATTGGTAGAGCTAGCATCTCCATCATCATCATCAAAAGTATCATCGTCATCGCCATCATCATCATCATCATCCTCATCCTTAGAATCAAAAGCCACATGAGAAGGTGGAGGAGAAGCCTCAGAAGCAAAACCACCCCTAGTCGCCTGACGCCGTGCGGTACGACCAACATGGACATTTACCTGATACAGCTCTATAGAGAGTGTATCAAAGCGAGCATCCATGCGCTGCAGCTACGCCATGATGTCCCTTAATGACACATCGCTCGAAGAAGAAAAGGGAGCAGATGTGGATAGAGCAAATCAAGATGGAGCCGAACAAGAGGGAGGAGCTACTAAATCTATCTGCCATGACCTAAACTGCGCCTTGCTACGTTTAACGGTAGTGGCGTTTATGGCACACATGACAAAAAAATGGTCGGAAGAGGGAAAAGGAATGTAAAAATGGTGCAAAATCCGTGTTATAGCCGAAGGGAAATGAGTTTATCACGAGTAGTCATATCCCTATACACATCTATAAGAGAAAGAATAAAATGTGAAGGAAAGTCTATAGTAAGGTGCTCTAACAAAGAAAGCAAAAATCGAGCACGAGGCTCTGTGATAGAGTTATAGTGAAAGAGTGGGTGCAAAATAAAAGCCACCACCATGTTTATGAATCTAGGATCTTTAGCAAAGGCCTTACATGGTGTAAACTGACGATCACCCCAATCAGAAAGGCGCTCGCAAAAAGCAAAGATCATCTCGTCTTTGGACATAGTCCTCAGACGATCACATCCAGGGTAGTCAAGATACTCTACCCTTGGAACATGGAGCATATTCGCAACAAGCTGCAGTGTGACAACAATGCATGTACCTCGAACGCAAGTATGAAAGAGGTACTGAAGAATCAATTCCATGCATGTTGGAGTAAAACTCCTAAATCAGCATGGAAGGACATATGACCGAGATGTCACACAGTGACTCCCAACCCCGATTGTGAAGGACATTAGGTAGGTCAATGTCGGTGAAGTCCGCCAAAATGACTCGGCGTTCCAAATGAACACCTCGCCTAGAAAAGTTCTCCGAGAAGTCCTTTCGGGCATCCTCATCACGGAACCGGATATGAGAAGGAGTAAGATCAGAGGAAGATGATGCCCCAAAATGAAGAGGGTTCTAGGACAGAGTGGATTTATGTTTTGGTGCCATAGACACGACTAACGTAGATGAAAAGAGAGAGAGAGGAAGAAAAAGACAATTAGAAAAGCTCCAAACAGTTCAAATATATAGAAATATACTGAATATAAAGAGCGTATGCATGAAAATGCATGAGCATGTGACGAGCAAAGTAAAAAAACATTATGGGCTCAGCCCAATCCAATCCTAACAGCACATAAGCAGTTCAACATATATAACACACAACTAAATGCATGAAAATACAGTTATAATGCACATGGAATGCAATGTATGAGATTTTAAAATCATGTAAGGAAAAACCCATCCCAAATTTCAACAAAAACTCATCAATTTTGAAAAACCCCAAAACCTAGGTTTCAAAACATGAAAATGCATGAAAATGAGAGATTAGGAACATACCAAGTGAAGGAAAACCTTGAAAAAGCTTGAAAATCACTTGAAAAGTGGTTTAGAGTGAGAGATAGTGATTTGGGAGGTGAGAAGACAGAGGTATCGAGAGAGAGATTGAGAGAAAATGAAGTCTGGATCACGCTTGTCCTTTATATAGATTCTCAGTAATTCTCGACAGATAGAGGTGTCGAGAGGTGTCAAGCCATCTGTCGAGAAAGGTGTCGAGAAAAACAATGTCAACAGATGAAGCTGTTGAGAAGGTGTCGAGGAACAAAGCAAAGACACAAGAACAGAGGCTCAATCGATCCACCTAGCTGTCAAGGATCTATCAAGATTGTAATAAGAAAAAGCTTAGAATCTTGACAAATAGCCAGGTGTCGAGGAGGTATCAAGGAGGTGTCGAGATAGCTTAAAATCAGTTTTTCAAGAAGCGAAAAACACAAATATGAATGCAATAAAGCATGCAACTCAACCAAAGATCCAAACAACATTTTGAACTTTCAAAATCATCTCTCAACAACAATTTTTAAGCACATGGATCCCAAAAACACACACACACACACACTAAACAAGTCTAACCAATTTTATATTTCAAAATAAGTCAAGACAGTTTAGTGAGTATACATTAACACATGTAAAATCTTGTGATGGCCAAATCACATTATACCTGCAAATGTATCAAGAGTAGCAAAGAATATTGCGTGTTGTGTGTGAAAAACATCGCAGGATTGCATAAGTGTATACATGTTATGACGATTTGAGATATGAGAAAATAAATTTAACTCACACACAATCATAACCATTTGATGGGGACTATCACTTTCGAGGTACATTCTATAACTCCTACATCTCCTAGAAGACACGCTTGCAATCATATTTAAACCATTTTTATTCTTTTTTCTTTTATTTTCTTTGCATATTTTTTTTAAGCAAATCATTCATGAGCATATAAGAGATAGAAAAGAAATACCCAATTATGTTAAACTTTCTCTTAGGATTTTTTAGTCTTTCCCATCAGAAAGAGTGATACGAGTGTTAAGTACAAGAGATTACTTAATCTTACTCATCACAAACAAGAGCCACAAAGCTCACTTGCTTAGTTGTGCATAGAGATGCTCATCTAAGTTACAAGAGATACAAAGTTTCGAAAACTTTGTTTCAATGGCCATCCAAGGTACACAAGAACCAATGTACACAAAACACACACTGTTTTTGTATTTTTCTGATTTTTCAATTTTTTTTATTTTTAAAATAAACAAAATAAACAAAACTGAAAACAAACAAAAACATGTTAAACAAAGAAAAGCATAAAAACTAGACTGACTCAAAATAAAAGCAAAACACACAAGTTATGCAAAAACAAAAACACAAAGAGAGAGAAGAAAGTGATAGAATCACTTGGAGCCCTTTTCCTTCCACACCCTGGAAGAACCTTTCCTTTGATTAAAATTTTGAATCGATGGTGAGCGGGAGGAATTGAAACCGTTCAAGTTCGAAAGGAACAAGAGGGCTTTAAGAAGATCTCCAAGGGGAGCAAGAGAGGATTGAAGTAGATTCTGACTTCCAGATGCTATCATGTCGTTGCTCTGTTGAGTGGCTAAACTCTAATAGCAATTTGGTCGAGTATGACCAGTAACTCCACAGTGATGACAGAGATGTTGCTTCTTTTGTTTAGGCTTTTGAAAGTTAGCCTTCTTAGCCCTAGAGTTCTTAACTTCCTTCTTATCTTGCTTAGGGGGTGCTCCTAAGATAGATTTACCCTTGTCTATGTTCTCACTAGCTAAATCAATTTTAACATCATTGTTCTCAATTTCAACATTATTACAAGGAGGAACAAAAATAGTAGCACTAGTAGAAGTAATATTAGAAGAAGAGATACCATACCCTAAACCTGTTCGATCAGAAGCAAATTTTTGAAAACTGAGCATCTCATCGAGTTATGCACTTAAAGTCCTCTATAATTGAGCTCTGACTTGAAATAGTTCCGCTTCAAGTTTCTTGGTCTTCTTAGTCAAGAAATTGTTCTCGAACCTCAGTGCTCTAATAGTTTGATTGGCTTCATCAACCTTTGTGAAAAGCTCTTCTCGCTCAATCTCCACATCACTAAAATACTTGGAGGCCAACCTATATATCTTCTCATGCTTCTCTAAGACCTTGTACAACTTCGCATAGGCTGTATGGATGTCATCTTAATCATCCATCTTTTCAAACTTGGACTCCACCAATTCTTCTTCTTTATCCACATCTTCAACAATCCTCTTAGTAGGATTGACAGTAGCAGTGAAAGCATTCAAGATTCCGTCATCCTCATTGTCAGAATCATCCTTAGGCTCGATGTCGCTCAAAGTAGCAACGAGTGCCTTACTCTTCCCAATGCTCTTAAGATATGTAGGACACTCTTGTTTCATGTGATCGAAGCCTTGACACCAAATGCACTTAGGTCCTACGGGAACAGTGTACTGACCACCATCCCTAGCATCCTTCTTCCCTTTATCTTGGCTCTTGAACTGAGAAGAACTGGATTGCCTACAGTCCTTGTCGAAGCCCTTTCCATTGGCATTGTTCATGAACATCTTGAATTGCCTAGTGATGTAAGACTTCATCTTAGAATCTTCATCGTCTAAAGACTCATTCATGTCACTACTCTTGGCCTTCAGTGCCATGCTCTTGCTCTTGCCCGACTTACCAATCCTTGTTAACCCTAGCTCATAAGTCTGTAGATTACCAACCAGCTCTGTCAAAGGAATCTTGTCAATGTCCTTTGATTCCTTAATCATTGTAATCTTGGCATGGAATCTCTCAAGCAAAGATCTGAGCACCTTTCTTACAATCTTGGGTTCAGGAATGGTTTCCCCAAAATTGAAAACTAAGTTCACTATGTCCTTGAACTTGGCATAGAACTCATCAAATGACTCATCCTACTCCATCTTAATTTCTTTGAAGCTTGTAGTGAGCCTTTGAAGCTTCGAATCCTTGACAGCCTTAGTTCCTTCATAGGTTGTCTAGAGGATGGTCCATGTTTTCTTAGCAATTTCGATAGAGGATATCTTCTTAAACTCCTCATTAATGACTGCATTGAATAAAGCATTCAATGCCCTACTGTTGAAGTTTGCCGCCTTGATCTTGGCATCATCCCAATCAGTCGGTGCTTCCTTTGGCTTGGTCCAGCCAATCTCTACAGCTTGCCACAACTTATCTAGAGACTACAAGAAAGCTCTCATGCATACTTTCCAGTGCCATCAAATAAAGGAGGTATAATTAATGACTGTCCTCTATCCATGACAAACAGGGGTCAATGGATGAACACAGTAAAGATTAAACCTAATCAGAGTGTGCCTGCTTTGATACCACTTGATAGGCCAAAAACAAATTGACCCCATGTGATGAATTAATTGATTAATTAGTCAAGTTTATTAATTAATCAAATTAACATGCAAACACATGATAGCATAAACAAATCACCAATTAAACTAAGTATGTAACGGAAAACCTAATTAAAACATGGTGATTTGTTTACGAATGGGAAAAACCTATAAGGCAAAAGCCCCATCGGGTGACTTTAAGGTCACCACTCCCGAAATTCCACTAGTATCACAACAAGCAGTTACAAGTAAAGGAATCTCAGTACCTTATACCAACCTACAGTTGAACCCTTACTCCAATACCCAATTGGACTTGTTCTATAGTGACAATTTCTCCTTTTGATGCACAGCTCCCAGTACATGACTAACTAATTGCGCGGATCCTAGTACGCGACTTCAATCCCCAACTAGAGAAGGTTGTTGGCTGCAAAGTTCTTCAGTTTATCCCAACAATGAAGATCAAGAAGATGCTTGGTCACAAAACCCTACGGTGCACAAACACAGTAACTTCTTCATAAGAACGATGAACTAGGGCAAAACTGTGTCTCCGATCACAATTTGCGTGAACAAACTTTGCTCAACACTTGTGCAACTTGTGAACACTTTGACGGCACTTAAAATAATCTTTTTATATATCTAGGGTTGTGAGAAAAAAAAGCCCAAACACATAAATACGAATTGGAGTCAAAACAAAACTGAAAATCTGTTTTTCATAAACCTCGACAGATACCCTATCTGTCGAGCTATTGTCGAGCCACGAGGTTGAACAGCTCTTTAAGCTCGATAGATAGCTTAGCTGTCAAGCTTTAATGATAGGCATTTTTCAACTTGTTTCTTGGATAGACTTGCATGGCTTCAACACTTGATCTTGAAACAAAGTTACTTGAAGTATTAAACACATCTTAAATCTACCCAAATACAAGTAAAGTGCGTTTTGTCAAAGGATCAGCCAATTACATAAAATAGTGACATATGTTCCTAACAAGTAAATCACATATGTCCTAACAAGTGAATCACATATGTCCTAACAAATAAAATGGAGGAGATGATTAGAAAAGCCCGCAAGATGTAGGAACTTATGGATTACTATTCTTTTTCCCTATTCCCCAATGCAAGGTTGCCACCCAAGTTTAAGATGCCAAATCTAGACAAGTTTGATGGGACCGACTGCCCAAAGTCTCATCTGAAGATGTATATGAGATCTATGCAACCCCTAACTGTGACTGAGGAAGTACTTGCTCGAATGTTCCAAAACACATTGATTGGAGCCACTCTTAAATGGTTCCTCAACTTGGATGATGCAAGAGTAAGAAGTTGGGAGGACATCTGTCAAGAGTTTCACAAGAAATATAAGTACAATATGGATGTTGACATCATAAGAAGAGACCTTAAGACTACTAAGCAAGAGCCGAAAGAATCCTTCTCTATTTCATAACCAAATGGAAAGCCAAGGCTACACAGATGATAAGTAGGCCGAGTGAAGAAGAACAACTAGCCATGGTTGTAAAGAACTTATTGTTTGTATACCATAAATATTTGTTTGCACAGTATTTTCCCAACTTTAAGGCTTTAATTGCTGCCGAAACTCAAATTGAAGATGCTATAAACAATGGTACTACAAAGACTGATGACCTTCCAAGGTTTAAAAAGAATCTAGGGTCTAATTATAAGACTGCCGAGGTTTCCAATATTCATAAAAATGATCCTTATCAATTGATTGCACCCATTGCACCTATGCAAATACCCCAAGGACCTAGACCCAAGAGAGCATTTCATGAGTTGTACGTGCCCATGAGCCAAGTGTTTGATAAGCTAAAGGAAAAAGGGTTACTAAAACCCTTGAACCCAATGATAGGCTAAAAACGAATTGACCCCTTGTGATGAATTAATTGATTAATTAGCCAAGTTTATTAATTAATCAAATTAACATGTAAACGCGTGGTAGCACAAACAAATCACCAATTAAACTAAGTGCAACAAAAAATAAATTGATACGGTGATTTGTTTACAAATGGGGAAAACCAACATAGCAAAAATCCCACCGGGTGATTTTAAGGTCACCACTCTTGAAATTCCACTATTATCACAACAAGCGATTACAAGTAAAGGAATCCTAGTACCTTATATCAACCTAAAGTTGAACATTTACCCCAATACCCAATTAGACTTGTTATGTAATGACAATTTCTCCTTTTGATGCACGGCTCCCAGTACATGACTAACCAATTGCACGGATCCCAGTACGCGACTTCAATCACCGACTAGAGAAAGTTGTTGGCTGCTTGGTTCGAGAGGCTTTTGGTTTTCTCGCTGGTTTTCAGTTTCCTAGGCTTGGTTTTAATAAAAAAAACTCTTTAATTTCTTCTCCACTTTCTCACTTCTTGCCATTTTCGCATCTTTTTCTAAGCTTCCCAATCTTTGGCATTTCCCCTTTTTTTTCTAAGCTTTAGAGTTTTTGAGGTACGATTTTCTTTCCCTTTCCTTTTGCTTTTTCTGTAACGACATTCTTTTTCCTTTTCTCAATCTATTTAGAAATATGTTCTTCTTTTTCTTTAGTTTCCATGCTTGGAAGTTCTGAAATTAGGCAACTCTGTCTCTTTGTCTCCTCTTTTTGCACGATTTAGGGCGTCTTTAGGTTCTTTCCATACCCATTGTCCTCCAATCGAAGGGTTTGTATTTAGGGGGTCACGGTTTAGATTTGGTATTGACCGATCTATTTCCTTTATTGCATTAGTCTATAGATTGGTTTGAGGAGTTAGTGGGTAGCTAAAGAGTCATGTCTGAGGTAAGGTCTTGTGAACTGGAGACTAGGTTATCTTCTAGCGATGACCCTATTTAGGCAGAGGTGGATACCACTGCTTCTAACTGAAAAGAAGTTAGGGCTTTCCATGCCCTGGGGGAGTCATGTGCTCTAGACTTTAACACCCTCTTTAGGTTTAGAGATAGGTTTCAATTCCTTGAAAGGGTTAGAATTCGTCTTCCCCACGAAGAGGAAAGGGCTTGTCATTTCTTGCCTGGGGAAATGTACTTTTACAAAGCTACTTTCCAGTGTGGTCTTAGGTTTCTTGTCCATCCCTTCATTATGGAGTTCCTGAACCATTTCAATATTGCTCATGGGCAACTTATGCCGAACTCAAGGAGAATCGTGATTAGTTGTATGGAAATATGGATGGTCGTCACTGAAGGCAACTTGATTAGGGTGGACGAATTCATACACTTGTATCGTTTAAAGGAGTCAAAGGAGTACGGAGACTACGAACTCGTACCCTAAGTAAGGAAGGCGAGTATCATTATTAATCTACCTTCCTCCTTCTGATACGGGAAATCGAAGTTCTTTTTCGTCTCTGGGGACGAATGGGAGACTCCTTCTAATGAACTTTAGGGTGACATCCCTAGGTTGCTTCATCATTGGAGAGCCCCGAGTCTAGGTTCGCTGTCTTTCTACCAATCCTTTCTTCTTCTTCTTTCTTGATTTGTTGCTAACCTCTTATTTGTCTCGTCTATGCAATTAAGAAGCAACCAAAGCTCTAGAGCAAGTACAACAGGCATGTCAAAGTTGCTACAGAATACGCTAAAATGATTGACAACTTCGATGACCTGGTCGACCCTAGGACTTTGGCTCGTCATTGCCTTAGTCCAGAGCCTTCTTCCTTTGTTCTGTGGGCCATTGAGATTGAGGAAAAGAGTAAGTGTTCGTTTGGTTCTTCCAGAGAAAAATTCCTTTCTTTTTTTTTTTCCTTTTTTTGACAAGTGTTTCTCTTTTGTAGAGATGATGATGAAGTTCAATTAAGAAATGTATGCTAAGATGAGGGCCAAGAAGAACGAGCCTCTCTCCAACCTCGGGAAAAAGGTGGTACAGGTCGTTGAGAAGGGGACTTCTGTCACCCTTGTTGCTTTTGTCCCTAAAGCCACGAGGGTCGTGTCTCCTGCTACCTTAGTGGAAGAAATCACCCCTTATCTGAAGAGGCAGCGGATGGCAGACAAGGGCAAGGAGAAGGCTGACTCGTGTTCTTTTTCATCTTCTCAATTGTTTAAGGGGTCTAAAAACTGTCAAGTGGTATCAGAGCGGGTAGCTCTTTTGTTTTAGATCTTTTGATCTAAGAGCTGATCCTTGACCCCTGTTGTTATGGATAATTTGAAGTGTCTTTCTGATCATGTTTCTGCTTATGCTTCTGTTGATTTTATTGATGCCTATGAAACTCTTCGTAAGGAATGATTGAAATCTATGAAAATTGCTAAGAAATTCAAGGAGGAGTTAAAATTGGCTAATCTTGAAAAAGAGGAATTGATTGTTAGATTAAATGAATCTAATAAAAAGAATGAATTTTTGAGAAATCAAATTTCCTCTCAAGATGAGAAGATGAAAAGCTTGGAACAAGAGTTAGTTGAATCTAAAGCTAAAATTGAAAATTTGACTAATACCAAGCCTGCTGTTGATAACAGAAGTGTTTTTGTTTCTCTTAAGCCTAAACTGAGAAAGTTTATATCCCTCCTTTCAAGTGGAATAATAAAGAAAATGCTTATTTTGCTAGGTTAGACAAAGGTAAAAGTTCTAATGTAGACGCTAAAGTTTCTAAATCTATGTCTAAACCTACTGTTAGAGAGCATAATAAATCTGTTTTTGTGTCTACCTTTGTGGTGGTGTTGGTTATATTAGACCAAATTGTTCTTTGTTGAGGCAAAAACCAAAATCTGAGAATAGATTTGCTGTTAGGAATAATGATGCTCCTAAATTTGTTCATGTTTGCCACTTTTGTGGTGTCCATGGTCACATTCGTCCTAATTATCATAAATTGAAATTTAAGCATTCTGTATTTCAATCTAGGATATGTGATGATATTTCTCCTGCCATAAGTCCATATAAATTATTTCATATTCGTTTAAAAAATTTGAGCTTGTTGGCTTGTAAAAGGAATTTGCAGGATTTTAGTCTCTCTCAGAAGATTGGTGTAATCCCTCAAATACACTCTGCCTCTCATGGATTTTCACCTACAAAGTCGAAGACTCGTGCTATATTGGTGAGAAAAGATTTTCTAAGGTGAGTATTGCTGACTTGTCCTTGATTTAATTCTTTCAATTGTTTGTGGACATGTTTTGTTTTTATTTTTTTTTTTTATTTAAAAAAAAATCCAAAGACATTGAAAAATTTCAAAAAGACAAAAATATTTTATTTTGTGTCTAGTTTTATTTTTCTTGAGGATCACATGAATTATGATATCTCTCTCTTGATTTAGAACATGCTTGACATTGTGGAGAAACTTGAATAGTATATGTTGATATCGCTTCGAATCAGTGGGTTGGATAATCTGGCTTCGGTGAGACTACCGACGGTGGTGGAAGGCCTGCAAAGAAGAAAACGCAGTCAAAGAGGCGACCGGAGATGACCGGCCAAACCCCCTCCGATGAGAAAGTTAGTATGGAGTTTCGAATGTTTTGGAATTTTGTGTTTTTGAGATTTCTTACCTCCATTTGGTTCAGACCGGTCCTTTATATAGGGATCTTGAGGTAGTTATTTTCTTGGTAACTTCCCCAAGATTCACGGAAGCCAGGGAGTTCGGAGATAACTTCCTCAACGGCTGGAAACTGCTGATGGAGATCAACTGCTCCAAGAACTTTGGGCGACAGTCATGGATTTATTAACCGCTCTATCATGTCGGGTTTTCCCAAGTGGTCTGTTTGTCCGTCCGTTGTATGGACGATTGAATCGTCCACTCCTCGTTATCATCCATGGACGAAGTCCATGGATGGCTTCACTGTGGTCTATAGACAAGTTCCACGGACGACCTAATGATCGTCCAAGGAGGACCTCGTCAACTGTATACTTTATTCTTAGTCTTAGGAAACTCAGTCTTTTGTCAATGATTCCTGTCACTGTCCACTTTTGGTCATGGACGACCCTTATGGACGAACTGGAGACGGCACAAATTCAGTATCCTATCATATGTTATATAAGTGCTAAGCTATTTTTGATTTTGTGTGGGTATATACTAATTTGTACATGTACTCAAGGGTTAATTAAGAAATTGATATTTCTTATTTGTGTACCCTCTATAGCTTAGTTAAGCATTGTCATGCATTGCATTTGCATTGTTCTTTCAGCATATTGTGTGCTTTTTGTTTTTGGTCATAAATTTTTTAAAACCAAAAATATTTTTGTGCTTTGTATTTCACATCTTGGATTTATAATCAAGGATTGGCTATATTATCTTTACATAACATGTTTATGTACCTTGTTTAACTTGGATGAGCTTCTTTTATTGCACTTTACTAGTTTAAGCTTTGTAGTGCATGTTGTGTGGGAAAAATGTTTACAGTTTTTGATCACTTTGTCTTGATCTTGAAGTCACATGTCTTTGACTGTCGGACTTGAACCTTTGGAGAAAGGCATAAATAACCATCTCACCACTGTTCACTAGCCAATTATAAACACCTTAGTGCATATTTTAAGATTTTTGTGCTCGAAAAAGTGTAGCACATGCACAAAAAGAACATAAGGTGTAGCCTCGGTTTAATTACTTAGTGCTTAAAATTGGTATGTACTATTAGGCTTGATGCCAAATCACATAATTAAAATTGGTGTGTATATTATGAGGCAAAATTCAAGAAACTTACATGATTGCAAGCTTATGTTCTAGGAGATGTAGGAGTTATATGATGTAACTCTTTAGGTGATAGTCTCTTTTAAATTCTATGTGATGAATTTTGTAGACTTTGTGGCTGATTTCTATTCACATATCACCTCACATGTATCTCAAGCTTTTGCTAGTTGCACACACTACACAAGTTACTCTTTGCTAAACTTGGTATATTATATTGTGTGTGATTTTGTTGTGGCCATCCAAGATTAAAAGTTCCTTGATTTTAATGCAAAATGTGTTTAATGTTTGCGCTTTGAGGACAAATTGATTGAAAATCTTGATTTTGGAAGATTTGGGTTGAAATTGATGAAATTGGTTTGTTGTTTTGATGTAATTGATCATTCTAATCAGTTTTCTAACTTGTGTAATGATCAATTGGTCAATTTATTTTAAAAATTAACAAGTGGTTTTAAATTTTTTTTGGGGTTTTAGTTTAAAAACTCCTTGCTCAAACCAATTTTGTGAGTTTGAACTTATTTTGAACTTAATTTTTTGCCTTAGGTTGTGCATCATTTGTGTTTAGGATTCACATGCATTGCATTGTTTTTGTATCCATCTTGCAATTTTGCAGTCATATCTCTCATTGTTTTCACACATAACATGCATACACTTCACTAAATTAGGTACTCAACTTGATTTAAAAAATTATTGATTAATTTTTGAGTTATGTACTCTTTAGTATATGCTATTTCTATGTGTGAACTGTAGAAAATATTTTTCTTAAGAGATATGATGGATAATCAATGTGTAAATATTTTCTCTACTCAATGCAACTGTTTATGGGTCACATAGTGTCATGTTTGCATTTTATTGAAAGAGAGAATATTTTTTCTTCATATGTATCCTCAACTTAGTTTTTTTTTTTTAAACTTGGTTTGTGTCTTTTTATTTATCCCCACCCCTTTTATTTTTTCCCAAAATTTGTTTTGTTTTTCCTATTTTTATAGGGGGAGAAATTGTTTTTTAACCTTTGTGGTTCTTAGGGAGAGTTGTCTCTATTTTCTCTTATCCTTTATTGCATATGTTTACTCTTTATTGAGTTGTCTTTGTCAATACGTGACAAAAAGGGGGAGATCTAGATGAAATGTGGGAATCATGTCTGTTTTGTTTAGGAGGAGAATATAAAAGCTTTTTGATGTATCCAACTTAGGGGGAGAGTTAGAATTTATTTTGATATATTTGTTTCTTGTTTCACTTCTTATTGATTTATATTTATGGGTTCTTCATAGGTATATGTCTTTATTTTGTGTTATGTGAAATCAAGAATTTATTTTTGTTTACTTGTATTATTTCCACACATGCGGTTATGCATTTTGTTTAGTATTTCAGGAAATATACAGGTTGATTCAATTGAGCTGCTGTCTATACTTGCAACTGATGGATAGTAGTTAGGATTGAATTTGTTTTATGAGCATTATTTTGTAAAGGGCTTTTTATTTTGTAAACTTTGAGCTTTTAAGTTGTGTTTTGTCACGGATTGCCAAAGGGGGAGTTTGTTAGGTTCTAAAGTTTAGGATTTTATGTATTTAGAACTCTAATATGTATTGTTGGCAAACCATAATCAAAACAATGTGTTTATAAGTGTTTAAAGCTAGCTCAAAGTTGTGTGTCAATGTAAAGTTGGAATCGAGTTAAAGCAAGGAAGCATTGTTCCTTTCGGCCTGGCTCGATCGATCGAACGACAGGCTCAACCAATTGAAGCTCGGACAGAATGCTTTTCTACAGATTCGTCCAACTCAACCCTATTTATTTTAAAACGTTTTTAGGGTTTCTTATTTATCCTAAGTATAAAAGGCAAACCCTAGCCACGTTTTAGGTGAGCTCATATTTGCGATTTGTGTAAATCTCTTGTGAGATCTAGAGGAGCTTTCCTTTACACAAACTTAAGGTTTTCAAGGAGAAGATTTATCTACGCCTTGATGATCAATTCAGTTGCTGTCATTGAAGCTTAAAGAAAACACAAGTGGGTGTGCTTGTATTTGGTGGAGAATCCAAGAAAGAAGGAGTCCGTGGATTCGGAGCTTACACATGGTCGTGTCAGTAAGTTCTACTAGTTGGTAGCATTAGGAAGTCGAGCGTGGGTGCTTATAAGTCCTTTTGTATGAACTCCGATTCTTTCAAGATAGTGGATTCAGGTTTACCTTAAGAATAGCTAGGTCAAATCCTCCCCAGGTTTTTACCGGTTTGGTTTCCTGGGTGATCATATCGTGTGTTATTTATTTTCCGCTGCTTTGCATGATTTGATCTTTATTATTGTGATAACCTAGACTTGTTTAATTGGACTAAGTAACAACTTGGCTAATTACCTAGGTTTAATCAATTGTTTAAGGGGTCTAAAAACTGTCACTCTTTTTAAAAATTACTTCCTCTAATTAGTTGGTAATTAGTTTAGTTGTGCTCATTGTTGGTTTTGTTACCCTTTTCTTTTAACTGGCCTCCTTCTCATGCCACATCTCTTGATTGATAGATTTATTGACTCAGCGGGATACACAAACTGAAGTTACTATTTCGAATGTCCCCTTGAAGCGTAAGTTCCCTTTTATTGATCATTTCCAAATCCTTTGAAATTTATATTTTACATCGTTGTTCATGCTATCCAACTCCCATTCGATATTGCTGATTCTAATAGGTAAATTCACTGAACCATGGAATTTTGGCAAGCCAACACAAACTTATGAGAGCTGTGGGGCTATTCTATGGTATGAAGAGAGGAATGTGAAGTCAAGAAGACCATCACAACCTAAGTTTTCGTTGTGCTGTTCAGAAGGACTAATTTATTTGCCTTTGTTAAAACATGCACATCCAGTTCTTGAAGAATTGCTGAATTACGATGGGCCTTCATTTGTGCATTTCCATGACAACTGTCGGAGATATAATGCAATGTTTGCAATGACATCAATGGGTGGAAAAGTTGACAGAACTGTAAATGATGGAAATGGTGCCTATGTTTTCAGGCTAAATGGACAAAATCATCATTTGGTTGGCTCTTTGTTACCAGTTGAAGGATCGAAACCAAAATTTGCTCAACTTTACATATTTGATACAGAGAATGAAGTGCAGCATAGGATAAGGTCGATTTCATCTGATAAAGAAAATGATGGCATTGATCCCGAAATTATTAACTCTCTAATACATATGCTTGATGAAAACAATGCTTTGGCTAAGGTTTTCAGAATGGCCAGGGATCGCTACACTGAATGTAATACTGCGGATGTCAGATTGCGTCTCATTAATTGTCGTACCAATCGTTCCTCACAGTATAATCTACCTACTACCTCAGAAGTTGCTAGTCTTATTGTGAATGATTTTGACCCTAATAATGGGTATCGTGATATTATTGTTCAGGATCGTGATCATGGGCTCCGGCGTATAAGTGAAATCCATCCAGCTTTTATGGCTATGCAATATCCTCTGCTTTTCCCTTATGGTGAGGATGGCTTCTATCTTGGTATACCAAAAAGATTAAGAGGCTCAATGCAAGAAAGCGAAAATTCCACTGTCACGATGAGAGAATATTATGCATTCCGTATTCAACAACGACCTAGTGAAGGAAATACTTTAATTTCTGGTTGTAGACTTTTCCAGCAATTCATTGTTGATGCTTACTGTTGTATTGAAGGAATTCGTTTGAGGTGAATACAAAAAAAAACAAGACTACCTAAGAGCTGAGATATACGGTGGCCTTAAAGATACAGTACTACGAGGAGACACAACTCGAGCATCTATTGGTAAACGGATAGTTTTACCATCTTCTTTCACTGGTGGCCCAAGATACATGATTCAGAGCTATCAGGATGCCATGGCAATATGTCGGTGGGCAGGCTATCCAGACCTCTTTCTTACTTTAACATGCAATCCTAAATGGCCAAAGATCATTTCTTTCCTAGAATTGATTCCTGGTCAAAAGCCGGAAGACCGACCAGACATTGTTGCAAGAGTTTTTAAAATAAAATTGGATGCACTTTTGCAAGACATAAAGAAAGGACAGCATTTTGGTAAAGTACTTGCAGGTAATACAAACTGAAGATACATTTTTCCCTTGAATAATTATCATCATTTTCTGAAACATCCATGCTTGCACATTATTTATTTTAATTAATTCCCTCATTTATATTTTATGTAGTTGTATACACGATTGAGTTCCAAAAAAGAGGTCTTCCACATGCACATATATTGGTATTTTTGCATCCTGATGATAAATATCCAGTTCCTGAAGATATTGATAGCATAATCAGTGCTGAAATTCCAGATTCTTTGGAAGATTCGATTGGACATGAAGCTGTTAAGCAATTCATGATGCATGGGCCATGTGGTGCAGCTAGGCCAAATTCTCCTTGCATGGTTGATAACAATTGTACCAAGCATTTCCCTAGACGTTTTGTCCGTGAAACCATCATTGATGACCAAGGTTTTCAGACTTATAGAAGATGAGAAGATGGCCGTTTTGTAGTGAAAAATGGTGTTCAATTAGACAATCGATATGGAGTCCCATACAATATTGATTTGGTGGTGAAGTATCAGTCGCACTTAAATGTTGAATGGTGTAATCGATCAAAGGCCATCAAATATCTTTTTAAATACATTAATAAAGGCACAGATCTTGTTACTACTGTTTTGGAAGAAAATGTACTCTACAATTCAAATGATGGAATGGAATCTATATTAGAAAAAGATGAAATAAAAACATATCTTGACTGCAGATATATATCAGCATCAGAAGCATCATGGAGAATTTTCCAGTTTGAGATTAATTACCATGAACCAGCTATTCAGAGATTGAACTTTCATATGAAAAATGAAAATCAAGTCACTTTTTCTGATTATGAATATTTGGATAATGTGGTAAATAGACCAGGAATTGAGAAAACTGTATTTATAGAGTGGATGACAGCAAATTGATTGTATGAAGATGCTAGGCAGCTAACCTTCCAAGACTTTCCAACAAAATGGGTTTGGGACAAGAAAAACAAAGAATGGAGGAGAAGAAAGTCAAGTCGGTCCATTGGTAGAATCTATTATGCATACCCTTCAAGTGGAGAACGATTCTATCTTAGAATGCTATTAAATGTTGTAAAAGGTGCTACAAGTTTTGATGAAATCAAAACTGTTAATGGCCAATTGTGTCCTTTTAAAGCTGCATGTTTTGCTCTTGGGCTACTAGATGGAGATAGAGAGTGGAATGATGCTATAAAAGAAGCATCAAATTGGGCTACTGGACAACAAGTTCTTGAATTGTTTGTGACTATACTTCTTTTTTGTGAGGTTTCACAGCCAGAACAGATATGGGAATTAAATTGGAAAGATTTTTCAGAAGATATTTTATTTAGGCAGAGGCGAATCTTACGGTTTGATCAACTTCAGCTTTCTGAAAATCAATTGAGAAATTATGCCTTACATGAAATTGAAAAGCTTTTGATTAAAGCTGGAAAGTCATTGAAAGACTATCCACCTATGCCTTTACCTGATATGTCTCTTATTAGGGAAAGGAATAACAGACTGCTTGAAGAAGAACTGAGTTATGACAAGGCAGCATTCGCTGTTGAGTATGCCTTATCATATACAAAATTGAACATTCTACAAAAACATGTATTTGATCGGGTTGTCCAAGCTATTTTGAAAGGTGAAGGAAAGATGTTCTTTTTGTATGGCCATGGTGGAACTGGCAAAACTTTTGTGTATAAAACAATAATGTCTTTCGTTCGATCCCGTGGTGAAGTTGTTCTAGCAATGGCATCTTCAGGAATTGCATCACTTCTTCTGCCAGGTGGACGTACAGCTCACTCAAGATTTCGTATCACATTATGTGTGAATGAAGATTCAGTGTGTGATATTAAACAAAAAACACAGTTGGCTGAATTGCTTTGTGCTACAAAATTGATAATTTGGGATGAAGCACCTATGGCACATCATTATTGTTTTGAGGCTCTTGATAGAACATTGAGAGACATATTGCGCTTCTCCAGTAACTTTGATCCTAATAAAGTTTTTGGTGGTATCACAATTATTGTTGGGGTAGATTTCAGACAGATCTTGCCCATAATACCAAAGGGTAGAAGAGAAGATATTGTTACATCGACCATAAATAAATCTGTAATTTGGAATCATTGTGAGATATTTATGCTTACAGAAAATATGAGGCTCAATCAAAAATTCAATAATTTGGAAGATGGTCAATCTGTTGTAGACTTTGGGAATTGGATTTTAAGGATTGGAAATGGTGAATTTGAGAATGTAGATGGAGAAAGCTGGATTGAGATTCTAGAGGATTTATTAATAAAACCAACCAGAGATCCAATAGCTGATATCATTAATGTCACATATCCTGATATGCATGATAAGATGAAAGACTCACAATACCTGCAAGAGAGAGCAATTTTAGCACCAACAAATGAAATTGTTAACAAAATAAATGATCAGATTCTTTCTTTAGTTGATGAAGAAGAACGTGTCTATCTTAGCTCAGATGTAGTATGCAAAAGTTCTAATAGCATTACTGATTTAGACATGTTGTATCCAGTTGAATTTCTAAATTCACTTGAGTTTCCTGGAATTCCCAAACACGAGCTGAAGCTGAAAGTTGGAATCCCTATAATGTTATTGAGAAACCTTAATCAAACTGCAGGTTTATGTAATGGAACACGATTGATTGTCACCCAGCTTGCTGATTGGGTTATTGAGGCAAAGATTATAACTGGGACAAATATTGCCTCTAAAGTCTTTATTCCAAGAATTATTTTGTCCCCTACAAAATCGAATTGGCCATTCATTCTGAAGCGAAGACAATTCCCAATTTCTGTTTCATTTGCAATGACAATAAACAAAAGATAGGGCCAATCTTTAAATAGAGTAGGCCTGTTTTTACCATAGCCTGTTTTCACTCATGGCCAGTTATATGTTGCAGTATCTAGAGTCACTAATAGAAATGGTCTTAAAATCTTGATAGTAAATGACAAGAACCAAACACAGTTCCTGGCTAAAAACATAATGTACAAAGAAATATTTTCCAATTTACCAAGAGGTATAAGATATCGTATTTGAAAACTTTTATTGATCTACAAAGACATGCTGGTTTTATTTTAGATTGTTTTTAAAGTAAAACTTACATTACCATTTTTAATAGTATCTCTAATACATTTACATTTTATTGTAGCTGTGCAGTACAACAATGTCCAAAGGATACAACTTTCTTGATCAAATATCTGATGCTAAGGAGACATGGAAAATTAGAGTGAGAATATGCAGAATGTGGAAAGCAGTGAATAAGAGAAGTGGAAATAACTTCATCAGTCTTGACATGATCTTTATCGATGAAAAGGTTATCATACTTGACAACAATAAAATGTTTGAATCTTTCAGATATTCGTTGTATTTGTAATATAATATATAAACTAACTTTTGACTTCCATTTTCCTTTTTAAAGAAAAACTTAATGCATGCAATTGTAAGAAAGAATGTGTTCCAAAAATTTACTGCCATCCTACGTGAAGGAGGAACCTTTATCATTTCAAACTTTAAAGTAATCGTGACAAATAAAGGTTATAGACCGGTTTCAAATGACCTGAACATCATTTTCCTCTTAACAACTTTGGTTAAGGAGTGCAATGAAGAAAGTGAACTCATACCTATGCATGCCTTTGAATTTGCAACATTTGATTGTATCAACAATCGTTTGAATGACAATTCTTACCTAACAGGTAAATTATGTTTTACTTCACCTCTTCCCCATTTTAATTAATCAAAATTCATCCTTCAAACATTATTTTTTACATGTACAAACTTGCAGATATGATTGGCAAACTTACTGCTGTTGGACCCATTGAACAAGTTCACTTTCACAACGGCTTTACAAATATAAGAAATCTCCAAATTCTACTACCTGAGTAAGGAACATTTCATTTTACTCCCATTTACCTTAAAATAATTCTTTTGTTTCTTCATGTGACTCTGTTTTCTATTCTGACAAAATTAAATGATAAAAGAAATATATGAATGTCTCTGAACCCATGCACTTTTATTTCTATTCATCTTCCTTCCAACTGGGTTTCAGCCCACCACCCTATTTATATGAAAACATATCCTTTTTTAATATTTGAACTATAAAAATCTACTTGAAAAGTACTTCTATCTCAGTTTGAAGACTAATGACCAGATTGGACTTTTGAACTTTGCTGTGTTGCACATTTATGGTTATAAAGTTCAACTCTATTATAATTAATCGAATATAAAGCCCCAAGCTTACTTTAAAAGGAAATCTCTAACTCTCAAGGTTATTTACTTTTATAAAGCTAAAAACTGACTCCTTCTTATAAACTATATTTTTCCTAGCTTCAATTTCTAGGAGAGACTTATGACAGCTAAGTCTGCATTCTCATAGTTTAATAATACAAATTTCATTATAATTTATCTCTTAAAATTTGACATTGTCGTAATTTAATTTAATAACTTTTAATCATTACATTTGACTACTTAATGTTTGGACTAAAATAAAATTGTTAGTGTTTTGTCAGAAAACATGTTACTGATTTTTTATATATACAAACTTTGGAGGCAAAGATGTAGCAATTGAAAATTTTGTGGAATTATAATAAAACATGGTCAAACCACAAGGTAGTAGGTTGTAATTGAAGGCTTTTTCAAAAATTATAAAATATGTTAATAAATTTCAACAAAACACTTTCAATTTATTTTGATTCAAACTTTAAAGGGGAAATGTAACAATTGAATATTATTGATTAAATTGTGATACGATCAAAGCACAAAGAGGGTAAATTATAACTTTCACTTAATATTATTTTAGAAGTTGAATTTTGGATTAATTGACCATTCTTGATCAGTTCAACACAACTCTTTTTTTTAAGGGGGCTAAATAAAGAATTTTATTTAAGAAGAAGAAGAACAAAACAACAAATAAAATAAAAAAATCTCACTTAGTGAGGTAGGGAGAGAAGCCTTATTACAACAAAATGACAACTTTTTAAGGGCTGCAAATTTGGCCTAAGAATAGCCACTTAGTTTGCCCTCTTGAGCCTTGACCTACTGGAAGAAACAACTATTAAAATTATAACTAAAGAACTTGGCATCAGAACAGAGATTTAGTATGATCCAAGGCACGTCACATCATAAAAGTTATACTTGAATTTCAAATTGCTTATTTTGAAATCTTTCAGACTATTTAATGGAGATGGTTGAAGTAATATTGGACTCAATGCTACAATAGGTATTGGTTATGGCATGTTATTTTGGCAGGCCTGCCATGAAATCATTCTATTAAGTATCAAAAATGTGAAAATTATTTAACAACGTTCCCAATTGCTTTATGTGATCACTTATTCAACACGTTTATCTGTTAAGTATGAGTTTACTATGGTTCTTTTATTCAATTAAATTTGTTTGTTTGAATTAACTTCTTTCTCCTTTTAGGCTTCCTATGTGTTCCCTTTTACTTTACATGATTGTGTAAATATAGAGGTGAATTGCTTATTCGTTTTTTCAAGTTTTCCACTCTTTCAATTTTTAACACTAGGATTGTTTTTAACTACTGTATTTAATTATGAATGGTAGCAAATCTCACATTTTAATGTATTTTGAATGCTGTAATGTACCATTAGGGACAAAGAGCTAAAAATATCATTGTGGGATGAAAGTGCTGAAACAATTACTGAAAATGACTTCAAAGAAGATGAAGGTCCTTATATAATTATTGTTACTTCAACAACTGTAAAAGCATTCCAAGGTACTGAAAGATAGGTACTATATGTATATATAACACTTTTTATATAATTAATAAAAATGTGTATAACAAATTCTTCAATGTGTTTTATGGTTTTTTTATAAGGCAAACTGAATCTTAACACCACAAGTGCAAGTAAAGTTTACGTCAATTTGGACATTACAGAGGTTTCTGAGCTCATTGACAGGTTCATAAACATTTACTTTACTAATTCTCTATGATGGATTATGAATGGATTTTTTTTTTTTTTTTTTAATTTATCTCTTCCTTTCTTCAGATATAAAGTTGTTGAGGATGAATACGATAATGTTGTTCGATCTATTCCAGCACGTGACAAAAAACCCAAATCTGAATCAAAATTGATATTGCAAACTACAATGTCATTGGCAGAAATTAAAGCATTGGAATGGGTGGAAGGAGTCAAGGTTTTCTTTATCTTGAAGTATTTCAAATCTAAATCTTTATTATTCAATTAAAACTAACTAGAATGACTGATTTTGCAGGAAAATTTTTTTACCCGTTATGCGGATATTGTAAACATAGAAACAGAATTTGGGTGGAATAATATCTCATGTCAACTTTGCAAGCAAAAAGTAAAACAACAAAATAATATGTTTTGGTGTAACAGTTGCTGTTAGGTTCTAAAGACTTAGGTTTTATGTATTTAGAATCCTAATGTGTATTGTTGGCAAACCATGATCAAAATAATGTATTTAAGTTGTTTTAGAAGTGCTCAAAGTTGGTTCTTTGTTGTAAAGTTGGAATAAATTACTAAGCTAATTAAAAAACTGTTTAAGTACATTTCGATCGATCGAAGCTTAGGCTCGATCAATCGAAAATCATACCTGACGTTTTTTTAATTAGGTTTTCCAACTCAGTCCTAAGTGTTTTAATTGGTTTAGGTTTCTAATTTACCCTACATATATAAGGGAAACCCTAGCCACGTTTTTGTATTGCTCATATTGCAATTTATGTGAATCTCTTGTGAGATCTTTGAGTAGCTTTCCTTCACATAAACTTAGGGTTTTCTAGGAGCAGATTTTTCTACACCTTGATGATCATTCCAGTTGCTGTCATTGAAGCTTAAAGAAAACACAAGTAGGTGTGCTTGTATTTGGTAGAGAATCCAAGAAAGAAGGAGTCTGTGGATTCGGAGCTTGCACGTGGTCGTGTCAGTAAGTTCTACTGGTGGGTAGCAATAAGAAGTCGAGCGTGGAGGCTTGTAAGTCTTATTGTATGAAATTCGATTCTTTCAAGATAATGGATTCAAGTTTACCTTGAGGATAGCTAGGTTATATCCTCCCCAGGTTTTTACCGGTTTGGTTTCCTGGGTGATCATATCTTTGTGTTATTTATATTTCCGCTGCTATACTTGATATGATTATTTGATTGTGTCAACCTAGATTTAATTAATTTGACTAAGTAAGAACTTGGCTAAATTCCTAGGTTAATCCAATTGTGTTTTAAGGGGTCTAAAAACTAACAGTTACAATTCTGAATCTCAGTTCCCTTTGCCTAGGTGACCAAATTCTTCATTGTTTATACTATATAACTGTTCAAATGATTGCATAGGAAAAAAAAATGATAATTGCTTTAATTATAAATGTACAAATGACCTGATTACACTTTCTAACTTCTCTCATTATTATATACAGTTACAAACTACAAATCCAAGTGAAGGATCATACTGGGACAGCTTCTTTTGTTCTTTTTGATAAAGATGCAGAAAAAATAATTCAAAAAAAATGCTATGGAACTTTCTTCAAAAGTATCTAATCTAAATTCTTAACCACTTCCAACTTTATGCTTAAACCTAATGTTTTTATTATACTAACAATTTATGGGCCTTAAATCATGTTGTGCAGAACCAAGAGCCAAATAAAGTACCTCATGAAATTCAAAGCTTGCTTGGAAAATCTTATACATTCCAAATAAAAGTTGATGATTACAATGTCAAAGAGGGATGGGAAGTTTACACTGTCATAAGTGTCTTTAAATCTGAGTCTAACAAACACTCAGGAAATGTTGTTGCTGACAACATTCAGATTAAACCATCAGAAACACTGTTCAGCCATGACCAAACCATTGCAAACGATTCTATTGCTACTTCAGATATTAAATTACTTACAAGCTTGAAGGATGTAACTGATGACAACCTAATAGATGACGTCTTTGGAAATACACAATTGGTAAGAAGACAAAAACTCATTATTAATTGCTTTATCATAACCTTTCTTACTAATAATGTTTTTTTGTTAACCTTATTAGAAATTTAAATATTTATGCACAATGAACAATGAATCTGAAAAATGTATTCTCCCCTTACTGTGCAGAAAGATCTTACAAAAAAAAGAACCTCCAAGAAAACTTCTAACAACATAGGCAGCTCCCAAAATAAGAAGAAGAAGTGATTGCATATCATATGTCCTAATAATTTTACTTCTATTATGTAATACATATGGAAAAATTAAACTTGTGTATTAAGTTGTGCATTTATATAAACTGAGTTACTATAACTTAACAATGGTGGAGGATTTTGTTTTGATTATGATTTGGAGAGACTTGGAATGGTGCACTGGTTGTTTGGCACTGAATGTGTTTGTGCTTGCTATGTATTGGACAGCTTCTTATAAATTGTTTGAACTCCACACAATTTCAGCTGTACCATTTCATGATATATTATGATTGTTTACATTTCAGTTGATTTTATATCACATATACAAGAAACTTTTTACAATAATTAATCTCTACTTTGTTTTAATTGGAATTCTTACAATACAAATATGTAAGTACATATATGTAATTGCAGGTGCATCATTCAATGTCTTCTTCTATTTCTTCAGGTATTCAGCTTTTATGTACTGCATATCAATCTCAATACTTGTCACAATTACCCTTATAAGGGTGGTGTCATCAGTCCCCAAGCTAAAACTAGAGATATGGTCCATATGGAAACGGACAGAATAGTTTGACAAAGCATAATTTCCTTCCTATCTAATTTTAATATAAAAATAGTGAATATAGTCATAAATCAATGAGTTAGATCCACTTTTGTTCTGTTGGTTTCTAATCGTTACAATGGAAGAACTTATAATTTATTGGAATAATGTGAGGGATATTTGGCAGCTCATAATAAAAGGAAATTATGCAAAAGCTTTATAGAATTATCATGATGCTGTCCAACTACAAATTGATCCATGTATATGTACTATAACATGGGCCTTATCCACACAGGGAACAGAAAATATGTGTAAGCTTTGGCATACCTCATTATTTTAGGGTGCTGAAATGCCATCAAAAACCAAACTAATTCCCATTGGTTTTTACATTAGAATGAATTTTTTTTTTTCAATTAAGGAAATCATTCCAGACTACTATTCTTCAAATTTATGGCCTGTTTGGATGTAGGGGTGGAAGGAAGGGGAGTGGAAAGGAGTAGAGTAGTGTTGTGTTTGAGATGGGATTTCCATTTCAATTTAGCTTCTGTCTTCCGCTGATTTGATCTTTGCTTTTGCTGATTTCATTTTTGCTTTTGCAAAGAAGACTCTAGAGGCGTGTAGGTGTAGTTCTCAATTTATGGGTGCAAGATAAAAATAAAAAATATAGTACAAGATAACTCCAATTAGTCTTTGTCCAGTTGTAACATGTGTGACTCCCTTCAATCATGATCTATAAGTGAACAGTAATTAATAATTACATATATATATATATATATATATATAATAAACAACAAGACTTAACTTTATAACAACTTTATAACAAGTGGCCGGGAGTGTGCTTTTATTTCTTTCTTTCATATTTTTCCCATAAACCCTTTCAATTAGTCACTACATTTTCATATTTTAGTGCTTCATCACAAAGTTTTCAGACCCGAACCGTTCATTGAGCCGTAAAAAGGTGAGGTTCAAGGTTTTTGATGTCGAGCCGAGGTCAAACCGAGGTCGAACCATGATGACGTCATAATTAATTTAATAATTATTTTAATATAAATAAATATATTAAATTAGTATAAATAGAAAATTTAACTAAAATAATCCAATTAAATATAAATATCTAAATTTCAAATATATATTTTCAGATCATAACTTTTACAAGACAAATAAGAAATATCAAATCCTAAGCAATGTAGTATCACAATATTTTTTGTAAAATATTGTTAAAATATTTTTTGTAAAAATATTGTAAAATAATTTGTTCCAGAACATTACTCCTCTTAAAAATACTTAAAATATTTAATCCACCTAACAATGCATGTCACATCATGTTGGGAAGCTGAAAAAAAGAATCTGAATCTAATGGCTGAAATTTTTTTGCTTTTATTAAAAATTTAAAACATTTCATCATTCCAATGTTAGCCACATGAGGGAATGCTTGTCACACCCACATCATGCTAGCAGCTGAAAAAAATTTCAATCTAATTGTTGAAATTTTTTTGCTTTTATTAAAAATTTAAAACCTTTCATCATTCCAATGCATGTCACGTGAGGGACCTAGGAATTCAAAACTTAGAAAGAGTAACACAAGAAAGAAAGAGAACACATAACACTGAGAGTAGTAGTATTCAGCGAAAAAGAGGAATTAGAGAGTGATCTCCATCAACGGAAAAAAGAAAGAGAAGAAGAAAAAAAAGAAGAAAGAAGAAGAAGCAGCATCAGACGACGAAGGCATGATCGCCAACTGTGTTGGCAATCTGCTGGCTGCTGCTTCAACTGGGCACAGATCCTGTTTCGTTGTGTTCTTGTTCTTCCTTTTTTTTTTTTTTTAGGAACTTGTCTTCTTCTTCTCTGGTTCTTTTTTTTTTTCCTTACAAATCCCTTTGTTCAAGATCTGAAATTATCAGATCTCCTTTCGATATTGGCCAAAATTCACCGGAAAAGCTTAAACAAAAAGAAACCGTTCGAACCTCAAAAACCGATCATGGTTCACAAAACTGGACGATCGAACCACGGTCCGTGCGGGTCCCTGCTTTTTTGGCATGGAACGGTTCTTCACCCTAAACAAACCATAAAGCTGAACAGTTCAAGGTTTTTCTGGTCATACCGTATGGTCCGGTCCGGATTTCAAAACCTTGCTTCATCATCTCTGACTTTTGGTCATATTTTGGTTAAGCCATGTACTTCATTTCGATCATTGCTATTATTGCTGTCCAAATTTTGTAAAACACATACAATTTCCTAAAATGTTGCCTTTAAATTGTATATGATTAATTGATTATCATGTTCTCCATTGATTATTTTTTTTCAAATTTACTATATACAAAATATAAGAAATTGAAATAGCCATTGTTCGATTTAAAATTTGAAGTGACAACCTTTGTGCAATTGCACCACTCCAATGATTTGATCTAATAGACTACATATTACTATTTTAAATTTTAAAACTTATTAGGGTCCTGTTAACAAGTGCCGTACGGCATTAGTTAAGAATCCATTTTATGGAAGTTTTGACATCACTTTTATGGGAAATGAAAAAAGCTATCAAAACATTAATTGCTTTTTTTTCTTTTTCCATAAAAATTTTCTTTAATTAGATTATTAACCAATGCTATACGGCACTAGTTAACATTTCCCAATTATAAATAGGGAAATGATATGTCTACAATATTTTTACAACAAATCTTAAATGGCATGTTGTTATTGGTTATTATTGTTAGGGCAAAAAAGTAATCTTAGTGTTAGTTTCAAATTTGAACCAATAACAACTAACCACCTGTGATTTGTTGTAAAATTGTTGTAAAAATGTTGTAGACGTAGCATCTCTCTTATAAATATTACTCCGTATTAGAAAAAGACTTTCAATAATTCAAAAATGTACTTCCAACATGGCTGTGCTTGCACTTTCTGTGTGGAATCTGAAATGATTGTCATGTAATAATCATTTTTTAATGTGTTTATAGTCATGGGAACAGTACATGAGCATCTTTTATTGAAGGGCAATTTGGTAATTGCCCAACTCACCCCAACGGATATATCAAAACGTGCATAAACTTTTGGCAAAATGGACCTGAAGACCTTTAAATTTGGGATGCACGTTCTCTTCACAAGTATAAAACACAACTTTTTCCAAAAAGTTACATTTTATACTAATCAAATGCTATTTTTAGGCTGGCTTTTTTCCAAAACGTGACTTTTGGGTTGAAAAAGTTGAAACAAAGGGGCAAAAATAAAGTTGAAGTGGGTGTCCACTCCTCGACTCTTTCACTATATGGAAACATCGTGGCAATGAATGAAGTAAGAAACAGAGTAGGAAGCAGCAATACCTTTTCAAAATACCAACAACAATCTTATTGGAAGAAAATCCCGTGTAGAGGAATATTGTTGGCTCATTGCTGAAATTTAATGAAGCAGCCTCGTCTTCCAGGTATCTTCCTGCTCCAACTACTTAAATTAAACATAATATATTGGTTGTTAATGGGAACAAGTATCTAGGCCTGACTCTAGGCAAATGAGGCGGTCAAAAGTTTTCCAAATTTTAACCAATGGGATTATGACTTATTTCATTGAGATAGTATTAAATTAAGACCAAATATTATTCAATAATTAAAATAATAATTTTTTATCGAATAAAAAAAAGAAAAGAAATAAATGCTACTTCTAAAATATTTTCACAATAAATCTTAACTGGCAGGATATAACTAACTGTTATTAATAGGTAAAAAAGTCATTTCAGTGGTAGGTTTAAATTAGAACCAGTCAAAACTTAACACAATGAATGTAGCACAAAAATAAAAAATAAAAACTAATGCTACATACACATAAAAGTTCATCACAATTTTAATGACAGTTGAGTTGATAAGCTTTTACAATCTATCAGTTGGTTCAACATATTCTACCATATTTTTTAGGGACTTTATATATTTACTTTGTACTTGCAATGTAGTTTACATTGTAGAGATAGAAAAGTGGTAAATTTTGTATACATTTTCAAATAACATTTGCTATTTTTTGTGTGTCTACATGTAAATTTAAATTGCAATTATAATGTAAATATAATTTCTTTTAATGTGAAATATGTTTTATTCTATTAAAGAAATAGAATAAAACAAAAGAAATATAATTTCTTTTGAGCACAACAAAATGTGTGTGTGTCTGGTTGTGTGTGTTAGTGTGAACAACAATCATTTTGTTTTTTCTTTTTTCTTACTAAAAAAATAAAGATAATTTGACAGTGGCTGAGATCATTTTTTTTCTTACTAAAAAAATGAATACTTCAAAAAATCTTCCTAATGACATATTGGTTGAAATCTTTTTGAAAGTGGGCAAAGAATCCGCAACACTCCTGGGAAACATTAAGTTAAGGTGTAAAAAACTTTTTTACCAATTTGTATCTACCTATTTATTTCCCTCTATTTAATTATGCAGTCTATTAACTTAATTTTATCCTTTTTATTAATTAGTTGCAAACGCTTCAACAAGCTAACGGAAAACAAGTTAGTTCTCCAACAAATTAAACTGACTCCATATTTCAACCACCCAGCTCTACTACATGACAAAGAAAAAATCCTTATTTTTTCATGTTATGAAGCTGAAAATCCCGATGCGCTACTGATAGTGCTAAGCTACAAATACTTTTTGAACGAACAAGTCGACGAAGGAAAAAAGTTAATTGAAAAAACTCTTCCATGTCCCAATTTTATTGCAGCTTATATTCATGGAATCATGCTACTTTGTGAGTCAAATACTAAAGGCGTTGATAACCTTTTGCAAATTTTAAATGATGAACATGGCAAGCATTGGCTTCTAAAATGCCGAAAAATGCTTCAACTACTTGCTACGGGAACCACCCTATATAAAATTCCAAACTTTCAAGCATGCCACAAAATTGGAATGGGACATTGGAACCGAGATGAACCTTATCCTTACAGTTATGAAGAATTTGCGGTTACATGCAAAAGATGCTCAATCAACCTCAAAATGTTTAAGTTGGTGCATAGGCTTATAATTCTCTTTTATATTATTTTATTTTTTCACTCATTGTAGCATCACTTAAATTATAAGATGCAATATTCTGTTTTTCTATTAATTGTTTGTTAAGCTTGGCAAAAGTTTTACAATTATGATTTCCTTCATGGTTTGTTAAAAGGAATGCTTATCGATTGTGGAAAATTCAAATTGTGATGAACCTTATCCTTCTGATTATCAAAAATTTGTCGTTACATCTCATTGAATATAAAAACCAAAAAAATAATTTCTTTTTAAGATTCCATTCCCGTGTGGTAGCACGGGTTACATACTAGTATATATAAAAGCTAAATCTCATAATTAATTCAAAAGTGAATTGACTAATAACTAATTCTCTCATCAATGATCTAGCATGAGAGAATAATTTGGATTTTGGAGTCTCAGAAATTGGTCTCATATTTATCATCTCATCTTAACCATATATGTAACCATGAATTTAAAAGACGATATTTTTTTGACAGGTCGTATCGTGTTGTCAAAAAATATTTGGGGTTAAGGATTATATTTATGGCCCAAGATTTTTTTGGAGTAATATATAATGTTACATCCACAACATTTTAATAACAATTTCACAACAAATTATAGGTAACAAATTGTTATTAGTAGGTAAAAAAGTGATGTTAGCAGTATGTCTAGATTAGAACCAGTACAAGCTTGCCACCTAAAATTTGTTGTTAAAATATTGTCAATGCAATATTACTCTTATTTTTAATAAACCCAATTTTTTGAAATTTTGTTTTTTCAAGTCAAGGTGTTACCGTGAACACCTTACTATAATGTAGAGCTGCCACTGGCACAGGTAGTGTGTCAAAGCATTTAACCCATTGTGAAGAAGAGTACTTATTCACTCTTAGCTGGTTTAGTATTACGTAATCTTACGTCCACAACATTTTAACAATAATTTCACAACAAATTATAAGTAAAAAATTTTAATTGGTAAGTAAAAAAGTGACATTAGTAATAGGTCCAAATTAGAACTAATAACAACTCCTCACCTAAAATATATTGTGAAAAATTTTGTAAACGTAACATTATTCTTATTTTTAATGAACCTATATTCTTGAAATTTTGTTTTTTCAAGTCAAGGTGTTATTTTAAACACCTTAATATAAGGTAGAGCCGCCACTCTGTCAAAGCATGTAACACATTGTGAAGAAGAGTACTTACTCATTCTAACGGAAATAATTATTAAACCCATGAACGCATTTTCGTGGTACCATCAATTTTGTCCCCTTTCGATGTAATTGAAACTGTGGGAAATCGATGTAATTATGATCTCATCTTGGGAAAATTCTTAGGTAGTCCCGGAGTATAGTGAAATGGTGCTCTCTCCTCTCATATTCATGGTTGACCCCACCATGAATTTAATGAGGGGATCCCACCATAAATGTAAGAAAAAGGAGCACCATTCTTTGTGCCCCGGGAGTACCTAAGAATTACTCCTCATCTTGTTGTTGCTAGCTATATGTCATGGGCATGTGCTTGTTAGTACAATATTCCATAGTAGTTGGTCATTTGAACCCGTTTTCAAATCAATACTTTGCTGTCGCTAGCTATATGTCATAGGCATGTGCTTGTTAGTACAATATTCCATACGTAGTTGGTTTTGTTTTCTTTTTTAACAGCTACATAGAATAAGTGGCTTCTATACAATGGAACACAGCTTATGTTACAGCATGCAACACACTCTAAATATTCCTCAAATCAAAATGTCAAAATTACTATACTCCAACCAAGTCAATAAAAAAAAAGTTACAAATTTCAGCTCACAAAAAATGTGACCAAATTACATATACAGTAAGTCAATATGTATTACTATACCCCAACCCATGTCACTCAAAGTTGATGCATTTTCTTAGGTCTCTTTTTTCTTTTTTCTTTTTTCTTTTTTCTTTTTTTTGAAAGAATATTTCAATCTATGACATCCGCTCCAATCAATTTTTGGTGTAAGCATGAACACATTTTCAAATCAATACTTTGCTGTCGCTGGCTATATGTCATGGGCATGTGCTTGTTAGTACAATATTCCATATGTAGTTGGTTTTGTTTTCTTTTTTTACAGCTACATAGAATAAGTGGCTTCTATACAATGGAACACAGCTTATGTTACAGCATGCAACACACTCTAAATATTCCTCAAATCAAAATATCAAAATTACTATACTCCAACCAAGTCAATAAAAAAAAAATTTGAAAAAAAGTTACAAATTTTAGCTCACAAAAAATGTGACCAAATTACATATACGGTAAGTCAGTACGTATTACTATACCCCAACCCATGTCACTCAAAGTTGATGCATTTTCTTAGGTCTCTTTTTTCTTTTTTCTTTTTTCTTTTTTTTGAAAGAATATTTCAATCTATGACATCCGCTCCAATCAGTTTTTGGTGTAAGCATGAACACATTTTCAAATCAATACTTTGCTGTCGCTGGCTATATGTCATGGGCATGTGCTTGTTAGTACAATATTCCATACGTAGTTGGTTTTGTTTTCTTTTTTTACAGCTACATAGAATAAGTGGCTTCTATACAATGGAACACAGCTTATGTTACAGCATGTAACACACTCTAAATATTCCTCAAATCAAAATATCAAAATTACTATACTCCTCCAACCAAGTCAGTCAAGTTACAAATTTCAGCTCACAAAAAATGTGACCAAATTACATATATGGTAAGTCAGTACGTATTACTATACCCCAACCCATATCACTCAAAGTTGATGCATTTTCCTAGGTTTCTTTTTCTTTTTTTCTTTTTTTGAAAGAATGTTTCAACCTATGACATCTGCTCCAATCGGTTTTTGGTGTAAGCAGGAATTGAACCTCAGATCTCTTATTTAACTATTAGAAACTTTACCGGTTAAACTAACTAAAACCCTAGGTCTCCTTCTAATTGGCTTGTTATTAAATCTCCTGTTAGAATAAGAAACAAATAATGATGGGAACTTGCGGCATGCTTTATAGTCCCACTTCCAAATGCATTAACTCTCTTAGTATTTAGGGAATTTCTTAGGCAGCATTAAATCAAATCGTGAAGTTACAATTTTTTTTTTCTTTTTATTTGTTGAAACCAAGTTATGAATCAACTTGTTCTATTAAAACAAGGTTATAAATCAACTAATATTAGCTACTCATTATGAAAAGATGTTAGCTACAATAAATGAGGCAAAGTGAATTAGTAAGTAAACATAATTCTTTGCACTAAACAATAGCTAATTAATTAAGTACACTATTACCACCACACACTCTTGATGCGATGATCACTCCACAAATATAAGTGCTAGTGAGTGTGGAGGACAAGGGCTAGGATTCAAATCTCTAGGAGGGAGTTTCACACACATATACACTTAGATTAGACTAGAATAGAATTTCTATCTTGTATAAATGAAAAATAAAAATAAAAATAAAAAATTTAAGTACACTATCGCTGCTTATAATGAACCCTGAGTGCATGCCCGCATCAGTTTGAAACTATGTTGCCAATCATTGAATCAATGTAATAGATTTTGAATTTAAAAGAGAAAAAAAAAACATTAATTTTATTCTTTTATCTTTTTGAATTATAAAATGACAATCAATTATGATTATGAGGGTATAAAAGTAATTTTACACATAATTCAACCTCCTCCATTTTACAATGAATAAGAGAAATTTTGCACACAAAAAAAAAAAAATAGTAACACTACAAGCACAATAATTTTCAACAGTTGAGAAGTCAAGTTTCTATTTGTTATCATCTAGACCCACCAATAACATCATTTTTTACCTATCAATTACAACCTATCATCTTAGCAATTGTGTTAAAAAAAAATAAAAATAAAAAAATAAAATAAAATAAAATAAAAACTCTAGACTTTTTGAAAGCAAGAGATAAAAAAATTAAAAGTAATATATACTAGAGATACAAACTATTTTTACAAACAGCTAATTCAGCTTGGTCCATCTCAGGTATTAATTAAATTACTAAAATAAACATCTGATAATTTGGCATGGTCCATCTCAACTCTAATGAAATTTTTCTTAGAGCAATTTATTATATTATAATAACTCACCACTTAGGATTTGTTAAAAATATTATGGATATAAAATTTCTCTATATTTATTGCATAAGAGTCCATTCATTACTTTATTAGAATTTAATGTCACAGAAGATAATGGAGCAGTATAAATATTGAATTTTACGGTGAATTTTTATAAAATTAAATTCATCTCTCCATCCACCTTCCTATGCACAAAGTGCTTAGGAGTCTAGGAGAGAGAAAGGATGCGAGCTATAGGATTAACAATATATTATAATTATCTCAAAAAAAAAATCACATGGTATCAGTCCTTTGACGATTATGTATTTATTTTTATTTGCCAAAATGTGGATATTTTCATTTGCAAGATTGAAGAAGCTGAGCGAGATTTCTAAACTTATTTCAGTGTGAGTAGCTAGAGAGAATTGTATTTTTCAACTATGCTAGCTAATTATAATTAAAAAAAAAAGGGGGAAAATGTTAACGGATTTCCTAAGGGTTGTAAATGAACCATTTTAAGAAAGCTTTTATGAGAAAAGAAAAGAAAAATAATTAATATTTTGACAGCTTTTTCTATTTCCTATAAAAATAATGTCAAAATTTTCCTAAAATGATTTTTAACAATTTCCCTAAAGGTACCCATTAACATGATCGGAGGACAATGATAAATATATATATAAGCTTCCTCGTTAAAATGAAAACGTACTAAAGTAATCATTACCTTCATAAGTACGTGTCATGTACTCCATTTGAAACAATGAAATGAATAATTTAGATTTTGAATTACAAAGGGGATATTTGGTACATGTACTTAAAAGTTTTTAGTCAGTACTTGTTTTTAGTCAATACTTTATGGTGTGGCATAATAAAAGTTCAGCAGGGTTTTGTCAAATGTGAGCAACATATTCTTGACACAAATGCACATAAAAATGTATGGCTGACCTTTTTTCAAGTTATCTAAGGTTGCGAATTTTTTTTTAGATTTTGAATTACAAAAGGGATATTTGGCACATGCACTTACAAGTTTTTAGTCAATACTTTATGATGTGGCATAATAAAGGTTCAGCAGGGTTTTGTCAAATGTGAGCAACATATTCTTGACACAAATGCACATAAAAATGTATGGCTAACCTTTTTTCAGTTATCTAAGGTTGCGAAATTCTTTTTTGGTTCTGCTCAATTCAAAAGTGAATTGACTAATAACTAATTCTCTTATCAATCAAGCCAGCAGGAGAGAATAATTTGTGATGAGTATCAAGATAAGATCGTCTAGGTAAAATACGATCTTAGCCACACTCAAGTCGGGGACAAGATTAAACGTAAAATCCCATCATCATACGTCGTCCTTTGAGATGAGCCAGGCCAGCACTCATTGAAGGCGCAAATAAATGCAATCAGGACAGCTAATAAGCAATAACTGCATCGAAATAGTTACAAGAGCAATAATGGATCAACAATCATCCGTTACACCTTAAATGGAATCATCATTGTCAATTAATGTTGCGTTCCTCTCAGGAGAAAAATGCTTAGAACAGCACTAACAGACATAACTGCACCGACCCAAAGCAAACTATAAAAAGGGAAATGGAACTTAGATAAAAAGACATGAAAAAATTAGAGAGAATTGTGAGAAACTTCTTTTGAGAACTGATAAGCTGACTTTAGCATCGAAGTATTCTCAGCTGGCATCACGCCAGTGAAATCCTCCTTTGCCTTTCTTTTCTTAACAATAGGCGCCAGAGATCGTCCATCGGTATTGACGAGGAGCATAATGACTAGGTCAAGTTTCGGCTTCATCAATTTGGATTTTGCAGGGTCTAAAATTGGTCTCATATTCTGATATTCATGATCACATCCCATGTAACCATGAATTCAAGACAATATTTTTCACTTTTCTTACCGTACCTGTATGTATGTTCCCATGAGTAGCTACTACATATAGATTAGTGATCCTTCTTTTCCCTTCTTTTCTTTTCTTTTCTTTTCAAAAGTGATTCTTGCATTGTTACCAATTGATAATCTTCAAATACGTGCCTTAAACTATGTTTCCTACGTCAGGGCTAGATTGAAATATTTTAATTAGTGTGTAGCCTCGTGCATATGCATTGATACAATTAAAAATAATTACAATTATACGGTTCAAATTATAAATTTTTTTTTTAGAAGAGATTTAAATAATACATGCTATTAGCTAACATTTTTTTAACCACGCATTTCTAAAATATGTAATGGACACTTACATTTCTTTTTTGCGCCCAATAATTCATTTGCCACAAAATTAAAAACCTAGATGGACATGTAGCGAAAAATTGAACTCCAATTGAAATCCAATTTAGAATCTAATTAGATTTGAACTCTTCGATTTTTTACTCAATAATTCACTTTGCACAAAATTAAAAATTAAATAGGACACGTGGCACAAAATTGAAAATTCAATTAAAATCTAATTTTATTTTCTCTAAACTTTGGCAATATATATATATATATATATATATATATATATATATATTATGGGGGTTGTTTTTAGGGGTTAATTAATTCTTTGATAATGAGATGTGAGTGGAAGGTGTTAATGTAATGATTGGAATCTCAGTGGTGTTCATTAATCATGCTTGGGCTCATCCATCCAAAGTGACCATAAGGGGTTGTCTTCAAGGAAGTCAATAATATACGGGAGGTCGTTTTGGTTTAGTCATATAAACGATATATTTCGGTATCGGTTAATACCAGTGTACTGTTTCTGAGTTACACAAAATAATATATATATATATATATATATATATTCATTAATGTTTAAAATAAATAAATTTAGTATCCTTTTAATAATTTTACTAGTATATTTTTTTAATTACTTATATATTAATTCTAATTAAGCTTATAAGTTATAAGTGTAGTAGATAAGAAAAAAAAAACTACAAAATGATGCTATGGTGACGTGTTTGGGTAGGAAAGTTGTTAGAGCATCCATAGCAGTGGAGTTAAAAATTTAGCTATTTGGTTGAGAGAGAAAGAAAGAAAAAGAGAAAATATTATTAATGAGAGAAGAGAGAGAAGTTTAATAAATTTTTTTTTTTTTTTAGCTTTTTGCTACAGTGCACAACCATATATAGTTGTGCACTGTAGCAAGAAGCTAAAAAATTTTACCTTTAACTCCACTACTGTAGTGTGGACTTTTGTGTTTTGGTAAAGCTAAAATAGCTATATAGCTATTTAGCTCCACTACTGTGAGTGTTCTTAGTAAGGAAATATTTTCTTTTTTGACAAAAGTGAAAAAAAATTAAATAATATAAAAACTAATGGCTTCAAATAAAAGAAATCAAGAAACAATAAATACATCACCTGTTTTCTTATCTTTTCCCTCGTTTGTACTGCTGCCTTTTTGACTTTTTCCCTTCCACACGTTTTTCTCTCTCTCACATTCACTGGCTTTCACATCTTTCAATAAGAAAATTATTGATATATTCTTTCACACCTTCTTCTCTACTTTCAAATTTCAAACGATTTTAGCTCTCTCTTCTTAGTTTTGTCTTTTGAGCTTTCAGTTTTGTCTCATCTCTCTCAGTTTTGCAGTTTTGGTTCCAAATTCATTTTGTTGCTTGTGTCACCGACTCGCCGTCCATCACCACTCAAGATCCAGTGAGAGGCCGTTGGCTTCAATGATCAATTATTGAGTTTTAAAATAATGAATTTTTTTAGTTTAAAATATTTTTTTCCTTTTTTTCTCACAGAACATAGTCAAATATTGTTTAAACGAAATCATCACAAGATCTAAATGACCAACCTTCATCGTTGGCTCTGCTTGATCCTCCTTCAGACGGTGGCTATTATATATTCATATTATGTGTTTCAATCTTCAAAAGAAGAAAGACACATGGAAAAATGAGAAGAAATAAAATTAAGAGTGTATTCAACTCCTTGAATTTTGACTATAGCGAAACGTTTGGAAAAATTCAAAAAAGGAGCAAATGAAAGTCTTGGTCTAGCTGACTATCGTTGAGTACGAGCCAACAATAACGCATTGGCACAAAAAATTATAAAATTAAAATTGGATACATGACACAAAATTGAATTTTAATTTTAAAATCTAATTAAATTTTTTTTGAACTTTGTCTATTTATATATATATAGATGTGACTAATAATTCAAGAAGATAATTATTTATAAGATGAAGACATCATTTTGGTCCCTTTATTTTGTGGTTATAGTCAATTCAGTCCCTACATTTTAATAATAGTCAATTTGATCATTGTTATTTTTAACTTGCAAACAATTTGGTCCTTACTGTTAACTCATTAATGAAAAATGCCAATGTGACAAACGATGTGAACTAAGAAGCTTATGTGGCCTATAATATGACAGGTTTGGCCCAACCAAAATCAGCCACATCAATTAAAAATCCAAGTCACATCCATGTTAGAAAAATTAACAGATCTAGTTGTCTCTTCGTTACTCATCCAATCCAACCCAAAACCATCCATTCTTTTTCATCCGTTATTCACTTTTAGGGTGATGAAGAATGGATGAAAAAGAATGGGTGGTTTTGTTAAAATTGCTAACGTGAAAATGACATAGATTTTTAATTTATGGCTGATTTTGGTTGGGCCAAGTGAGTCATAGTGCACATCGTTTGCCACGTCAACATTTTCTGTTATTAAGTTAACAATAATGACCAAATTGATAGCAAGTCAAAAATTATAGGTGATAGGGCAAAAATGTATTGACCCCTTGCAAATTAATTAATTACCCAAGTTAATTAATTAGGTTCAATTACATGCAATGGCATGATAGCACAAACAAATCACCAACTAAACTAAATGCAACAGAAATCAAATTTGACACGGTGATTTGTTTACAAATGGGGAAAACCAACAAGACAAAAACTTTACCGAGTGATTTTAAGGTCACCACTCCCAAGAATCCACTAATCAATAATCAAGCGATTACAAGTAAAAAGAATCTTACCAACTACCCTTGGTCTATCCCAAATTACCAACATACAGTTGAATCTTCACTCCAATACCCAATTGGACTTGATCTTGTAGTGGCATTCTTTCCGTTTAATGCACGAATCTTAATACATGACTAACCAATGATGCACGGATCCCAGTACGTGACTAACTCCAGCAACTTGAAGAAGGTTGTTGGATGCAAAGTTATTCACGTCATGCACAATGAAGATCAAGAAGCTCCTTGGTTACAAAACTCTTTGGTGTAAAAACATAGTAACTTCTTTCAGAGAGAATAAGGCACTAGGTCACGCAATGCATGTGCGACGGTCTTTAAAATAATCTTTATATATGTCTAGGATTGTGAGAAAAGAAACCCTACACAAATATACAATAATCTACATGCAATCAGATCTGAAAAGTCTGATTTTGTAATTCTCGGCAGAAACAGCTTGTGTCGAGCTTCAACATTAATTCTCGATGGAAATTATTCTGTCGAGACTTCTATCAAGCTTTAGTGAACAGATTTTTCTTCACTTGTTTCTTGGTCAGATCTTCTTGGCTTTAACATTTGACTTGAACTCTTGTTTCTTAAAGTACTAAACCCATCCTAGATCTACCCAATTATAAGTAAAGTGCATTTTATCAAAGGATTAGCCAATTACATAAAATATGTCATTAACAATAGAGACCAAATTGATTGCTACCAAATTTTAGGGACCAAATAATTGTGACCCCAAAATGTAAGGATTAAAATAGTATTTTTGCCTATTTATAACGCAACAAGGCATATGTCAAAGCAACGGCAACTCTAAGAAATTTTTAAAGAACTTAAATATATCAACATCACAACAACAACAACAACAAACAAATATATGAAGTTTTAAAATTTCTTTCTACTAATAAAATGAAAAGACAAAAAGTGACTGATGAGAGAAAAAGTGAAAACTGAGAATATTGAGATGAGAGAAATAAAATCTGAAATGATTATAGAAAAAGGAGAGAGAGAGAGAGAGAACAATGGATGATACTATGACTACAAGCCGAATAGAGGTTTTATTTTTTAAAATGAGATTTTTGTTGAATTATTTGATAATTTTTTGTTGTTTGACTTAGTCTTATTTTTGTTTGGACCATTTTTGCTATTATTTGAGCTCATTTTTATTTTTGCCACTTGATCTTTTATTTTTTATTTTTGTTTAAGGGGTTAAGGATCATATTTGGGGTCCAATATTTTTTTCAATTAAAGCCTAATGTTACATCCACAATATTTTAACAACAATTATTTCACAACAAATCATAGGTAATAAACTGCTATTGGTGGTTAAAAAAGTTATGCTAGTAGTAGGTCTATATTAGAACTAGTAATAACTTACCACCTAAAATTTGTTGTGAAAATATTATGAACATAATTACAAGACTAGTTAGTTGTGTGTGTGTGTATATATATATATATATATATATACTTTCTTTCGTTTTTTCTTTTCTCTTTTTCTCTTTTGCAAGTAAAAATTTTGTCAAGTTAGAATGTTGTTGTGAACACTGAACACCCTTTCTATAATGTAGAGCTGCCACTGTGTCGAAGCATGCCATTGCGACACATTAGAGTAACTGAAAATGTGGGAAATTGACGTAATTAAGATCTCATCTTGCATTTGGCACGATTTCGAATCAATACTTTGCATTTGACGTAATTGCGTGTGTGCTTGTCTCGGCACCAAAATCAGAGGGAGAGAAAGCAAAGAAAATATATATATATATATATATATATATATATATATATATATATATCACGTTATCGAGTTACTATTCATTTGTTATTTTGAATGCTAAACAATTGACCCTGGTGATTGTTGTTTTTTTTGGAGTATTTAGCTCTCTCTTTTTTATCATATTCAGCTCGTGCAAAAATTTACGTCTATTTTAGTATAAGAATTTACTTTTTTTTTTTTTTACATATTATCTTTTTAAAATACCTTATATTAGATTATTTATTTTACGCTACATTTCATTAAAATGTCAATTTTCTTGATTATTTTTAAAAAACTATTTATCTTTCTTCACCCACAACAACCAAAATCCACCCTCATTTTTTTATCCTCGAAATACATAAAGAAATAATAAAAAAACTAAATGCAAAATGAATAGTGTTAGAGAAAATTTACACAATTACTTTAACAACTATATATTTTTACACAACTTTGCACAGCATGATGTGTATGAATTTTAAACTTGATTGACTAAAATGTAGTACTTTCTTCTATTATACAAGCACTGATGTGAGTGCTCTTAGGATCCAAGACTTACATTGATGCTAATTGATAATCTCCAAATATCTAGAGAAAAATGTATGCCTACTTTGCAGTTACATAGAAGAAGAGGCTTCTATACAATCGAACATAGATTAGAGCATCAACAGCAGAAAGGGCAAATGGCAAATGGCAAATGTAAGCCTATTTTACTATTCAAGCCCAAAATGTCCACTCCATTAGAAGTTGTAAAATGTAACTATTGCAAAAACAAATACAATTGTGCTACAGTGCGATTCTAAATGTAGAATTGCACTGTAGCTCAATTGTAATGCCAAATATTAATATTTTATTATTTTTACTGTTTACTTTTTCAACTCCTCACTCTCTCACCGGTCACTCTTATCTGCTCTCTCTCTTTTTTCTTCCTTCTTTTTCAATTCTGATTCTCTTATTCAATCCTTCCCCCTCTCTCATCCCTGTCTTCCCTTTCTTTTCTTTTCTTTTTTTCTCTATTTTCCCTTGAATCAAGCCTCCATGGGTCTCATAGTTTGGTGGAGTTCATGGTTTGATGTGGCAGATCGGGGTGGTGCTGTGGTGGTAGATTAGGGTGGTGCCGTGGTTTGTGGATCGGGGTGGTGTTGTGCTCGCCATGACTAAGCCATTGTGGGTCTCATGGGTTGGTGGAGCTCATGGGTTTGATGTGGGTTTGATGTGGTGGCAGATGTGGTAGATCAGGGCAGTGCCGAGGTGGTGTATTGGTGGGTGGTGGTTGTGTTGTTGATGGTGGATTGATTTGGGTTTTCCCGATACTGTGCAAGATTTGCTAGGTTTGGTAGGTATTTTAATGGGTTTGCTAGGTATGTTTAATGGATTTGCTGGATATGTTTGCTGGGTATGTTTAATGGATTTGTTGGGTATGTTTTATTGGGTATATATGAAGACGGAAGATGGAAGGAGAAGGAGAATAAGGTGAAAAGCAAAGGAATGGCGGAGTCAGGAAGATAAATACGCGTGTGGAGGAGAAAATTGGGAAAAAACAAAAAAGATAAAAATATATTTTATTGTGTAGATATATTAATTTAATGAGTAGAATAGGAAAATAAAAGTTAGGATGTTGGGTGTATTGTAAAATGATATGGTATAATTGATAAAGTAACTTTTTGAGATGGTAAAATAGGATGGGATAGCATTTCTTATCGTAGATGCTCTAAAGAGTTCTTTCACTCATGGAATCATGACTTTATCAAAAGCCCATTTCGTTGCAACATCATTTTGGGGCCTACTTTTGCTTTTAACTATTATTATCTTGACCAAACATATGATAGGTCCATCTTCAAGACAATAATTATTGAACATTTTTCAACTCAATTTTTTTTTTTTTTTTTTTTTGGTATAAATATGGTACTTAGAGCTAGGGAATCACTTGATCTAAATTTTTAATTAGAGAGAGATGGTGAGAGCTCCCTTCTATGATAAAAATGGACTAAAGAAAGGTGCATGGGGTGTAGAAGAAGATAATAAACTAAGGTCTTATATTCAAAGATTTGGCCACTGGAACTGGCAGGAACTTCCCAAATTTGCAGGTAATTAAGAAACTCTTTGAAGCTGATAGAAATCAATCCAAGGACATTTGTATTATTTTCCTTTACTTTTATTGTTCATTTTTATGCATAATTTGCCTTTATTGACTATCATGATTGTCTTCCATTTTCTGTCATACTTTTCTTTTTTGGGAAAATCCAAATATAAAAAAATAAATTGGAATTATGTGGCATTACAGTACTTCATGTTAATCAACCTTTTTTGTTATACATTGATTACAGGTTTATCAAGGTGTGGGAAGAGTTGCAGACTGCGATGGATGAACTACCTCCAGCCAAATGTAAAACGAGGAAACTACATAGAAGAAGAAGAGCTTATGATCATCAAATTGCATGAAGAACTAGGCAATAAGTAAGGACTTAAAACTTAGAAATTCTTCAACAAGAATTTGGATGAACATAACTTTATTTACAAAATCTCCCCTTCTTTCCATGCGCTTTTTCTTGTTTGCATGTTTTCGTACTTGATAACAAATATTTATGAGCATAACCTACTTCACGCATACCAGTCATTTTGAAGAATTCAGCGTAAACATGTTGGCATGGTGAATACTCATAAGCATCTTATGTCTGCATTAAATGCGTCTGTAAGTAACCAAGATATGTCACCATAATTAGTCAGTTTTTCTTTGAAATGATTCAAAATGAATTTTTCAATGAGCTTAAATATGTGAATATAAATATATAGTAATGTAACTACATATAAACTTTTGAAATTGAGTTAGATTTGGTGTTTATATTGGTGTTCCAGTTCTTCTAATAGGTGTTGTTACTTTAACTTTGTACTATAGACATTTGATGCAATACAATCTTCTCATTCATCGAAAAGAAGAAACAAAAAAAAAAAAACTCTATATAAACCCCATGTATTTTCTTTGTAGATGGTCTATGATTGCAGCAAGCTTGCCAGGGAGATCAGATAATGATATAAAAAACCATTGGCATGCCCACCTAAAGAAGCGCACCAAGAAAAATCCTACAAAATCAAAGATGAAAACGCTATCCAATGAAACTTACCAACATGACGCTGATATAGCAAGGAAAACAGAAAGTGACAGTTCTATAAGCAGTTCTCCCTCTTACCAAGTTCAGAAGAGCTCCCAATTATCCCTAGAAACATCTTCTAGTGAATTCTCATACTTGAGCTTTGATAATGCACCTTTATCTATCATAAATTGGACTGCAGAAGATAGTCTCGCTACATTGGAAACACTTGAACAATCGTTTAGTGACTTTTGGACTGAACCCTTTATATTGGACAATACCTACATCCAGAATAAATATCCAGAATCCTTGGCAGATGGAGGATTTAGTGCATCTCAATCATGCTACAATGAAGGAATAGATACCATCTACGAGGCAATGCAAGAATTTGAGAACTACCAGCAAAGAATTAATGAAGATCCATATTTGGTGAACTAGTGTATTGGTGCAATTCATATTAAATGAATAAATGAAATATTTACCAATATAATAATTATGATTTTCTTTTTAATGTGAATAATTAGATCAATTGAACGAGAAAAGGTGGGAGTTTCATGAGGTAATCATTTCATAGAGGGGAGTTCAGTGTTAAGAAAATAGATTCCTACATTAATAAAGAGAAAATCTACATTATCTTATAATTGATGATGTTATTTGCTTAAGAACATGATGCATACAAATAATACAATCCATACTAGGGGAGGTGAAACGCTGGAGATTTCCAATCCAATTCCATTTTCCCTTGTAATTTCAAATTAATTTTTGTATTTCTATTGACAAGATATGATAATTATATTCTGATAGGCCAAGAATGTATTGATCCTTTGTGATGAATTAATTGATTAATTAGTCAAGTTTATTAGTTAATCAAATTAACATGCAAGATGCGTGGTAGCAAAAACAAATCACCAATTAAACTAAGTGTGCAGCGGAAAATAAATTGACACTATGATTTGTTTACAAATGGGGAAAACCTACACGGCAAAAACCCCACTAGGTGATTTTAAGGTCACCACTTCAAAGAATTCACTATTATCAAAACAAGCGGTTACAAGTAAAGGAATCTCAATACCTTATACGAACCTACAGTTAAACCCTTACCCCAATACCCAATTAGAGTTGTTTTATAGTGACAATCTCTTCTTTCCATGCACGGCTCCCAGTACGTGACTAACCAATTGTATCGATCCTAGTGCGCGACTTAATCACCAACTTGAGAAGGATATTGGTTGCAAAGTTCTTCTGTTCATCACACGATGAAGATCATGAAGTTGCTTGGTCACAAAACCCTACGATGTACAAACACAGCAGCTTCTTCAAAAGAAAGATGAACTAGGGCATATGTCTCTGGTTCACAATATTGTATGTTTTTAGGCCCCCTAAACACAAACAGATTAACCTAGTTATTTAGCCAAGTGATTAACTTAGGTAAATTATTCAAATCTAGGTTAACACAAGTAAATCATATCATGTAAATAATGCGGAAAATAAAGAACACAACGATATGATAACCCAGGAAAACCAAACTAGTAAAAACCTAGGGAAAATTTAATCTAGCTATCCTCAAGGTAAAACAAATCCACTATGAAAGAATTAAAGTTTTATAATAGTGACTTAGATCACTAACATCCTATTGCTACCTCAAGTAGAAAACTTACTACCATGACCACGTGGCAGCTCCGAGTCCACGGACTACTTTTTTCTTGGATTCACAACAACCACAAGTACTTCCACTTGTGTTTTTCTTTAAGCTCTTTATGCAGCAACTGAAGCGATCACCAAGCTCTCAACATCAATCTTGATCTTGATAACCCTAAGTGTGTATGTAGGCAAACACATCTAGATCTCACAAGAGATTCACACACACAGCATAAACAACAACCTAAAAACATGGCTAGGGTTTTTGCTTTTATACTAAAGGCAAAATATAAAACCCTACATGTCATATAGGCTAGGGCTGATTTGGAAAGTCTGTAGAAAAAAACATTTTGCACGAGCTTCGATCGTGTTAGGACATATGTGATTCCCTTGTTAGGAACACATGTCAATATTTTATATAATTGGCTAATCCTTTGAAAAAACGAACTTTACTTGTAATTGGGTAGATCTAGGATATTTTTAATACTTCAAGAAACAAGGTTTCAAGATCAAGTGTTGAAGTTATCATGTCTGTCCAAGAAACAAGCTGAGAAGTGTAAATTCGTTAAAGTTCGACAACTGGCTCGACAGCTACATCTATCAAGCTTAAGAAAGCTATTTCAGCCTCTTGTGCTCGACACCTACTCGACACCTTCTATCTATCGAGGTTTAAAGAAACAGAAATTATGTTCTATTTTCTTGGAATCCATGAATGTGTCTTTGGACCTTCCTTTCTCCTAACCTTAGACATATAAAATGATTGTTTTAAGGGCCGTCAAAGAGTTCACAAGTTGCACAAGCATTGAGCAAAGTTTTTTCAAGCAAATTGTGTCCGAAGACAAAGTTTTGCCCTAGTTCATCATTCCTGTGAAGAAGTTGCTATGTATGTGCACCAGTGGGTTTTGTGACCAAGAATCTTCTTGATCTTCATCATTATGATGAACTGAAGAACTTTGCAGCCAACAACCTTCTCTAGTTGGTAATTGAAATTGTGTACTGGGATCCGCACAATTGGTTAGTCATGTACTTGGGAGCCGTGCATCAAAATGAGAAATTGTCACTTCAGAACAAGTCCAATTAGGTATTGGGGTAACGGTTCAATTGTAGGTTGGTATAAGGTACTAGGATTCCTTTACTTATAACCGCTTGTTGTGATAATAGTGAAGTTTCGGGAGTGGTGACTTGAAAATCACCCGATGGGGTTTTTGCTGTTAGGATTTCCCCATTCGTAAACAAATTACCGTGTTATTTATTTTCGCTGCATACTTTAGTTAATTGGTGATTTGTTTGTGCTACCACGTGTTTGCATGTTAATTAACTTAATTAATTCACTTAGCTAAATTAATTGGTTAATTTATCACAAGGGGTCAATACAATTTGGCTTATCAGATCGATCGAGTATAATTTTCGATCGATTGAGCCTTACAGAAAGTGAACAGTAATTTTCTACAATTATTGGATTCCAAATTCACAATAAACATACTTTAAGCAGTCTAAATCTAGACTCTAAGTTTTGATTATGGTTTGCCAACATTACATATTGAAGTTCTAAAACATTTAGGTCCTAAATCCTTTAGAACCTAAAAAATATGCTTGTGAAAAATTTTTGCATTGAGTTGCATCAGCTGTGACGGGCCTTAAAAAAATCCTTATATATGTTTAGGGTTGTGAGAAAAGAAAGCCCAAACATACATTCATGGATTGGATGAAAATCAGCTCTGAGAAACTGAACTTCATAAATCTCAATAGATAGCCATCTATCGAGCTAGCTGTTGAGCCACGGGCTTCTGCAGCTTTAAAATCTCAATAGATGCTAGTTGTCGAGCTTTAAAAACTAGCACTTCATTACTTGATTCTTGGACAGATTTGCATGGTTTTAACACTTGAACTTGAAACCTTGTTTCTTGAAGCATTAAACACATCCTGGATCTACCCAATCACAAGTAAAGTGTGTTTTATCAAAGGACTAGCCAATTACATAAAATATTGACTTATGTTCCAAACATTGAATCACATATGTCCTAACATATTCTCTCAAATGCTTTCTTTTGTTTCTTCATTTCAATGGAAAACATTTTCCTTGAAGAAAAAAAATTCCAAAAAGAGTGACTAGTTTTTATGTTTATTGTAGCGAATCTGAATATGACCTTGAAAACATTTAATATACATCATTTAATACGCTTAAAAATCATTAATATTTCATATAGACTCAATGTTGGTTTGGGTGAGAGTACTAATGGTAGCGGCCTCAAAGATAGTAGTGATGGCAGTGATAGAATTAGCGATGGTCGTGGTGAAGGTAGTGAAGGTGGTAGTGGTGATGGTGATAGTTTTAGGAGCAAGAAGAAATGAATGGGGGAGGCCATAAGGAAATTGTGGAAAACTACTCACACTTCTCATAGAAAATGCTTTTCACCATTTTGACTTATTTTATATAAACCATGGAAAGCATTTTAGGAAAATCTTAGACCCCAATTTATTTATGCAGTGGATTAGTTGGTATTAATTGAATAATTTATGTGTATTCCAATAAGTAATTCAACCATAGTAATCAATCACCAATTCTAAAACAATAATAGTAAAAGCAATAAAAGGCACACTAATTTTGGTGACAAAGTGGAAAGTTAAGATTTCAATAGAGTATGTAATGTGTTATCAAAGTTCAAGTTGTAATGTTCAAGATGTATGTCAAAGAAGACAGAATTTAAAAATTTTAACTGCCTTGACGCTTCATTGATCAAACAAGAGTCTTCAATGACCTTGTAAATTTTAATCACAGCTCAATCAATCAAAAGCAACTTCTTGATATGGCTTGATCAATCAAAAAATAGGAAAGCTAAATCTGACATGTTTTGACTAAAGTCAATGTTGTCTTGGTTTTTCATTCCTTACATGCAAGCGTATAAAAGGTCATATTATAGTACGACTCAGAAGATATTTTAGAGAGTTATTTTTGTGTGCTAAAAAGAGAGAAAATCTTAACCTAATTATCACCAACCCTTTTTTTTAGAGATAATTATAATATGCTGCTAACCACGCTGCTTGAACCCTTTCTCCCTAAGCCCCTAAGCACTTTGATCAGAATGGTTTGAAGCTAAAGAGCCAATCCTAGAACATTGTTTCAGAACAATTTGAAACTACTGTAATCAATTTGATCATTACCATTAATTTATGTCCCTAGTGAATTAACAATAAGAATTGAATTGACTGCAAGTATAAAATAACAGAGACCAAATTGACTGTTATCAAAATATATGGACCAAATTTATATTTTTTGCTAAAAATAAATAACAAAAGTCCAATTGACCGATCCTCTCAAACTTTGGTCAGATATTCTCTACCAAATAGAACGCCTGAGCATTTCAATCAGAGGGTAAAAAAAATTAACTAAACAAGTAATGTTAGAAAAAAAAAAAAAAAAAAGAAGGGCTTCAGCGTAATGGCCTAACTTAGGCCTATGTCCAACCTTAACGAAAGCAAGGAAGTAGTAATTTATCATGGCCATTGGAGGGCTACACCAATGGCCTAGTGATGAACAAGTTGGCGTATTCTTTTGACCATAAATCAATATCTAGAATTATAACATCTTAATGATTACTGTAGATAAAAAAACCTTTTTCTATGAGATTCCTACTAGAGGGAGGGGAGACTGACATTTTGATTTCCATTGCACCAAATCAACCATCTAAGATCAAATCATCTAGTAACAAATGTATAGTTCTTTACTCAATCGTGCATTAGCAAACATTAATCTTGACTTCAAAATAAAACAGAACCTATTATTATTATTATTAACCCCCATGTGTGGACTAGAAACGTAAGAGCAATACTCAAATAAGAAAGAAATGTCAAATTCAATAGCATATTCAAAATTGACTAATAAAGCGCACAATAACTTCACGCGTTTTGTTATAATATATGTGAATGGATTTTTCCATTTTAAGTTTTCATTTCTCTATTTTTTTTCTTCTACTCCTGGTAGGAGTGCTTCTTCTCACTAAAGTGTGAGCTTTCCTTCTCTTATCTTTTCCTCACTTGTTAGGACAAGGTCAGAGGATTTTCTTCATAATATTACATTGACTAGGTATGTGACATCAATATGGAATCGAAGGTACTTGAACGCATCCAGAGTATGAAACTAACTACGGACAAAGACGAGGTCATGGCAATTCGGCCAGTGAGGAGAGACAAGATATTGGAGGAGTTCTCCCTAAGCTTGATAGGACGTTTCCTCACATCAAAGTCCATCAACTTTAAGGCGGCAAAGAATCTGATACGGTCTATGTGGAAGTTAGGGGATGATTTGAGGATAGTAGAGTTAGGAGATGGGATCTTCTAGTTCAAGTTTTCATTGGAAAGTCAGCTGGCATGGGTATGGAACAATAGTCCCTGGTGCTTCGACAACCATCTGTTGGCCCTCCGCCGAAGGGAAAAAGGAATAACTGTGAGGTCCTTTCCTTTTACGCACCAACCTTTTTGGATTCAAGTATGGGGCTTGCCCTTTGATTTAATAACTGAAGAGGCAGGGAGAGATATAGGCAACGGAATAGGGAAGCTAGTGGAGGTGGACTGCAAAGCTTTCCAAACTAAACAATCCCGCTTCCTTCGAATCCGTGTGGAAGTTCCATTGGACAAGCTGCTTTGTCGAGGTGGCCCAGTGATCAGCCCCGAAGGTGATGAGGTTCAAGTGGCTTTCAGGTATGAGAGGCTAGTAGGGTGGTGTTTTACTTGTGGTAAGATAGGCCATAATCATAAGGAGTGCCCATCAACTGACGCAGCTGGAGATGGAGAAAAACCGTGTGGGGAATGGCTAAAGGCCGGTGCTTGTGTGCGACACGATGGGACGCCTGGACGACAGCCACCATCACGACGGGAACAGAGCTATGCGCCGACGAGAAACAAGAATCAGGAATCAATTCCACCAACTGTTGAACTGGCCAAAACAATGGAACTCGATACAGCATTAAATGCCCAGTCCGATATGGTTCAGGAAACCGAAATGGCCAACCTGAGATTCACGGAGCACCAAATACATTCCGAAAAGGGTATTCACTCCTCATTTAATGCACCACAGCTAGACAAAACTAATGAACCGATTACAAAAACATGCCATTCACAACCAAATTTATGTGAGGCCGATAGGAATAATGACTCGGTTACCAACAAAGCCCATTCAACACCAAATTTATGTGAGACCGAGAATCATGGAAAGGAATTATTTTCGATCCCCATCAGTTACGGCGCAATAGAGACTCACACCAAAACCCTAGTAGCACACCCACATGAACCAAAAAAAAAGACACACCACCTAAACCCACATGGACCCAAGTGGTATGCCCTCCCTCTACACCATGCATGACTACCTGTAAGGATCAGAAAACAGTGGGAACCAAGCGACAATATGATTGTAATGAACATGGAGACCGAAAACAAAACAATGTGAAAAGCAAGCAGTTCAAGACCGTGGAGGACACTTCAAAAACCATATTACCAACGGTGGAGGCTGATGCTCAGCCCTACCAAACACAATGTTTGTCATAAGCTAGAACTACCGGGGGCTTGGGAACCGCTGAGCAGTTAAGGTTCTCGCCGAGTTGGTGAGGCAAAAAGTTCTCATAATTTTGTTTCTCATGGAAACAAAGTTGTCTGTTCGAGAGATGGAACCTAACAAGACTGAGTTGGGCTACCCCTCCATGCTTGCTGTATCTAGTGAAGGTAGAAAATGAGGGTCGGCATTGTTATGGAAGGCGGAGGTGGTTGTTAACACACAAATTTATTCCCCGAATCATATAGATGCCATTATCCGCACACAAGGCACACCTCCATGGAGATTAACTGGGATATACAGACATTCAGAGGAGTAGAGAAAGGCAAAAATTTGGAGACTCATGCGACATCTCCATGCATGTGGGACATTACCATGGGTGTGTCTAGGCAATTTTAATGAAAATTTTCCTTCGATGAAAAAAATGGCGGCATTCCCAAGCAAGTAACACCTATGCTTGCATTTTGGCACACTCTTCTTCATTATGGGCTAGTTGACCTTGGTTTTAGGGGCTATCGTTTTACATGGAGAAATGGCCGGTTGGGGGCAGCTTTTGTGGAAGAGAGATTGGATAGGTTTGTTGCAACACTGGAGTGGAGAGACATGTTTCCAAGAGCTATGGTGCACCATCTTGGCGTGTCTTATTCCGACCATGATCCAATTTTATTGGACATGGTGCCATCCAACCACCCTCAACGCCAACGATGCCAAATCCAACGTTTTGAAGAGAAGTGGGTAACACATCCTAATTGCAAAAATATAATTCAGGAGTCATGGAGTCAAGCACAACCACGAGGCAGCCCCATGTACCGCCTCTTTGAGAAAATAAAAAAATGCCGGTCGGACCTAATAGCATAGAGTAGGCAAACTTTTGGTAATGCTAAAACCTTGTTGGATGCCAAGCATGGAGAGTTGGCTGCCTTAGTGCTGGAAGGGTATGGGTAGAATGTGGAAAGAATAAATGGGGTGAGAAAGGAGATAAGGGAACTCTTACACCATGAAGAAGTTTTTTGGTGACAAAGATCAAAACCTATTTGCTATCGGTGGGGGATAAAAATTCAAAATTTTTCCACCAAAGGGCAAGTCAAAGAAGAAGGAAGAACAATATAGAGGGGCTGCATGATAGGGATGGAGTATGGCAAACAGGAGTGGATAGAGTAGCCAGCATTGTAGAGGAGTACTATAAAAATTTGTTCACTTCCTCCAATCGATTGGACATGGAAAGGGTGATTGAGTCAGTGGACCATGCGGTAGCGGAGGAGACGACACAATCCTTGGTTCGTCCTTACACAGAAGAAGAAGTAAGGACCACTTTTTTTCAAATGCACCCATCCAAATCACCAGGACCTGATGGTATGTCGCCTTTCTTTTTTCAAAAATTCTGGCATATTGTTAGGAATGATGTTACTGCTGCTGTATTATCTTTTTTACACTCAGGAAGGTACTTAAAAAAAATGAATTTCACACATATTGTACTCATCCAAAAAAAAAAGATCCAAAATATATTACGGAGTTCCGCCCCATTAGCTTGGGAAATATTGTATCGAGGATCATCTCTAAGGTCCTTGCAAACCGAATCAAAATTATTTTACCCAATGTAATATTTGACTCTCAAAGTGCTTTTATGCCTGATAGAAATATAACAGATAATACCACATTTGCTTTTAAAATGCTGCACCGTATGAGGAATAGGAGGAAAGGGAAAACAAGTCACATGGCAATAAAACTCGACATCAGTAAGGCATATGACAGAGTGGAGTGGGAGTTCCTCCGTCGAATCATGCTTAAATTTGGCCTTCCCAACCAATGGGTCCACATAGCCATGGAAACAGAGTGCACAACATCCTACTCCATTCTCATCAATGGCGAGCCCACAAGTTTCATCACCCCATCCCATGGCATTAAGCAAGGGGATCCACTATCTCCCTACTTGTTCCTATTGTGAGCGGAAGGTCTCTCCTCCCTTATCCGAAAGGCCATAGACAACCATCACCTGAAGGGTGTGGTATCTTGCAATGGAGGGGTCAAGCTCTCACATCTACTCTTTGTGAATGACAGCCTACTATTTTTTGAAGCAACAACTAGGGAATGCCAAAACCTCCTGGACATACTAGCAATGTATGAAGGAGCCTCTGGACAAGCTATCAATAGGAAAAAAAAATACACTTTTCTTTAGCCCCAATACCAACCATGGAGTAAAGCAAGCAATTCAAAACATGTTGGGGGTACAAATTATGACCAATTGTGAAAAATACCTTGGATTGCCAATGGTAGGGGGCAAATCAAAAGTGGGCACTTTTAGGGAGATCTAAGAGCAGGTAACCAAAACAGTGATGGGATGGAAAGAGAAGCACATCTCAAAGGCAGGTAGAGAAGTTTTGATCAAAACCGTAGCACAAGCAATACCAACTTACTCTATAAGCATGTTCAAGCTCCCAAAGAAAATTTGTGATGATATCAATTCGGTCCTAGCAAAGTATCGGTGGGGGCAAACTCGAAATGAAAAAAAAGATCCCTAGGATCAATTGGAGTAAATTGTGTAAGCCTAAAGATAAAGGGGGAATGGGTTTTAGAGACATCCACGCTTTTAACTTAGCCATGTTAGCTAAGCAAGCATGGAGGCTGATCCAAGGAGGGCATTCTCTTTTTGTTAAGGTGTATAAGGCTCGCTATTTTCCCAATTGCTCTTTTATGGAGGCTGAACTAGGGTGTAACCCTTCTTTTGTGTGGAAGAGCTTATTGGATGCTAGGGAATTGATCAGGGCAGGCACGGCATGGCACGTACGTGGGAGATGGGCAGAGTATTGAAGTAAATGATCATAGGTGGCTAAACCACCCACCTCGGTTCAGACCTGGTGCTGACACAAATTTGAAGGTGGCTTATTGACCACCGAAGTCGGCAATGGAACAAACCATTATTACACACCACGTTCCTACAATCCATTGTGGACGATATCCTACGTATCAAACTTGGTGAGGAGCATGACCGAGACAAGCTTCTATGGAAGGAAACTAAGAGTGAGTGCTTCTCAGTGAAAACAGTTTATCGGGTTGCACTCCGCCTTAATCAGCCACAAAACGCTGAACATTCCACTGCAAGAGAAGATAAGAAATTCAGGAATAAGATGTGGAAGCTCCCTATTCCCCCAAAGGTCAGAAACTTCATGTGGCGAGCATGCTCAGATATACTCCCAACGTCTACAAACTTATGCCGTAGGAGGGTACCGGTGGCCTCTACCTGCACTATCTGCCAGCAGCATGAAGAAACGGTGGCCCATGTCCTATGGGAATGTCCACTAGCTAGAAACGTGTGGGGCATGATTCAGGGATAGCTGCAGAAGTGTAATTCAGAAGCCACAAATTACTACATTCTTGCGCGACAACTGGAGGAAAAGCTACCCAAAAAGGACTTGGAGTTATGGGCGATGGTGTCGTGGTCCATATGGAATGCAAGAAAACGCTTCCATTTCGAGAAGAAGCAAAGCACGCCTAGTGATATTCTACAGGGAGGAAAAACTCTGTTACAAGAGTATCAAAGACATTGCAGAACTTCCTGAGTAACTGAGAGTGCGCCAACTCCTTTTAGGGATATAGGTTTTATTTAAGTCTTTTCACCACTTTTGTTTTTAATAGGGTAAGATGCTGTATTACTACGTACTCGGCCTAGCTACATTAAGCTGAGTAGTCAGCCAACACGGTTTTGTGCACAAAACAAGCTTGTTTTGTGCACATCAGTAACCTATATTCCATTTTGCAATATATTTATCTACCTTTTGCTCAAAAAAAAAAGTTTTAATTTCTTTTTCTTTTTTTATAGGCTAAATTTTTTTCTTATTGAAAATTTGAAGGTTATTCAAAAAGCAAAATCATCATTTTTTTTTTGTATTATTATTTTTTTTATGTCCTCTTTGTTTTGCATGTATTAGGAGCATGAAATAAAAGAATAGAAAATTAATTAGTTGCTTCGAATGCACATCCTCTATCTCAAAGTTCCTATACCAATTCATGCTCCACTACTTAACGGATAAAACGTGTCTATTTTTTCTTTTCTATTCTTAATATGTTAACGTCTTTTTAAGTTTTAAGTCTTACACCACCATGCACCATTGGCGTGATAGTCGAGATTCAAGTCTCCAAGAGGGAGCTTCACACGCATATACGCTTAAATTAGGCTAGAGCAGAATTTCTATTTTGTATCTATTGATGCCCATTTTTTATAAAAGGCCCAATAGCAAAAGAAGTCCAGCAATAAGGGAAGTGAAAGAAAAAGGAAATATGAATGGTAAAAACAAGTTAGTAAACCTAATGGGCCAACATGGCAGGAATAACAGCCAGCAAGCCCATGGGAAGAATAAAAGGTAAAGATGAAGTAAGTGAGCCAAGGAAGCCCAAGAAAAGAGGTAGCAAGCCCAATGGGCCAACATGGCAAGAATAACAGCCAGTAGGCCTATAGGAAGAATAAGAGGTAAAGATGAGGTAAGCATGGGAAGAACAAGAAACAAAGATGAAGTAAGTGAGTCAAGGAAGCCCAAGAAAAGAGGTAGCAAGCCAAATGGGCCAACATGGCAGGAATAACAGCCAACATGCCCATGGGAAGAATAAGAAGTAAAGATGAGGTAAGTGGGCCTAAGAAGCCCAAGGAAAGATGTAGTAAGCCTAATGGGCCAACATGGCCAGCAAGCCCAAGGAAAGGAAGAGGAATGGCAGGAATAGGAACCCAATAGGCTATAAAGGCAGAGGCCCTTTTCTAGACAATGACCATTCCAAGAAAGGACAAAAAATGTAATGCAAGCCCAAAAGCCCACACATTCCTCACGCTGCAAAAGACAAACATTACCCAGTACGTGTAGCAGAAGAATACGATGCAATAGCGGCAAAAATGGTGTGGGAATGAAAGAAGACAAACGTAGATGGTAATGGCACCCACACAAGGCCCAGGACACCACCCACATGCACCCAACCAATACATGGGAGGTGGGCCCTCAATCAAGGGATTCAAGGGGTGCGGTTTGGTAGTGGGGAGAAAAGATGTCTATTCTGGGGTTTCTGCCAAGAGTCTTTGCAGGAAAATGCTTTACTGGGATGGCATTTCTCCCAAAAGAGGTAAACATAGGCTGGGACCACTTGATTCATGCTATAGGGGTAGGTGTAAAGAGCCCTCAACCCTTATCTGCTGAGGGGAGGCAAGGTAGCGAACGGGAGAGAAAGAAAACAAGAACTTTTTTCTAGCAATGAAAAGTGGTGTGGCAAGTGCACTCTGAGCAAAGATAATGGTTGGGAAACCAATAGGTTAGTGGGTAGTCCTAGAGAGATGCCCACAAGAAACCAAAAATGGTTGGTACAGCCTTAGGGACAAAAGGGAGAATCCTATAAATTTAAGCAAGTACAAAAGGGATAAAGGTAACCATTAACAGGGACATGAGGAGAAAGTGGCAAGAGGTAAACGGAGAAAAAAAAAACACATAGAGAGAAAAGAGAAAACGAACTTAACCAAAAATTTAAAAAAAAAAAGAATAAGAAAATCAAATGGTAAGGCAGAAAAAGTCATGGTAGAAATAGGACATGCATCAATAAATCGACTTTTCTCTCCCCTTAACATTCCCACTCTCTTTGACCCATAATCCAAAACTCAAAACCATTTAGGCCTCTTCCCAACACAAGTAATTTCTATAGCAGAAACCTGCATTGAGATTACTTGCATTGGGGATTGGCTCCCTTTTTGGACCCGTTCCTGCTAAGCAGCCAAGTCCAAGATTAGGGAAAGCGAGGCTATCCTCATTGCACTACTGGGCATCTTGTGACAGTCCCCTTTTGGTTTATATTAGCAGTATTAATGTTACTAGTTTTGTGCTAGCATTGCATATCCTACTATAGTATTTATCTTCTTTTCCTATTTGTTGTATTAGTTGTTCTGTTGTAACTCTGTTTATTTTATTTACAGTGTTAGTTGCCTACCATGACTCCATTTAACACGTTATACTCTAACGTTCTACCGTAGTATACTTCTGCTGTTATATTTCTGCTATAACAACTATCTAGCCACGACTACGCCTCACATTCAACCTGCGATGCCCTCAATAGCTTATCTCAACATTGGGTGAGCCCAACTCGTGCATAAGCTGGCCTATGGTGCAACCCAAACTAGGCCAATCCCAACTCCTTTACTACAGACTCTCGGGCCTTAATACGGTAGAAGGGCCAAGGCCCAAACACGCAAAAGGCCCCCACAATATCAAAACAAGAAAGTTTTAAGTCTTACAAATATCCAGATTCATGGTAGAAACAAGCCGCTAGAGCTGAAAGAAAAGTGAAAGAGGTGTGAAATGTATTTGCACATGATTAGACATTCACAATCACACCTAAGGGCTGGAAAAACAAAAAACAAAAAATAAAAATAAAACTAAAGACAAAAGAGTCATGTGATGTCTTCTGAATTCTAATAATATGTATATTTTTTTATCATTTTTAAAATCTTTAATTGTTGAATAAGAAATCTAGAGCTCAATCCCCGTCTATATCGAAAAATCGATTAATGTCTTAATTTGATAATAAAAAGCTATTATTAGGAGCAGACGCCAAAAGTTAAAACTCTCTTAAAAAAATTAAATTAAAAAATAAAAAATAAATAAATAAACTTTTAACTAGAATATCTATTCTCGACTAATGCTTACGTTAGACAATAATTAAGAACAGAAAATATAAGTAGATGCATGTTATTTGTTGAGTAGCGGAGCATGGACTAAGGGGGACTTTTTTTTTAGCAAGACTGAGAGGGACTTCAAGACAGAAGATGTGCATTCCTTAGAGCATCTCTAATAGGTTCTCTAAAACCAATTTTGGAGAACAAACACACCAAAAACTCACTCCAACAGCTCCTCTAAAAGCAAAACTTTTTCAAATTTTTTTTTTGAAGTTGCTACAATAGTTCTCTTTATCTAGAGAACACTGTAACAACTCCAAATGAATTTTTCTTCTTAAAAAAATCATACAACTCAATAAAAAACAATTCTTTCTCTCTCCACTCACCACGGCTACAAACACAACATTCCTTTCTCTCAAACATCTCTAAACTCAAGTTTAATCAAAATACAAACTCAAAAACACAATCTTAAAATTAATCAAATCATGACAATAAAAGCAACAAAAACAAAAAACAAAAACAAAACAAAAAAGACACAAGCCATCTAACCCATCTGGGTTGCGTTGGGGAGGAAGACAAGCGGCGATAGAGCAGAAGGCGTGGCTTGGCACAGTGAATGTCGATTCTCCGCCAGCCTGTTTCCTTCAATCAACGGTGGAGCAAGCAAGATCTCTTGCTTGTTCTTTCTCTCTCTCAACCTCTTTCTCCATTTCTTGTCACAGAGAGAGCTAGAGAATGATCAAGTAAAAGAGAGAGAGAGAGAAAGAGAGAGAGGTTCTGGAATCAAGTAGAAAAAGAAAAAGAAGTAGAGAAAAAAAGGGGAGGATGGAGATAGTAGTGTGGATACATGTGTGGTGGAGAAAAAATAAGAGAAAAAGAAAAGAGAAAAAAAAAACGTATGGATGAAAGAAAGGAAAAATAATACAAAGAATAAGAAATTACAATTCAGAAATGCTACCACAATATTTTCATAGTATTTTCACAAAAAATCTTAAGTAACGTATTGTTATTAGCTAATATTGGTGATTAAAAAAATAATTTCAGTGATGGGTTCAAATTAGAACTAGTAACAACTTTTCATATAATATTTTGTTATGATTCTTGTGAAAGTATTGCAAAAAATATTGTGGACGTAATATTTTTTGTTGAAAAATATAATTGTTGAGAATGAAGAGAGGAAGAATAAATAAAGATTAAAAAAGAATAAAGAATTAATAAAGATATAATATTTAAATGAAATGGAGAAATGATTGAGAATCTATTAGAATATGTATTTGAAAATTTTGGTAGGTAAAAGGTAAATATCACTGTTCACTGTCCAAACAATACAAAAATTTGGACAAACTGCTGGAGATGCTATTACTTACTATTGCACACAACTTTGAATAATCTTCCAAACGGGTTAACAAAAAGTTATATATACAAACTCTTCTAAACACCAAACTGGACTTTGACTTTTATATATACAAACTCTTCTAAACACCAAATTGGACTTTGACTTATCTTCTTCTTTTTCCCCCTAGACTTGTATCTCTGGAAAATCTATCATCTTTAACTTAGAAATTTCCGCTATAAATTTAATTTCTGCCAGATTGGTTCTTCAAAAAAAATTGAGAACTTAAATCTTTTATGGAGACCATGGGAGAAGAAGCTGCAGATGATCAAACCCCATTTTTTCAAACTCAACTAGCTCATCAGCATCCTCTCCAGAGAACTGGTTTGGTTTCAGTTCACCCTTAAATTAACCCATATTTAGTTCTTTTGTTTTATTTTTAATTAATATGGTGACTATCATAAAGTGCTTTGAAAGAACAAAGATTCAAGGGTATTAACTTCTCATTTTTCTATATGTTTCCTTTCACAGTATTGTCAAAATTCCAATGAGTTGCAAATTCAATTTTTTTTTTCTCTCTTTCTTTTTTCGTAGTTTTCATGATCCATGCGATAATGAGAGAATCATAGCATGGTATAGGAACTAAAGTCACAAGCAATCGGCAATTTTGGTGCATCTACCTGCCAAATTTTCTCTTATGATCTTTTATATTCTTCCAAAATCATTTAACCATTATTCTAATATTGTGTGCTCACTGAAGAATTTAATTATAAAATGAGGTATGTAATTGCGTGCTAGTACTTTTAGAACGACATACCATAATTATTGGCAAAAGAATAAAAAATAATGAAGCCTCCGAAAGAAGAAATTAGAGAACAATTTTGAAGCATAAACTATTTTATTAACAGTAATATATCACAATTGCGTATCTTAAGCACTGGAATGAAACAAGCTCAGTTTATTCCACCTCTTTCCAAGGCCTATAATAGCAATTCTTTGTGCCATTTTCTTCAGATTATATGGATATACTGCACCAGCACCACCAGCCCTCAAACATGTTTTCTTCAACTTCATCACATGCACTTGGAAGTGCTTGGATGCAATTTGTCATTGTGGAAAATGGGCACCAGTGAAAACATCATGGACTGGTGAAAACATAGGGAGGAGGTTTTGGGCGTGTGAAAAATATGGGGTATTGTGCTAATCTAAAAGCATTTTCTCTCATCTTTTTCATGACGGTCTATGTGTCAAGTTGTCATTAGAATAACATGACACTATTTTTATTAGCACTAATCATAATATACAAATTTGTAAAGTTGTGATTTACAACTATGTTTTATGTTAGCCTTATTCCGTGACAAAAAGTGTTGTACTTGCTTTAAGTTATTTCCTTGTATTTTTGTGGGATTTTATTGTATTGGGTTTAGTATTAAGTTCGTGAAGACTCGAGCTTAAAGGAAAATCAGCGTATTTCGCGACTAACTCGCAAGAAGTTCGTGAGAAAGGTTCCTACGAAAAGGGCATGTGAGTAGCACATGACTGGTAGCTGAAGAGTCGTGCCAGACTGTCAGTTTCGTGAGTATTTCATGGGTAAAGTCTTCCCGCGAGATACTCGCAAGACTTTCTACCTAGAGGATTTTTGAGTGTGACTTTCTTACCCTTCACCCATGCTATATATACCCTCATTACCCACAAATTGTAAGGAGGCCATTCAGAGAGAAAAACCCTAGATAAGTTTTCTACAACACACACCCATCTTTTAGAGAGAAAACTACTCATCCTTAGTAAGAAATCATTTTAGCCTTTTCTCCTTCCATCTCCCATTGTCATACCTTGAGAGGAGATTTATACTTAAACATAACCCACACCTATTCGGAGTGTAGAGAGTGTTTTGGAGCTTGGGAAGTTTTGGGGATTTGCCAAAAGAAGCCGGTGAGGCTTGGCAGATGCAATTGGCCGTATTACGAGATCTGGAAAGCTAGACAAGATACGGTTCTGAGAAGCCTTGTTGGAGTAGGAGTTTAGAGGGCTTAGGTACATTGGGTAGATTAGACTTGGAGGGTTTCTTGCTATTCATGTATCCCAACTTATTGTCTAGTGGATCGATTTACCGTTTGGAGGGTGGCGGAGTAGTTTTTCGCTGAGTTCTTCGGTTTTCTCTTCGATAACATGTCTCAGTGTTATCTTGTGGTTGCATCTCTCTTCTCTTACTCTTGTGCTTTACTTTTATTGTTTGTTATTCATGTTTATGCACTAGAGTAGTTATCGATTTATTGCACTTCATTTCATCTTGTTCCACACTTAGATAAGTTAGAGTAAAAGCAATCTAGCAATATTTTTTAATTGGAGGTTTAAACAAGCTCTTGTGTTTTAACACATAATCGACCTTTCAAAATTTAACAATTTGTGGAATTTATTGTGTCCAAACTTATTGAATCTGAAAATAATACCTCTCTGCCTCTCTGTTATTTAAGTATTAATTATGTTTAATCTCTTTTTGGCTGCAGGTTGATGATACTTGTGGATACTTTGTTTGGCTTGACCCTTCTACATGTGCACGTGGTAGAGAATTGGTGCCTTTGCTTAGAGAGAAGATAGATAGTTTAGAGAAGGAGGTGGCAGCAAAGGAGAAAAATAATCATATTAATACGAAAGACGGGATGATATTGTGTTTTTGTACTTTTGCTGCTATTGGGTTGGTGTTTATGATCACATTACGAATGATAGGATGATATTTATGTACTCTTAACAACTAGATTTACTTTTTCTTTTCTTTTCTTTTTTGAATAAGTCTAGTGAAATAATAAAAAATGTCTCTCTTTCACTACTAGACAATGTCCGACACCATGGGCAAATACTTTGTAATTTCATTTGAAAATTATTTTTATGTGTTTTTATAAAGATCCATATATAATACTCATTTTGTTGTATAATATTTATGATATTTTTTTCACACTGTTGCTGAATTCTTTGAAACCCGATTTCCTTAATTCACATCTTATAAATTTTTCTTGTCCTAGAAGCAGTTTCTGACAATTGAGGGGATTTTCTTTACTAATCTTGATATATGAGGTTGGAACTGAATAGTGCTTAGACAAGAAACTATTTTTTATTATAAATTTAATATTAAAATAATTAAAATAAAATCTAGATAAAAAGTAGTCTTTATTATTATAACTAAACACTTATTAAACACTTCCTCAACCACTCCAATCTCACCACTAGATCCCAAGACCCCAATCACAAACATTGTGTTCATTATCTAAATGAGATGAAATCATTTGTGTACCAACATAAAGAGAACATGATCAAACAACGAAAAAATGGCTAAAAACACTTTCATTTGATGAAATTTAATTGCCTCCAACTAGGCCTCCATATCCTAAAAAAAGGCAAAAAAAAAAATTTTGAAATTATCATAATATTTTACTTTTATGGATGTGACTCATATTGATTCCATATTAAATAGCAGTCAAATAATACAAAGAAACCAATAAATTCTATGGTCTAGAACAAAATATAAAAATAAAATTAGAGCAGCTAACCGCATCAATAATATCAATTAGCCAGAAGTAGTATTTATATTTCTCTTCTCTTTTAGGGTTCTAAAATAAAATAAATTTAAAATCGTTGCATGATAATCTTATTATCAAAACTGCAAACTACATCGCTATCAAAATTTTAGCTAAATAAAAATTTTCTTGGCCATTTTTTTTTTTTAATTTGTAGGGACCTAATATATTGTTAAAATGACCAAAGTTTAAGGAAAAATTTTGGTTACAAACTTAGTTGTAGCTACAATTCTCACTAAAGAAAATTAACATGGTTACTTATTTTAAAAATCTAACCATTAAATTGCATGTTCTTTATGTTCTTAAAACACACGTCAAATTTCATGTCAATCGGATACTATTTATAAATTTTATGTATAATTTTATACTACAAAAACTTGAAATATAAACATTTGATTGATGATATAGTTATTGATATTTGATCTTCTTGAAATTTTACAAGTGTGTAGAATATAAGAAGAAAATGTAATTCAAAGATGGATTTGTCAAAATTCACAGTCTAATTAAAAAAATATTTAGTTTGAATGGAGTTATAGCCTTAGTCTACAACTGAGTTTGTTGTCAAATTTTATCCAAAATTTAATTATGTTGGCCCCAAAAAAATTTATGGTGGTCACAAATTTTTTAAAGGATAAAAAAATATAAAATTTTTAAAATTTATATATAATAATATTAATTTTTTCCAGTCATGATAGTTCTGTGGCCACCTTGAACGCAATGTGTTGACGAAAAATTGTTAACCAATGTTTAACAATAATTGTTAGATGTTTAACAAACATTGTCAACTTATATTTTACAAATGTTGTCAACTTATGTTTAACAACTATTGTCAACTTATGTTTAACAACTATTGTCAAATTCGTCAAACATAATTTCACTCAAGATAATGTATCTCTTAATTACAATCCCTTGTTTCAAGGGAAGACCCTTTGATTATAACCATGTCGTCTTTGTACATGAGTTTATTTATTTTTATGTTTAAAGGGATATATGTTTTTATTTATTTGTGGTTGTACCTAATAATTTTTTTAGGTTGCCTACGTACCCTTGGCGGGGATCAAGTCACTTCGTAGTTCTTAATTTGAGATTTTTTATTTAAAGTTTCAAATATGGTCTTGTCCAATCTTTAAATAATGGATCTATCTTTAAGTCAATACTTGGTGTTTAATTAAGTATTGACATAATTTATTTTTGAGATAATTGATTTTAGCCTCAAGAATCATCTCCTTTTTGGTTTGCTTATTTGTCGGAATTTCAATAATATTTTGATTAAAATTCCCAAATTTAATTAAAGGAGAAAAAATTCCCTTTGAAGCAATTTAATCATTGTGAACATACTTGGAATTAGAAAATTTCCTCAACCCAATTTTATGGTCATTTTATTTTAAGAATTATTAACTCTATCTTGTTTTAAGAAATTAATAAGTCCAAAGAATTAGTCACGATTAATTTGGTAGAGTTAATGTTTCCATTAATTTGATGGTGGAGTCAAGGACTCAATTAAAATGATAGAGTCAAGGACTCCAATTATAGGATAGAGTCAAGGACTTCATTGTTGGGTAGAGTCAAGTATTCCATTTATGTGGTAGAGTCAAGGACTCCAAAAAGAAAGTAGAGTCAAGGACTTCAATTATGGGGTAGAGTCAATTGATAGGGTAAAGTCAAGGACTCTAAAAATGGGATAGAGTCAAAGACTCACCATTTGAGAGGATTTTTATTTGATAATTTTTAAATATGATTTAAGAGTCAGGACTCTTGTATAAAGCTTCATCTATAGAGTTAGGAACTCCTCATGAAACCTAATCCTATTTATTTTACCAAACAAAAATTATTTGAAGACAAGTGAGAGAAAGATTTTGATAGTGAAAGAATTTTTATTTGATAATATTCAAATAAGATTTAAGAGTAAGAGACTCTTGTATAAAGTTTTATGCACGGAATTAGAAAGTCCCCATGAAACCCAATCCTATTTGCATTACCAAACAAAAATTATTATTTGAGAGAGAGAGAGATAGAGAAAAAAGGGACTGATGAAATCTCATATACAAATCTGTGTTGCGAATTCCTCCTCTGCTTTATGTTGCTTTCTCTGTCTGTGCCTCTCTTTTTGTGTTCTCTCTATGTCTTTGCTGTGTGTGTATTTACTCTTTTTTTTTGTATCTGTCTTCTTCTTTTTTCCTCTTCCCTCGTCCTTTTTTTTTTTTTTTAACTTGTGCGTGCCTCTCTCTGTTTATAGAGAGATTCCAAAGAAATTGTTCCTTGTTCTTCTCTCAACTGATCAGGTCATGGAGTAGTTTTCGTCAGTTTTTTTCCTCCACAACTCCTAATTTCATGTTCAGCCTTGACCCACTTTTCAGCCTTTTTCTCTTTTCTCTGTTCTGTTGCTTTTTAAACTCCTCCTTCTTAGTCTGTGACAGCACACTTTCACCAAACCGTGTTACTCACTTTCTGGTGGTGATATTTCTTTATTCACTTTTCAGCTTTTCAATTATTTTATTATTACATTCACGCCAGTGGCTATCTTTAACTCATTATCTTTTTTTTTTTTTCTTTTTTTTTTTTAATTTAGGGACAACAGCAGACTTACTTTTGTTAATGCAAGGCCCACCTTCCCTTATTTTTCTCACTCTTTTCCCATAGGTAATAGAGGACTAGCTGATTAGTAGCTCTTCACCTCACATGAACTCCTTCTTTTATATGTATATATATATATGTATATATATGTAAATTGCTTTTTTGATCTCATCTTATTATTTAGTCCACAATATTAGTGTCACCTCTATTTGTGTTGTTGTGAAGGTGTATGTACCTATAACACTTTTTGTGGTACTTTTAGTTTCAACACAATGTGAAGCCACCTCTGGTTAGAATAAGATGGGACGAAAATGTTGGGCTAGATATATGTGTACTTGAAGGTATAATAGAACTCGTGTTCCATAAAATATCAAAAAAATTCCTCAAATCAAAATATCAAAATAACTGTACTCCGACCAAGTCAATAAAGTAAATTTCAGGTCACAAAAAATGTGACCAAATTACATATATACAGACAGTAAGTCATGAGTACTACTATAGGCTATAGGCCCAACCCATGTCACTCAAAGTTGATGCATTTTCCTAAGTCTCCTCCTAATTGGCTTGTTGTTAAATCTCCTATTAGAATAATTAAGCAACAATAATGATGGGAACTTGCGTCATGATTCCACTCCCACTTCCAAAAGCAGCAACTCTTTTGGTATTTAGGGAACTTCCTAGGCTGCATTAAATCACCTTATTCTAAAAAAAAGAAAAAGTTATAAATCAACTACTATTAGTTACTCATTATCAAAAGCTGTTAGCTACAATAAATTCACTTTTCAGCTTTTCAATTATTTTATTATTATATTTGCTTCTGCCAGTGGCTATCTTTAACTCATTATCTTTTTTTCTTGTTTTATTTTATTTTTATTTACTTAGGGACAATGGCAGACTTAGAGCAATTACATCAGTAAGTGGAAACTTTTACAAAATAGAAAAAGGTAGTACTTTTACACATTTTGGTCCAAAAAAGCACCCACATCAGTGGATGTAAAATTATGCATTTATGCACAATTGCTACAGTAACCATGCATATATGACGGTTACTGTAGCACTTGCATAAATATTTTAGTAATTTTCTCTCTCTCTCTCTCTCTCTCTCTGTTGCTCTCACCTCACTCTTCCTCTCGCCTCCCTCTCCGTGATCAACATCACGACTGCCGCACGAAGAACTCCATCGATCAACATCACACCACTGCCGCCGATCATTGTCCCTTCAATCTCCATTTTTCTCATTTGCTCAAGATCAAACCATTGTCGCCGATGAACTCGCTGATCAAGATCAAACCACTACCGCCGATCAACATCAAACCACTGCCACACAAAGCCTGATCAAATTGCCGCCGATCAACTCACTGATTTCTCGTTGTTTGATCAGTGGGTTTCGGGTTGGGTGGGTGGGTGATGATTTGGCTTTCGAATTGAGTGGGTTTCGGCCTAAATGGGTTTCTGATCTCGTAGTTTGATCTTGAATGGTTTTCTAATCTTGGGTGGGTGATGATTTGATCTTGAATGGTTTTCAAATTGAGTAGTTCACCGATCGGGTAGTGTGGATGATGGTGGTTGGGTCTGATAGGGAGAGAGAGAGGCAGTGAAGAAAATAAGTGAAGAAAATAATTTAAAAAATGAATATTTTATTTAAATAAAAGTGTATAATAGACAAACTGATGTAAGGGTTTTGTAAAAATAGAAGTGTAAAATAGAAAAAGTAGGTTTTAGAAGTGTAAAATGGAAAAATTTTTGCTCCAGTTGATGTAATTGCTCTTACTTTTGTTAATGCAATGCCCACCTTCCCTTATTTTTCTCACTCTTTTCCCATAGGTAATAGAGGACTAGCTGACTAGTAGCTCTTCACCTCACGTGAACTCCTTTTATATGTGTGTATATATATATATTGCTTTTTTGGTCTCACCTAATTATTTAGTCCACAATATTAGTGTCACTTCTATTTTTTTTTTTTTTTTTTTTTTTGGTAAACATACGATTTCATTAAACAAACTAAGCAACTACAAAAGGATCGATGCACATTCTAATAGAATAAACACCATTCAAATCATCCTCAAACACATTACAAATGTCCACAGGAGGACTAACAAAGGACTGAAATTCATTTTCCTGCACAGCACCCATTCTAGCAAGCAGGTTCGCGCACCGGTTAGCTTGACGATAACAAAATCTGAACTGGATCTGTTGGAAGCGAGCTACCAGCTGCCTACAGTCATCTAATATGGGAGAAACAACGTTATTTACATAAGCATTGTTCTTCATGACATCCACCACGGCTTGGGCATCCAATTCAACAACAAGAAAATCAATGTTTAAATTGCAGCAAAGAATAAGACCTACACACAGCCCCCACAACTCAGCTGTGAAGCTATTTGTTGAACCAATGTGTCTAGAGAAACCGACAACCCAAACCCCCTAATCATCCCTCACTAAGCCACCACAACCAGCTCTATCCGCCCCTCCCAGCCAAGAACCATCAGTATTGAGTTTCTTCCAACCCAAAGGAGGCCTTTCCCAGCAAATTCTTCTATTAATTTTCCGAACCGGGTTCCTTGGAGATTGAACACAGTATATGTATTCCAAAACATGATTCAAAATCTCCTTAGACAGACTTTGGTTCACCCTTTTCCCATTAAAAACAACCATATTTCGGCTTATCCATATATACCAAACAGCAAAGGAGAAGGTAATATTCCAAAGGGGTTTTCCTTGGGCACGACTACAATTGCAATTGATCCAATCTTGGAGACTTCTCGTCCAAAAACCTTGATTAGAAATGCTCACACCTAGCTACAGCCAAACTCTCTTAACCCAATCACAATCTCTAATGGCATGAATGATTGATTCGGGCTCCCTTTGACAGATTGGACATAAAACATCAAAATATCCACCCCTCTCCTAGCAAGGCAACTCTTTACACCTATGCTATTAAGATGGCATCTCCATAGGAAAGTTTTAATCTTAGGCAGCGTATCAAGCTTTCAAATCCAGCTAGAGCTGAAAGGGTGAGGAGCAAAATCAGCCGTGGCAAGGGAATAGGCACTTTTGAGGTCAAAGGTACCCCTCGGGTTACCTGACCAGGCTAGCCTATCTTGCCCTCTACTAATAATAGGATTGGGAATGGCTTGAATTAAAGACTTGATGTTGAGAGGGAGCTCAAAGGGGATCCACCCCCAATTCCAACTAAAGTCTAACAAAAGCTCACAAACCTTCCATTGATCAGCTCCACGGGTTAAAGGACCTTGAATCATACAACGAAGAGGCCCTTTACCCGTCCAATTATCCCACCAAAACCGGAGACTACTATCCCTCCCAATAGTCCACATGCTACCCTCATTGAAGATACCCCTCCCTTTTTTTACTGCTTTCCAAATCTGCGAACAATGTAATTTATCCGCATTGGCTGAATTAATCCTCCTCTGGCTGCAATATTTATTCCTTAGAACTCGGGCCCATAGAGCTTCTTTTTCAACATTAAACCTCCAGTTAAGTTTGGCCAGTAATGCGGTGTTTCTACCCGTGTCACTTCTATTTGTGTTGTTGTGTTGGTGTATGTACCTATAACACTTTTTGTGGTACATTTTTTTAGTTTCAACACAATGTGAAGCCACCCCTGGTTAGAATAAGATGGGACGACAATGTTGGGCTAGATATACGTGTACTTGAAGGTATAATAGAACTCGTGTTCCATAAAATATTTAAAAAATTCCTCAAATCAAAATATCAAAATAACTGTACTCCGACCAAGTCAATAAAGTAAATTTCAGGTCACAAAAAATGTGACCAAATTACATATATACAGACAGTAAGTCATGAGTACTACTATAGGCTATAGGCTCAACCCATGTCACTCAAAGTTGATGCATTTTCCTAAGTCTCCTCCTAATTGGCTCGTTGTTAAATCTCCTATTAGAATAATTAAGCAACAATAATGATGGGAACTTGCGTCATGATTCCACTCCCACTTCCAAAAGCAGCAACTCTTTTGGTATTTAGGGAACTTCCTAGGCTGCATTAAATCAACTTATTCTAAAAAAAGAAAAAGTTATAAATCAACTACTATTAGTTACTCATTATCAAAAGCTGTTAGCTACAATAAATGAGGCACAGTGAATTAGTAAGTAAACATAATTCTTTGCATTGACAATGGCTAAATAAGAACACTTATGCCTATGTTGAACCCGGAGTTGTGCATCCCCGGCTGTGGTGCTAAATAGCTATATTGCTATTTTTTAGCACCACTAACCACAAAAGAGAGCTGCAACAGTGGAGCTATAAGCAAAAATTTTTGCTTCATCGCTACAGTACACATCTAAAGATAGATGTGTACTGTAGCTCAAAGCTAAAAAAAAAATATATTATTTTATTTGTGGTCTGATTAGAATATATATATATATTTTTTACTCCTCCATTTCTACATTTCTACCGTTCCTCCTCTCTCCGCTCAGTCCATTTCGGTCTCTTCATTTCTTTCCGTTGCAGCTCAATTCCTCCACTCGCCGCCGACCCAAGCCCCTGCCCAGCGCCGATCTTTCTCTTCGTCGTTTTCTCTCTCTAGATTGAATCCAATCTCAAATGATCTAATGATTTTCGGTTTTAGTTGATCTGGTGGGTTTTGTTGTGATGGCGCGACGGCGAGGGGTTAGCCGTGGTGGGTTTTGATCCGATGATTTTCGGTTTTTGCTGGGTTTTGGTTGATATGGTGGGTTTAGGTTGTGATTTGGTTTTGGGTTTTGATTTGGGTTGAGGTTGTGGGTAGTGATGGCAGTGGCAGTGGGTGTGGCCGGTGGTGGCTGGTGGCAGTGAGTGTGGCAGTGGTGGTGGGTTTCGTGTTTGCAGTGGTTTTTTGATGGTGGGTTTCTAATGGTGGGTGGTGGCTTGAGTTTGTGATCGGTGATTTTTTATTTTTTTGTGATTGTTGATTTTGTTTGGTCTGGATTGAGGAAAAAGATTAAGGATTTGGATCGGTGGTTTTTTCTTTCCTGCTGTGCTGCTGTGGACTGCTGGTGGTGGATGTTTGTGCTGTGCTAGTGTTTTTTTTGTTGGATGTTTTTATTATTATTTTAATGTGTTATTTGTATTATTTTAATCAAATAGCTAAAAATATAGCTCCATTGCTGTGGGGTGTGAGGAGGTAAAATAGATAAAGTGATTTTTATAAGTGTTACATAGCTATATTTTTTGCTCCACTGTTGTGGATGCTCTAAGTCATGAGTACTACTATAGGCTATAGGCTCAACCCATGTCACTCAAAGTTGATGCATTTTCCTAAGTCTCCTCCTAATTGGCTCGTTGTTAAATCTCCTATTAGAATAATTAAGCAACAATAATGATGGGAACTTGCGTCATGATTCCACTCCCACTTCCAAAAGCAGCAACTCTTTTGGTATTTAGGGAACTTCCTAGGCTGCATTAAATCAACTTATTCTTTTTTTTTTTTTTTATAAGAAATCAACTTATTCTAAAAAAAGAAAAAGTTATAAATCAACTACTATTAGTTACTCATTATCAAAAGCTGTTAGCTACAATAAATGAGGCACAGTGAATTAGTAAGTAAACATAATTCTTTGCATTGACAATGGCTAAATAAGAACACTTGATGCCTATGATGAACCCGGAGTAGTGCATCCCCGGCCGCTACAGTTTGAAATTATATATGTTGCCATTCATTAAATCAAAGTAATTGATTGTGAATTTTTTTTTTTTTTTTAAACCATCTTCTATCTTTTTGAATTATAAAATAACAATTGATTAAGAGGGTATAAAAGTAATTTTATACAAAATTCAACCTCCTCCCTTTGACATGGTATAAGAGTAATTTCACACTCAAATTTCCGCTCTTAATAATTGCTTTTTGGGGTAGGTAAGGATTGAATTTCAAATTTCTTATTCAACCATCAGAAACTTTACCAATTAAGGTAACTGAAACTCACAATAATTGAGTGGTCAAGTTTTTACGAGTTTAGTAGTTCTTATCTAAACTCACTACTAACATTATTTTTTTTACGTACCAATAATAACTTGTCACATTAGTAATTATGAAATTTTTTATTTTTTTATTTTTGAAAACTTTAAACTTATTGAAAGCAAATGGTAAAAAATTAATGGGACTAAAACTAGCCACCTTGCTACATACACAAAATTCATAACACTGCATTAATGGAGAAAAACTATGATTACTGCAATATTATACTCATATGGACCCCAGTTAACATGTCACTTTACACCGTCACAACTTTACATCTCAACAAATATAAAATTTATTGTGTTATTGCTTCATCTTTTCATTCCCTTTTCTCTTTCATTCTACCAAAAGGTCCAAAACAAAGGACAATAAATCATTTGCTTTCCACCCATTTGCTTTTCCTTCTATCCTCACAACCACAAACATATGGAACATCATTAATAATTGATTCTCGCATTTGGGCATGTCCCATTGCAATTATCTTTTTTTATTGAATCTTCATTAAGACATATACTGTTCTCCATTATGGTCAATTGTCATTGTACAATAAATTGACATGCACTTGTTTGTATTTGCACATAGTATATAACCTGCCTAACCATCCCGTAACAAACAAAAGTCCGTATCGCAAGCTGACATCCACTTGTCCACAACCAGACCTTTCACCTATAGACAAAGTCCAAAATAGAACAAAACCATTCTTATTATATGATTATTATTATTATGTAATTAGCCCCTCGTTTTCAGGTTTGAAAAATAAGAGCCGTAGTAGAGTAATCAAACAAGAAAGAAATATAAGAAGCATATCCAAATTGTTTAAAACTCACAATAATTTAGGCTTTTTGTTTAAAGGGTAAAATTTAAAATTACATTATCTTAGGTGTTGTATTAATATAGGTTACTCCATGACCATGTAGTACAATTTGTTCACCAATGCACTTTTTTGTGTGCAGTAAAGTCATATGGTTGAATTTATTTGAAAAACTTAAGGTATAACACTTAAAAGAAACGGTGTCAAATTTACCTTATTAAAATATATGAAGGGCAATTACAGGTTTATATTGTACTAGGAATGTAAATTTTACGTTGTATATTAAACAAATGTGTACAATGATGTATACTTTTTACAAATATATACAAAATTATACACATTTGTATAGTTTATAATGTGTAAAACTTATATTATTAATATAATGTAAACTAAAAATTTCCTTACATAAATGGTTTCTTCATTTTAAGTTAGTCATTTCAAATTTGTTCTCCTATTTAACAGAATAAAAAGAAAAAAACATATACTTTGATTTTAATTATTTTTAATCTTTTTTCTGTTATGAGCAAGGATTAAATAATAATAAAAATTAGATGCATACCTATATGGGTTCATGGAAGAAAGGTAGTTAGGCTTAGTCATGTCTGGTTTAAATTTTCCTTACATAAATGGTTTCTTCATTTTAAGTTAGTCATTTCAAATTTGTTCTCCTATTTAACATAATAAAAAAACATATACTTTGATTTTTTTTATTTTTTTAATCTTTTTTCTGTTACGAGCAAGGATTAAATAATAATAAAACTTAGATGCATACCTGTATGGGTTCATGGAAGAAAGGTAGTTAGGCTTAGTCATGTCTGATTTTTTACTTTTTTTTTTATCTTTTAGAAAACTGTTCAGTCTGTTCTGATTGAAATCAGTTAATGCCAGGTTTCGGGTAGCCAAGTTAACATTATACATTACAATTATTGACCGTTTGACACTACCTTAGAATAATCTCCCAGAAAGTACATTAGAAAGTTGTACACTCTTTAGAACACGAAACTGTAATTTGACTTTTTTTTTTTTTTCTTTGCTTCCCACATAATCTATCACTCTGGCAGTTTTATCATCTTTCCAAATTTCAGCTATAAATGAAATTACTTTTCTGGTGGGTTCTTCACAAAAGTGAGCATTTGTTGTTTAAAGGCCATGGGTGAAGAAGATACAGATAATCAGATTCAGACCCCTTTGTTGCAAACTCAAGCAGCTGAGCGTCCTCTCAAGAGAACTGGTTTGCTTTCAGTTTTCAGTTCACCCTTCTTTTATTTGTTTTATTTTCTATGATGGTGATTAGAAATAGTTTTAAAAGAATAAAGGTTCAAGGGCCTTAACTTCTTTGTTTTCTGCTTTTTAGGATTTATCAGAATTCCCAGGAGTTGCAAATTCAAAATTTTTTTTTTTTCCTGTACAGTTTCTTATGTGCCAACGTAGTTTTCATGTTCCATTGAATAATTAAAGAAATTGAGAATCAGATGGGCACAAATTTATTTCTCAAAAAAAAAAAAAGTGGGCACAAATTTCACAAAAACTAGGCACCTCTGGTGCATCTCGACTAGATGTGACCGACTCTAACTAGTTTATCGAGGATCTATAACCAATCACAACCCTTAAATTTTGGGAGTAAGGCTTCATTGATGTTGTTGTATCTTGCCATATTCTCTACACAATTAGAATAAAGTATGGGTGCATAGTTGCATTATTTTCCAGTATTCTAATAGAATGAGTTATTTTTCTTTATTATTAGGAGTATTTTATTTTTTTCAATATTGAAGTTCATTTTTTGCTTGAAGGGTGATTTTTTTTTTTTTTTTTATTGAATATTTGAATTTTGAAGGGAATCTATGGACAGCAATAGCACATATAATAACTGGGGTGATAGGATCAGGAGTGCTATCACTAGCATGGAGTATGGCACAGCTTGGGTGGATTGCAGGTCCTTTGGCCATGTTATTCTTTGCTGTAGTCACTGTTGTTGCTACGTTCCTTCTCTGCAACTGCTATCGATCTCCTGATCCTGAATATGGTCCCGGTAGAAATCGGTCCTATCTTGAAGCTGTTGACTTGAATTTAGGTAACATAAGCAGCTAGCTACTATACTTTTGATTTCCCATGATTGAATTTGATAATAGTAATACCCATCAAATGACTTTTTTTTTTCTGATAAAGTAAAAGATTCATTAGTTAATTAGCTTTAACCAAATATCTTATATAAGTAAATAACATCATTTAAGATAGTTTGAGTCGGAATTTTCATATGGAAGCCGCAACTTTTTTTTTATATGGCAAGATATTCATTGGATCATTAAGAGCACAACAGAAAATAAGTGATTCATGTTTCTTTGTGCCAATATTTGAAGAGAAGTTGGACCAATAGAGAGGGTACAACTAACCAACAGAAAAATTGAAAGCAAGAATTCAAGATTGTTGTTAGGGAATGGAGGGAGTCCATCTACCCTTCTAAGAGGATTTGAATTATGCTGTCTATTCTATTGTACAAAATATGTCATTTTAGATACCTCACCTACCGAATTCAATGTTAGTTGTGCATGAAAAAGAAAACGTGTGTGTGTGTATATATATATATATATATAAAAGTTGAAAAAAAGAAAGAGGGGCTTGATTATAATATAATGCAAAAACGTGTGGATCTCTTCAACAAAGAAAAATCTAGGAGCCATTAACTTTGTGAAATCATTATGTTCAAGTCTCATGTAGTGGGTCCTATGGTGTGGTGTGTGTGTGTGTTTATATCAGGCTGTCACTAGTTTGATTGTGTCATGCAAGTCACTTCCTAATAACTAGTAAGTGTGATATTGACCTTTTCATAGATGGTAAAGGTTGTGGGGCTGTCTTAATAAAGAACCAAACGCTAAGTAGCAATTTATTATTACTTTAGTAAACTTACGTGGTAGACCATCAGCTTGTTTTGAAGAAAATGCCTAATCATCTTTTCAGGAAAAAAAAAAGGTTTTCTTTCTTCATTTGATGTAAAATAACTAAGCTGGATTATAGCTAATGCTTATAATGATTGCAGGAAAAAGGAATGCATGGGTGTGTGGCTTCTTTGTGCACTTAAGCTTATTTGGGACAGGCATTGCCTATACAATTACATCTGCTATCAGCATGAGGTTTGTTATATGCTCCTCTCACCACCAACATGATTCTAGAGTGGAGTGATTTTGGTTTCAACTTCAGCTTTTCAAGAATTGTTGCCATTTATTATTTTAGAGATGCATTATAAGAGTTTTTGTTGCCAAATTTTGTAATTTGGGTCAATTAAATTCTAGAGGGGACTATATAAGGAAAACAAAAAATATTGGTTTTGTATTAGTATTGTTGTTAGTGTCACCAAAAAAATAACAGAATTGGCACTTCTATGATTTTACATGGTCAAACATTTTCCATTCAGCACTATTTTTTCTCCCTATGGATGCAGAGCAATCCAGAAATCAAACTGTTACCACAAAGAAGGGCACGAGGCCACATGTAGTTTTGGAGATACCTCTTATATGTCACTTTTTGGAGTTGTCCAAATTGTACTATCTCAGACACCAGACTTTCACAATATAGAATGGCTATCTATTCTTGCTGCAATCATGTCCTTCACTTATTCTTTCATTGGATTGGGACTTGGCTTCGCAAAAGTTGTAGGTATGCTAGCTCAAGCCATAGGCTTATACTTTGCAAAAGAAAATGGTAAAAGTACACAACCCCATGTGGTTTCTTTGTAAAACACATAACCCTCCCTAAGTTTTGAGTGTGACACTTAAGTCCCCATGGTATTGTTTCATGTGTGAACCATTAAATATCCGTAAAAATAAAGGGTGAACTGATCATGTGATAATATGTGTCCATTTTTGGAACTACATTTTCACATAAAACAATATCACAGGAGGGTTTAGTGTTAAAATCAAAAACCCCAAGGGAATAAAAAGTGTTATACAATTAATGGTTTACACAAAATAATACCACTCAAACCTCAAGGGCGTTCCATGTTTTACAAGCAAATTACAAAGGGGTTTTCTGTATTTTTCCCAAAGAAAAAAGAAAATTTCAAGAGATTATAAACTTATTACGTTAGTGGTGATTTTTTTTTTTTTTTTCCTTCTTTCTGTATTTTAACTTTTCTTCCAAAAGCTAATAATTTTCTTGTCATAAATATTGCAGGAGATGGATATGTTAAGGGCAGCATTGGAGGAATTTCAACTTCTAGTGCAGCAGATAAAATATGGTTGGTAGCTCAAGCTATTGGAGACATTGCATTTGCCTATCCATACTCTCTCATTGTGATTGAGATACAGGTTTGATACCCTTTAGGTCTACATATTTAACGTTTCAGGTACTTAAAAGAGTTAAAGAGGTTGATATAAATGATGCATTTTGTAAAACATGAAGGATACTTTGAAGTCACCTCCGCCAGAAAACCAGACCATGAAGAAGGCCTCAACAATAGCAATTGTAGTTACAACCCTCTTCTACCTCAGCTGTGGAGGCTTTGGATATGCAGCCTTCGGGGATGATACACCAGGGAACCTCTTGACAGGGTTTGGATTCTATGAACCATACTGGCTCATTGATTTTGCTAATGCTTGCATCGTGCTTCATCTACTTGGAGGATATCAGGTAACCCTATTATATGCTAAATTTATCATACTTTAATCTTCCAGTTCTTGTTGGCATCTTAAATCTCTGCTAGACCTTTGTTATGTTTGTGGCCAAGATTATGGTAGCTATTTCTTTACCATTATAAGTAGTGCAAAGTGCAGCACAGTACCATATATCTAAAATAGCCAACACAGAATATTGCTTGGTATAACATAGTTTTAGTACTAGAATGCTAGTCTATATCTATTTATTATGCTTTTACATGTGTTTATGTTGGCAGGTTTACAGTCAGCCATTATTTGCAAATGTTGAAAGATGGTTTGCTGACAAGTTTCCAAGCAGTGGATTTGTAAATGATAACTACACTTTAAAATTACCACTGCTCCAAGAGATAAGATTAAACCTTCTCAGGTTGTGTTTCCGAAGCATTTATGTTGTGTCGACAACTGCAATTGCAATGTTGTTTCCCTACTTCAACCAGGTTTTGGGAGTGCTAGGAGGCTTGAACTTCTGGCCCTTATCGATATATTTTCCAGTGGAGATGTACTTTAAGCAGATGAATATTGAAGCTTGGACAACTAAGTGGATCCTGCTTCGAACTTTCAGCATGTTTTGCTTGCTTGTGACATTATTTTCCTTGATTGGTTCAATTGAAGGACTTATAACTGCAAAATTGAGCTGAGAAACTGCACTTGAGTCCTTTAATAATGGAAAAGGAGGATATAAATATTTCTAATGATTTTATGCAGAATGATGATGATGGCCCAAAAATTGTTCAGAAAAATTGTTATTGATTCACGAAAGTACAAAAAATATCAGACTTTATTATTTTTTATGATGTAGGCATCTCTAAGTTTTAATGAGAAGCCTAATACATTGTCAGGATTATAGGGAACTTGACATTGTAAATTGTTGTTTTTAAATATATATGAATTAGAAGAACTTATTCTTTATTCAATTTGTTGAAGTGACTCTTTGCAGGTAATGGCCCAATTTATTGATCAAAAAAAAAAAATGGCCCAATTTAATGCAAGCAATTTTAGAAACAACGAAATTTTCTATAAGCTGACAAACAATTGAACCTACACATTGGGTTGGTTCAACAATCAACAGGGTTGATAACTGGGTCATAATTTGCCCCCCTTACTTGGGTCAAGCCATTCACACAGTTTCACGTTTGCCCAAAATTATTAACTGGCAATTTATGAGACACTCTGATCTAGATCCAAAACCGAAAACACTATCAACATCTTTGGTAGTCATACACTTTTTGGGTGAGAACCACTTTGTTGTGAGACAGAGAGTGCATTAAAATTGATGTACAAGAATACAAACTCCTCAATATCAGTACAATGATGCGTTATATCATATGATAGGGCCAATTCTATCCAACAAGGCCACACGTGTATATGTTTTGTACAGACACTATAACGGTACATAACAGTTAAGCCGCCACCAGCCAATCTTGAGGGAATGTGTTAGTTACATGAAATATGGGTTCACATAATGAGACCCACTGAACCCCACATGCAACATCAACCTAAGCTTTTGCAACCTTCGAAAGGTGACTCGGTTCAACCTTTTAAGGTGGATTTGTGTGTGAGTCAAGCAGAAAGCCACCCAATAATATATTTTTCTTCTTTTTATTTTTTGCATAAACCCAAAACAAAGTTAGAGAGTCAACAAGAGAGAGAGAGAGAGAGAGAGAGAGAGAGAGAGAGAGAGAGAGAGAGTAAGGGTTGACCGGGTGTCTTATGGGTGAGCTACCAGCCCATCTCTCACACGCACAATAGCGTTGAATTCTTTAATAAAATCATGCACCTTTGATGTCTTTCTTTTACCTTCACAAATTAACACCACCATGCAATTGCAACCCCATTTCCTTTATATAAGAAAACCTACTTTGGTCTCACATATTAGATATCTAACCAACCAAATATATTATTTCAGCTTCTTTCTTTTTCTTGAAAACATATTTAAAAAAAAAAAAAAAGATTATAAAAGAGCTTAAGTAGAGAGAGGCAGTAGAGAATTCTCTTTTACCTGTGTCTCTTACTCTAGCCTTCCTTTTTTCCATTAATTGCATTAAAAACATTTCTTGCACCCCACATTTGCTTTTATTAGGGAGGAGAGTTAAAAAAAAAAAAACAAAGATGGGTAGGATTCCATGTTGTGAGAAGGACAATGTGAAAAGGGGACAGTGGACTCCTGAAGAAGACAACAAGCTCTCTTCCTACATTGCCCAACACGGCACCCGTAACTGGCGCCTCATCCCCAAGAATGCTGGTTTGTGCTCTCTCTCTCTCTCTCTCTCTCTCTCTCTCTCTCATAAATGTATTTACAAAATAACTAAGGCTACTTCTATATTTCATATACAAGGTCTTCAAAGATGTGGCAAGAGTTGCAGACTAAGGTGGACTAATTACCTGCGTCCTGATCTTAAGCATGGCCAGTTCTCTGATGCAGAAGAGCAAACTATAGTGAAGCTTCATTCTGTTGTTGGTAACAGGTACACCACTTCATGTTGCTCTTTGCCCAAACTGGAATATCAATATTCTTTTGCGAACTAACAAACAATATAAGAGATTAAACAGAACACCAAGTGTGTCATGAATGATAATCGTCTCATTCTAATTTACCTCAATTTTTAACTTATATTTATCCTCACAGTCCATCGCTTTGTTAGTTTAAACAAGCAGTTCTATTCCTATTTTTTTGTCTCAATATTTTGGGTACCAAGTAATTATTTCCTACATGGGCATCCAGATGGTCACTAATTGCAGCTCAGCTGCCTGGCCGCACAGACAATGATGTTAAAAATCACTGGAACACCAAACTGAAAAAGAAGCTGTCAGGCATGGGAATTGATCCTGTGACCCACAAGCCCTTCTCCCACTTAATGGCTGAAATTGCAACCACACTGGCACCCCCACAGGTGGCTCACCTTGCAGAAGCAGCCCTTGGCTGCTTCAAAGATGAAATGCTCCATCTCCTTACTAAGAAGCGCATTGACTTCCAGATCCAACAACCCAATGCAGCACTAGGGAAAACCACTGCCACTTATATTAACAGTAATCAAGAAGAAAAAGATGATACCATTGAGAAGATCAAGCTTGGCCTATCAAGGGCTATCCAAGAACCTGAGATGCTACCATCAAACAAGCCATGGGACAGTACTGGAGCGACATCTGCAAATTTTGCAGGGGCCTGCAGTGCTTTCCCTGCATCTATGACTGGATATCAGTATGGCCCGTCATCTTTTGGCAATGACGGGGACAGATCACCATGGAGCCAGAGTATGTGTACAGGAAGCACATGCACAGCAGGGGACCAGCAAGTTCGGTTGCATGAAAAACTTGAGGAAGAAAATGAGGAGGATTCTGAGGGTGGGAAAGGAAACAGAAATGGGTCCAGCATTTTCAGTTCAGACTGTGTCTTATGGGATTTGCCATCTGATGATCTAATGAACCCAATAGTTTAAGAAAAGTTACAGAACAGGAGTGCAAAAAAGGCAGGAATCCTACTTCAAGGATTAAAAATAAACATCTTACAGCAATTATAATGATTGACATGTAAATAAAGCTCATTTCATAAATCATGATAAAATACAAGAAAAAGCATTATTTCTTGCTAATAATTTCAACTATTTGTGTTCAAACTATATCTTTGCTCTTACTAGAAATACAATGTAGGTCAAGCAAAATATGAAGATGAAGAGGATGTATCAGCCAGAACCTGCAAGTAATCAAGAAGAAAAATAATTTCAGGAAACAGAATTAAAGTTTTTTTTTTTTTTTTTTTTTTTTACACAAGGCTAGAGTTCTTGGAGAAGTAATATTTCCGCAAAGCTACCTCAAGTTGCTCTTCAGTAAATGAATTTTTCTGAACATTCCATGTATCTGCATGGGTCCGCCGGAACTCTGCAACTGCTTTTGTAACTGTAGATTTTACAGGCGTTGGCTCCCCGGCAAAACGAGCCAGTAATGTAACATGCTCAGGTAACCAACTGGAGGAAAAAAAACACCCTAATGCTGTTAAGGAACTAATATATCAAAAGGAAAAAAAAAATATATATATATATATATATATATATAAAAGAATTGGCAATAAAAATCCATTTAGGCCATTCAATCTGATGTCCCATCCCTGAATGAGAGCTAAAAGGCAAATAGTTTGAATGTTATTGATATATTAAACAAAAAGGTTTGAATGTTTAAAAAGATCCAGCATAGTTATACCAGAACTCTAGAAGAATTGTAGGACTAGGCAAACCAAGAGGGTTTTGGCTCCTCCTGAATCCGCTTCCCTCAAACAAATCCAGTTGATGAATCCTTTTTTTTTTTTTTTTTTTGATAAATAACGGAATTGTATAAATCCAGTTGATGAATCTAAGCAAAACATGTGGTACAACTTATTTTTCAGCTTTTTGAAAATGGGATTGTTTGAAAAAACTGTACCTAGAAAAAGTGAAATTATAAAAAGTTGTACTTTGAAAAAGTGCAGGTTGAAAACACACTACCAAATGGGCACGCAGTCAGTTTGTAGGGTCCTAACTTGCCATAAGGAACTGAGATTATCCTTTCTGGTGGGGTGGAGGTTTGTGTGAAGGTAAACTTTTTCACCACAGAGATTTTGCGCCTCATTTCCACACAAAATTTGTAGACCTTTTCACTATCTTCCATAAGAATGATATGTTTGTACGTACACCACTCATTTTAGTCAAATAACCAAAAATCTGTTGGGATCTTTCATTAACTAATATTAGCTAACAAGTCACATTTGGTCAATTTGCACCCATTTAGACCAAAAACCAAGATTTGGTATTTGGGTTGGTATAAGTGCACCTATTGTTGACTGACGACTCAAAGAAATTGGAATTTGTACAAATGTTATTAAAGGAACAATCATAATTCAGAGTTTTCTAATATATAAGTGAATGAAATTTGGTGTGTAAATCCAGTGATAAAAGTTGGTTCCAATTTCAAATTTTATATATATATATACATATACATATATATATATATATATATATATATAAGTAAAACATTAGTTACAATGGGAGAGAGGGGATTTAAATCCTAGATGTCTCCATTAGAAACCCCAAAATGTGTGCCAATCCAGCTACAAGTTTCTTGGCAGTTCCAATTTCACATGTAAATTTAAAAAATAGTTTTATTTCAGAAATTTGCTGTAACAATTTACTATTGCTATGTTATCAATATACCATTTTAAGAAAACAGACTGATGGGTTTAGTAACATTTGAACTCACTATCTTGATCCCACCAAAACCACCCATTGGAAGCTTTAAGTAAAATACATTAAGATTGTGTTGACCATATATTTTCATAATTACATAAACATCAGATTCATGCATCCTGTGTATTTAAGCTTTCCTTGATTCAATAAAATTATTACTTAAATTTTTTTCCGCATCATCGAAGTTGTTACAGCATATCTCTAAAAACTAACTATAAGATCAACTTCTTTAACTTAATGTAACACACCTGGGCATGTCATACGGCGCTGATAACACAGAAGCAGTCAAAGCAAGGACAGCACCATGTATAGAGGCAATGGAGTGACCAGAACTTAGATTTCTGCATTTATAGACATTAGATCAGAATAATGAAACTTTACACGAAATACCTAGTAATAGTGACTCAATACAAAGGGTATCCAAATTATAAAATGATTCACATATATAAATACATGAAAACATGCATGAACAACTTACCGGTTAGCATATGACTGCATTATCATTCGTGTTCATCAATACCATGAGGCATAAAATTCAGTACTTAAAATCTCAGGCAGATGAGGACAGATTTCTTTATATTTGACAATGCACTCAAGCACATATTGCATACAAAAATTACTACAATAACAACAACAAACAAAGCCTTAGTCCCAACTTTTGAGGTCGGCTATGAATCCTCAACAAATTAGTTAGGGCCAGTCATATGTATTCTTTTCCTCCATTCTGCTCAATCTAAAGTCATACTCGCTGTTATTCCCTTAATTGACATGTCCTTTTTTCTTACTTCTACTGTGATTTTTGCATATAAAAGATTATATTCATTAAAAAGCATGAATCATGCATCCTGATCCAAAATGCATTCAATAGCTCAACGAAACATTTAGGAGTGGCTCTGCAGAAGAAAAGATTTAATTGATTTCTTTGTTAATAATTGTTCTTCACAACGATCCATTAAATTACTCTTCAACTGTACAAAGATATATTCATGAATCATGAACCAGCAGTCCGTCTGTTTCAACCCACTATTCATAATACTATCAGCATTTCCCCAAATCTCTCTGGTTTCAACTTCCATGAAACAACAGAACCTTACTAGCAGAAATAGAACTTATTTATGAAATGCAAGCAGACGCGTTTACATGTGTCTATATGCATGCAGGACATGAGACTCTAAGAAAGAATACAGCAGAAAGTGTTGTGTGCATGAAAATGCAGATAAATAGGGGTTGTCTCCTCATCGAAAAGGCATATCAAGTAATTAATAACTAAGGACTTCAATAACATGATTCTAACCTCTGCTTTCTCTTTCTTTGAAGATTATTTGCCTTCAAGGAAGCTCTATCACGAAAATCTCTTGCTAGATCTTCATCCCCGCCCTTCATTAGGCCTGCCAAAACTGCTGCAGCATGCTCTCTTACCTGAGCCAGAAGTTAGCTAAATAAGTTGAAAGGAGCTAAATTCTACCTCTAGACCCAAAAACCTTAGCTTTTTTGGGGGGGGGGGGGGGGGGGGATAGATAAGCCCAAAAACCTTAGCCTGTAAAGAAGAGCTATAGACTCCTAAAAGGTCCCATAATATTAGGGCATAATTGGTTAAAGAGAAAATCTCAAAAACCATATAACTTGTTCTTACTGTTACTTCATTTCAGGGGTCTATGACTTCTGAATAAAAATGAGTTAGCAATATCATTGTTCTTATCAATAGCATCACAATCTTATATGTCCAAATCTGAACTACCCAAAACATGGATCATATTACACCCAATATTCCACATTACTTTTCAAATAAGCATCCAGAAGTTAATACTTTTTACTTGCCATATTACAATTTTTGGAGGGGTTATCCCATCAGTGAACCCCCTTAAAAATTGAAAATTTTCATAAAAAGAAAACTACTACTGTAGGTTAGAAACTTGCCTCCACTTGGTTATCTATAAGTAGCTTCTCCACAGTGCTCCAGATTTGTTGTTTCTCCACACTTGAGAGAATGAAAGTGTGCCTGTTATAAAGACATAACATGACTTTAAACGCATCTGCCTATAGCAAACATTTCTCTAAAAACTATGACAGACTCCAGTCCACACAAGATATCAAGTCAATATAAGATATCATGAAAGGCTGAAGATAAAGAGGTAATTAGAAGAAACAAGGGAAAAAAAAAACATTGAATCTTCCTTTCCGAATGACATTTTTTGAAGTATAGATACTCGCGCAAAAATATGGACACTGTTAAATTTAACTTCCCCAAGAAGAAATTTATTCAAGGTTTGATAAGCTAAACATATCACAAACCAAAAAACCCCTACCCCCATTCCCCCTGGGTGGGTCTCTCCCAGGGCCAAAAAGACTAAACTATAACCAGCTATATGACTTGTAATCATTCAAGGATGCAATGCAAAGGGGAACCTCTTCAGTTACCATACCTATACATAAAGGTTCGCAGATATGTCAGTGTAGCAGATCTAGTCCGCCAGTTAGAATCATTGGCTGAAGAAAGAATCACAGATACGGCCTCCTGGAGATGAGGTTCCCAGAAAATCCTCCATTTTAGCAGTTCAAAAGCAGCCTTGGCCAACGTTGACAAATCTTTATTTGATGTTTCCTTCAAAAGGCAGTAATAATTCTCAGATAAGAAGTTGTAATGCACAACCTACTAGGCATCATGATGCAAATAAAACAAATGAAAAACAAAAACTGCTATAGTATATTGTCTCTGCAATAAATATCTCCAAAGAATTGAAATATAATACAACAGAAACATCTTAGACTTTGTACAAGGAATCATAAATGTTAAAGATCAGAAAGAGCCATCAAGTTGCATCCTAAAATCTATATCACAAATCAGTATATGGTCTCCTGTCTGTCTCAGTCACCACTGTCGAATTGCGCTTTAAGCAGAAAGTACAATCGTGCTCTCTGTTTAAGTTAGTAGGGGCTCCACTAATGACTATCCCAAACCGAAGCACCCAAAATGAAAAGACAACTACTTCAGGTAGTAGGGACTCCACTAGTGACTACTCCCAAATAGAAGCATCCAAAATGGAACGCTAGCTACTTACATGGCAGAAGTCTGTCACAAGATATGAATGGCGTTGAACAGATTGTATGAGACAGCAAATCATCAATCTCTCTTAAAAAATAACTATAAAAAGAGAGGAATGAAGGAGCCAAATAATTTAGCAGTTAGATTGAGTGCAAAGGCATTAAGAATCCATATGCCAAAGAGCACATTGGAATTGAAGTCAAAACAGAATTATGATTTTCAGTATACAATGATTTATCTCACTCAACAGAACAAAATTTCAAAATTACAAAAAGAAATCCATTTTCAGAGGGACGAACAAAATAAAAAATTATGAATTTTATAATTTAGAAAACCTAATTCTATCAATATTACTTCAGTTAAGGATTGAACAATTCCAAGTTCTCTCTGACATAGCGGTCAACAAACCCCAATTAAAACCTCAATACTAAACTGACAGGAACATATTTTATCAATAAGTTAAACAGACAGGAAAATATTTAAAAAATAAAAATTTAAACACTGGTGAATTTCAGAACCAAATATTGATACAATGCAAATCAGTAGAATAATATTAACACAAGCAAACAGGTGCCCAACATACCTGCAACGAAATTACAGGATAAAGAAGCCCCACAATTACGTCCAGCAAATATGAAGATCTTCCAGACTTCAAAGATGAGATGATAAAATGGAATAGCTACACATAATAGGAAAAATAGATCCGTGAATGACAGATTTTATGAGTTAAAAGGATATTCAACAGAACAGTTTCCTGAAAATTAGTACCGTTTCCATCCATTTGACATCATCTTGTGAATCTCCATTCAAATGTACATCTTGAAGTTTTGAATCTATTGGCGTCTCCAAATTGTCAGATTGGCTGGTACTCTGAATATTTATTACCACTTCAGATGCTCGTTTTATTAGGAACTGAACCCAACCTCCATCTTTAAGTCTGTTATCAATATCACTATTTCTCCCTTCATGTGAAAAATCATGATCCGAAGACGCATAAAGCCGAATGTTAGAGCACAATACAGAAAGGTTAACACCTATAGCTTCTCTTACCTGCCCATGTGAAAGATGCACAAAACAAAAATAAGAAAATAACTCCCAAGGTTACAAGGAAAATAATATTGTATTGGTTAGTTCTTTGCCTCAATAACATTGTAATTGTTATTTCTTCTCATGTTTAACATTGTTAGAATTATGTATGAACAATTAAATCCACCATTTCCTAATAGTTTAAAATTTTGGGACAATCGGTAATTTATTATGGTATCAGAGCAGGAAGTTCTAAGTCATCCTTATTTCCACTCTACTGTTAAAAATCCCATGTGTTAGGCCCCACTTATTAAGGGGGACAATGGGTCCATATGTGAGGAGGAGTGTTAAAATTAACCTCCATTTGGCACGGGTGAAAAAAGGATGGAAAATTTTTGGTAGAAAAGAGGGTGGAAAACTGAGGTTTCCATTGTTTGGTTAACAAGCAAAAACAGGGGGAAAATAGTGGGGGCCTAGTGTTTTCCACCTAGGCCCACTAAATTGTTATATCCCCAAATTGGGAAAAAAAAACTTGGGTGAAAAGTAGTCTAGTCAAAATGACTTTAACTACCCTTCCACACCACTTGATTTTTATTTCCCTACCCACCAACTATCATTTTTGTCCTATTCCAACCCCTTTTTAGTAAATTCACATAAACTACATTTTCCATTCTCTCATTTTTCTATTCAAACAAACAAAGGAAATTTATTTTATTTCTCATCCTTCCACTTTTCCATGCCCTCAACCAAACGGAGCCTTATGGTTGTATGATTAAATTCATTATTTCCTAATAGCTTAAACTTTTGAGACAATTAGTAATTTATCAAACATAATCTACACTTACCAAAAAACAAAAGAATTATCTGCATACATACACAAGCACATACAACAAAAGTTAAACCAGAAATCAGTGAGACCTTCAAAGAGGAATTCTTACTTGGGCAGATGAATGGCACATATTACCAAGCAGCTCCTCCAAAAGTTCATTATGCAGCTGTATCTCAGCTGCCGGCATTTTCTGTGGGGATATTTCTATAAGTACAGCAGATAGAAAAGCATAGCGCTTGGCTACTATAGTGGTAGTTGCAGTCGAAGGTAAAGGATTTGCCAAACAATCTAAGATTTTTTGCCTCAGAAGAGGAACTTTTGTTCCATACTTTCCCTTTCCAGTAACTGCATAACGTATACAAGCTGCCCACTCAGGTATTGATTCCACTGATTGCGCTAAAATAATATTCTGCAACTGGGCCATCAACCAACTGTCCCATGCTCCTAAAAGACCATCAACATCAGAATGCAACACCCCAGCCAATGCTTCAGCGGCAACACATTGCTTAGACCTCTCCTTGGCATTTGCAAACTCCTCCAAGGTGCTTCTAAGAGCCAACAAAACTGGCATGCCACATTCTTGTATTAACCGTTTAAAAATCCGGGCAAAATTTGAGTAGAAGGTATCACTTCCTAATAAAGAAATCCAGCTAGGGGTACGTGGCCATGAAGCAGAAAAGTCAAAATAAAAACGGGTGATTGATTTGTCTGCAAAGCTCTGAAAAGATGAATTTCCATGTCCTCTGGAAGATGTGCTCTCTGTATCAGTGATTATGTGAACATTGGAAAGACTATTCAAGGTCTCATCAAAAAAGCCCTCTTCCTGAAAAATTTTAGTTAAAACTCCTTCCAGTGATGATTTTGTACTTTCTTGTAAGTCACCGGAACCAGAAGAGCCAGACTGTTTCCCAGCTGAAAGTTTATAAGGTGATTCCTTTAGCAGTGTGTTTAGAGCCGATATTGCAAGTATTCTAGTCTGAGGAAGTTGACTTTTCAAATTCTTCAAGAAGTGACCTGTAAAGTTTTTGAAATGAGAGTATTTGGAAAAGGTTAAAACTGAGACATTTGCACTCAGTTAATTGCATGAGCACTATTGAAAAGCAAAGACACAATTCATCACTCAACAAGAAATATGTACTGACCAGCAGTTTCACTCAAGATCGTTGAAGAGGCATTTGGGTCATTCCGAGATGCCATAGCTAACAGGAGCAGAACTCTATTAGCCATAAGATTATACCTGAAAAAAAAAATTTAAAAATTAAGACATTATCTAAAATATTTACAATAATTTTAGGTTAAGAGAGTATCATTACTATGAACATAAATTTGCACTGAGTGTTTACCATACTTGCTCAAATGAAGATCTCAACCACCCAAATATTCATTCTATTTTCATTAAATGATAGGAGTCCACACAACAGTCCAAAACAATTCATAACATATAGGGGATAGCCTCAAACAACTTCAGATTGGATAAATAATGGGATTAAGAAAATATAAAAATAATAGTTTTCAAATAGTTAGATATTTACCGCCAATGCAAGCCAACGGAATCAAAACTCATAGAAATAATTTGAGAAACCAAATCTCCAAAAACTTGTCCATCCATGTCATTGTTTGATGTCCTGAAAATGCTTCTAGACACTCCAGCAAAGTAGATGTTGTATTTGACAAATAACTGTTGGCACTCAGATAATGTTAAGCAACAGAATTCACAACTACACACTCTAAATCATCTAATAGGGGAATTTACCTCATTGATTGCTTTCTGGGCTTTCAGTGACTCATGATGGGAGCTTCACGAAGAACAAAGGAAGGTTAAACAGAGTTTCTATTTACATTATTCAGAATCTAACAATCTTAAACATAAATCAATGCAGATTTACCTGGAAAGAATCCCAATGATAAAGGAAGAAAACGCTTTGGGATCCTGGAATAACAAAAGATATATCAAGAAGATGTTGGGTTACACGTGTAAGTGAAGTCCTACATTGAATAATGATAAGAAAAATGAGCAATTAATATAACATAATTGAGCACATACCCATAGGGCTTAGGCCTTTTGGGTGAAATTGTCTTTATATGTTATCTTAATTATTCAAGGAAACTCTCCATGGTGTTTATCTATTCATTTTTTTAAGTTTGTTTTAAGTGTGTTGTCCTGAATGATTACCGTCGTCAAATGCTTGAGAACCGATTGTGAGGCAAGGACTGCACAAGAACCTAGAACCACATTTTCTGGTGCATTTGGGTCCTTTAAATTCTCAGCAAGAGAGAGAACACACTTTGAAATCATAGACGGCCATCTCTTGATCAGCTTCAGTAGAGATTTGCCAGCAAGTCTGGGAACCATGTCAAAATATTAAATCAGATATCATAAATCACCGTTACTTTAAAAATAAAAAATAAGAATAATAATCGAACACCATTGCAGCCAAAACCAAAAAAATAAATACTAAAAAGATTAATATCTCTGAACCACTTGCCATGAAAATATCAAAGATTCTAACCATTAGTTTTAGGAATATGTTCCCACCACCCAGATTGAAAAACTCAAAGCATACCACATTCTAAGATATGTCAGAAAACACAACTTAACATGTCTTTTTCCATCATTATTCAATAAAATTCAAATTTTTACCAAAATAGCCAGTCAGACCACATCATATCTGCTAGGGACCCAACATGGAGGCTGCCATTGAAAAATTCACAGAACTACTCCAAACTTGAGAATAAGAGCTAAAGTTTGATCATCATTTTTTTGATAACTTTGATACTTTATAACTGCCAAAGACATCACCTTATCTACATGTGGGCTGTATGCAGTGTCTTCTAATTGGTTTCATTCCCTTTATTGGATCATTGCTTCTAGAATGATCTTGTGCCCTTTTTTAATTATCATTTATGATTATTAATAAAAATTCAGTATAGCAGTCTATATAGTAATTTTTAAATTACTAAATCTAAAATGCGCATTACATGTTCTGTGCTACACAAGTCACATTACATTCAAAATAGACAATAGGATTTAGTGCCCATTTGGCATAGCAGTTTGAAACCACACTTTCTTAAAACACAGATTTTTAAATCTCACTTTTTTCTAAGTACAGCTTTTTCAAACAGCACTAATTCAAAAAGCTCAAAATAGGCTGTACCAAACAGGCACTTAGAAGATCTGTACTATGATTTGATCATATAGTAGGTCAAAGAAGATTGGTGGACTCACAAGCGAACAGTTTCATAACTATGCAAAGATAGATTTAGAAGATTGTCCATCAAGAGATTCAGATGATCTGATGGAATGAACTTTGCACTTGTACGTAATAGATGATAGGATGACTGTGAGGATCTCCATGTATTGTGCATGTATGCCTTATCAATGAGTGCCCACCTTGGCCTGGAACGAAAGAAAAGAATCACTTTTTAAATGCTACAGCATTGATACATAATTTCATGTGAAAATAGAGATCCAATGAGAATATTCTTCACCTTCTCTTTCCCTTAGAATGAGATGACACAATAAAATTAATTGGAGGTTCAACTATGGCAGCAGATTCCAACTTCCAAGCCTGCCTGTGATTTGACCACTCATCATATTCCAAACTTCCTGTATGACAAAAATCAAGAATAATTTATGAGAGGCAGGACATAAAAGAAAAAGGATTGATATCCAGCTCATCTAAACACAGTGTGCATTACCATAGTTTGCTAATGCATCCATAATACGAATAACGAGTATCAATAAAATGCTGTCATCAGATTTTTCCTCTAACAAGTATCTGCTCAAAACACAAAGACCAATGAGGTTTAGCAAATCAGACCCAGCCAAATAGGAGTAATGTCCAGAGGAATACTGAAGTTTAAACATTACTTGCATGAGGCATGAATAACCTCAGCAGCTTTTTCCCGCAGTTGAGTGCTGCCAACACTTGAACCTGTTGCTCCAGCTATTAAGAAAGAAGTATGATCTGGATCTTCAACCACTGCATTGCTGGAGGACGGCCTGAAATCAGGCAAGCAAGACAAAACACCTTGCAATGATGAATCAATCCGCAAAAGAGTCACTTTCAAGTGCTCTTTCTCATCTCCTGTGTGACAGATTGCATGTAAATTGTCAGATAATGGACAAACCTGTATAAACTTCATGTTCATCTGTATACTGATAATGTAAATTAAAATAATGTGGCATTAATAAAATGATATATACTGAAGAATACATCCTTTCTTTCTAGATGAGATTTTTTATTTTTTATCACATCAGTTAGGTTATGGGAAAAGTTCCTTGAGGTATAACTATGATAATTACCTGAATCTGAATGGATTTTAGTTTGGCACATTGTAAAAAGATCATCCAAAGCCACTTTAAAATGAAGATCCAAGAGTTCGTTTGCAAAATTAACTTCTTCATCACTAGGAATATGCCACTTAGGGCCTATTGGCAGCTCATTATTGGAATAATCTTTTGTGCTGATCCATTCCTCTAGTTCAGAAGCCACAGGGTGACGGAAGATACACCTAAGAAACCAGAATTTTGAGGATTTCATTTTCAAATAAAGAAATTAAATTAATAAGCATTTAAATACAACCACTAATGGAAAGAGGAAAACATACTTGTACTGATCAATAGGATAATAAAGAATCAGGCTACCAAGGAGGGAACGGAGAAGATGATCACCAGCACCATTGACCTGTCAAATGACCGAAAAATTCTTGAAGGGTGAGATTTTATATTTAAAATAAAAATAAATAAATAAATAAAAACAAAAAAAAATCACAGATGCAAGCCTCAAGAGCAGGTACTTTAATCAACAACAGGATAAATACAAGACCTTCCAAGATGGAGAATCAAAAGCAGAAACAATAGCTTCCTTAAATTGATCCTTGTAACGGAGAAGAGCAGGACCCCCATAACTGATGGCAACTGATAGTGTTTTCAATTGATAATCAATTGATGTTTCAAGAGCAGGAGAAAGTGTGGGTTTTGCCTGGAAAGAAACCAATTCAAATTTCAAAAGAAGAACTTAGGTTCAACGTGAAAACATATAACACACACCATAAATGGGAGAAGCACCTTTATTGAAACAGAGGACTTAGAAGTTCCTCTTCCTCCAAATCCTGTAACTGGCACTCCTTCTAAAGAGGAGATAACAGAGGACAAAATGGGCTCAATAAGGTGAGTAACTGCCTCTTCTGGGTTTGAATGCACACATGCACAACAAAGCAGTCCAACCTCAGCAATTGCCCCCGGAAGGATATTTGTCTTCACAAACTTACAAACTTTTTTTAAAGCCTGTTAGAAGCATGAAGAAAAGTAATAAGAACATCTTTGATTGAGATTCTAAAATTCAAAAAGAACTGAACTGAATATCATTAACCAGAACTAAACCTGAGTATACAGGGATTTTGAAAGTCTCCCAAGCAAGATTTCAAGCATGCAATAGTAGTAAGGACCATCCTCAACGAGAAAAGTTCCTGATGTTGCAGATGAATGTAGGCCTTCATTCCTGCAGCAGCAGTAACCAATTATTCCAATACATAATAGAAATGTAGAACAGAAGATATGGAAGAACTGAATGTTAATACTAACGTAACACTGCTGGGTTCCAAGTGCAGAAGCAAGGAAAATAGGCGACATAAGAATTCATCAAGCCATTCGGAAAAACGAATCATAGGCAGGAATGACGACTCATCTATGTTATCATCCAAATAAGCCAACTGCAAGTATAAATGGATTAGTAAAAGCATTTATTCATGGTTATAAGGGCAATAATAATCAAGTATTCTAAGAATATTAAAGGCTTGTGTGCTTACATTGGAAAAAATGGAGCCAATTAGTTGCATGGTTGCCAAGGTTTTAGGAGGATCATTGGCATCCATTCCAAGTAATACATTGGACAATGAAACCATCAAAAGATCTGTGAACTCATCACCACTTTCAACTGATTCTACTGAAGTTGATTGGGAGGTGAGAAATAGTGAACGCCCAACAAATGCTACTGACATTACAGCAATTTTCAGCTGGTGGGTGGCAGTCATCTGACTAGACACAACGTTGGTGAAAGAGAAGTTAATGTGATGAAACCAGCAAAACTTAAAGGGGTGAACAATACCTTTTTTTTTATAGGTAATAATAATCTTTATTGATAAAAAAAGTACAATGAGTTTACGATAGTAAACTCACTGCACAGAAATGAATACAAACCAATCAAATGGAAAAACTAATAGAATTAAGGAAGTCAAACAAAGAGAGACAATGCGTAAACCCCCAAATACAAGACCACTCAAACAAAGTCCTAAGTAGCAAATACCACTCAAACAAAGGGGTGAACAATACTATTAATAGGACATTGTTTCACAAATGCACAGGTGTTTTCCATCAGGAAAACTGCAGACAATCATTATAAGTTTCAACAATTCTGTGATGTAATGAAATAAAAGATACAAACTTACTTACCGTCTCTAAGGCCATATGGAATCGAGATGCCACAAAAGGAAGAACCAAAGAGGGCTCCACATAAGACAAAACAGAAGTTGCTGCAGCAACTGTCTCGGATAAATGCTCATTCTTGCTATATTGACCACGATTAATTAACTTCAGCACCACATTGACGAAATACGTCCTTTCTGATCTTCCAAGAAGCAGTTCGGGCTGTCTACTGTTTTCTGTGTTCCTGCAGTAACAGTACTTTAGTAGAAAGAATAAAAATGTGCTAAAGCATGAAGAACAGATTTATATCATCATGCAGGAAATTCTTACTGTTGCTCATGCTGTAGGCGTTTCTCGAATTGTATTACCAAATGGAACAAAAATCGCTCCAATGAATAAGTCCAACGACCACCATTGGAGGGATGGTAATATCTACAACAATAGACACCAGTAAAGAACTGACAGTTTTTATTACCAACTCACACGCTTAGAAAAATAAAATAAAATGTGTATGAGAATGTGAGTGAACAAACTGTTCCAAGAGGTTGACCAATTTCTCAAACTGATCTTGCATCGAACTACCAGGTCTTAATAGATACACCTGCCACCAAAATTATAAAATATATACCAACATCTTAGGAACCATCCAAATGGGGACCACTTCATGTAAAGAGTAAAATGTAGGCCATAGCGCAAAAGTCTTACAATTGCTTTTGCAATGGCCTTTGCTGGGGTGACTGTTTTATTGGAGAACAAGAACCTTGTGTTTCGGGGAACATCCACAGAAAAAGGATATGATCCACTTCCATTTGCCACAGGAACCTGTGGTTGACAGATTGGGTGAAGGCATATAAGTGTGCGTAGTAACAATAATATTAATAATATAATATAGCAATAACAACAACAATAATAAGAATAGTAATTGTTATTAACAGTAGCAGTAGCAGTAGCAGCAGCAGTAGAAAGTCTTAGGCTCCATTTCATAGTTTTCTTTCTCCAGAAAACATTTAAAGAATTTTTGGGTGTGTAAAAAACCTTAAGTCAAACCGTTAATATTTTTAGCTGACCAGGAAAACACATTTGTAAAAGTTGTACATTGTTTTACAGCAATTTTTTTTGTAAAACATTTTCCAAACTCCCTCACACAGACAACACCCCCCCCCCCCAAAACACCCCCATTCCCTCTTTCACAGACCTCCACCCTCCTTGCTCTCCTTCTCACACCCAAAGGATGCCAACTGTGGGGCATGGGATCGTTAGCATGGTGGCACAGTGGTGAAGTGGCATGGTGGCGCAGTGATCGTCAGTGCAGAGGATTCATTTTTTTCTGATCCACTTGGTGGTCAAATGTTGAGGTTTGTTGAGGCGCAAAGGCTTAGCAATGCTGGAGGGCAAGCGGTGGCCATCAGCACTCTGCTGATCTGCCACTGCAGATGATCTGTTATGGGTGTTGTGATTTTGGGATTTTTCGACCAATCTGTAATGGATGTTTGGGATTTTCCTGCTGCCAATCTATAATAGGTATGGTGGATATTGATAACGCCTTAAAATGTGTACCTGTTATATATTTATGTGGGCGTTATCTCCTTATTACTATGCTTAATTTGTATAATTAAGCCATGATTTGCATTAGTCCCTATTATTTATCTTTACATAATTTCTTGAATAAGATGCCATTCATTGTGTGTAATTTTCTACTTTCAAGAAATCATGTGAGAAAAATGAGTTTACAGGAATTTGTAAGAGAATGGAGGCCAAACTAGAATTAACGTGGAGCTAAAAGACCATGCTTAAATGTCTAAGGAGGTGCAGCTAGAGTGCTTGGATCATCTACCATGATTGGAAGCTTCAAATAAGGAAAGAAATCAAAGAGGCAGAAGCTGAAAAGGAAAAATCTGATTTGAGCACTGATCGGTATTTTGGGCGTATCTCTCTCCTCAAAAATCCAATTGATACAAGGCCGCATGGGTTGGAACCGTGACTTAAACATGTACAACTTTCCAGTTTTGAATTTTTCAAAATTCTCAATTTTTGAAGGCCGAAATTAACTCACAAGTTACTGTGGTAAACCTGTACCGAAATTAAAATAGTATAAGTTTTATTTTTCTTTGGACACTTAGACATGAGGATTTTGAAGGGAGGCTATGTAGAACGAATTTTGGAGAGAAAACATTGTATTTTCCTTTCTCTAATGGCAGCCTAAACTCTTTGCTAGGGCTAGGGGTTATGTTTCTTCTATACGGTATGCATATTCAATGTGATTCTTTCTAGAATTTTATCAACAACATATTTGATTGTTCAATTAGATTTCTTTTGATGTATTAGTTCTTTCATGCTTTCAATAAGTTCAATCATGTTTTTCTTATTGTTTAGATGAATTTCTAATAGTTTCAAATAGAAATCGGGTTTTAAAGTGACTGGATTTTTCTGAAAACTTTTCTAACCGCATTATTAATCCAAGTTATCATGCATTCTTGAATTGTCTCAATTCAACTAAATCATAAGTATTTAATTGTATAAAAACAATCAATTATGAATTATATAATTTCTTAGATCACAAAGAATTTCATATCAATATAGGGAAACACCCCGATGCCCTAGTATTTACATTATTGATTTAAATAAGTTATCATTGTTATTCTTTTTTTACAATTACCAGACAAAAATTATTCATCTTCACTAAAAAAAAATTTTAATTACATTGTTTTTGAATTTACCCTTCTCCTTGTGGTTCAACCTCGGTACTCCGAGAATTATATTGCTACAATCTCCTGCACTTGGGAGTGAGCAAGCAGATATGTAGAGTTTTGATCTATTTGGGTGTTTTGTCCTGTAACGGGTTTTGGTTGTGGATATACAGATTTTATGATGAAGGAAATTTTCCACATTTTATCTAGCAACAAACACCAAAAAATAATTTTTGAAGCATTTTCAAAAATGCAACCAAATACTAAAAAAGAAAATGCTTTCCCTAGCTGAAAAAATTTTACATCGAAAAACATTTTACAATAAAACAAACGGAGCCTTATAATTATTTTAGGCCATCTTGTAAGAGCAAAACAAAATATGATTTAATTGCTTGACATTATTGATGCATAATCAAACAAGGATTACAATTTCTGTCAAAATGTACTTCTACTTTATTTATGATAAGCATTAGTTAGAAGAAAATCATGTTCAACTACAAGACTCATATCCACATGCTAGGGACCACTGTATGTAACCAGTATCAATACATATTCAACACTACTTAAACAATTCATGCACTCACCTCAAACATATTCAAGTATCTGGCAAAAAGTGTGGGTAAGAAACACTCCCATTCTATGGAGTTGCAGTTCTTTACAACACGAGCTACTAGAGCAGCCCATTGACTATTCCAGAATTGGCAATTGGGCATCGAGTCCCACAGGTCTATACACGATTTAATCCAATCACTGCCATGCCAACAATAGGAAGTTAATTTGCCCAAACAAACCACATAAAGAAAACCACAAAGAATAGAAGTTCTCAAAAATATGTGCTGCTTACAACAACAAGAAGCCTTAATCCCAAATTTTTGGGGTTGGCTATGGATTCTCAACAAAAATATGTGCTGCTTACTTTGTAAAAAAGTCCTGGTTGTCTAAATTTGTAGGAAGAAACAGTCTCACAAACCCAGATCCTTCAAATGATGAATTATGCCATGGATTTTCCAATAAAGATCTGCAGGTTTGTTACATTAGATGGTAAGCAACAAAAAGTAAAGAATGAACACACAGAGCTTTCACTATTATAACCACGCCAAAAATTCAATTTAATTGGGACAAGTGACTCCACATCTTAACATTCCTAACATGAATACTATAAATTCAGTACAGTACAAAGTTTGAAGAGATTTAAAGCCTACATTGACCACATTGATTTCTATTCAGGCTACCTAGTTTTTGTTGCTGAATCATCAAAGGCTAAACAACGGGGACTGCAGGAGAGTACAGATGTTTAACAAAAAGTCAATACTGAAGTGACCAAATTGAGTTTTTTTATTATTTCTAAAACCTAATATTTTGGTTGTTTTAAGATTATTAAAAAAGAAATAATAAAATAATATTTCCACAAAAATAACATGAATTTTCATAGACAATGTCTGGTGTACTTGGTGTAGCTATAAATAAAACAAATTACTAAAACTCTAATGTATTCTGCCTACATGAAAAAGCTAAAGGTCAAAAACATTAAATATATGACATATGTAACTTAAGAGATAGAATCATATGTAATTCACTTTGAAAAAATCCAAAATCAAATTGAACCTACTGAAGGCCAAAGAAATATCCAAAGTAACTTCAAGGCTTTTAGACAGATCAACAAAATCAAAGAGAGAGATCCTCAGAGCACTGACCTAAACTCAGACCATATCTCAAAGGCAGAACCTGGTGGGAAAAACCTCCGGCAGGATCGAACAAGGGAAGTAATAGCCTCAAAATGTCTCTGTCTCAATCTCCACCCTTCAGGACCAGTATCCCTGTAACAGATGAATAACCCTAAGTCATCAGAATATAAAGTTTCCAAAACTAGGAAGTACAAGACAAAAAATAGTGTATATGCAATTCAGTGAAGCAAAAAAAAGCAATTATTAACAGGTCAAGAAAAATTCAACTATATTAAGTTGAAGGGAATGCAAAGAAGTATGACAGCAACAACAAAGAGAAAGACTTTAAGCTAGAGACCTTAGATCATTAAGAATTTACTTTGTGATACAGATTTTCTTTTATTGGAATGATTTCCCTTTGGTTAATGTGGGTAATTTTGAAAAAGAAAAACCACAAATTTAATGATGGCGTGCTCTCTTTTATTGAGCTAAAAACATTGTTTGTAAGGTTGTTTGAATGGGCCCGAACATTTGGCACTAGATGCATGTTCTGTTGTAGAGTTTATTGATTCTATTTCCTTTAGATTGTAATTTTTGTATATTTTAATTCTTCAGGTTCACTGTATGTATACATCCTGTGTACGTTACGCATTCCTCTTTTCAATAAATTGCATATTACTTATCCAAAAAAAAAAGCTTCAAAAGCACTAAACAGTTTTAGTGCATAAATAGGAGATTTCATGATAAATATCTTTTTCCTTTTTTTGGATTGGTTATTTATACACAGTCCAACATAACCTCATCATTCGCCTCATTCTTATTTGGGGGTGGGGGGTGAGCTGCCATTGAGTGTTCATAATAAATTATCATAATTTAACCAATCAATTAAATCATGGCAATACTTTGTTGAACTAAGAATAAATAAATAAATGAAAACAATACATTTTGAAGGCAAATACTTAAAACTCACCTTGTGAAATGTGTATTAACCAAAGTATCATACAAAGGTCGCCATTGAACTTTCAAGGACAACTTCTTCCGATACTTATTAAGTACCCTTACTAATATATTTCCCCATCTAACCTAATCAACACAAACAGAACATCATATCAGAAAAGAAAAATTGTAAAAGTAAATATGTACAAGGAGAAAATATTTCACATGAGAGAATAGATAACCTGGGCATAAAGCTTGTTTTGTGAGTTTTTAAACAACTCCAACCCTATCTCAACAAGTGTGCTGACATCTTCCAAAGATACATCACTTTTTGCCTTTATGAAACTGCATAACAAATAAATTCAAGTCAGATTTCAATCCTGTCACCAATCAATATAGATGGGACAAGGCATGGATGAGCTAGCTCCATCCGCTTCACCAACAAGTTCTGCAATTACTAGCTATAAGTGAAAAAAGACCAGTCTGATAGAAGGACCAGATCAACTATGTGCCAAAAAAAGAAACAAAAAACAAAACAAAACAAATTTTCAACAATTTCTGAAAAGAACTTTTTCAATTGAAAAGCAATATAAACACATTACATCTACATCTTCCAAACCAACTGATATATATCTACACCAGATTGAGACCAACCATAGTTTGTGTGCCTCCAACATAAAAAAATTTACCATGACATATATCTCACATGCACCATCCATAACACATAGTAATTTGCTTCATGCATCTTTTTCAGTGACTCTCAGCGATATCCTTAGTACAAGGCCTGTGTAATTGGGGTCCATCATACTCTTGTTTTTTAATTTTAATAAAGTTTTACTTAAAAAAATATGTAATTTATAAAATAAATAAAACATAGTTATTTGCCATTAAGAGACTCATACATCACCAAACACCAACACAATGAGAGATAATGTATGACCAGTATTAATTATTAAATAAGCAAAATTAGAAGTATATGTGACAAAGAGCCATATAGGCACAAGGCAACCCCTAATGTGCTAGTGCATGAAATCTTATATTGATGACAGACACCTCCAAGCAACTGAAATCCATGGTGACAGCTTAAAGCTTGATTTGAAAATGTAAGGTTTAGTAGTTAGAACTGGATATCTTCAGAATTTGTCAAGGTATAGCATGAAGTGTCTTCCATGTGAAGTTGTTACGATTATTATGACTGGTGGTGAAGTTTGTTAAATGGGACAATAGTTTAACAATGTAATCACAAGTTGAGGATTACATTCTGTTATGCACCTCTCTTTATTGATTTTTAACCAGATCTCTTATTGATTTTCATTCTTTAATAAGTGATCCTCATTCAGTTCCTGGCTTGAATCAGTGATCAAATGATTTTACATTTCAAAGGTCATGACACTTCAGTGATGCTTGCATTTGTTTATGTCTATGGAGGGCAGGAAATCATTAAAATATTGGTTGAATGATTAAATTCATCATTTCCTAACAACTTAAACTGTTGGGGTCACTTGGGAAAATTGGTAATTTATCATGGTATTAGAACAAGTGTACCTGAGTTCAAACCTTATCTCCGCTCTACCTCCCATTTAAAAAGTTCAAAAAATCCCATGTGTTGGGCCCCACTTATTAAGGGAAAGGCTAGGCCCACACGCGAGGGGAGTGTTCAAATATTGGTTAGATTATTAAATTCACAATTCCCTAACAACTTAAGCTTTTGGGAGAATTGGTAATTTATCAAATATGTTTCTAATTTCTCATCAAAATTCAAAACGATACCAATTTGGTAATTCACTATTTGAACATCCATATTGAAAATTGGTCAGCCCTGAACTAGTCAAATGTGCTCCCTCAAAATGTTATGTCAGCACTTATAGCAGACACTAGGGTCTACCTCTAGTGCACACCATCTATGCCATCTTATGAACCAAAGCACTCCCAATCTCCCAATGCCAACTTGTATAAGAGGCAAAAGCCAACTACCATTTCTTTTGTATGGCCCATAGCAAAAAGCAATCAGTTAAGCAAGGATTTAGGTTAGCCTGCCACTCAAGCCAACCTAAAAGGGAGGGAGGCTCCTTGTATTCAGTGATGTCAACCCCACCAACCCCACAAATGCAGCAGGGCAGAAGATTCCAATGATAAACTCATATTCATAAGTAGTGCTAATTGGCTCCATTCCTAGAGGCAGAGTATCTATCAATGCCACACCCCCTACCCTCTAAATGCAAACACCCTAAAAATATGAAATTCACCAGTGCAAGTCCCAGGGGCCTCATTCCAAGTCTTGTATCCCACTAGTGCCATAATCATCCCTCAACTCCCACGCGAATTTCCCTGCTCCCCAACTCAAGCTAAGGCATACATACTCTTCAGCAAAAATTTCTATAGAAATGCCTCTATTTTCTCAATATCAGGACAGATAAACAAGTTCATTATCTATTGTTTCATGTAACTCAACCCCTAAAGCTTGTCTATCGCTATTGCTTAATTATTTTGATAAATTTATAAATAAATAAAAAATCACAACATTTTCAAGTGAAATTAGAACAGTTATACATAGATAAATGTCATCCAAGTACCACCAACAACCCACGTAGTGAAGTAGGTATTAATATGAACAAAGACAGCTTTATATAAGAAAATTGAAACAAAAAAGTTAAAGGGCCAAGCCATAAACGAAGGAAAAAAGGCACCCAATAATCCACCTTACACCCCAATCTTCACTGTCAATGATTCATTTCCTAACTCACTCATTGATCAAATGGGCACCCAATAATCCACAATTCAGAACCATCAAAATTATTGTTATTTACTAGTGCAAACAAAAGGCATAACCAAATTCTAGAGACAAAATCAAAACCAAACAAATTTTCAACATGAATTCAGATAAGGAAAAAACAAAACACACCCAGAATCGAAATGATACTGAAAAATCCCAGAAGACCCAAAATTTAGAGTCAAATTGAGAAAAAAAGAAAGACCCAAGATCGAAAACAAATTGATAAGACTGGAAAAGGAAAAACATAAACAAGAAAGAGCAAAGAAAATTAAAGAAAGCTCACAGGTCGATGACAGAGATCCACTTGAGAGTGGAGTAGACAGAATCTGGGTCATCAGGTTTGTAAGAGTTCTTGACAGAGCAGACGACCCGAGAGAATGAGTCTTTCTCTCTCTTGGTCTCTTGGGCCACCGGTGGTGGAAGCCAAGCATTGTAGAGATGCATTTTTTTAGTGTTTTGAAGCAAATGAAGAAGTAGAGGAAGAACACGATGGCTTGGATGAAATGTGCGAGGAATGGTATTCACTATATATATAATGTTTTTTATGCGTGTGAATTGGTCTGGCTTTTCTTTCTCAACAAGAAAGTTGGGACTATACAGAACAAAAAACTAAGGCCCCAAAATGCAAACGACGAAAGTTGCAGTTGAAAGTTGAAAGAGAGTCGGATGGTCCTACATGACTTTTCAGTAACCAATAGGAAACTTACTGGTATGGTAATCTTACAGATTTTTCTAGGGGAGGGTGCAAGTAGACGGTTTCACCTAGTGCTCACGAAAACATCTCCACACTCTCTCTCTCTCTCACACACACACATTTCGGTAGTGCTCGAAAATCGAAATAATAGACTTGGTATCTAATGAGACTGCTCGATGGAGTGGATAGAGCCGGTCGCTCACATTATGTGGAATTTTTTTTTTCATTTAACATTAGATTGCTAAGGATTTCGATAGTTACCCAATTTCAAAACAAAGTGGAAAAGTAGCATCTCGAGTTTTTAAAACTCGAGTTCCGGGTAGAAATCGAGTTTCTAATACTTGAGATCCTGAGCTATAAATATTTGATGTGAACTTTTTTCCACGTGGAGCCACATTGAAATCGAGTTTCTAATACTCGATTTGTGATCATATTTCAAACACAAAACACAGACTCAACTTTTATTTCACTTCTCACTATCACTAAACGTCCAGAACACTCTTACTTTCCTTCACACCCAAACATATAAACCCCAAACCCTCACTCTATTGGAGACAAGTGCATCTCATCGGCGGTAGAAAACTCATCAGTGGCAGAAAAATCTCATCTCCTCTCATCGGCGACCTCTCACTCAAAACCTCACTTAGCTCTCTCACTGTCTCACACTGAGGTCAGTAGTAAAACACAGTCCCTCCCCTTCTATATTTACTCACAAACATTTAGTAGTTCTCCTATCTTTTATCACTACTCTCATTTATTCATTATCAAACCACATCAATCCATTGGGAATTTTGTTTTTCCCTCATTTCCACATAACCCTAAATCGTTTTTCCCTCATTTCCATGTAACCCCAAACCAAATACATAAAACACTTAGATTTTATTTCGGTAGAAACCGAGTCTTGCAGACTCGAGATTAGTGGCATTTCGAGAAAATCGAGTCTTAAAGACTCAGTTTTGCTTTGTAGAACTCGAGTCTTTATGACTCGAGATCTATGTGGCATAATCGTGTCCAACTTAGCAAGTAAGAAGTAAGTCTTTAAGCCTTAAGTTTTATATGAAACTTGAGTTTCTAAAACTCGAGATGTTAATTACCTCAAGTTTTATATGAAACTTAAGTTTCTAAAACTCGAGATGTTAATTTGCAATTATCTTTCAAGCGCATGTTAACTTACTATATTCTATCCCCTTACTATACTAGTCCCCAAATATCCCCCATTATGTGAGACCATTGTTCCATTTTGGAGTGACCGTATGTTATGATTGATACATAATAGAAATTGTTAATGTATTACTAACAATGCTCATGTGAATATATTATATTGGACTGTTATGGACGTGCGTTGCATTTGTTGTAAAAGATGGAGTTGGATTTGTAGAAATAGTTTGTGGTCCACACCCACCAAACCATTTTTCGAACGTCATTGTATTCATCTCATCCTAGCCCACCATGGTGAGATAGCTTTCGTCATAGCGTCCCTCAACTTTGTGGACATATGGCAAGCAATTGGTTCTCTCAATCCCCCCCCCCCCCTCCCCCTTTTTTTGTAATGTGGATTAAAATGGGTTTTTGATATGCCAGCCATGGCAGCGACTATGTGAGCTTGGGCTTGGCTAAGTAGTATGGAGACAACAATATGGGTGTAAGCTTTACTATGGGGTTACTAGCATGAGAGAAATAGTTGCTTATGATTCAATATTGTCTCATTTAAGAGAGCTTTTTATACTCAAATGAGGGAAATGCAAGGAATTACGAACTATGAAAATAATGCATTGTGGATCAAACAAGACTAACAACTGAGAAATTAATCAAATTGAAACAAACTTGTATAAACAAGATTACAAGGAAGCACTAACAAGCATAAACACCTTCTAGACAGTATGAATTGTGAGAAAATCTCATAAGAAACTAAATATTACAAGAGGATGATCCGATCCCTATACGGGTAAGTTTGTAAATGGAGAGTGATGCGTTTCTCTTGGAAATGAGTCCTCTATTTATACTTGAAACTTGACAGTTACTAACAGTTGTTCATTTCATGTGTTTCTCTCTCCTTAAGCTTCACTAACACGTCACAATTTTTTATTATGCTTTGCAACTTCTTAAAACTACTTCGATGCCACTTATCTCTCTACTCAGGGGCGGAGGGAGGGGGGGGGCGAGGGGGGGGCACCTGCCCCCCCTGAAATTTCAAATGCCCCCCCCCCCCCCCCCCACACACACTAAAGACAAAAATAAAAAATAAAAAATAAACCTCCCACACTAAAGACAAAAAATAAAAAATAAAAAATAAAAAATAAATAACTCAATTAAGTGAATTCACGTTACATTTTTAACTTTCCTAGTAGTAGTAGTAGTAGATGACTTCTACTCCTAGTACAATTATATATATAAAATTAATGGGTCCCACTTAGTAAACTTGATGGACTAGACCAAATTGTCTTTAGAATTTTTTTTATGTCTCAAGTTTCTTTCTTGAATAACCAACTTGAGATATACATCCATGACATGTAGTCCATTGAAGAGTTTTCAGCATTTAGAAGAATTGGACAGCTTGTTGAAAAGATGGTAGAAATGAAAAAGAATGTTTTATATCCATTGGTTTACTCATTAGTGACTTTGGCATTGATCTTACTAGTTGCAACAACTACTGTTGAAAGAGTTTTTTCAACAATGAACATAATTAAAAATCAATTACGCAATCAAATTGGAGATTAGTGGATGAATGATTGCTTAGTTACATATATTGAGAAAGATATATTCAAAACTATTAAGTGTGAAGAAATCATGCAGCGGTTTCAAAATATGAAAAATCGTTGAGGGCAATTGAGTAAAATAAGTTAGGTGTGAAAAAATAAATTAAAGTTTACATTTTATATTAAATTTTGTATGACAATTAAATTATCATATAGTTCTTTACTTATTTTGTTATTAATATTGATTAATTTTTTTATATTAATTTTTTATTTCTAATCTTGTCTTTTAATCTTGCCCCCCCTAACCTAAATTCCTGGCTCCGCCACTGTCTCTACTGCATACACTTTTACAAGAGTTAGTAACTGTCATATCATCCCACGTTACTTTCTATGTACCTATGCTTTTACAAGTGTAATTACCCTATCGTGCCACTTGTTACATTCTTGAAAATTCAGGAAATTTTGAATTAATACCAACACGAGTGAAAGATATTATTTATGAGTTCTATTAGAAACCTAATTTCTCAATTGACCTAAACCTGCCTATATAAACATTCTTAAGCATGTTTCTCAAGTAAAGAGAGAGCAGGCCACCAAAAGCAAATCTGAAAAGCAATATCCTTGAGCCAAAAAAAAAAAAAACTCTCTTTGTTCATTGATAAAATCATAATGTGATCTATTCCACTTGTGCTTCAACCAATGTTCTTGAAACCGCAAAGCTTGCCCTACAACAACGGGTCGTTTTTGCTAGCTTTCAAGGTTTTAGATTGTAAACAAGTTCGTTCATAGAGGAGACTCGCATCAAAGGGTTTGTAAGTAGACTATTGTAACTATTTTGGCTAGTGACTTTTTTTACAAGATTGGATTTCTAGGGGAGGTTTTTTTCATTGAAAAGTTTCTTCATTTGTTTTCTACTTCATCATCAAAATCAATGTACTTTTTATTACTTTTTACTATTATTGCTTTTCTTTTGGTGATTGATTACTATGGTTGATTACTTGTTGAATTATTAAGTGGTTGAATTAATCCAATTAACCTGCTGAACGCCATCAAAAAGTTCAAAACTTTATGATGAGAGAGATAGTTAAAGGCGGCTGTATGTAAAATTTTCTTAAATAAATAATACTATACCCATGAAAGTGGTTTGTGTGAAAAGTGTGGAACTTTTTAGGGGAAGGCAGTTTAATGCGTTACAAGTGGCTGCGAAGTGGCCATTAAAATACACATATTTACTAAACGTCAACATATACACAGGAGAGAGAAAAACAATTCTGTAATACAAAAAATTTCTCAACCTTTTCACGAGACAAAATCTAGGAAACAACTTTTGCTACAATTTTAATTATAAGTGGTAAAAAAATTTAAAAAATTATAAATTTATGTAAAAATAATAAGCAGCCAATTAGTTATAATTTATCACATCAAAATTGTAATAAAATTTTGTGCTATAAAAGTCGTGATTCTAGAAAAAATTCTTTCTATAATCTCTGAGATGTCTAATAAAAATTAACTATTTAATAGACCGATACAAAAGCAATATTACTTTCTTATTAAATTCTGACAAATATTTGTAGAAAAAGTAATGTTAGGTATTGTATACAGAGGTGAGAGTTGGTTCACATTAAACTCGGCTCCACAGTCCACAGATTGAACATTAGGAGTATATAAGAGATTCTTTGTAAATTGATTGGGGCCTTTGTGCCTTTTGCCTTTTGTAAAAACGTGGGTAATTGAGAATATTCCACTCATAATTGGCTATTTGGCAGCAAACAATTGGATGCAAACTTTTGAAAAAGTGAATATATTGAAAGTGAGAGAGGTTGCAAACATTTTACTATAGATCCCTTTTACAACGGGCTGTTCATAAAGATTAAGACCATGAGAATCAATTACATTATTGTTATTGACATCAAAGAATAACGATATGCTAATGGAATTTCATAGTATGATTCAGTGATTTCTTTCTTTTTCATTAGATTTCTATACTAATCAACGGTTGAGCCCGTAGGATTATGTTGACAAACCGTGACCATAATTTGGGACAATTGTTCCATTAGTTTTCCCAGGATCACCATATTAGTTGTCTTTGTGGTCTTTACCTTATATGTGCTTACCAATTGAGACTTGAAGCATAATTGGATTAATAATTAACTTGCCATCAAAATTGATAAATAATAATAGATTGATCTCCACTTCATAGGGTAAAGCTTCAATTAATTCACTATATCACATTGTCTCAATCTCACTAAAATAAATTTAATGGAGCTCTCAACAGTCTTAATGCAGTCAATTGTTGCTTTATTAATGCATTTTGTACTCCATTTTCCTTTACTACTAGGCAAAGTGGACACAATAGCTGATAGTGGGGTATGAGGAATGATTCTTTTTCACCCAGCTGTATGACATAAACGATAGAGAATTAAAGGAAAAGGCGTTCACTTCAACAATCAAAAAAGGGTAACCATTATATGCATCAAATATTAAAGCATAAAGATATATTATTTGGTTCTGTTAAGTCTATATAAAGAAAATTGACAGACAAACTACGATTTAGCTATTGTAGCATTCTCCGTTTGGGAGTTCATAAGGGAAGGGAAGGGAATAGAATAGAATGGCATGATCATAAGGGAATGGAAAGGAATAGAATGGAATGGAATGTATTTAAGTAAGAGAAAGGAATGGAAAAGAATAGAATGGAATGGAATTAAATAACATTGATTGAATGTTTTAAAATAAAGGAATGAAAAGGAATGTAATGTAAGTAATTTTGTTTGGGAGCAACATGAAAGGAATGGAATGGAATCATTTTATAATAATATTACTATTAGACTCCTATTTTAAAATAAAGAGTTGAATATACAGGGGTATTTTGAGAGTTTTAGTAAAAAAATCATTAAATTTAATTTCATTCCCTCCAATTCCTCCCAATTTTGAGGGGAATGAAAAATTGAGGTTTTAAGATAATAGAGAAAAATGAGTGTTCTCTCCTACCCATTCTATTCCCTCCTACTTAAACTCTCAAACAAGGGAATGAGTTTTCTATTCCCTCCATTAAAACTCTCAAACAAGGAAAGATAAGAATATTCTAAAATGATTCTTTTCATTCATTCCCATTCCATTCTATTCCCTCCTTCCAAACGAAGCCTAAGAATCATTTTAGAATATTCTTCCCTTCCCTTGTTTGAGAGTTTTAATAGAGAGAATGGAAAACTCATTTCCTTGTTTGGAAGTTTAAGTAGAAGGGAATGGAATGGATAGGAGGGAACACTCATTCCTCTCTATTCTCTTAAAACTTCAAATTTTCATTCCCCCGAAATTGGGAAGAATAGGAGGGAATGAAATTAAATTTAATGATTTTTTTACTAAAACTTCCAAAATACCCCTATATATTCAACTCTTTATTTTAAAATAGCGGTCTAATAGTAATATTATTATAAAACGATTTCATTCCATTCCTTCCATGTTACTTCCAAACAAGATTACTTATATTCCATTCATTTTCATCCTTTTCCGTTCCTTTATTTTAAAACATCCAATCAAGGTTACTTAATTTCATTCCATTCCATTCTTTTCCATTCATTTCCCTTACTTAAATACATTCCATTCCTTTCCATTCCCTTATTATTATTTCATTCAATTCTATTTCATTCCCTTATGAACTCCCAAATGGAGCCTTAGTGTCACAACATTCCATCCAATATTCACAATCTAGATTGGATTTTGACAAGTAGCCAGGAATTTCCATGTCTATTGAAGAAGAATAGCTAGTAGACACAAATATGACATGGGTCTCATCGCATCAGATTACCATCAGCTCATCTAATGCATAAAGTATATTCCACAAGAAGAAGGCAAGTAGTACTCCTAGTTCATGGTGTCATGGCATAAAGAAACAAAATGCCAATGCTAATCAAACTGATTTCTCTATCATGATAGATTTCTATCAATAAATGCACTATCTCTTGCTGATATTTCCAGTCATTTCTGTTTCAACTATATCTTCTTATTCTTGCAAGTACCTAAAAAAATTAATATGAAGCGTGTCCAAGTAAACTGAATATTGTATACAAAAAGGCTTGGTGCTACAAATTACAGTCTAAAAAATCAAGAGTAGTTTGTCATATACAAGAAGTCTTCCTACAAATTACATTCTAATAAATGAGGCCAGTCTCAATAAGACAGGAGACTGCCCAAACTCCTAAGCAGTAGTCCATTTATATAAAGATTTTAAGAGCAAATATTTCAATGTGTGTAGAAAGCTCCTGTCAATCTGATTTGTTTCTTTTTCACCAAATCCAATGCTACTCAAAGTGGGACAGCATAAAAAATTAGAGTACTTTTGTGAACGCGAACCTTGAACTAATCTCTTTATCTTACTAGGCATACACTGTAGATCAAGCAAAATACGATGATGAAGAGGATGTATCGGCCAGAACCTGCAAGTACAGCAGAACTAATGATCAAACATTCCAATATAAGGTAGAGTTTTTGGGAAAAGAATATCCCATCAAAGCTACCTCAAGTTGCTCTTCAGTAAACGAATTTTTCTGAATGTCCCATGTATCTGCATGTGTTCTCCGGAACTCTGCGACTGCTTTTGTAACTGTGGATTTCACAGGTGATGGCTCCCCCCCAAAACAAGCCAGTAATATAACATGCTCGGGCAACCAACTGAAACAAAACAGTGAATATTTTTAATTTTACAAGGTAAAAAAAAGTAATACATCATTCTGGGTGTGGGTCAAACAATATCAAAAATCAAAATCTTTTAAAATCCTCAACCTGTGTCCCATCCCTCAAGCAGACCACATCACACAAAATTGAAAGTCATGAGATGATTCCTACAATCTAATTAAGTGCCTCACATTGGACAGTGAACAGGCAATCAGTTTAAACATTAGACCTTGGCCAACCCAAGAGCAGTTCAGCTCCTCTTCAATCTGCTAACTTTAAGTCTGGTGTAGTTGATGGCTCTAAGGAGAACATGTTACTACAGTCTGGTGTAGGTGTCTCATTTATCAAATTGACAATTCTTCAGGCAAAAGCAGGTGCTGAATTATTAACATGTTCAACATTTCTTGTAGTTCTTTCTTTTCTTTTCTTTTTTTTTTTTTTTTTTTTTGGAGAGGGGGGTGGGGGGGGTTGGTGTTGTAATACTACTGTGTTGCATGGATATTGGATTTCAAATATCCATGTAATACCAGTGTACTTTAAGTAGGCGCTATGAACATCTTAAAATGCCCATACAGCAAAATTAATTGAGACACCATCAGATATAAGCATGCCTTTCACATTTAAAAATAGAAGCATCTAATTATGTCCATATTTGTGCTCTTGTAATTTAACATTTCAAATTGCTAAAGAATTAAAATAATGACAGATATAGTGGAACTTCAAGTGTATGTTTCCAGTAATATAATAACTCCACTTCTGATTGATAATATTATAGTTATTTTTCTACGTTTAAACAAATAGAACATAATATGTGTGCATCTGGCCGTGCATATATGCATAAGTGCATGTCTGAGTGCATGTATATAAACTTTTATTTGGCCAGAAATACGCAATGTATAAACCCATTGGTAAAAGGTGGCTCAACTTTATCCTTTCTGGTGTTGAAGAGGACCAAAGAAATACTGTGTGCATCTGGCCATGCATATATGCATAAATGCATGTATAGAAAATTTTATTTGGCCAGAAATACACATTGTATGCACCCATTGGCAAAAGGTGGTTCAACAATATCCTTTCTGGTGCTGAAAAGGACCAAAGAAAAAGGCTAAGTTTAACACATGAATATTTGGGGAACTCATTTCTATAACATTTTCTTCAAACCATTTTACATTTTGCACCATTGCAGATAAAATCTCAAGGTCAAAAAGTAGCACTTAGTTTATTAAATGACCTAAATGTTGACCAACACCTTCTTTAGTCAAAAGTCACACTTTTGTTTCTCACAGAGACAACTTATGAGAGACAGCAATCCACTAAGTGAAAAAAATTTCCAGCATTTCAGAAGAATGAGGGCATCCATCGTAGTCCTGATTCCCTGGATACTTGTCCAATTAACAATCGAAGTTTACACACTCATGGGTTCTCAGGATTCAAGTTTGAATTTAAAGACACAAACAGGCCCATATTGGTTGATCATAGTGCTTTTTATTTATGTAAGTTTGCAACCTTTCTAATAGAATGTTTAATACCAATGGATCTTAACACATGATGCTACCTAAGTCCAACACAATAGCAGCTTCATCAATCATGCATAATGAAACTCGTAACACAGTTCTGCAAACAAATTGTAAGATCAATTTTTTACTATAACATCATAACACACCTGGGCATATCATAAGGGGATGATAATACACAAGCTGTCAGAGCAAGTACAGGACCATGAATAGAGGCTACAGATTGACCACCACTCATATTCCTGCATTTTTTAAATTACCAAACCAAAGATCAGAACATAAAATCACACATTGGAATGCCTAGTTTTAGAACTTAATACATGAGTAATAAAAAAATGTAGGATGCACACTCTTAAATACATGGATTCATACGTGTACTCACTTATTAATTACATGGGCAAATATGTGTTATAAATATTCATAAATGTCATAAGGCATAAAAATGAGAATTTAAATCCCATGCAAGATATAGGAATGTCATATTTGATGCTGCATACAAAATTTATATGCCAAAAAGATTGCACACATCATTCATACTGATTCCAACGGGTGATAAAATTAACTATCAAGGGAAAATTTAGGTCCTATACACTAAAAGATAAGATCTGATAAATTAAATACGCAAAATAATTTTCATTATATGGCTATCCAAAAGGGGAATCATTTAATAAGAGAAGAATCTATAACATATTGCATCATGATTATTAGGGTTCATAGATGAGTTGGCAAATCCTAGTGCCAAAACATACCAGTTTAGATTGCATCAATAGAATTGAGTTAGTATTGAGTCTGTGTAAGAAGCTTCTTAAGGGGATGATATACTCAAAGATAGTGAATTTATGATATTTTGCCCGTATATTTTACACCATAATGAATCTTTGGGTAAAACTTATTTTATTGGAAAGTAGTCATTTGGGCTTCAAAACAAACACAAATTTGACCCAATTTAGATTTGAAATGAGTGAGATATGGCCATTTGAAGTTGACATAACTACACTGTCTCCAAGATTTTGCACGACCCTCGCTAGACTGAAATTGCCACAAATAGTAAACTGACTTTGAACTTTGAAGGTCTGACGACATAACCTAATGATTTCCTATATGAAACAAACCCTTGTCGCACAATTAAGAGCAGAGAGACTGTCATTCTAAGAGCAAACCCTCTTGAGCTTAAACAATTAGAAACCATCTCCCTTGAGTTTTCTCTTTGTGAGCTCCTTCCAGAGTTTCTCTTAGTGAGTTTCTCATTCAAACCACACAAGTTGTTAACCCTTACCAGTGAGTTCACTACTCTATCCCTCCAAAGAGTCCTTTGAATTACTGGAGTTCCAATGGTTGCGGCCAGTTGAGTTCATTCATAGTGGGGATTTCTGTAGAAGAATCCCAAAGTTCTGGGTCTACTATAGTAGGAGGCGAATGGGTTGTTTGTTGAGGTTACATAAAAGTCTAGGACTACAAAGGTCTTGTGAATTTAGACTTAATGTAAATATTTCTTTATAGGGAAATTTCTTACAGATAGGTTGCCATGGAGTGGTTTTTCTTTTGAAAAGTTCTTCAAAAGTTTTTCATTTCACCACCAAATCCATGTGTCTTTTGTTAAAATAATGGTTAAATAATTAAATTTATCATTTCCTAATAACTTAATTTTGAACAATCGGTAATTTATCACCTTTATTGCTTTTGGATTTTGGTGTTACCATGGTTGTGCAATCTATCAAATTGTTAACTCTAGACTTAACCAAAAATTAGTCAATTCATAATCTACTGCTTATGATGTAGAAAAGATAGTACATGCCTTCTTGGAGCAGCAGGGGCGCTGGAAATCACAACACAAGATAAAAGGAGGGTGCCAGTAGAGGGCATCGGGGTGACAGTGTTGGAATTGCAGGAAATTTAGCAAATTGAAAGGAAATGGCATTCTGATCCAGACTCATAACAAGGCCATAAGCGTCACCTAAATTTAGGCGAATTCCTTCGTTAAGGCCCCGAAAACAGTATTTTTGCTATTTATAGTAATATTTGTTTTTCCTTAATAACTTTTAGTTTAAAAGTCAAAATAAGGTCTCGTCTGTTTTGGGACGACCCTTAAGGTCAATAGTTTATGATTCTACATTTAACTCAATTTTGCCATTTTTGGTAAATTTCAGTATTTTGTCACATAATCGCATAATAAGTGTGAATTAGGGTTTTAGACGTTTTTCTCAATATTTATATGTTTTGTAGCCGTCAGAGGCAAATCAGACTATTATCAATAAACATAGACTTTTGTCAAATTATTTCTCTGGTGGATTCCAATTATCTTCTCCTTGTGGATTTAGGGAAACCCCTAGTGGATTCGAGGTTTACCACCAAAAGCTAATAGCTTAGTTTTTGTTTCATCAAGAGAGCATCGTGTGTACTTTCTTCAGGCTTCCGCAACATCAGCTTAGGTTATTGAGGTCTAAATCAGGTTTTTTCACTGATAAAGTTGAAGATTTGAAGGCACTAATAAAACCTATCACAGATAGCACATGTTCCATGGAGCATTCATAATTCTACTAAAGTCTTTTTTTTTTAATGTTCCCTAGTTTCAATTTCCATGAAACAAGAACTTTATCAACACAGAGAAATTATATATGAAAGCATGCAGATTGGAATTTAAGGTATACTAAATGCATGCAAGACATGCAGGTCCTAAGACTGGACACATGAAGGCTGCATGCACAATGCATTGTCCCTTGTTGGAGAGGTACATCACATTAATTATAAACTAAAGAAATTCAGAAGCCCAAAAGATACCTTTGCTTTCTCTTCTCTTGAAGAGCAATTGCATCCTTGTACGCTCTATCACGGAAATCTCTTACTAGGTCTTCATCCCCATCCTTCATTAAGCCTGCTAGAACTGCTGCAGCATGCTCTCTTACCTAAGCCAGAATTAAAAAACAATATATAAGTTGAAACTTACAAAATCCTATCCCTTTACCAAGGACTCTGGTCTCTTACAAAAGTCATAAGGTCTTCCTAAAAACTAAAAGACTTCCGGCCTTGTGTTCTTCCAAATACAAATTTAGGTCCATGAGATCAGCATTCTTAATAAATACCACCTCCATCTTTTGTGAAATATCAAATACGAATTCAGGCAAAACAAGGATTATATCACCATATTTCACTTTATTTTTCAATTAATTATTCAGCCTGGAACTTGCCTCCACTTGGATGTCTTTAAGTAGCTTCTCAACAGTTCTCCAGATTTTTTGTTTCTCTGTACGTGAGAGAATGAAAGTGTGCCTGTCAGAAAAGAATGTACAACTTTATTTGCATCTTTGTTATAACAAATATTCCAACTAAATATTGCTAGAATTCACTAATACAAGTTATCATCCTGTCAAGATAAGAGATCACATGAACCACAATAGGAAGAGCTAATTTAAAATAAATAAATAATGTTAAACCTTCACTTATAATTTAAATGCATGTACAAATGCACATGATAAAAATTAGGACACACTAGAACTGAATTCAATTTAATTTTAACCCTAATGTAATTACGAACACACAGGAAAAAAAGAAGGAAAAAAATGGGCTAGTTCTCCAGAATCAGAAGGCTCATATTATTAGGAATACATGATGTGAAAGAAAACCCTGTATGTACCATACCTATGCATGAAAGTTTGCAGATATGTCAGCGTAGCAGATCTCGTTCGCCAGTTAGAATCATTAGCTGAAGAAAGAATCACAGATACAGCTTCCTGGAGATGGGGTTCCCAGAAAATCCTCCATAGTAGCAATTCAAAAGCTGACTTAGCCAATGCTGACAAATCTTTATTTAATGTTTCCTTCAAAAAGCAAATAACATTCTCAGATTTGGTATTGTGATGCCCAATCAAATTGGCATCATGATGCAAACAAAATATTGAAAAGAATAAAGAACATCTTGAGCGGGTTTTTTCTCTATCAAATTTCTCCTAACTATTAAAATGTGATTTAAGAGCATGTTAAGTCATACACGTTAAACATCAGAAAGTTCCATAAAATTATATTATGATATGCCTTTTGTGATCATCACAAATGAAATGCTTGAAACTGGTTAGTGTAGATAATTACCCCTTGAGAAATCTGTATATAAGGATATCCATGAGGATGAAGATCTATAAGACCAAAAATTATAAATTACAGCAAAAAAATTATACTTTTGCCTCCATAACATTTATTAATAATTTCACAAGTTTACTGACTGCATAGAGATTGTGAGAGAGACAGGGAATTGAAAAGATGACTAGAGCAGCTAATAGCAAACAAATCTGTTATTCTAGGTGCACTCATTTGCAAATGGAAATTCTTCATGATTTAGGAAACAAATATATCAATACCATGAAACTCCTGCCCATAACTGAACAATAATTACTTTCGAACTGTTAAAAATTGCATAATGGTCAACTACCCCTATTAGCTGCTCAAGAATAAATTGATAGGGACATATATGAAAGCAGCAGACAACACTATTGAACTTTAGAACCAACAAGAAACCTCAAATGCAGGTTAGTCAAGTAATATGAGGAATCAAATTTCTACTTACCTGCAAAGAAATTACGGGATAAAGAAGTCCCACAATTACATCTAGTAAACATGAAGATCTTCCGGACTTCAAAGATGAGATGATAAAATGGAATAGCTACAAACATTAGGAAAGTAAATATTGATCAATTAAAGATTCTACAATTTAAAGACATTCCATTAGGACTTATTCTTAGAATACATACCGTTTCCATCCATTTCACATCATCTTGTGAATGACCATTCAACTGCACGTCTGGAGCACTTATATCTCTTGAAGTCTCCAAAGTGACACTGTGGCTTGCATTTTGAATATTCATTAACACTTGAGAAGCTCGTTCTGTTAAAAGCTCAATCCAACTTTCCATAAGTTGGTTATTGACATCATTGTTTCCCCCTTCATGTGAACGATGATTATCAGACAATGCATAAAGCCGAATGTTGGAGCACAATACAGAAAGAGTGACACCTATAGTTTCCCTTACCTGTCCCACACAAAAAGGTAAATTCAAAAGCCATGCAGCAAAACATGACCAGAAATATAAGCCCTTACATTATTTGCTAAAGAAGGATTTGGAAATAAAAATAAAGTTACTCCTTTTTTTCACCCATGAATACCTACAAAAATTGTTCCCTTTCTTTCTTTTATGTAACTAGATAAAAGACAATAGAGATGAAATGTTTTACCACTTGCCAGAATATAAGTACAATGAAGACACAGAAAAAGGCTAAGATAACTTTTTAAAAACATAATAGGATCAAACACAGTACTTATTTGAGTAATCTCCACTTGATCTCTTTTTTGTCTATTGACCATTACCTCAATTTCAAATTCTGGTTTATATTTGTTTCTGCTCTGACTAGAAGATTAAGAAAAGAGAAACAGGTAGATGGTATTATTCCAGGAATGTGGTGCGTCTGCACATACAAATCTAGATTTAACATTGGAATTGCTGTGTTTGAGATTTTTCTAATAGAAGTTTAATTAATTTTAGAAATTAAAAATAAAGAAAAGGTTATACAGAACCAACATTTAATCAGAAAAATTGGTGACATTTATATAAAAAGATGAATTCTTACTTGGGCAGAGGAATGGCACATATTACCAAGAAGCTCCTCTAGCAGTTTATTGTGGAGTTGTACTTCACCTGCAGCCATTTTCTGTGGGGATATTTCTATAAGGGAAGCTGATAGAAAAGCATAGCGCTTGGCAACTATGGTGGTAGTTACTTTTGGAGGTAAAGGTGTTGCTAAACAATCTAGGATTTTTTGCCTCAAAAGAGGAACTCTTGTTCCATATCTTCCTTTTCCACTAACAGCATAACGTATGCAAGATGCCCACTCAGGTATAGACTCAACTGATTGTGCTAAAATGATATTCTGCAACTGGACCATCATCCAGCTGTCCCATGCTCCTAAAATACCATTGACATCAGAATGTAATATTCCTGCAAATGCCTCAGCAGCAACACACTGCTTAGACCTCTCCTGGGCATTTGCAAACTCCTCCAATGTACTTCTAAGTGCCAATAAAACAGACATGCCACATTCCTGCACTAGCCGTTTAAAAATTCGTGCAAATTTTGAATAAAAGGAATTACTATCTATTAAAGAGATCCAACTAGGAGTACGTGGCCATGAAGCTGAAAAGTCAAAGTAAAAACGAGTAATGGATTTGTCTGTTAGGCTCTGAAAAATAGAATTTCCATTATTTCCTCCTGAAGATGTGCTTTCAGTATCAGTGATTATATGAACAAGAGAGAGACTATTCAATGTCTCATTAAAAAAACCGTCTTCTTGAAAAATTCGAGTCAGAGCTCCTTCAAGGGATGATTTAGTGTTTCCCCATAAATCATCAGAAAAGAGAGGCTGTTCCTCAGCTGAGAATTTGTAAGGAGATTCTTTTAACAGTGTATTTAGAGCTGAGATTGCAAGTATTCTTGTTTGAGGAAGTTGACATTTTAAACTCTTCAAGAAATGACCTGAGAAGGTGTGAAAATGAAAACACATTTAAAAAGTTAGACTAAGACAGTTCAGTTAATCAACTGTGCTAGTGCTCTGAAGAAGAAGAAGAATTTGTGCTGACCAGCAGTATCACTCAGGATTACTGAAGAGGAATTCAGGTAATTCCTAGATGTCATAGCCAAGAGGAGTAGAACTCTATTAGCCATCAGATTATATCTGACAAAAGCAAAGAAAAAATTAAGCCATATCTAAAAATCTGTACAAATTTAGCATGTAGGAGACTATAATATCTACAAATGCAATGTGTCCACTAATTGATTGGTGTTTGTATCACACATAAAAATGGTTAAAACAAATAAGAGGAGAGTCAAACAACTTCAGCTCAAGAGAGAAAACATAATTTAACAAAAGAGAAGAAGCAAATTATCAGATATTTACCGCCAATGCAAACTGCTCGAATCAGAACCCAAGGAAACAATCTGGGAAACCAAATTAGCAAAATCTGTTCCATCTATATGATAATCTGATGTCCTGAAAATGCTTCTAGATATCCCAGAGAAGTGGATGTTGTATGTGACAAAAAGCTGTTGGCACTCAGATATTAGCATTAAGCAACAAGAAAATCACAGCTGCAGATTTTAAATCATCCAATTGATATTTTACCTCATTGATTGCTTTCTGGGCTTCTAGTGACTCATGATGGGAGCTTCAATTAGAAACAGACAATCACAATATGAAAATCTTAATAAACTCAATCAGTGAGAAAACAAGGTTTTTTGAAGTTTTTGGTCCAAAAAAAGAGGTTACCTCAAAAGAATCCCCCGGATGAATGAACAAAATGATTTTGGATCCTGGAATGAAAGAAAATAAATAAGATAAAATTACTTTTCAATATCTTTCTTAAGTGCATTGTCCTGAGTGACTACCATTGCCAAATTCTTGAAAACCGTTTTTGAGGCAAGGACTGCACAAGAACCTAGCACCACATGTTCAGATGACTTGGAATCCTGTAGGTTCTCAGTAAGTGAGAGAACACACTTTGAAATCATAGATGGCCATCTCTCGATCATCTTTAACAGAGATTTTCCAGCTAGTCTGAGCACCATATCGAAATTTAAATTAGCTATTATGAAACACTACTGTAAACACAGAAAACATTAAGCATGACTTGATAAGAAACCAATGCCATAGAACTAAAACCCAACAAGGGATATATTATTAGTTTAAGAGTAATGTCCATATGATATGTTTGACAAAGGCAATGACATGATAAACAAGTTGAGCACTTGACAGGGTTATTCTTTGCTGCTCTGCCACATAATATTAGAGATATTTCTGACGCTTCTCAATTCTTCATTCTATCAAGAGTTTTAGGCTTCCAACAATAGGGTAGAACTTTTATGGATGCCACCATATTGAAGTGATGCAGAAATAGAAACACATTTGAACTGCTACCGTGTGTGAGATTATAATCAGACTCAATTTAGTCAATGGTTTAATTTTCTGCAGATTCTGGGAAAATTAACCTTTTTATTCAATTCAAATTTTGTAGTAAAGCTTGGTGTAGGACATTTTTAAGCTTCTGAAAGTCACAGAAGTGTTCCTTAAGTTTTAAGTTAATCTAATGGATGATTCTATTAGGTAGTTGTCAGCTTCCGTCTCCCAGCAGAATGGGGAAAAGTTCGAGTCTAAATAAATGATGCATTGGACTTGAATAAATGTTACATTATAGCACTCAAATTGAATGAAAGGTTTCTGTAAAAGATTGATCATGTAGTAGGGTCATAATAGTTTAGTGGACTTACCTGCGAACGGTTCCATAGTTGTGCAAACTGAGCTTAAGAAGATCATCAATTAAAAGAATCACATGGTTTGATGGATAGAAATTCCCCCTTGCACAAAATTTATTATAGGATGACTTTAATGCTCTCCACATACTGTGCAAGTATGCCTTATCAATAAGGTACCACCTTGGTCTAAACAGACACAGAAATTCAAGGATTATTAGCTTAGAAATAGATGCATAGTTCATGTGACAAGCTGACCAAATGGTTGGATAATTCACCTTCTCTTTCCTTTATAATTTGATGACACAATAAAATTTATCGGAGGTTCTTTAATGGCAGCAGACTCCAAATTCCAAGCCTCCCCAGACCAATCATCGTACCAGCATCTTCCTGTGACACATAAAAAAGGAGGAAAGAAAAGAAAAAAAAAAGGTGAGACAGGAATTAGAGGTGGAAGGGAGGGGGATGATACTTTTCATTGCTAAAAAATTTCAATATATTTAATTCATCCAGATGCAGTATCCATTACCATGGTTTCCTAAAGCATCCATAATACGAATAACAAGTATTAATAGGATGCTGTCATCTGATTTTTCCTCTAATAAGTATCTGCTCGATTGAAAAAAATGAAGAGGGAAAGAGAGATCAATAAAATTCATAACCACCCAAATTGAAGGAGTGATATGAAAAACTGAAATTTAAACATTACTTGCAGGCAGCATGTATGACCTCTGTAGCTTTTTCCCGTAATTCAGTGCTGCCAACACTTGAACCTGTTGCTCCAGCTATTAAGAAAGAAGCATGATCTGGATCTTCAACTGTGCCATTCCTGGAGGATGGATTGAAATCAGGCAAGCAAGACAAAACACCTTGCAATGAAGAATCAATGCGTAAAAGAGTCACTTTTAAGTGCTCATTCCTGTCTCCTGGGTGAAAAATTGCATGCAACTGTCAGATTTTGAGTTTATGCACACACACAAAAACATAAAAGGGAACTTATTCAGTATACATGTATGTCACTACTGTGAAGAAATGTATGCATAATTATATAGGGAACTGGCATTTGTAGCAGAAAACACTCCTTAAAATATTTGGATTAGACTCAATAAAATGAAAGCAAGACATAAAACCAGGCTTCTAACTCAAAAAGAACATAACCTCCTCAAAGTAAGAGATTCTTTTACAACTAAATCTGCCCAGGATAACAGAAAAATTATGCAAGGGGATGAATATATCAATCACCTGGGCCAGAATGGATTCTAGCTTGGCATATTCTATAAAGATCATCCAAAGCTGATTGGAGATGGAGGTCCAAAAGTTCATTTGCAAACCGGACTTCATCATCACTTGGAATATGCCACTTGGGGGGCATCACTGGTTCACCACCAGTATAATCTTTTGTGCTGATCCAATCCTCTAGTGCAGCAGCATCAGGGTGAGACAAAATGCTCCTAGCAAGCCAGAGCTTTATATTTTTTTCATTTGAAGGTAAAGACTGAAAAGGCAAGAAGACTAAATACAATTATGAATTTCAATGAAAAGATTAACATACTTGTACTGATCAGTAGGATAATAGCGTGTCAGGCTTTTCAGAAGTGATCGAAGAAGAGAATCACCAGCACTATTGACCTGTCATATTACCAGAAACTTTACAAACTAAAGTAAAATTTAATGTATGCAAAGAATTATCAGACTATTGTGCAGTATTTTCAGTAAGAATCCCATTAAGACAATTATTCATTAGTACAAACAATTCTCAATATGCACATAAATCAGTTAACCACAGCCCATTACAAGACCTTCCAAGATGGTGAGTCAAAAGAAGAAGTGATAGCTTCTTTAAATTGATCCTTGTAACGTAGAAGTGCAGGACCTCCATAACTGATGGCAATTGATAATACTTTCAGTCGATAATTAATTGTTGTTTCAAGAGCTGGAGAAAGTGTGGGTTTTGCCTGAAAACCAAATACCTAGACTTTAACAAAAAGAATCTAGTTGCAACATAAAACTACATAATAAAACACAACAGAAGTACCTTGATTGAAATTGAGGCATTGGAAATTTCTCCTTCTTTAAATCCCATAACTGGTGTATCTTCTAAGGAGTTTATAACAGACAACAAAAGTGGCTCAATTAGGTGAATAACCGCCTCTTCTCTGTTAGAATGGATGCATGCACTGCAAAGCAGTCCAACCTCCTCAATTGCCCCAGGAAGAGTATTGGTCTTGACAAACTTGGAAATTTTTCTCAAAGCCTGTAGGTTTTTTGGGGAAAATTTTAGACCAATATCTTAGCCCAGCATTCTAAGGATATAAAACCATCACACCTGAGTACTTAAAGCCAAGAACTGAGACCTGATCATACAGTGATTTTGAAAGTCTCCCAAGCATTATTTCAAGCATGCAATAGTAGTAAGAACTGTACTCAACCAGAAAAGTTCCTGATGTTGCTGGTGAATGTAGGCCTTCATTCCTGCAGCACCAGTAACCAGTTATTCCAATATTTCACATAGGGAAACTGATGATAATGTTAATCCAATTTAATTAGATTGATGATTATCCAGGAAACATGCAAGACATGAAGATATGGAAACTGAAGTCCATTACTTACAGAACACTGCTCGGCTCCAAGTATAAAAGTAAGGAAAATAGGCGAGATAAGAACTCGTCCAGCCACTGAGAAAGGCTGATTCGCATGAATAACAACCCATCTATATTATCATCCAAAGAAGCCAACTGCAGTTAAAAGCCAATTAATGAAACTGTTTATTCAAAAAGTAGGGGCATGAACCACATCTGCTTGAATGTTGAGGGCTGATGTGCTTACATTGGAAAATATAGAACCAATTAATTGCATAGTCGCCAAGGTTTTTGGAGGATCATTGGCATCCATACCAAGTAATGCATTGGACAATGAAACCATCAGAAGATTAATGAACACAATCCCACCATCAGGATGAACAGAGTTTATTGAGGAAGATGATAAGGACATGAGTAGTAGTGAACGCCCAACATATGCTATGGACACCACAGCAACTTCCAACTGGTGGGTGGCAGTCATCTGACTAGACATAAAATATGGTAAACCAGAAGTTAATTGGACCAAAAAAAAAGGAGAAATAAAAAATTCAAAAGGAGTAAATCCAATTAGCTCTTAATGCTTTCAAACGCAAACAACACTAACCGTTTCCAATGCTATATAATATCGAGATGCCACAAAAGGAAGAACCAAGGAGGGCTCCACAAAGGACAAAATAGAAGTTGCAACAGCAACTGTCTCAGAAAGATATTTGTCCTTGCTATATTGACCACGATCAATTAACTTGAGCACCACTTTCACAAATTTAGTCCTCTCTGATCTTCCCAGATACAGTTCGGCACGTCTACTGTTATTTGGATTCCTATAATAACAGCAATTTGGTAGAAATAGCAAAACAATATGCTCAACACTGAGGAGAACATGTCTAGTATAATTAGGCAGACAAATTCTTACTGTTGTTCGTGTTTTAGGCGCTTCTTGAATTGAGTTACCAAATGAAGCAAAAAACGCTCCAATGAATAAGTCCATTGACCACCATTAGAAGGATGATAATATCTATGACAAACAAACACCAGTAACAACTGATGAACAGAATTTATGAATGGTTTATATGCTACGAAAAGACAATAATAAAAGCAGAAATATGTTAGTAAACAAACTGTTCCAAAAGGTTGATGAATGTCTCAAGTTGTTCTTGCGCTGAACCATGAGGTTTTAGTAGATACACCTGCAATTGCAATTATAGTTATATAGCATAATAATCTCTAAGGAACCACCCTTGTGGGTATCACTTAATGAACATGGTAAATTCTAGGCCATATTATGTCAGCCTTACAATTGATTTTGCAATGGCCTTCATTCGGGTAACTGTTTTATTGGAGAACAAGAAACTTGTGTTTTTGGGAACACCAAGAGGAAAAGGATATGATTCACGTCCATTTGCTACTGGAACCTGTGATTTCCAATTAGAGCATGAAATCTGTTATGGAATCCAAATGGCAATAAAAAATAAAAAAGGCAAAAATGCCCAAGATCAAACAGACAAAATTCAATGAAATGGTATCTTGATGTTGTGAATGCATGGTGAGTTGAAACTTGAAAGCTCATGTTTACTATACATGCAGCTGCTGAAAACTAAATTCCATTTAACCTTCTGATGCAAAACATTTATAATGAAAGGATCAAAGAAATTTAGTAAAATTGGTTAAGTATCTTAGTATAATCACAAGCCATATCAATATATAAATTACATCCAAAACATTCTACTTCCATTCCGATAAAGCTTCAGGTAGAAGTGAATCATACTCAACTATAGAACTTAAAAACCAGTCACCAATCATTTAATCTATTTACCAACACAGGTTCCACAATACTTGAAGATTTTATATTCTCACCTCAAACATATTTAAGAATCTACTGAAAAGTGTAGGTAAGAAACACTCCCAATCAATAAAGTTGCAATTCTTTATAGTACGAGCTATAACACCAGCCCATTGGCAATTCCAAAACTGGCAATTTGGTATCGAGTCCCATAGGTTTAAACACTCTTTAATCCATTCACTGCCATGTAAAGAATTGGAAGTTAATTTGACAGAATTGGTCACATCTGAAACCATAAAGAATAGAAGTTATATTTTTGCTTCTTACCATGAATAGAAATCTTGGTTGTCCAAATTTGTAGGAAGAAATAGTCTTACAAATCCAGATCCTTCAAAGGATGAATTATTCCATGGATTTTCGACTAAAGATCTGCAAGGTTGTTTGGTTAGATGGAAAGCAAAATAGAGCAACTTGAGAAACTGGGATATCTGACATTCCACATCTTATCATTCTAATGAAAACTAGAATTCACTAAGAGGGTAGGAGGATTGAACAAGCTCAAGCCTGGCCCTTCAAAGTCTTTTTAGGCTATATCGTTTTTGGTTCTTTAAATGTCAAAAGAACCACATCAATAGAGAGTATGGGTGTCAAATAAAGGTCAAGCCTGAAATGACAGAATTTTGACCTATTTGTTCTTGCAAAAGCTAAGGTCCATTTGATACGTGTGTTTAAACAACAGTTTTCAGTTTTTTTGGAAATACGTGTGAGTGAAAAAGTGTGTGAAAATACGTGTAATGTTGTTTAAAAACTGAAAACATGTGTTTGAACTCACGTACCAAACGGGGCCTAATTTTTAAACTATCATTTTTTTAAAATTTTCATGAAAGGATACGTAAAACAACATATTCCATGTGTGTGGCTAATAACACAAGAAAAAATCAAAAAGTCAACCAACAAATTTGACAACTATACATATATGCCTGATGTAAAGTGAAAAGCTGGAATGACTGACAAATCAAAACAACTAAAGGAGCAAACAGATGGATGGAGAAATTCTTTTTTAAAAAGCAGTAAGGATCTCAGATGGATGTCCAAATTTGAGGGAGCCTCATAGCAGTTACCTAAATTCAGACCATATGTCAAAGGCAGAACCTGGTGGGAAGAATCTCCGGCAGGATTGAACAAGAGAAGTAATAGTCTCAAAATGTCGAAGTTTTAATCTCAGCCCTTCTGGACCTGGATTTCTATTACATGTATGTAACTCTAAGTTAATAGTATACAAAGTTTTCAAATGCAAGAAGTATAAGACAGTATCATGTTATATTTATAATTACTATTATCTTCATTACCATGAATCATTGGTTACAAATTTAAAACCAGTGCACATTTCAAGAGCAAAAAAGGAAGCATTAAACAGTAATTTTATCAATCAATGTCCACATAGGCAATAAATTCAAAAGGTGTTTACATAACTCACCTTGTGAAATGTGTACTAATCAGAGTATCATAGAAAGGCCGCCACTGAACTTTCAATGACAATTTCTTGTGATACTTATTAAATAATTTGACTAATATAGTTCCCCATTTGACCTATCAAAACAAATTAAACCACAATAAAAAAACAGATCAAAAACAACTGCAAACATATACAAGAACTTCTATTTGTTTTTTTAATCCAATGTATTACCTGGGCATGAAGGTTGTTTTGTGATACATGAAACAATTCTAACCCAATTTTGACTAGTGTGTCAACATCTTCTAAAGCCACTTCACTTTCAGCATCTATGAAACTGCATCACAAAGAAATAAGTTAGATTGCATTCCTGTCATCAGCCCCATATGGTTTTGATAAGGTCTGAATCTACAAAGCATCCACTTCATCAAAGTGTTAATAGCTATTCGTGATAGAAGACCAACATAAATAGATGAGGACAAAGCATGACCATGTAAAAAACATAAACAGAACTTTACAACTATTTCTGAAATTGGCTTGTTCAATTGAAAGGTGAGATATATCCATTTGTGTTACATCCTTCAGCAGATATGGACTGTGACAAACCATGACATGCTATGTATGCCTATAAGCAGGTTTATATTACCATAAATTGTATCATTCAAGCATCATCTGAATACCCATTCCCTCCATAGAAGGCTAATATATTGAAACATACTAACAAAATAAAAGGCTACCCAATCAGTAGCTTGCTTATGTATCAATAAATAAGCAAGACTGCCCTCATTGTAACTAGTTGAATTTGAATCCAAGAAATCTACCTATGAGGTATTATTCCAAGAGTGAGTCTCTTGAAAAGCTAGTTCATTCTTTCTTTTCTCTAAGCAACTTAGCTTTCTAAAACATCTTTCATTTTCACCATCTTTTCGTCCATCATAAATTGGTATCAGAGCTTGAGATCCTTAGGATTCAAGTTCATTTGCAATTTGTTTCTTCATTTTCTGTCATCAAGATCCTATCTTGATTTCATTTTCTTATCCTCTACTTGTGAGCCTAAGGATTTGTGTAGATGGCACCAATAGTTTACAATAGAAGGAACAAGAAAGCTTCTGTAGCACATAAACCTGAGGTGCAGGTTCATCCCAGGCAATAGCCACAATTACACCAAGAAGGAAAACCTCAGGTGACATTGGAGCAGACTGTGGAACTGCTAAGGGCTTGCTACCTTGACTGAGAAAGTGAGAAGAAACTAGTATTATCATCCTAGAAATGATGATGAACCTGCTGAAGATGCTAAAACTGATGGTTCAACTTCAGTAACCTGATTGGTCAGCTTAGAGGAGGTGTTCCAACACAAGTGCCTGGTCCTCCAAGGGAAGAACCAAAATGGGAATCAAACTTCAAGATTGAGTTACCTAAGTTCTATGGTAGTTTGTATCGTGAAGAATTCATGGATTGGCTTAACCAAGTGGAAAGAATCTTTGATTTCCATGAGGTACCAGATTCCAAGAAAGTGAAATTGATATCTATCAAGCTAAAAGGGAGAGCTTCAACCTGGTGGGAACAGCTCCAAGTTCAAAGAGTTAGGAGGGGTAAAAGAAAGATCCAAGATTGGTGCAAGATGAAGTAGAAAATGGGAAACCAGATTCTGCCTTTCAATTATATGCAGTCCTTGTACAAACAACTGAATAATTTGAAGCAACATGACAATTTGGAAGAGTATACAGAGGCATTTTATCAATTGGTAGCTTGAGTAGACCTAAATGAGAGTGAAGAGCAGATGGTTGCAAGGTTCTTGAGTGGTCTTAAACCACCAATTCAAGATGTCTTATCTTTGTATCAACTGTGGACTATTTTTGAAGCTTACAATAGAATCTTGATGTTTGAGAAGCAACTTGCAAGAAGAGCTTTTGTGTAGTTCCAAGCTTTTGTGCAATTCCAAGCTTATGGTGGTGGCAGAAGTACCCGAGTCAGCACTCAAGGAAGGCCAACTACTAATAGTGCACAGCCTTTCAAGATTGACAGTGTAGGTCTGCCTTCAACTTCTAGTGCAGCCAAACCAATCCCTAATGTAGCATAAAGTTTTACATTTAAGTGCTACAAGTGTGGAGAAGCTGGGCACAAGGTCACAAATTGCAAGGAAAGGGGAATTAATGCTCAAGGCAAGGGTAAAGCTTTGATGATTGAAGGTTGTGAAGACTAGGAAGATGAAGAATTTCCAATATATGAAGAAGAAGAAGAAGAAATTTGTGATAGTGTATTGATAATTGAAGACAATAGAGGATGGGAATGTATTCAAGAACCCGTATATGATCAATACGTGGAAGAAGAAGTAGATGCTTATATAGAGGAAGAAGAGGATTTATCATTAGTAACAAACGTCTTGCAAGTTCCAAAGACAGAAATGGAGGATGACAAGTGCCTTAGAAGAAGTAGTTACGAGGATATGGTGTCACAAGAAGTTTTTAACAATCTTGAATCAAAGAATCAAGACCAGCCCCAACCACAAAAGCTATCGTGCTTCAAGAAAAGAGGTGAAGTTAGAGATTCTAGAAAGTGTTTAGTGTTCTTAATTAATGACTTTCAAGATTATGTTCTTTGTGTGACAACCATGGATGTTTGCCATCTCTTACTTGGGTGTGAAAGATTATGTCCATATCAAACCATTTTGGGTGGAAGGAGCAACACATCCAGCTTATACAAGAAAGGAGATCGTTACACATTGCAGCCAAAGAAGGGGAAAGCTAGTCTTAAACCAATGGTCAAAATGAAGAAAGTTGGATGCAAGAGCATCTACATGGCTGCTTACACTTGCAACCTTGACACAGCAACAGACCTTAATCTTTAGCATGATGCAGTAGCTTAATACAGCAACTAATGAGAATGCAGATCAGTGGAACTACCGAATCATATGCATATCTCCAATAGTTTCAATGTGCATCACTTGCTGCCCTGTCATGCACCAAATCATCTTACAACTAGCCAGACTTGAGGACAAGTGTGTTCCAAAGAGGGATAGTCCTGATGCAGTTCATTTTTAAAGCTAGTTGTTTACTAGTGCTTATGTTGTATGATAAGTAGATTCTGTCACTTGTAACAGAAAGTTAGTTAGTTGATAGATTGTTAGTGATAAGTGCAATAGCCTATCAGCTAGTTAGAGATGTTTGTTAAGTTTTGGCTAGTCTCATGGCAGCCACATGGTAGGTTCTCATAACTAAGTTTCTAGCCAATCAGCAGCTTGCTTATGTATCTATAAATAAGCAAGGCTGCCCTCATTATAACTAGTTGAATTTGAATCCAAGAAATCTACCTATGAGGTATTATTCCAAGAGCGTGTCTCTTGAAGAGCTAGTTCATTCTTTCTTTTCTCTAAGCAACTTATCTTTCTAAAACATCTTGCCTTTGGACCATTTTTTCCTCCATCATATAAGGCTTGCAAACAGGCCTTATCGTCAATAGTCATAATGATTGCTTAAAGACCCACATCAATTAACCCATCTTCTCCATAACAATACCTGTTAGAATATTGGCTTAGTTTGTTTGTAGGCCAGTACATCAGAGACCTAGGCCCATTATTATTACTTGTACAACACTCCAATTTCTTGTAGATCACCCATAAGTGTGCCTATAAGTATAGGCCTCTACTTGTACAGTTTTATATATAGAATTCTCTTTCGCTCTCTCTTTCTCTTGCTCTTTTAACATGGTATCAAAGCCACTTGCCCATCGCCAACCATCGTTTGGCTTAGCCAAACCCAACCATCATTTGTTCCAACACTACCAACCGTCGATCAGAACATTCACCACTAGCCACCATCTCAACATTGCTAATAGTCATTTCTCTAACATACGTGTTGTGAGGGATTTCACAATTCACTCCAATAACAATGGGCTTGGTCTGCGATCAAATGCTATAAAAGATTTGTGCTCCCTCATCCTTCACCAATTGGTCATTGGATGGATTGGTAAGGCACACGGTCCGACAAGTGGTATCAGAGCCAAGGTCATAGGTTCGAGTCATTGGAACCACATTGTGAGGGAGGGATTGTGAGGGATTTCACAATCCACTCCAAAATTAATGGGCTTGGTCTACGATCGAATGCTATAAAAGATTTGTGCCCCCTCATCCTTCACCAATTGGTCGTTGGATGGATTAGTAAAGCACACGGTCCGACACGTGTCTTCCATTCATCTATTTTTGCTGTTGAGCACTCCAATCGACAGATTTCTCAAAGAACTACCAAACACCAAAAGAATCACTTGGAAACAGCATCACATGTGCCTCACACGCTACCCAAAGAAGCTACCACAAACCTCACATTGTCCAACATGCATGTCTGTTGGAAAACATTATAAATTAGGATTAGAGGTCATTTTCTCTAACAAAGGTTGTGTTATGTAGGATCCACAAATAGGTCAGCTTCTTGGGACAGGCTGTAAATGTGGATGCCTATTCAAGCTCTCCTCTCTTCATATTCCAGATAGCCTACTTGCTTCTACCTCTGTATCATCGCCTTCTAGAGCCTCTAGCGCTTGCGTCTAGGTCATGCTTCTCTTTCACGAATCTTTCTAAGGGTCGGTTAGGGGCTGTGTACTTTGATCATATTCATTTCCAACTTGTAAAACAAACTGCTCTATCGGCTAATTACACTGATACTATATCTAGTGCACCTTTTGATAATGTACATTAATATTTGGGTGATTGCACAAATTCCCACTATAGGCAGTGCTCGCTACTTCATTATATTTGTTGGCGATTTTTCTCGTAACACATAGAATGGTCTATTAAAAAAATAAGGTGAATCTTCACAAAATTTATCAAGACTTTCATCAAATGGTTCATGCCCAACTCTCTTGTACAAGATTTTCTGATCTAATAACGCAATGGAATACAAAGAGTCCACCTTTCTTGAAATTTTACAACAAAATGGTACCCTTTGTCACCAATCCTATCCTAGTATCTCTCAAAAAAATGATCTAGGTGAACAAGCATAGACACATTATCAATACAATTAGAGCTTTCCTCATGTTTGCATCAGCCCCTGAAAATCTTTAGGGTAAAACAACACATCCTACCATCTACACCATAAATTGGGTACTCTCTCCCACTAAACTCAACAAATCCCCTTTCAAATTAATTTATGGGACCCCTCCTGATTATGACTCCAATAGAACATTTGGGTGTGCCTGCTTTGTCCTTCTCTAACCCCACGAGTAGACTAAGCTAGAAACCTAGAACCTCACTCTCATTTGTCTTGTTCCCTAGACACATAGGCTATCGATGTTATGATCCTAGTTCTAGGCAACTTCACATTTCATGTCCAATGGATTTTTGGAAGTTTGCTAGCATGTCTAGTTTTCACTCTTCCACTCTAGGCTACACCCCTCTTTTCACTCACACTTCCTTTACCTATATCCTGATTCTTCTGTTGAGACAGGTACTCCAAGCTCTACAAGCGACTCCACAATGATTGTTCCCCTTGAAGCTAACATGGCTATTGATCTGTCCACCTCCCGTCCTAATCTTTCTCCCCCTACTATCCTTAGGTTCTTCTTTTCCCCCTACTATCCTTAGGCTTTTCTTTTCACCCAGGTAAGAGCATCTCCTTCACACCTAAGTGACTCTCATTATTATACTACCCTTGCCACACTACATGAGCCTCACTCTTTTTGTGAGGCTCATACTCACCCTCTTTAGCAGCAAGAAATATCTAAAGAACTTAATACTCTTAATAAAACCCACACTTCTGGGCATAATAAGAAACAGTCTATTGTAGCTCACTCTAGTACTAACTACTGAGGCTGACTACTGTGCTCTTACTAATACCACCTTTGATCTTCTTTGGTTATGTAGGTTGATACAAGACCTTGGTGCACCTCAGCATGCTACTCTCTTATCTATTGTGACAAACAGAGTACTATTAAAATAGCCCACAATGATGTTTCATGAGCACACCAGACATCGAGATAGATTTCCATTTTGTGCAACATCACTTGCAACAGGTCATGCTCCGTCTTTGTCCTATTACTTCCACTGATCAACTGGCAGAGATATTTACCAGGCCTCATCCTCCAAACCGTTTTCATACTCTTGTTACCAAACTCAAGATTGGTCTCAAGACTACCACCTTGGGTTTGAGGGAGCATGTTAGAATATTGGTTTAATTTGTTTGTTTGTAGGCCTGTACATCAGAGGCCTGCGCCCATTATTATTGCCTATATAGCACCCTATTTCTTGCTGATCAATCATATGTGTGCCTATAAATATAGGCTAAATCTTGTTACACACTCCCTCTAAAATCCTGTTTTGAAAACACAAATGATGTGGTATTGTGTTCCATACACAGTGTGTAACTATCACTACACATAAATATATGTCTCTACTTGTACGGTTTTACAAACAAATATATAGAATTATATTCCGCTGTATCTCTTTCCCTTTCTCTTTTAACAATACTTCCTCCCAATAACTTAATTCTCAAATAATACTGATCACATCATAACACTTACTCAACAAAGCAACAACTTAAAAATTAAAAATTTAACCTCCTCTAAAACTAAAACACACAAACAAATAGTACCACTCTAATAGGGAAATGTCATTCAATTATTTATTGCAGCAGCGGTTAAGACTGTTGCTCTTTGCACAACAATCCATAGCTTAAAAATTAAACTCCAGACGAACAAAGACAACACTAAATTCAGAACTCAAAATAAAAACTGAAACTCAAATGCATTTATCAGAAAGTCAAAAGACGACATGCAAAATGGACACCACATAGAAAGGAAGAAACTTGGAACCCCAAAACAAAACAAAACAAATTAAGAAGCCCAAAAACGAGAAACTGAAAACTTACAGTTTGATGACAGGTATCCATGTGAGAGTTGCATAAACAGAATCAGGATCATCAGGTCGATACAACTCGTTGACAGTCCTCACTACCCTTGCAAACGATTCCTTCTCTTTCTTAGTTTCCTCAGCCACATGTGGTGGAAGCCAACCATTATAGAGATGCATTGGAACAATGAAACAAAACCCAGAAAAGAAAAACCAGAGCCAAGAGCAAGAGCAGCAAGAGTCTGCAATAGAAGACTATGGAGTTGACTATTATTCTTTCTTTGTTCGTTTATTGTTATGTGTGGTGGTGAAGGATCAAACAGGCTTTGTTACAGACACAGACATTGACACAATGATAAAAACATGTTTATTAGCTTACAAATACGCGCAATTGTATTTGTACCTGCCACTTTGTCACTTTCTGAGGAATCACATTCACATTCACGCGGCTGCTAACAACTATGTCCAAGTCCAACACAAGGAATTAAGGGTAAAATAAATGTACTCCATAGACAAAAATATTCTTAAATTTGTATAAAACTCAAATGATTGTAATAAAGGATGCTCTTCCATTGGATGGCTCACGAAATTTGCAATTTGCTTACTATATTTTGTTTGCTTTTTAACAAATTTTACTACACTTTTTTACATCAAACATTATAGTAGTTTTATATTTACCATAAAACAAAAGGGCACCTCTTAACGTAAATCATTTATTTATTATATTTTATTAATTTTCCATAAAATTTTGAGTTTGAACTATGTTAGAGACATAATTTTTTGATTTATTTATTAAGATACGAAGTTGTAAATTGTGTAACATTAATTTTATCTAAGGTTACCATTTGATTATGTAGCAATCATAACATGTCACTCTAATAGTTGTAATAAATTTGCATAAGCAATAACACAGATTGACAAGAAATTTCACAATCTTTTTTTTTTTTTTTTTGTGACATATTATGAAATAGGATAATGTTTATTACACACATTTGTTTTTAATTGAAAACGTGACTTGACAGTGTGGTGTGTAATTGATAGTGTGTGTGAGTAAAAAATAAAGTTATACACATCTCGTTGTACTTGATTTAGTAGAGACCATTGAAAAAGATGCGCCTTTTCTCTGTCACAAACTATTGAGTGAGTGTAATCAAAAGTTGCTTTTCCAACAAGTTGTGAGTTTCTGTTAGCTTTTTCATCTTTTAGGTTTTTTTTATTTCAACAATAAAGCAAACAGGACCAGGCCTAGGGCTAAGCCATAGCCTAGGGCACCTACAAGGGAAAGGCCCCCAAAGTGGGGGGACAGTAAGTGATTTTTTTTCAATAAAAAAAATATAATGAAGTTTTAGTTAATACCAATTAAGTTCAATACTTCTCAAAACTAATCAATTTAATTCTTAAAATCAATTTAATTCATAAACAATGTTAGGCTAGTTAGTCATCTTTTTCAACTATCTTGGAGATTAAATTGGTTTTAGGGATCAAATTAATCTATTTGAAAAGTTTTAGACCTAATTGGCATTAATTCAAATCTCAAGACATGTTAATGAAATTTACCCAAAATATTTTAATTGTACTTATTTTCTTTCATTTATAAGGAATGCCAAGAAATTTGAGTAACGTTAGATATAATACAAATTTTACTGCATAAATTTTATAAATAGATATATCACTAATCACAATAAATAATTCAAATAGAAAAATCTTAGAAACATTATAAACTTGGAAAGGGTTTGTGTCTAGTGAAAGTTATCACTGGACACGTCAAGATTCGGACACGTGTCAGTAATTCAACGTATCCAGTGATAACTTTCACTGAACACAAGTCACACCCTATAAACTTTACAATATAGACTTTACAAATTAACGTGACAATAAATATTATCGGTGTCTTCAACAACCTAATATATGTATGTTTGAATTACTTTTATGTGTTTGTTGACATATCTTTGTAAGTCTCAAGTTGTAAAATTTATAGTATCTTTATCATCAATTATTCACATACTAATTTGTTACTTTCTTAAAGTGCAATTAATCACATATATTTTCACATCAGTTTGTTAGTTTTTTTTTTTTTAATATATAAGTTAGTTTGTAAAAAAAATTACAATAGCTTTAGCATTTTCCCTAAAAATCTATGGATTAATATAAATTTAACCCAACAACCAGCAGCAAGTGATTTAGTTATATTAAAAAGTAATGATTTTAAATATATAAAAAAATGTAATACAAAATAAATATAAAAATGCCCATTCAAAGTTATCATCTTAGGCCTCTAAATGTGCAAGGTTGGCCCTAACTACAAACACATAATTTCGCACGTAATTTTACAACATGTTGATATGATCGATTGTGAATGTTTAACAAAAAGTTGTGGATCCATATAAACAAGTTTGGATAAAAAATATTCACCACTCACAATCAATCACATTAACATGTTATGAGTTTGGGCGTGTCACTAGAATTATTGCTGCTTTTTATAATAAGTATAAGGACACAATCAACTTTAATATATCAAGTTGTAATTGTTCTATAATAAGTTAAGTGTTAATAGTGAACTCACGTTATGAAAGTAATATTGCTCTCGTCATAAATTGAAAACTCACAAAAGTGTGAAAGTGAGAAAATCCATAAGATTCTTGTTTCCATTTTATTACAAATATACTTTTATCAATTTTCAACAAAATATACAAATAAGTTTTCAATAGTTTAGGGTCTGTTTGGTACATGTGTTTAAAAATTGAAAATTGTTATCTAAAAACATTTATGTAAATATATGTGAGTAAAAAAATATATGAAAATATGTGAAATATTGTTTAAAAACTGAAAATGATTGTTTAAAAACACAAACTAAATACACCCTTAGTAAAAAAAAAAAGCTTTCAATAGCTTTCAATAGCTTTCAGAAACAAAAAAAACTGGGCCATGAAAGTCAAGGCCAAACAAAAAATTATTAAAACAATTTATCACATCACCGGGTGTCAAATATTTTGATTTGAGCTTGTCCAGCAACAAAGTATATTTGCCACGTAGAACAACCCCACAATGAAATGACATGCAAATTGACATGGAAGAATACTGCAAAGTAAAGAGAAATGCTATGTAAATTTTTTTTTTTTTTTTAAATTCTGACAACTTTTTTTTATACTAGTTAAATTAACAAGTTTTTGGTTCTTCTTTTACTAACCATTAACATCGTTATTTTATTTATTATTAACAATTTATCACATCAACAGATATCAAATATTTTGTGCCTCTAAACTTTTTCAAAAAAAAAAGGTAAAATTTTCGATGTATAAGCTTTCAAAAATAAATCATTAACTCTTGCAACTATCGATGTATAAGCTTTCAAACACAAAACATTATATTTATTATTATGTTATTAATGTGATATCAATTATATATATTGTTATATCAAATTTTTATATTTTATAGAAAAATTAGTAGTAGTTTTAACCTTTTTTCTATAGAGCATTACAAATTTAAGATTGAGTTATGTTCACCTAAAAAAAAGAGTTATGTTAAAGTCAAATTATTTACTTGTTAAGATGATAAATAAATAGTAATTGGTATAGTAATCATGCAATTTATAATCTTAGCATGTCATCTCATCTGATTATGAAAATCTTATTAAGATTTTTATATGAATAATGTTAGAAATATAAGAAATTTAACAATCTTTTAACAATTTTTTAATGTGCCAAATTGCAATTAGTGGGAATATGAATCCACCATTATTATTACTTTTTTAATCTTCTAATCACAATTTATAATTTCAATAAATTGTGAAAAAAAAAGAGTTATGAACATAGACTTGCCCATTTTTATCACTGGAATTATTGAGAAATGATGTGACGAAATTGAAGTCCTTTTCTCTAATTTTTGGTCACAATCGAAGTGAGTGAGTGAGCTACTTTTTCTGCAAGTAGTGAAGGCCAAAAGCAAGAAAAAAAATTCATGAATGTGAAAACCATGCTAGTGCGATTTGAGCTTTGCCAACAAGAAAGAATATTTGCAGCAGATATTTACAACCCCACAATGACATGACATTGCAAATTGCAAATTGCAATTGGAAGAAAATAATGCCCCAACTGAAAAAGAAAGATTTTCCAATTCCACGCGGAGAAGGTAATCAATCAAAACACTTCTCTGCTAAAGTAATAAATTAAGAACAGCTAAACACAATTCTATGGTAAGACTAAAAAAAACATTAAATATATCAGTGGTCCTTAAAATTTGGTCAAATTTTGATTTATGTCCATTAAATTTAAAATTTTACAATTTTATCCGCGAGATTTTAAGGTCCCAATGTCTCCCTTTTGTTTATATGCCATTAAAGAAATTGTTTGCATGTTCTTAGAAACTGTTCTATAAAAAAAAATATTAAAAAAAAAAAAATTTCTAGGGTGGTACAGGACTCATTGGGTCTAAAAGAGACTTCTTTAGATTGGTATATATTAAATATTGATGGTTCTTTTATAGGATGTCCTGGACTTGCAGCTGGTGGTGGCCTTATTTGGGACCACCAAGGAAGATGGGTTAAAAGATTCGCTAGAGCCATAGGTTGGTCTAATGGTTTGGAAGATGAACTTTGTATACACATCTCCAAATCCAGGCAGTTGAAATCGAATTAGATGCTAACTGTTGCTGGATTACTACACAGTAATGATGTCTCACTTGCTGACTATGTACCAATGGTTGATGATTGCAGGAACTTAATGAACCAAATTCCCAAGTGAAAGCTAAACCATTGCTTTAGGAAAAGCCAATGCATGCGTCGATATGCTTGTGAAAATGGTAGTCCACCTTCAACAAGATTTTGTTATTTTGGACACTCCTTTTATGGAGCTGTCCTTACTTTTGTTATATAACCTTACTGGTTTTGGCTGTAATCGTTTATGTATTAAAACGGCATCTATGGCAATGTAACACTTGTTGTTTATGTATCAAATTTCCCTGTTATCAAAGCAAACAAACGGAAAAATTGTTTAATGTACTATAACAACATATGGATAGGACAAGTTTGAAATTTTCTTAACATTCTAGGATCCAAAATCAAACTTGAACCAAATTTAAGGAATGAAAGTATATATCAACGGAAAGAAACAAAAAATATATATAATAAAGGTCAAAGAGGAAAATTAGAGTAATTTCCACATAAAATCAATTCATAAAGGAGACTTGTAAGTATTGAAGACCATATATTTTATCTTAACAAATGGTATTCAATATTCGTAACTCTATTATTGAAAAAGAAAGTAGGCCGAAAGATATGCAAAATTATTAGGTTCATGATTACATTGTCAAAATTATTAGGTTCATGATTACTTTAAAGTTTTGTAGTTCAACTATACTTTATCAATTCGATTCAAAATATGATTAAATTGCCAATGGTCTTGCAGTGTTTTCTACGGAAACGCCCAGCATTCAATTTTCCTTCTCCAGCCCCCGATTAGAGAGAGAGAAATTAGGTGACTGGGCTGCCTGGGTCATTACATGACAAATGGGCCAATGATCAGTTCGATCCAAAACATATAGGCCCTCCCCATGTGAGAGAGAGAGAGAAAGAGAGAAACGTAACCGTTGAAATTAGAAAGATAAAAAATAATACTAACCAATGATCTGACCGTTGCGAACAGAAAAAATATATCCGTTGGGAATCCCAGGCGTTCAGCAACAATTTAAATAGAACAAAGACCAACCCACACTAAATCATAATCAAACTTCGCTCTATCTGAAAATTCTCAAAGCTCTCTCGCTCTCTCATTTCTTAGCCAACGCGTTCTATTTGCTACTGTTTTCTGTTTTTCCTATTATATAATATAGCATTTCATTTTCTGCATTTTTTATTCTATATTGTGTTCGTGTTTCCATTTTTGCATTGAATCTTTTTGGCTTTTCAGTTATCATCAATGGCCCAAATCAAAGATACCCACATCGTAGAAATCCCAGTAGATGAAGAGCACCAACAAAAGCAACTCTTATCTGCAATCCAACACCACCCATTAACGGAAATCTCAGAAAGCCCCGGCCATCTCTTGCTTCTCAAGCTCTGGCAAAGAGAAGAGGATCTTTATGGCCGGCGCATTGCTCTCAAAGAAACTAGAATAGACTCTCTCAAGAGAGAAATTTTCCAACTTTGCTGTTTCCTTTTCATCTTTCATGGACTTTTCTTGACTATATTGTTTACCTCTTCCATTAAGTCCCAAGATCAGGACCAGCATACACATGATACTTGTAAGAAATGGTGGATCCCGGCTCTTTTATTGCTGTCCACCTCGTCTGTTGTTGTGTTATTGGTTCAGGTGAAGCTTTTCAGGTTCTGGAAGGTGTGGAAGCAGTTGCAAAGGGAGAGGAATGATAACCGAGCGCTTGCGAGGTGTATTCAGGAACTGAGGATGAAAGGGGCTAGCTTTGATTTGTCTAAAGAGCCCCAATGTGGGAAGAAGATGAAAAGCTCCAGCGTTGAGATCAAATGGAAGCCAATTACTTGGTGTTCTCAGTATCTGATTACCATTGCTCTTGTCTGCTTTACAGGTTTGGTGTTTCCAGCTAGCGAGTTCATCATCTGTGGCTTCTAATCATGGGAATTGTTTGTTTGATGGGTAATATATCTGTGAGAGCAGAAAAAGGTAACTAATAATAACACATTGGCATTATACCGTGACAGATAAAAGTTAAATCCCAAGCTGTAGTTTCTTCTTTGTCCTGATTTTTTCTGGTTTCATATGGTGTAGTTTCCGCAGGCTGTGTTATGGATGAATGTAACCCAGAATAGAATTGTACATGAGCTGTCTGATTAATCTAACCGTGTCTCAAGGTAATAAAAACGTGTCATTGATAAAGATTTTAGCTTTTAGAAATGCAGATCTGCTTGGTTTTTTAAATGCTTCCTTAACTTAAGATTTGTCAGACCTCTCATGCAGGATTTATGAAATATTCCGGCAGACTTTGAAGGCTGTTAATGGAAGAAATCTTACTCCATTACGTCTGTTCAATCTCTTCAAGGGGATGAAGCGTGTTTGGTCCGATCACCAGAACAAGCGAACTATATAACCGTTTTAACTGTTTGCAGTTCTGATTATATTTAGGTTGAAAGTTGAAGAAATTGATCTGATTTTCATCTCTGAATTGTGCTACTGATTATAATGAGAGGTGCCTGAATGAGTGGAGTGGTGATAGCTAAATCACAAGAGGACTTGCAAGTGCAAGAAGCAACTTCAAATAAATCACATTTTAACCACCTGAATCACAAGAGTGCAAATGCAAGAAAGCAACTTCAAATAAATACATCATTTGCCCTGAACCTGAGCACATTTTAGCCAGCAAAATTATAATATTCCAGACTTTGGCGCCAGGATTCTTCTCTTGCAGTAGGAATATGGCTCATCTATATGGCGCATTAGAAAAGGCGCTATCGTTGGTTTGAGGATTCTTTTTTCTTTTCTTTTTTTAAGAAACTGGGGTTTGAGGATTTTGTAGCATTTCAATTTTAGTTTCAACACCACACTGCCCGTGTGCCTTCTCCCTTCTTCCTTTGCAATGAAATTTAGTTCTCTATTCAATAATATATATTTTTTTTTTAACAGTTCTCTCTATTCATTGAATTGCATTTGGGTGTTTTCCATATAGCTCTGGTGTGCCAGATTTTCGCTATTAAAAAAAAAGTTTTACTCATTCAATTGCAGATTACAACTGAATTCGTCTCATTTGACTTTGAATATGCATGAAAAATATAGCACTGAACACAAATTGAATGATGATAATTTAAAAAATACATTTGACAACTTGTCCCTTGGAGAAAGGTGAAGAACTATGGGTTACAACTCTCTCAGTTAACTCTCTGCCTAGAAGATGTTAGGGGCTTTCAAAGCCAAATATTCTAAAAACACCTGCGGTAAGAAACAAAATAAATAAATAAAGTTAACAAAAAGCACCTGATGCACATCTGATTTTCCTAATATAGCAAGAAACTGCAATTACCTTCATCAGCCTGATATTTGTTCTTGTCATCCCCAGCATACGCGAGTAAATTGTACTTAGGATTCCATTCCACACTGTTCATAGCAGCCCGACATGGTATCTGATGCACTGTTCGTCCAGTATGAACATTTGACTGTGCCACAGGGAGGCAATATTATTAATCCTTTTGTATGTCCCACTTTAGGTGAAAAGTTGGATACGTAGAATCCTATATGACCCACTTAAGAAATTATTATTATGCATGACCAAGCTGTCTTTTCAGCCAAAAAGTTAAGTGGTCTGTGTTGCAAAGTAAAGCCCACATGTATCAGCCAGATAGAAGGAGAAGCTTTTGAGCCATGCTAAGCTTTACTAGACAATTCTTCTTTCATTGCAAAGGGAAAAGACACTTCTTAGGAAAAGAAAAGCTGGAAAAGTCACTCGAATACTTACTATATCAATAAACAAGTCTTCACTGGCAGAAGCAATATAATCTCCAGTGTAATTAAAGCTTATTGTGCGGACAGGCCATCTGAGAAAAGTACAAAAAGGTCAATTCCATGCCTACAGATGCAATAACTGAGTCCAAAATGATGGATAAAACCCATGTGAAAACTCACTCAAGTTTTGTAAATGTTCGCACACAGAGCATCTCCGATATCTCCCACAGGCTTACTAAGGAATCAGCACTTCCAACAGCAAAATATCTGTCACGGTTAGAAGAATAATTGGGAGTTAGAAGAAATTAATTATGTTCTTTGTGATATTTTTATAGATAAATATGAAGGGAAAAAAAAAAGAGAAAAAAAGAAGGCAAATGTTACAAAAGGATCAGAGGGACAGTTGTAGTATACCAGCTATATACTCAACTATCGACTCATGATCACTCACATACACAAAGAATCCAAAAAGTCTACAATGCAGGAAGGAAAAGGAAATAACTAAGTATACAGAGGAGTTTTAATAAGTGGATATGATAGGGTATCCACATATATAGGTAGTAAGCAGCTATTTTAACAAGTGAAACTCCCCAAAAAAAAAAAAATATATATATATATATATATATAAGTGAGCTTTGAAGCACACCTTCCCATTGGATCAATTGCTATACAATAGCAACCAGCTGTATGAGCCACAAGGGTGTCAAGTGGTCGCAGAGATGGGTATGCTAGTACTTCAACAGTACCTGAACAGATATATAATCAACAAATATTTAGACATTTTGCAGCACAGAGAAAAGGGACCACTCTCTTAGATATCAAGCTTACCATTTCCAGTTGTCAAGAAGAACATCTCCCCTGTCATGTTCCACGCAATCTCATTTACCTGGAAAAAGAAGTGGACTACTCAAGTAGCAATTGATATATGAGATAAATTACCATAAATGGAATTCAAAGACATCCCAGCAATTAGATAGTTGCATGTATATATATGGTATAGTTAACAGCTCTCCAGATAAGGTCAAATGTATTTACAACTATAGCCAGTCAGAATATTAAATTGGTGAGCTATAATGGCATAAAGAGAGAGAGAGAGAGAGAGGAAGGAACTCCATAGTTGGCCGCCAGAAAGTCTGGCGGCCAGATTCTGAGCACAAACCAAAATTAGATCTAATTTTTATTATACTCCACATTGTAAAGTAAAGTTGCACAATGATGTAATTTTTATGACTTCCACAAGGTAAAGTCATGTAAACAGATTAATTATGTGACTGAGAAATGATGATTGCTAATGTGAGAAGTGGTATAAATCATGTTGAAGCATTATGTGGATTGAAGGCAAGGCCAAAAAGTGATATGACCATAACCAGATCTGGATGGCAATGTTTATGGCAAAACATATTTCAGTGTGAAAAGATATATATATATATATGGACATTCCTAGCTTTCGGTGAGACATGGCACCAGACCAAATTCACCACCCCCCCCCCCCCCGCGGTCCCCAACAAAAAAGATATTCTAACATCAAGTTTGAAATAAATATTACCTCATAACTGAACTTGCGCTTATGCATTGGTTTAAATTTCCGAACATCCAGTATTGTTAATTCATCATCCTACAATCAGTGAGAGGATACAGTAAGAAACAGCAGCTAGATACTTTCCTAATAAGCCTAAAGGAAGCAGTTAACATATCCATCCAAGACCTGCTTAAGACCTGATAGTTACACAGCAACAGAACTAATAATACTCAAATTTTTCCGAGTAGAAACTTTAAATGTTAGAACAATCACAAATCTGCAGAGGTCTTAGCACCTGAAACAGGACTGTAGAACATACCCTATTACCAACAGCTATGTGTGTGCCATCAGGTTTGTAAGTGATGTTAATGTTCTCCCCACTGAGTTCTGTCTGCATTGAGCATTTTCCACCTGTAAAACTCAACATAAATAAATATCTGTTCTGAAAGCACTATAATAGTCATCCTTTTCAAGTTAGGTAGCCTTCCTTCAAGTAAACCATATGAGATTATCAAAGTCGTCAGGAAAAAGAAAATACCAATTGCTCATGCAATTCAGATATCATGATATTCAATTAACTCTAACTTCAATCTTTCCTAAGGAGTATTTAAAAATAATAAGCTATTTGCTAAGTCAAAGACGTTTTTCACAATTAGTGACTAGCTGATAAGAACCAAAGTACCCAAAAAAAAAAAAAAACATCTTTTAAGAATTATGAAGACAACAGCAATGTAATTATGAGAATTTAAAGGACTAAGAAGCTAAACTTCAGACTAGTTCAACAGAGATGCTTATGCTATAGAGCAGTAACTTACTTCGAGCATCCCACAAACGAACAGTCTTGTCACCTGATGCAGTAGCAATTAGATCGCCATGCTTGGGATCCCAACACAGCTGATCTACACTATCAGTGTGACCCTTCAATTCAATATCCTTAACCTTACCCTGTAAAAACCATATGGAGTCATCCCCATTATTATTTTTGTTATCATTACTTAATATAATAATAAGCAAGTATTGCCAAAGGTAAGCCCCATGAAAAATGGTTTCAAAGTTAAAACCCTCTTCCACATTTCTAAAGATGAATATGGTTCCATGTCATTTAAAAATCATTCCTTGATGCAGAGTAGTGCTATAGCCTATAGGTACTACAACTTTTACTACACGGAGCTTACAAACTAATGTGTCACCAATCACTAAGAGGCAATTCAAATATTCATTTCTGAGATGGTTGAATTCCACCCATCACATTAATTATCACGTCAATTTATAAGCTTTATGTAGAAAAAATTGTAGTACCTTTTAACATTTGAACCTGTAGCATCTATTCCATAATGGAAGCGGAATCCGATCTCAAGTACATTATTTAATAACAAGATATTTTACTAATTGTAACTCACATATAAAAATCAGTTTCATTTCTTATTCGGCGGAATATGATTATAAACAAAGTAGCAACATAGATATAAATCTAACAAAAAACAAAGTCTTGACCATGGAATAAAGAAAACACTCCACTTCAAAAGATGCCCAATTGGATTTTTTTTTTTTTAATTTATGGTAAATAAAATTCAAAGAAATCAAAATAAAAGAATTTAAAGAGGGGAAGTAGGAGTTCATACATGGCCGTGTGGCTCAATGTGCCAAAGTCGAGCGGTTTGATCGACGGAACCGGAAGCGAGCTTTGTGCCGGTGCAATTCCAAGCCACCGAATGCACCTGAAAAATATCATTCAAATCATCAATTCCTTCTTCTTCTTCTTCTTCTTCTCTAGGGTTGCCCCAGTGAAAAAAAAATTACAAAATCGGAAATTGAATATTAATGAAGAGAGAGAACCTTCTTCTTGTGACCTTGATACTCTCGGCTATGGAGATTCTTGAATGGTACTGCTGTGCTTGTTCCCTCCATCTCCTTCTCTTTCTCTTTCTCTTGCGCCACTTCCTCTTCACTCACTGAGACTCAGAATTTTTAATTTCAAGCTCCACCGGGTTATTATTCGGGCGACTTTAATATTGCTGGATACGATGGGTCGGGTCATAAGTTATAACCCAATTATTTTTAAAAAAATATTATATTAAATTCTATAGTTTTTTTTTTTTTTTTTTTGAGAAACAAACACACACAAGAGAAAAGAAAAATGATTCTAACACAAAGACACACTACAACTCCACTCAAAATTCATGGTAACTTTTAAGGAAGAATGAAGCAAATTATACTATACATAACACACTCTCTTAAGTAATATGGGACAATTATCCATTCTTTTTTTTTAGAAACAAAGATAGTTACAATAAAAGAGAATGAACTGTTTAGCCAAGTTATAATTTAACTTGTAAAGAAAATAAATATTTTACAAGCATGTATATATAATTGTAAAACTGTGTTATAGTACCATTATGGCATGTAAGTTATGGTAAGTAAATCATTGAGAAAGCTTTAAATCATGAATCCACGTACCGTAGACAGCACCCATAGGCATTGATCTAGTAGAAAGTGAGGATGTTGGTTTAAGTTTTAACTTGGTTGAAATGAGCTTGAGTTTGATAGAGAGGCTAAAAAGGTGGAGACCACCATTGTTAGTGGTGGTAGTGGTACTAAGTGTGAGAGACCATAGCCCTAGTCCACCAACTTTTTAAATTTGTTGGAATAAAACCCGTACAAGAGTGTGTGTGTGTGTTTTTTTTTTTGGAGGGGGGGGGACCATGTGTAGTGTCCTTCATGGTGTCAATTTAACAAATGACATCTCCTTTTTAAATTAAGGGTTTTACAATAAATAGAAAAAAAATTAAAAAAATTCATCATTTTTATTTATTTGATAAAAAGTACATCAATTTGAATATAACTAGGACATTACAAGGGTTTGGTCCAATATACAATATGAGAAAAAAATTATATGGATTTGGTCCTAATTACATTCTAAAAACTGAAAAGTATATATAGGTGTTAATCTACGAACCATTGATTAAGTTTGGAGCCTAAGGGTCCATTTGGTCGGGGTAAAATGAAGAGGGGGAGAGAAGAGTGTTTGGTTGGGGGGAATGTGAGGTAGGGGAGTTTTCTCTACGGGCCCACCGTTTAAGAGGAAAAAAGTCTTCTTTCCAATTAGAGAGAAGACTAGAGAAAAAAGTGGAAGGGAGTGAGTTTGATATGAAATTAACCATCGACCCTCCCCATTATTTACTAATGTTGTTGCTTCTTTTTTTCTTTTTCTTTTTTTTTGTTTTTGAAAATGTTATTGCTACGTTACTGCCTCTTTATTTTTGTTTTTTTTTCCTTTCTTCTTGTGTTTCCTTTTCCCAGTTATAGTAGTGCACACGTTTTGGCCCTTCTTTTTTCATATCAAATACAAAACTTTTATCATTACTAGTTTTTTTTGCTAGATGTTTTATTATTTGTGTTAGTTTGTAGTAATTAAAAATAATAATTTTTATAAACTATTAAATTTTTTTTTTTTATGTACTAAGGACACAAGAGTAAATTTATACAAACAACATTTTCTATCCTCCTACTTTTCTACTCAACCAAAAAAATGAGTTTTTCGTCTTTCTACTTTTTCACTTCTTCAACCAAACACAGGGAGGAAAAACTAAATATTTTTTATCCTCTCATTTTTCCACTTCCTTTCTATTTTCTGTCTCCCAACCAATCAGACCCAAGTTTCAAGGTGGGACATGACTTTACCCGCTAAAACTAGTCTTCTAAACTATGGTGTCCAATAATCATGTCACATAATCCAAGCAATCAACAAATTATAATGTTTGAAATAGGTGCTTGCATGTGCACGGTGAAAGCCTTAAATTTAGCATGTGATCATATAAGATGAACGGAAAATTAAAGCATGATGATTGTGTGTGTACCATGTGATAATGCTTAAAAAACATGTTTGATGACCCTAGGATCTAGCATATGAGTTAGAAAATACCCTCTCAAGTCTTATCTTAATCTAAGTTCATCCCTTTTCACCCAAAAAAACAAAAAATCTCCAAAAGAAGCAGTAGAGTTGAAACTAGAAAGTACATATTCGTTGCCCAAAGTTAATAAGTGTTTCCACAAAAAAAAAGAAAAAAGAAAAAAAAGGCAAATATTAATTCACAAACGAAAAAAGGTATGGTCATAATGTCACAGAAATAGTGAAATAATAAATAATTGTTTGCATAAAAAAGGAGTGTTATTATAATTTTTTTATAATCATTAATTTGGGGGAACTGAAAGTAAAAATCTATGAGGCAAGTAATTACTAGTTCACTACCTTTAGAAGTTGAACTGAGTTGTGGAAAATATATAGATGCACACAATGTCAATGAGATGGTTGTAGGTCTGAACTGATCCAGTAGATGGCTGTAGGTTTTGGTGTGAAAGCCCATCCAATAGCCAATCTCTGAAGTTTGACTAAGTTTATCTTCTCCATCTGTTCCAATAAACTCTTCAAATGTAATTCAAAAACGTCGTTATCTATCAAAACTCTAAAGCAACGTCCCAACCATTTAAGCGTGTATTAGCTAAGATATTACCATACTACAATTGATTTGCAAGTTTTGCATGTACGTACGTCTATCTCTTGCAATTTTACTAATTTATTTTATTATATATAGCAAAAGAAATCAAGATGATATAAGCTATTGATCACTCTGCCTTGCTTTGCTTTACAAATTATTTCGTGCACAAATTGACCAATGACCACCATAGTTGGTGTCGTTTGCAAACAGGGCAGCATCAATCAGAGTTCTTAATAACATCCAAAACTAAATAGTCTGTCACTGGGGAACATGATTCTCTCCATTTTGTCTATTTTGCAGTTAATTTTTTTTTAATTTTTTTAATAGTATATAGACTGCCTTTAAATTAGTAAAATTTAATTTGAACAATGAGATAGATCCAATCCAATCCAAATGGAGAGAATAATTTTTCTACGGTTGAAGGTGGTTATATTGGAATGGAAATTGAGAATCCCTGTTTTCATTCTTGGCACAACCTTAAATAAGGTATTTGATGGATTAAAAAAATAAAAATAACCCTCTCCATCTTGTTTTGTTTATACAATTTAGAAAATTCAAATTTAAAAAAAAAAAAAAAAAAGATAAACTGTATTTAATGCATTGCCTTTAAAATGAAAAAATTTATCAAGTTTTAAAATTACTTATATTATTTCAAACTCAAATAAAATAAATGTAGAATGATGACTTTTCAATAGAGAAAAAATGTATTGATTTTTTTAAATTGCGGCTATTGATTTTTTTTAAATGAACGATATTTTGGAAAATAAAATATGTAATAATAGACCAAAAAAAGGGAAAGAGTAACGAAAAGAGCTAGGTTTAACTAATAAACAGCAAATTACCAACAACAAAAAAAAAATGGTACAATAAATCTAAGATGAAATGCTTATTAAGAAACAACTATATTGCGTGTATGCATATTTTAATACAATCTCCATCACAAGAAATGAATCCCTCTCAAAATGTTACACGTAGTTAAGACTATAATTGGTTTGGTTAGTCCCCATTGATGTAGTTGGCTGCACTGTGTGACCTCAAAGCCTCAAACACTTGCACAGTTGCACAAGAGATAATAATCAAACGAAGTGCATTGTCATTGGTTGGTAGTAGACTCTCTTATATATACTTAAAATTAGCAAAAGAACTCAAAAATAATAAATATTTCATGAACTAGTATGTTTATATAGAATTAAGGCATGTTCAAATTATTTGAACTTATAGCTTTCTTGCTATTCAAATTGATTATACATTCTCAAAAATAGATTTTTAACGCCAGCCTCGTGATCATTAAGATCAGAGAGATTATTTATTTTCAAGAGTGAGCGTTTTAAATTATCATGGAATAACCTCATACAAAGGCTACTCCAAGTAGTTGGGAGGTTAGCTCAATTCATCATTTGACCAAATTAACCTACAACATTGAGCCGTGCTAGCCACATTATCTTCTCATCTACCAATTATTTTTGTAATTCTACCTTTTTATTTTATAATTGTTGACAATCATGCTATTTTAATAAATACTAAATAGTAGCCTAATAATGTTTATTCAGCTAAATGGAGTTGAGAAAGTTTTTTATGAGTTGGCGAAACAATAATTTAAGAGTTTCATAGCTTTGAATTGTAGTACCCCTAAAAAAAAGCATTGTTTTTTTGATAATGAAAAAAATAATGCTTTTTATTTATTTATTTATTTGAATTGTAGTGATACGCAATCCATTATTAATGAGAAGAAATTTGTTGTCCTTGGAGTTTGGAGTAGTGACAAAGCCAAATCCAATATAATTGTAAAAAGATTAGTGGTTGGTAGCTAGCAGCATTATGGTGGAATTAGTTAGGTACTTGGCTGTTACTCCTTATGAATATGTTCGTTCCTTAGTTCGGTTCTACCATAATTTATTTGTACAATGTTTTCTTGTCTACGCTATCGCTATGCCTATGCGCTTCAATCCACATGCAACAAAACTTGTTCTTTCGTTTTATCTTTTGGTCAAACCAAAAAGTTGGTCTTCGGACAAAATTGAAGTAAACACCTTATATTATTTCATATATTCTCAATTCCTTTTTTTTTCCCCCCCTAGAAGATTCAATATAATGCTGTAACTACAAGAAAGAATAATTTACTGGTTAAAAATACACTAATAATATCAATTTTATTTTCTCAAATTTCAATAATTACAACTCAATCTCTGAAAATTTTAAAATATGTCAATTTAATTCTATTGTTTGTCCAACTTTAACTCAAATACCATATTCTCCCATAAAATTAAAAAAGGACATATCTCCCTTTATTAAAAATGATTAGAGGTAAAAATGATTAAAATTCAAAATCTACTATTAAAGTGTGTAAAACTTACCAATAACCAAAAAAAATGCTTCTGGGCTTTTTTCACCTTTATATATATGTGACAAATAAAAAGAGTTCACGTATTAGTTAAAAAGTTGTTATGGTAGTTAATTTCAGTTTAAAAACTTAATTAATAAAAATATTTTGTTGACAATTAGGAGACAAAACTAAAAACTTTAAAATGTATCAATTTAACCCTATTGTTTGTCAATGAATTTTATCTTGAATAACATATTTTCCCCTTAAAAAATGGGACACATAATCCCCCTTATAAAAAATGGTTAAAGGTAAGGTAATAAATTTGAAACCTATCAAGTGTGTAAAACTTACCAACAAAAACAAAAATGTTTCCGTACATTTTAGCCTTTAAATACATTTGATAGATAAAAAGGGTTCATGTGATAGTTAAAAAGCTATCACGAAGGTTAATTTCAGTTAATTCAACTAATACATATCTTTTTTCAGCAAATAAGAGACACAAAAAATATTTAAAATTATCAATTTACTTCTATCATTTGTCAATAAAGTCTAACTCAAATAACATTTAAAAAAAAAAAAGTTTTTCACAGTAAAAAAAAGGGGGACATATCCCCTTATAAAAAATGATTAAAGGTAAGGTAATAAATTTGAAACTCACCAAGTGTGCAAAACTTACCAACAAAAACAAAAACAAAAAATTGTACATTTTTGCCTTTAAATATATGTGACAAATAAAAAGGGTCCACGTGTTAGTTAAAAAACTATCACAAACGTTAATTTCAATTAATTCAACTAAAACAAATCTTTTGTCGATGAATAAGAGACACAAAAAAATTTAAATTTATCAATTTACTTTTATCGTTTGTCAATAAGCTCTATCTCAAATAAAATTTTTCTTAAAAAAAAAGTTTTTCACTATAACAAATGGTTAGAGGTAAGGTAATAAATTTGAAACAAGTATGTAAAACTTACCATCAAAAACAAAAATGCTTCCGTACATTTTTACCTTTAAATACATTTGACAGATAAAAAGGGTTCACATGTTAGTTAAAAAGTTGTCACGGATGTTAATTTTAGTTAACTCAACTAATACAAATCTTTTGTCGGCGAATAAAAACACAATTTTTTTTTTTTAAATTATCAATTTACTTCTATAGTTTGTTAATAAACTTTAACTCAAATAACTTTTTTCTTTTAAACAAAACATGTTTTTCCCAATTAAAAAAAATGGGACACATCCCCTTATAAAAAATGGTTAAAGGTAAGGTAATAAATTTGAAACATACCAAGTGTGTAAAACTTACCAACAAAAACAAAAATGTTTCTGTACATTTTTCACTTTTAAATAAATGTGATAAATAAAAATAGTTCATATGTTAGTTAAAAAGTTGATACATGTATTTGTTTTAGTTAACTCAACAAATATAAAATTATTGTCAGCAAATAAGAGACACGTGATCAAATCCCATACAAAAAAAAAAGAAAAGAAAAGAAAAAAAACACATCAGTAATTTTGCTCGAGAGTAAAGTGCAAAATTCATTTATCAAACCATAAATCCAAATTCTTGTATTATATATATATATATATATAACATGTGGTATAAGTGTATAACCATATAATAAAAATAAATAGAATTAAAAAGTTATTAAAAAACTTTAAAGAGAGCATAATAATTAATAAAGAAAAAGTAGGGAAAAATAAATAAAATGCCAAAATAGGGTGTGGACCTAAAAAATAATAAAGAAGGAGCATTAAACACAAGAAATGTTAGGGTAGTGAGAGAGCAATATAAATATGAACAAGGCACCGACGCATAGCCACACAGAGAGTCTGGTCGGGACCTTCCCACCAGTTCAGTCCAGAGAGCCACACATATGATACGCAAGACTCAGAGTCAGAGACCCTGAAACCGCTCTTTTCCACAGCGTCTTTACTGTTTACTCAACTGTGGGTTGAAACCGCGGGGATCTGTTGATAAACCAACAAACCGAAGAAAGAAATGGCGTCTTCCGTTGGCGGAGCAGCTAGGTACATGGCGTACTCTCCGTCTCCGTCTGCTCCTCCTTCTCCTCACCTCTCCGGTCTCCGCTCCGCCGCTGCCGCCGCCGCCGCTTCCTCCGCCGCTGCACTTCTTGACCAAGAAAAGTACCACTCCCTCGATCTCACTCTCTATTTGACTTTTCGGTCCGATCGCTTATTTATTTATTTATTTTTTCTGCTTAATCTCTCATTGTTTGTGATTTACTGTGAATTACTTCTACTTCGATTTTTAGCTCAAGTTCTTATGAATCGGATTTCGGTTTTTTTTTTTTTTTAATATGATCTAAATCGGGATTTGAGTTTATTAGTGCAATATCACTTTGATTTAAGTGCTCTTTGCTCAGTTTCACTAATTGAGATTTACTTTGAATTATTTAATAGTTCGAGTAGCTTAATTTTTTACTTTAATTAACCAAAAAATTGGTTCATAGAATTCAGATTTTGGTTTCTAGTTGATCTAAATCGGATCTGATTATGTTTGTGAAGTTAATCTATGCTCACATTATTGATTTTTGTGTTTATCTCTCAATAATTGCGATTTACTGTAAATTAGTCATTATAGTTTGATTAGCTTAGTTTCTTTCTTTAAATAACAACAACAAAAAAGTTTCATTTGGATCAGATTTCGGTTTTTATTTGATCAAAATTGGATCGATTTTTGTTTTTTTTTTGTGAAGTCAATCTGAGCTTACATTATTGATTTTTTGTCTTTATTGTACTCCTTGCTTGGTTTCATTAACTGTGAATTAGTTAAAGTTTGATTAGTTTTTTATTTATTTATTTTTTATTTTTTATTTTTTATTTTTTAAGTGTTTATAAATGGTTTCCTATTAATTTCTGTGATTCAAGTTTTGGTTTTTGTTTGATCTGCATCAGATTGATTCTATTATTTGTTTTATATTTTTCTTATTTTGCATGCGAAGTATACGGCGTGATGTCAGTTTATTTATCAGTACATTATTGTGCCATTTATGGTTGATTGGTGATCCTTGTAAGTAGTGTCATAACATTGATACATCTGTGTGAATTCTGATCTGTAATTTGATCTTTGACTTTGACTGGTTTTGGATTTTTGGTTGACAGGTATCTCACTGAGTTACTAGCAGAGCGTCACAAGCTTAGTCCATTTATGCCTGTGCTTCCCAATTGCTATCGCTTGATAAACCAAGGTAAGTTTTGCATTTACAAATTAGTGTAGCTTAATATGTATCTTGCCATATCTGGTTATGTGTGATATAAATGGAAACAAAATGTTATTCGGTGTATAAAAGAGTAGAATTTATGACTAGGAATTCAACTAATTGACAACACACTTTTGAGTTATGTCTAATCATATATCAACGACTTACCAATTGAGACAACATGATTAATTTTAACGAAATTTTAAAGCACACGTAAATGGTGTAGATGCTGAAGCATGGCCAGATCGGTCCCCCTTTTTGGATTGATCCGTAAGCTGTTTATGGACTAAAAGTTGTAGAAATTCAGTAGTATTATAAATCAACCAACATAAATGACTAGCTTCATCCTAGAGATAAATGGTTAAAACCAAAATTCCTGAATTTCATTTTGTCTTTATTCATGTGTGTTTGGGATAGAAGAATGACTAGTCATAAATAAGCAGAATTTGAAGTTATTGATTGGTGATTATATTTTGGTGTTATGCTGGCATACGGCAGTTAGAGGATCGTGACATGCATCAATCAACTTTGTCTTGTTGATATGTAAAGGTAGGCTACTTCATTTGTATAATATTGGGAAGTCACGTCACCTTCTTTGATAACCTCATTTAAATAGTTAGAAATTAACTCTCTTGATTCAGATCATAGTTTTCCTTCCTTTCAATTGTCTGTGGACTTGCAAGTACTTAGCATGGGTGGATATAAGTAGTTTAGGGTGATTAGTGCATTGCAGATTGGAAATTGTCATCAATATCTCAGACTCTACAATTTGTTGGTGTATGCCATAATGAAGACCATGAACATTAATTTATTGATTAATTTAAGGCTCAAAGGGTTATTATTACGAATTATGCTTAGTATTAGGTATCTAATAGGACCAAGTAGAGGAACTTCTGTGATTTATGGCTTTGTAGTGTATATGGGCAAAAGAAATCCAAATTAGGGTGATTTGAGCTTCATTGTATAACTAATTCACTTTTATGCTAATAAAAAAACAAAGGTTAAGAAGATTTATGATATGATATAAGTGATTTAAGTATTTAACTAATATGAGGTGTTCCTTCCTTTCGAATCTGTAATAATAAGCTCAATACTAGAAAATGGGGATAGGCTGATGACTTTTAGTTCAAATGGCACCTCTCTCCTTGTGGCTCTGGTTTGACAATGGAGGTTTATGAATCCTTCTACTTCAAATTACATTATAGTTACATAAGATGTTCATGGGAATAAATTTTGAATATCAGTCTCTGCAATTGTCATTAGATACAAACTTAGTATCTTGTGCCTGGCTAGGGTTACTTTAGGATGTGCGGAAAATTAGTACGTATCCACCAACATCTTTGAGGAATTAAGAATTCATTTTCTCCCTTAGTGGGACAATAGAGTTGAATTGGTATTAGGTTAAGGTTGAAAATTTCAATTAGACAGTTCAGAGTAATTTCCCCTTGTCTGGGTTACCCCAACTTCAAAAAAGTATATAAGCTGAGAATATTTGTTAACTGCCTAGCATCATGGAGGAGGGGCTATTGTACACACCGGGATGGTAGTCTGGACTTAAAACCTAGTAAAAGTTGTGAAATCTATCTAGAAATTTACCTAAAAAAAATCTTTATAGTTTGTGATACAAGATTCAAGAGAGCACTTTAGGTTGGTCTTTAAAGCCTTGTTCCAAAAAAAAAAAAAAGCCTAGTGCACGTTGAGGTCTGGGTAATTTGGTTTCCTATGGTTGGGGGATATTTCTCTAACAACTATATGGTCTGTCAGACACTGTAGCTGAAATATTTGTTTTCTATGTTCAAGTGCTAGGGACTCCATTATGGCAGCTAGATCACATTTAGCTCAGGATTCCACCTTTCCATGCCTAGGGATGATCATGTTAGCAGTTTCAGTGGATATGTATTCTTCTGGGGTTTTCTTCACCTGTATGACTATGGATTCTCATGTATGAGTCGTGACTTCTATAGTTTATGCAGTCTAATCTCTAAAATAGTTTTTGCAGATGCCTGACAACGTTCATTTATACCACCAATGAGTTCTAGCTCAAATGACACCTCTTTTACCTATAAGACAAGTTTGGAGGGTGAGGCATGGGTTCGAACCAAGACTCACTGCATGTGTCTGTGTAACTTACCAATCAAAAGACAATGTTCATTTATATCTGACTTTGCTTTAGTATAACGAGATGTATTAAACTTCATTTTGCTTCTTATTCTTAGAGTGCATTCTTTATAAGATTAAATTTATTTCATGGGGAAAAGCATTAATTTTAACTGACTTAGAAAAATCCGTGTTGTCTGTCCATTTTGTGGTGACTGCTAACTTTTTAACAAATGCTGACTGGTACATCTTATTCTTGAAAATTGACATTTTTGGAGCAGAAATATTGCGTGTAACCACACTGTTGGGGAATGCATCAGTTTTAGGTCAAAGTGGGCTTGAACATGCTAGCCCCCTGGCTTCTGGAGGAATATTTTCGAATGGAGGTGCCGATGTGAACGGATGGGCATCACGGTTCCAATCAGAAGTACGGATACTAACCATTAACATAACCTTTTTTTCCATCTAATTTTACTGTTTTTGTAGAAGTATTACTGACGCGATCTTTTCATTTCTTACTGACTTATGACATTTATTTGAGTGCTTGTAGATTATGCCACTTTTTGACAGGTGGTTGAAGCTAACATCCTCAAGCAATGTAAAATAGATTTTAGCTTACCATCCTGTTCCAGAAACCTAATAAGATGGTTCTCCATCTCTTCCTTATATTGTTGCGAAGACACTTCTATACTTGAAATATTTGTTAATTTCACTTCTGATGTTAGACTGCAGTTCCTGCTAGTATGGATGTCCTATATGCAGAGCATTGAGCAAGACATTTCCTATTTATATGAGTTTTGAGACTCTGGGAATCGTAAATTTCTCCTGTAGAAAGCTGACTGCTGACCATTCAGTTAATGAATATTGTTATTCAGTTTTCCTTATGAGGGTGCTATCTTGTGATATTAATTGACTGGTTTAGGAATTCAAAATTTTACTGATCTAAAATGTTGCTGAAACAGCTGGTCTATCTGACTGTATCTGATGCAAGAAACTGCAACTGTTGAGGCTCCTATTAGTTGTTGAATATGAACATTTAATTCCCATGCTCTGTACTTTTAGATTTAGAGCACTTGAAGTTCATGGTCTTATCTGATATAATTGAATATTTGCACATGTTTTAGTTGTTCTATTGCTAATTTGGTTATAGCATTGTTATTAGTCTTTTGTGTGGTTTTTGTTTTTAAAATATTTTCTTAGAGCTGCTCCCAAGACATTTTACATATTTATACTCTTATGCATATGCCATGTGAAGCAGGACAGTTCTATTTATCTATTACTAAGTTTTAATGAATCCGGAATAATAATGTGCAGGTGTCGGGTTTGATACAGCCGTCATCAGCACAAAACTGGCTGAGTTCTCAATGCAGCTCATCTGGTCTTATTGTCAAAAGAACCCTCAGAGTGGATATCCCCGTCGAAAAATATCCTAATGTACGTATAAACTTCTCTCTCCTGTGTGTTTGCTCATGATTTTTCTTTTCAGTGGTATTTGATGTTGATTTTTTTTACAGTATAACTTTGTTGGGCGTCTCCTTGGTCCTAGGGGGAACTCTCTCAAGAGGGTGGAAGCAAGTACAGAGTGTCGTGTTCTGATCAGAGGCCGTGGTAGCATTAAGGATCCAACTAGGGTAATAATGAGATTCTCTGCTACTGATGATTGTGTTTACTGAAACTTATATTTTCACCAGTAAATGAGGAACTCTTTAAAGTGTTTCATATCATATATCTAGTAAAGTGTGGATGGATGAAGTGAATCGGATTGGAATAATCTCAGGAATAAGTTCCATGAGAAATTTGGAAATTGCACAAGTGCCATTTCTATTTTTCTACACTTCATGCTGGAAACTTGGTGATTATTTATGAATGTGCATTTATTCCAATCTGTATAGAAATAAACATATATAGACATTGAGCTTAGGCACCAGTAGCTAAGAATAGGGTGGAGAGTGAGATCATGATTTTTAGACTTCTAAACCCAATGGACACACACACGTTGCATTGCACAAAATAGAATTTATATAATTCCATGCATTACACAAAGTGTGCAGTTGAACTATCTTGGATGCCACAATGTTCAATATGAATTTATTAACCCACACCACCCCCCCCCCCAACATTTTGAAGTATAATTAGTGTGCGTTTGGGCTCCGTGTCCGCGTTTTTCAGTTCACGTTTTCTACTTTTTTTTTTCTTCTTTTTTGCCCGCATTTGTTGACTTTGGGAGACAATATTTACTGTTATGAACAGTGTATACACTGTTCACACACTGTGCATACACTGTTCATGTATTAAAAAATATTAAAAATGGGTCCAACGATACTATTTACACATTTAAAAATTATTTTGCTACAGTGTTTTCATTTTTCAGCAACAATAAGTTCAATCCAAACACACCCTTAATGATCTCTTTAGTATGTATTTTGAGCATCTCTCATTGCATCAGTGAATAGTTGGAGAGAGCTACATGAATATACAATAAAAAAAGCAAAGGCCATTCACCCTTTGGCCTTTTCTAGCACAAAGGGATTAGGGAACCTTGGCTTTCATGTTGTCTGTTGTTTGTTCATTGAAAAGCTTTCTCTTTTTGGAGAGAGGTGCTAATAAGAAGCTTTGCTAGTTGCTTTTGATTGTTTGGGCTATGTGGACTAATATGGAATGCTTTCGTGACTTTCTTCCAGTTCTCATATGAAAGTAAATGTGTCAAATCAGACTTGAAACAGACTTTTTAGAAACTTTAAGATCATTCATTTTTCACCTTCCCCTTCTTGTCACTGCATATAAGAGAAATTGTTGGGACACTTCTCTGCTATACGAGGCTTTTTTCCACAGAGGCTTCTATTTCTTAGTGCCTGTTTGTAATGGCTTATTAGTTAGCTTTTTGGGGTACATCTTTTTAAAGCGTTTTTTTTTTTCTAGGTATACTTTATTAAAAACGCCACTTATTAGAAGGGGCTTCACTTTTAAAACTAACCTGCCCAAATAAACTATCCTAAATGGACACATATAGTTGCTAAAGTGCTCGTTTTTTGTGGCACTTGACAATATTTCAAGTGAAATTACAATTTATTATCTTAATCATTTCATTTATGCATAGTTGCAATTATTTTCTTTGCAGAAAACTGCCTATCCAAAAAGCTTATGTGCTTTCTAACAGCCATAGTGTTACCTTTTCAAATATCATTCGGTGGCACACTTGCCCATTTTTTCGATCAATCTCTAGCAATATATCTGCCTGAGCTTAGGCTGTTAATGCCGTATCACCACTTGAGATCTGATTCCTGCTTTTCACATGTATTGTGAGAATATCAAAATATTGATTGCTGTGTTGCTTCTGTTTTAAAGGAAGAGATGATGAGGGGAAAACCAGGGTATGAGCATTTGAATGAACCTCTCCATATTTTAGTTGAGGCAGAACTACCAGTTGAAATAATCGATGCTCGACTAATGCAAGCACGTGAGATACTTGAAGACTTACTGAAGCCTGTGGTAAGTTTTCCTTCTGCTCCTCTTATTAATCCTATTCATTCGTGTTGAAATTAATTTTGCCTTATTTGAATTAATCTGGGCTTACATTGTTCTTTCTATCTTCCTTATTTAGGTGGAAACTCATGATTTCTACAAGAAACAGCAGCTACGAGAGCTAGCAATGATCAACGGTACACTTCGTGAGGAGGGTTCTCCTATGTCTGGTTCAGTTTCCCCCTTCCACAACAGCCTCGGTATGAAGAGGGCAAAGACCAGGGGCTAATGAATCCCCATTCTTAAAAGGCTTTTGGAGCTAGTGTGTTAGTTTCTGCAAGTAAACAGCAATTCCCATGCTGTAGGTGTTGCCGTCCCAGCCAATGCCTCCAACTGCCATCGGGGCACTGGCACTACTGTGTGCCAGTTCTAACTTGTTTCTATATCAAGTGTGTTTCTCTTCTGTTAGGTGGAGGCTTAGACACAGTGTAGTACCGGGTTTATGCTTGTGTGTGTTGCGTTTAGGTTGTTTGGTTGGGGCATTTCCCCTCCAAAGCTGTCTTTATGTTATTAGGCTATAATATAAGTTTGTGATGGCGATTTTGTTTATGGTAATGGGGGATATCTATTGGGGAAGTGAAGGTATGGTTTGTATACAAGTGAGGCAAAAAAACAATGATCTATCTTGTTGCGTGTGGTCTGGGTTGGAATGTTTTTGTATTTATCAAGTGTAGTGCTTAGATTTGATTATAAACATTTTTTGATATCTGCTATAGCTTTTCCTCCATTTTAATGCAATCTTGCAGCATCAACTCTTTAAGAATTGTCAGACCACAGCGATGCATTGTTGTTTCTTGCTTGTTTAATGAATGTCGAATTAGATGCATTATTTGGTATTAGTTATTCAAGGAAAAAGTGATTAGTTTGCAACGAAGTTTAACTGGTGATCGTGCTCTCGCTTTTGGCTGGTACCCTGATAGTTTGTAGAAACAGCTATTGTACCTTTTTAGCCCCAATTGTCGGTGGGGGTTTGGTTTGTGGTCCAGGAGAAGGGGCAAGATATGGGATCCACAGCCAGTGATCCAATTATGTCATCCCAACAAGACTTGTCACGTTATTTACTATTTGTGGACCTAGACTTTTTCCTCGACTGGTCACATTATTTACCATTCAAAGATGTTTTAGATGCCAAATTTTTTGTCAAGGATTCGAATCTCCTCTCCAGAATGGGTTATAAGTTAGGGCCTACACAAATAAATGGTGTGAAGTCTCAAATAAGCAAAGACCATAGATTTGAATGTCAAAACAGAGAACTTGATTGTGTTTTTAGAAATGTTTTGTTCATCTTAATTAATTTTTTAGATTTACTAAGTGAAAAAGAAACAAATAATATATATATATATATATATATATTAAAAGTGGTTTGTTTACTTTATTGATATTGCATCCTTATATGCCAAGAAAATTACTGAAGTATATTGTATTGAAAAAGAAAGGCCTTAAGGCAGCTTATCATATCTAAGAAGATACAAAAATTTCACGGACGATTAACCGATGCTGGCATTTTTCCAACATTCTTCTGTAATTTTGACAATGGTTGGTGATTTTTAAAATTTATAATAGCAATTTCATGAAACTTTTAGAAATTTATTTGATGAAAAAATATTAAAGATTGTTTGCTCACTTGATTAATATCAGGTTTAAAGAATATAAATGAATGTGATAAGAACAAAAATCCTTACCTGCTAAGTCAATGCACGAACATGTATTGTAAGGGAAAAAAAAGATGTGCTACTTTATAAATGGTGAAGCACATTGGTCAATAAGTAAATTGTGTTATAAGAGGAGGCAAATCCACTGTGACTCACCCCCCACCCCCAAAAAAAAATTCCTGGTCACAATATTCACAAAATAATAAAAATAAAACTTCCATTCACTAGCTCTCCTTCATGCATGACTGCAGGAAATCGTTTCAAATTCATCCTGAAGCAGATAACAGTTGCATGGAGTTCTATACCTGACTATATACATTCCAAATTCAAGGAAGTAATGGAGATTTAATTATACATGTTTATATCAACATGGCAATTATTGGAAAAACAAACATGAAGGGACTTTGAAAGCCTGAGAAGCTTCAATACCAGGCATCATAATCAGCAATGTCTGGAGAGACTCAAAAGATATTGATTAATTCAGACCTTCTCTCCGCCTTCTTCCTCGTCCTCATTGTCATCAATTCCAACCCAACTGGTGAATGCAAAAATAAATTCTTTGAAGTTCACCATTCCATTTTTATCCCAATCCATCTCTTCTGCAAAAGTAAAACAAACTCATTGACTTAAATTAATCATGGAGGTCATTAGTTTGCATCAGAGTGGCTAAATCACATCCAGTGAATGCATAGTAGGTTCATACATGCTTCAAAACATGTTTGACCTCTAATCACTTGATGGGCAATGCCAATCTATATGGATTCAACGCATCATTGTTAACATATAATGTCAGACTCAAGAACATTCAGGTTCCGCTGTTCATTGAACTTTGAGTTTCTCTATGAAAATCATCTACATTACAGCATTACCACAAATAGACCAAGACAACAGGTGGACATTAGTATTGAAAAATATTGCGTGCTAGCTAAGGTAAACCCAAGAAGCCTATACGCCATCTTCATCAATATAGATATCTATGAGACCTAGGGAATTAAGATTTCCAAGCAATACAAATCAATATGAAGCCAATTTCGAAATTCTTTAGAAAGAAAAAAACACTTATACAATCTAGTTTGACCATCAAATGTGGCACCACAAAACCATCTGTTAGTGATGCAGGTTTCCTTCATGTAAAATGCTTGCACATTAGCATGCCTTATAAAATATTAAGCATATGAATCTCTTTCCTTCATGTGTACAAGTTTAGGCACAGGGAGAGAGAGAGAGAGTACCAAATCTTTTCATGGCTATTTGTCCAGAACCTTCCCCTGATGTAGTTTCATTAATGGCTTGGACCATCTCACTCTTACTGACATAACCATCCTTGTTCTTGTCCAAGAAGACGAATGCATCTACCAATGTTTCAAATGTGGCCTCCAGATCGGGCATTCCCACCCATGCTTTCTAGCAATGTCAAGGAAGACAAGAAGAAGAAGAGGAAAGAAATACAGGAAAACATTTATTTCCTCATGATGGCAAGATGATAAGCTTATAATCTGCTCCTTTTACATGACTCACATTTTTCAATCATCACTCAACTGACACAAAGCATTGATTTGAGTTTTCAAGGAGAATATCAAGAAAAGTCACTCTACAGATAGTCGTCGGTGATTCTTCAAAATTGATGGAAGGATTAAATTAACCCCTCCAAAAGCCCACCCCAAAAAGAACACCTTAACGTCCAAGGTAATTAGGAACTTATAAGTTATAAGCACATTTTCTTAGCAAAAAATATATCTTTATAAAGACAGGACCAACTAGAACAAATATACATGTATGTTTACTTCACCAGGAGAAAGATATAGGCATACTGCAGAAAAATTCAGGACATCACATACCATGAATGTATAGCCCTTTATTTCAAATTGATAAATTTTCTGTTCAATGCAAAGAGACCTATAATCTAGTCACAGGAAACAGGAAAGTGTATGTATCTGCTAATAGAATAATATAGTACAATAACAACAACCTAGCCTTAGTCCCAGAATTTTGGGGTTGGGCATGGATCCCAACGGTTTAGTCAAGGTCAGCCACATGTATTCTTTTCCACTGTTCTATTCTATCTAAAGTTATACACTGTTATATCTCCTTAATTTACATGTCCATTTTCACTGTTTCTACAATTGTATAAAATATAGTAAGGCAGAAGGCAGAAGGCAGAAGGCATATGAAATATGACACCCTTCTCCAAATGATAGAAGATATTAGGCTTTTATCTGCCAAACATCTATTATTTATAGGCTTCATGTTTCAGCTGTCATGTAAAAGGAAACTTAAAAGAAACTGAACAGATAAAAGATTTCAGGATACAGCATGAAGGGTAGCCGCATCGTCTTTGAGAAGATAGACAAGACAGAGAAGTACAATGAACTCATTGAAATCTATTCCCTTGTCCTCATTAATATCACATGCCTGAAAGAGATCATTGATTTCCTCTTCTGTACATGAAATTTCCAGCTTATGGAAACTTTTTTTCAACTCCTCATAATCAATTGCACCATTTGAATCCTCATCTACAATTAAAATAATGAAAACACACGTCTAAGTAGCTATTAAATAAATAAATAATATATATATATACACATATAAGAGTAACATGTGTGCACATGTGAGCAAATCATACAAAAAAACAAGAAAGGCATTCTTCGTAGAAGTTATAAGGGGAAAAAAATGTAGGAGTAGATGGCTTTGCGTGTTGCTGTGTATGTTTTCAGAAAAAGTAACACTTGGGCACCATCAGGATATAGGGGCTACCAAATAAATTTAAGTTCAGTAGTAGAAAATAAATACATATTTCTACAAAGTAGTTTTCTATGGTAAAACTCAAAAAGAATGATCCCCAACCCTAAAAAGAGTCTGATGTAAGATGGTCAGTTATATATGGTTATTTTATAAGCTGTTTCATTCAGCCTCTTAACATATTACATATCTATCTTTTTTTTTATAGGTAATAAAGATCATATTCAAAAACACTACCTTATGCAAAAAAAAACATAAGGCAGAGAGAAAAATACATAGGGAAAAGAAAGAGTGAAAAGAAAAAGAAAAGGAAAGATACTAAGTATAAAGGAGAGAGCTAAGGAACATAGGGAGAGAATCACTAGAGGTGAGTCCCCACGCCCTATATCAATCAAATAAAGTGCCACTAAAAGGGGCCAATAGCTGGTCATCTGAGCTATCCACGTCCTCAAACGTCCTCCTATTTCACTCCCTCCAAAGACACAACATCAAGCATAATGGAACTAAATTCCAAATGCTAGACGAATGCTTTCCAAGCCAATTCCACCAACCAAAAAGAGTATCCGCAATCGATCTTGGCAAGACCCAAGAGAACCCAAAGGATCTAAACACCAAAGTCCACAACCGATAAGCCTTTTCACAATGAAATAACAAATGATCCACCGTCTCTCCATTACTGCAGCACATGATACACCAGTCGACAAAATCCAACCTTCTACCCCTCAAATTATCACCTGTAAGAATCCTATCCCAAACAGCAGTTCACATAAAGAAGGAAACATGCCGAGGAGCCTTAACCTTCCAAACACCTTTCCAAGGAAAAATAATGGGTGAGGGGCTTCTTAACTTATTGTAGAACGATCGAATATCAAAGACCCCATTCTTTGTCAACTTCCATCTCATACGATCTCCGTTCTCAGTGGGAGGAAGATTTGAGCCCAAGGTACTGAGAAAATCATCCACACCACCCATTTCCCAATCATTAGGTCTCCGAGAAAAATGCATAACTTTGCAAACTTTTTATTTCATTGATGCATAACTTTTTATTTCATTGATACAGTTAAAAAACATTTACTTTATGGTCATGAATTTTGGGTTGCAAATAGAAATTATCTACTGCTAATGTTCAGCAAGCAAATGAACAGAAGTTTACCTACCAAATTGCTTAAAAATAACTTTGCAATTTCTTAAGCTCTCATCAATTTTTGGGAATTTCAAGATTATGCTGTTGAATGACTTCATGGAAGTTCCAGCAGCCGCCCTACGCTTCATAGCTTCAACCGTTTTGGCTTCAAGCTTTGTTTCAGGTATTGATACCTTTTTTGGTGATTCACTCTTTCCCACTTTATTTCCCATTGTCAGCTAACTAGACCAAATGGGATGCAGGAAACAAGCTAAAAGTATGTGCCACTGCCTACCCACACCAGGAAAAACAAAAGTGAGAAAATATTTGGGTAATTGCAGCACAAGACAAATCAATTGTGAAACATACAGATAAATTAATTCAGTCTATAAAGTAAACATGTTAATAACTGTTCAAGCAGATGAACCAAATATCCAACAAATGGCAAGATTCATAAGCACTGGTATGATCCCAAACTCATTAGATTGTGTTCACTACCAAATTCATATATTTCGTTTAATTGCTTCTGAAACACACATATTCACCAACTATAAGACATGGCAATATGTGAATGGACAGTGAATCTTATAGATGTTGCAATACAACAGAGTATATTTTACATCCTGATGATATGGCTCTACTAGTTGATTGATCTTTATCTTCGTTGACTAACCAATGAATTTGAAACACAACCCTCCACACTGAAATCCTTGTTGATGTAGGAAAGCCTAAATTAGCTTTAATATTTCTTGGCCTTATATGAGGACATGCAGGAAAAGAAAAATTTTCCAACAATAAAGCTCACCTCACACAATTCATAAACTTGTCATAACTATGGTTTGGCAATTCCAATGCTTGAAAGTTCCAAAATTGAAAGAGAGAGAGAGAGAGAGAGAGAGCATAAGAAAGAGAGAGATATAAAGTGTAGCAAGCCAAATAACCAAGTACCTTTCCAGCTCCTCTTACAGATAATAAGATCAGAAGCAGCAACAGGAATCAAGAACCTAAAAATATGTCACTATGGAAATGGCTTCTCTTGCAACCTGTTAGAAAAATGAAAGCACCCAACCAAAGAAAGAAAACAGAAAAGGACCCAGATGAGAAAAAGACAGAAAGAAGCAGAAACAAGAGGTGCAGTTTGTTGAAAAGCTAGTTTCTACACAAGGAGGTTGCAATTGCAAAGGTTTGCGAAAGATCTAAGACAAAGTTGAGGATATGAGAAGAGGGGGGTTTGGTTTGTTAACTCAGTTGAGGGGGACCCTTTCATGTCTTATTGGAGTTTTGAATCTTTTGATCCAATATTTGTGCTCCACCCACCACGTATTGTCGTGCTTCACCATCTAATTCTATATCTAAGGCGCCTTCTCACATTTACAACCTTCGCTGACTTTCCATACACGTACAAAAACCGAGCAGATCAACAAAAATAAATTAATAAATAAAAAGAAGTTCAGAATATAGAATTAAGATACGCTTTTTGGGTATTGAAAATTGAAGAACGAAAATAATTTTAATGAGATTGTGAGGTCCAACTTCCCATGCAGCAGTCTAGATATTGAAGCAATAAATATTTATTAGTGTGGCAACACTTCTATGCAAGTTCATGCACACCAAAATGTTATCTTTATTTAATGATTATCAAATTTAATTATGTAATTCATTAGTTTATGCAATTATATGGTTAAATTTAGTAAGAAATCTAAAATAGAGTACCTAAGAATTATACCCAAATTTTATTTTTTGATTTAAAAAAGGGTCAAAGAAATTTGCAAATTACAAAGATATATTTGAAAATTTTCTAAAAAGTGTATATAAGGTAGTTCATTAAAATACCTCGCCAAAAATAGCAAATAAAATTAGCTCATGATGTATTGATCATTGTTGCATGGCTGTCACAAATCACAATTCAAAGCATATATAATGTCTAAGATAAGCTTAACCTGCCATTTTTTTAAATTATTTTATGGAATACACTGCCATTTTTTTATGACTGTGATGTGTGGAATCAATGGCTCATATAATGCCTATTTTTTTTATTATCTAATTACAATGTGTGGTTTGTGGGATTAATCATGGACTATGGGACATATTATTGATTTATTTACTCCCAATATAACTAGATAGGTCCCCATATATACATGGCATTCCTTTTGTATTTCTTTTTGTCCACAAGATTTTTTTATTTCTCAAGTGGACAAATTGCTAACTTGACCCAACTCTGTTAAACAATCCAGTCTTATCTCGAGTCTCAACACTGACAAGACACTTTTGGTCAAACTACAATTTTGTTCCATAGATATTTGTGATGGTTTCAGTTTCATCTTTATATATTAAATTCTGTCAGTTTTGTTTTAATTTTCAAAATCAAGTCTATGAACTTTGATTTTAAAAGTTAAAAGATGAAATGACACAATTAATATTTGAGGAATGAAATTAACACAATGAAATATATCTTTATAAAATTGAAATTATCCGGATATTAAAATACCAAAAATGCATTTTCACATTTTTCTTAATAACCTTGGAACTTGGCCTAAAGTTTCTAAATTATTCTTAGTGGGACACTAAAGATGTGTTGGGGCTCAAAATGATCCTTTCAGTAGTTCACCTTTTCAAACTTCCTTCATGTTTGTTTTACGATTCTAACCTCATATCTTATATTCTTAGGAATAAGGATAAATTAATTAAATTAAAGATATTTTTGGAAGTAAAAAAAGTAATAACTAACTTTCTAAATCTTCTTAATATATAAAGATAAATTCTTTTAATATACAGAGAAAATAAGAAATTTGAACTCTTCTGATATTAAAAAAAAAAAAAAACTTGCTTAGGCTATTTCTCTTTCTTTCTTTCATTATTTTAAAAAACTAACAGGAAAGAAATTTGAACTCTTCTAATATATAAGAAATTTGCTATAAAAACACCTTTAATATGACAATTTTTAAATTCTTTAAATCTAACATCCTCATGAGAAAAGAAATCTAGAATCTTGATATCCACCTTCTCAAGGACTCCAAGCATTCTCTCCTGATTTGGGGTTTGGTTTTATATTTTATATTTTATATATATTTTTTCCTGATTTCTTTTATAAATAATTTTAAAAAAATTAAGAAATAAATAATTAAATAAAATTTAAAATCAGTCTAAAAAAACGTCGTTTTGGGGTGTTAACAGCAATGATGGATGGTTGTTTAACGGAGGACTGAATTGACGAGTTTTGAAAGTTAAGGGATTGAATGACTAAATGCAAACTTAAAGCAATTGCATCAACTTGTGCATAAATGTGCAAAATGGAAAAAGTAACTACTTTTACACAATTTGAGCAAAAAATCACCCACATCAGTGGGTGTAAACTTGTGTATAAATACACAATTGCTACAGTAATCGTGCATATTTTATTATTATTGTACGATTACTGTAGCATGTGTATTTATTATTTTATTAATTTCATGTTCACACATTTTTTTCTCTCTCTTCTCCATGCACAACGAACTCAATGACTTCTCCTCTCCTCATCTTCTTTTTCCTCAGATGCACACCAACACATAAACACATCCACACAGATAAATCAATACAGAGATACACAAACACACCCACATACAAACAAACCCACACACAAACAAACCCACACAGACAAACCAACAGAGAGATAGATCAGTGCTTGACTGGAACAATCAGTGCTTGTGGGTCTTTTTTGATCGGTGCTTGTGAGTCTTGCTTGATCGGTGCTTGACCGAGAGGGAGTGGAGATTGGGTATTGTTTGAGGAGTGAGTATGGGTCTTGCTGGTTTTGCAGTGAAGGTGTTTGATATTTATTCTCAATGAGCGTGGAAGAGAAGGAGCAAGAGAAAGTGAGGGGTTTGAGATGGTGGTGAAGCTATTTATGAAGATTTGACCGAGAAGGTGTGGATTAGACCGAGAGGTAGAGGTGATTTGTGTTCAAAACTGGGTATAGAGATAGGTAGATAGATGGGTATAGAGAGAGAGTAACAAATTAGAAAAAATGGGTAGAGAGAGAGAGAGAGAGAGAGAGAGAGAGAGAGAGAGAGAGAAAGAGCGCGTGTGTAAAGGGCAGTTGAGAGAAATAATAAAAAAATTGAGAAGAATGAATATTTCATTGAAATATCTTGTAAAATAGATAAACTGATGTGAATGTTTTGTAAAAGTGATGGTGTAAAATAGAAAAAGTAGGTCTTAAGTGTAAAATAGACGGAATCTTTTCCACAAGTTGATGCAATTGCTCTTAGATGACTGAAATAAAAAGTGATAAAACTTAGAGGGAGGGGGAAATAATTCAATGGTTATAATAAGGGAGGGGGGAATTTGAATCCTAAATATCACTAGAAGGTGCCAACCAATTGATATATAAAACTCTTAGACCTCGTTTGGGAGGAGGGAATGTAATGGAATGAAAATGAATAAAAATAATAATTTTAGAATATTTTTCATTTCCCTTGTTTGAGAGTTTAAGTAGGAGGGAATGGAATAGGTAGGAATGAACACTCATTCCTCTCTATTCTCTTAAAATCTCAAATTTTCATTCCCCCTGAAATTGGGAGGAATGGGAGGGAATGAAATTAAATTTAATGATTTTTTTTACTAAAACTTCTAAAATACCCCTATATATTCAACCATTTATTTTAAAATAGGCGTCTAATAGTAATATTATCATAAAATGATTCCATTCCATTCCCTTCATGTTGCTCCCAAACAAGATTACTTATATTTCATTCATTTCCATTCCTTTATTTTAAAACATCCAATCAAGGTTACTTAATTCCATTCCATTCCATTTTTTTCCATTCATTTCCCTTACTTAAATACATTCCTTTCCATTCCTTTATGATCATTCCATTCCATTCCATTCTTTTATGAACTCCCAAACGGAGCCTTAGCCACAGTTTATGATATTAATTGGCTAATGAAAGATCCACTTGAATTAACTTTTACAAATGTTTAAAACTTAGGAAAGAAGCAAATCAATGTGTGTAAGAGAGGGGGAATGTGCCAAAGAGAACTTATACCTGCCAAAGTTTTATGATTGTGGAGGGAAAAAAATGACTGATGTATAAATAAAGTTTGTCTATTATGTCTTCTCAAAAAAAAAAAAAAATGTTAGCCTATTATGTGCAACTCTTTTACTACCTGACCAAAAAAAAAAAAGAAAAGTAAAAAATAACTATGACATTAGGAGAACTTTCTTGGGTTAGATCCAATTAAGGACCTTCTTTCCGTTATTCTTAGGGTTGATGTAGGAAGGTGTGGGTTCTTATTTGGATAGTACCCAATCCCAAGTAGAAACAAGGATCCTGGGCCTTATACTTGTTGTTTGGTGGACTAGGCTTGGTTCACTGCAGCTATATTGGGTTGATTACAAACAAAGTTATGCACAAAACATGGGCCCTATAACACATACATATCCATACATGCAAACATATACACATTGTAAAATAAATGGCTAAAGAAGAGTAAGGAAATAAAGAAAAAGCAAGTATGGATGTTAGGGATCCTTAGAAAATATAATGATATTTCATTATATTAAGTTTTAGTACATTAGACCCTTCTTTCCACTGGGATGTGTCACAAGGTTCAAATAAGTTTAAAAGTCACATACTTAGATAGCTCTTTGTAGGCTTCCAAGACTTGTGAGGTTTGAATCCTCTTGAATCCAAGTGTATTCTCTAGTGTCTGTCTCAGGATCCCTCATAGTGTTTTTCCCTTTTTCTATTTTTTTGAGATTTAAAGAAGTTTTTCAAATGATCTTTTTGCTCTAATTCCTTACTGTTGAATGAATTTTGCTAATGGCTTGATCCCCTTTTATAGTACATTCCTAGGTTTTTTGGTGTACTATTGATTTTCTCCATTTGCTGCTCTGGGTACTAGAACCAATGTTGTGTCAGCAATATTGGTGGCTTTGTATAAAAAAAAAAAAAGCAATATTGGTAGTTGGTCATTTCCTCATTTTCTCATTATATTCTTCTTTTGAGGTTTCCTTTCAAAAAGTTCCCAGTTGACCTTCCTCTTTTAGGGGGTCTTAAGGGCTGTCTTTCAATATCTCTTTGTGAGAGACCGCGCCCCCGGCCCGTTTTATATGATGTTGGGCCAAACCCACGTGAATGGATGGAGTCGTGTTATTGCCTCTCAAAATGGAGGTTCGACTAGTTATATTTTCCCCCTTAGATTAGGGGTTTTACAATGGAGTCGCCACTTATTTAATTATTGGAAAAACAAGAAAACCATAATTGAAAAATTCCTCATTTTATTAATTTGAAATTTAATTTACATTGATCATAGGAAAATTACATGGCTTTGGTCCTAGATACAATCTAAGATAAAGTACATGGCTTTGTTTCCTAGTTACAATCTAGAAATTGAAAATTACATGGATAAACATTTGATCTATTAACCCTTAATCTAAGTTCGGAGGCTATGTTACAAGGTGGGAAGGTGTTAGGCACCCACCTTGCCCGGTGAAACCGGTCTTCTAGACTATGGTGGCCAACATTCATATCACATCATTCAATATGTCAATCAAGTTACATGTTGAATTTAATGTGTGTGCATGTGATAAACCCTAATTCAATTTATTTAGCATTGCATTTGGATTGAAAAATAAATTCTAGTGAATGTGTGTGGATGATGATAACCTAGATTCAAGAATTTGAAAGAATTATGAAATAAACATGTTTTTCCTATTTTTTATATGGATTTAGGATCAAAACTAGTGTTTATGCATGAACATGTGATGAACAATCAAGAACATGTGAAGAACATATAAGAACATTCAAACATATTCAAGAGAATTTAAATAATTACTATCATGCTTTAATCCTAAATTCCCATCATGGCAACACAAAAAACAAGTTGAGGAAAGGGATTATACCTTCATGCAATATCCATACGGTGGAGGAGGAGACTCTTGGTAGAGGTCCTAAGGGTGAAGGAAAAGAAGAGTTAGGAGAGGAAGAGTGAGTCTCACTCAATACCTTGAGTCTCAGGAAGACCAAGATATGACAAGACTACTCAACTTCACTAGAACTCAAGAGAGGAGAAGAGAGGGGGTTTTTGTCTCTTGGAATGAAGGAGAGGGGGGGTTTATATAGTAGTGGTGGAGAGAATATGAATGGAAAGCCATTTAATGAGGGTTGACAAAGAATCATGAACCTAGTCCTCATTTTAGCCTTTGGGGAAATCTGGTGCATTAAATGGAAAGATTGGTGGGAGTGAGGAGCAAGCCAAATTCGGTTTTCCCGCAATTGCTGTAACAGCTTGTAGAACTAACTTCAAAAAATCATATCTAACTAAATTCTGATCGGAATTGTCTCATTCTTGTGCTCAAATTGAAGCCCCGGATGTCTAGTTTCTGGGAAAATTAACCTCATTCACAAATTCAAAATATTTTGAGAGATATGGATGAAATGGTGAGCAGAGGTCATTTGTTTGAAAATGGTTTCAGCACAATTAACATTAATATGTCCCAAATTAGCTCCCAATTAACATTAAATGGCACAAATCACTCCCATTTCAGACTTAATTGGTTCTAAATTTACTCTAATTAAAAGATAATTGCACAAATTACTCATTGAATAATTAATGTTTAACTATCTAATTAATTAGGTGTATGCAACCTCACCATAAAATGTAGTCCTAACCAATCAAATTATGACACCTCATCGATCTCAAATTGATTATACTTATAACCAATTGAAATCAATTGTTCATAATCACATATAGTCGGACTCAATTTGTGATGGTGCATTTCAACCATTAAAACTTGATTTGATGATAACTTTCAATCTGGTGGTCCGATTAGGGCTCATGACCAGTCGATTTGATCGTTACAACATCAAGATCATTTTGGTGAAATGAGATTAAGGATCTAATGACCAGAATTAAGATTCATATTTCCAATGTGAAATTACCCTTTTACCCTCCATGTGAGGTTAAATGCAGGTTGCAAAATAGGGTGTCAACAGTCTTTTTTCTCTAAATAGGCAGATTCCCCCTTGTTAGGTTGAAAGATCCCAACCACCTTTCTTTATGGTTCACCTTGCTGCTCTTCCCAAGGTACCAGGCTTCCTTTCATAGATGCTGGTTCCTAAGTCACCAGCTGTTTCCAAAGTCTTTTCTTCTGAGTTGTAGGTGGCTAATGGAACATGTCTTTCTTTGTTCCTTGTGCCCATGAGCATGTTTTCCTGAGCTATCCAACTCCAAGCTGATTGTTTCCTACACTTCCCGATGATCCTCTCCCTAGTTCTGGCAACTCTTTGGTATCCTGGTCCAATCTTTTTCTGGGCTCCTTGGGGGTTCTTCTCACAGAGGCTGGGCCAAGTTTCCTTTACTTTTTCTTCATTCTCTAAGGTCTAAGGCTTACCCATTCATGAGCTTGGCTTCCTTTTACTCATTTTAAATGGGTCTTGGCTCATGGATTGGGTCTTTCCTATCCTTAAGGGTTCATTAGTTTTGGATTTCAATACTTGTAATATTTTAGACCTCAACAAAAGGTTCCTTTTGTATGTGGGTAACCCTTTTCTTCTATTTTAATTTGCATAGAAAAAAAAAAGTGATTACTAATTAACACAAAGGAACATTGCAAACACCACTCAAAAGTCATTATAACTTTTAGAATAAATGAAATAATTAAACATTTAAACACTATGTTAACATTTTAAATAAGTGTAATTAGGTTGAATTAGCATTTTGGTGAGGACCCATTTTTAATTAACACTTTGTTTGTTTCATTGTAAAACGTTTTATAGAAAACATTTTCAAATTTTACTATAAATCCTTTGTAAAATATTGTAAAACATTTATCATAAAAAACTTGGTAAAACATTTTACAAAAACATACGATTGCTCTCCCCCTCATATGGTGAGAGAGTCGCTAGTTCAGCTATTACTAGGCTAACGGTTTGTGCTTGAAAATTTTACATGTCACACAAAATATCTAAAAATATCTTCAAATGTAACCCTTTAAAACGAAGCGTAACTCACACGTTGAGCCAACAGCCCAACAAAATTCAAAACCAAATCACAAGCCCACATGATTTCATGTAGAGCCTTTTGATGGGGGAAGACTTGTCACTATGCCTAAATAAAGCTTGAAATCGGGCCCACCTTCACCCAGCAACTATGAGCAATGAATGCCTGGTAGCCATATATACAATTTTTGAACAAAAACTAAATCAGTCCTTGGGAAAAAAAGAGGCAGAAGAGGAAAAGAATCGAGTAAACCAATTTTCATTCTCGCTAATAATTTTGATCTCGAGAAGAAAAAGAGTATTTCATTTCAATATACTTGGGCGAAGCCTTACCAAAGTAGAGTGAAAACAAAAAATACACACACACACACAAAGGATAGCACCAAATAGGGAGAGATAAATATATTTTTTAATCCTAACTACCAGGGGCCCGTTTGATAGAGAAGTTTGAGAAATATTATTTGTATTTTTTTGAAATATCTGTGGGTGAAAAAATGTATAGAAATGCGTGTAATGTTGTTTAAAAACTAAAAACATGTATTTAAGATGCTCTACCAAAAGAAGCCTAGATAACTCAATAGTAATCTCCAGCATCACTTTCCTAGCCAAAATAATACTGGAATATCAATTTGTGTTGACCGTTGAGTGTCATACCAAAATAATGTTATTCTGATTGAATTTTTACATTATAGTAACTCCACCATGGAAGTTTTCAACTTTGAAATTAGTGGGTTTTATTTTATTAATTTATCAATAATTTATATAGACATCTTTTGGAAAGTATATTTTACTTTCCATGTTAACGAAGACCAAATCAAGAGAATTAATTTATAAGAGAAAATCATGGGATTCATTGCTAGAGAAAATCATGGAATTGAGACAATTAATATGCAATTCAAATTCAAATTATGTTTGATTATTGTATGTAATCCCATTATAAAAATGGGTTCTCTTGTAATGTAATATCAAATCAAGTGAATCAACCTTCTCAAAAAAAAAAAAAAAAAAAAATCAAGTGAATCAAGATGTAGTCTTTTAGTGTTTAGTTCGCATCTTCTACAATTTTCCACTATTCTCTTTAATTTTCACAAAAACAATGATAGTAACATTTGTTTGAATATTGATTATGTGGTAAAATCCAATTTATTCATTTCAAAATGAATGAATAAATAAATAGAATCGTAAAAACTCCACAATGGAATTATCCTAGAAATCCTACAGGATTGTAATTCGAATTTTATGAAGTAGTCGTGTAGATTGTAGTCAATTGTAGCCTTTACAGATGCAAATCAAGTGACACGATGTTCTATGACATAAGGGAAATGTGTAGCCTTTCACAACCGCTTATTGCATAATGAATATTTTAGATTTTACAAATGCAAAGATAAGGCGATGTACTTGTCCATTTTACAACTATGTGGACTGTTACAAAATATGTCTCTTGCTTCGGAAATTTGAATTATTACTCTGTATTTTGCATCTACATTTACTTTTGGCAAATTTTACTTTCTTCCAAATCTTTGCATTGGATTTATTGTTACTTTCATCCAATGACAATCTGAAAATAGAAAAAGAAATTTCTAAAAAGCTATAAAATAGTGTACGGATAAAGAACCCAAAACTTGTCAAAAATTTTCAAAAATAATGATAACTAGATTGATAGAAATTTATTTCATCAATTCAATCTTTCATTGTTTTGCTGAATGTATAATTAGAAAACAAGAACAATTAAAACAACAATAATGGTAATGATGGTATGGCATAGTGGTGTTAGTAGTGATAATGTTGAGCTAATAACAATTTTGGGTAATGACCGATGGTAGCAACAATAATAGGAGTGGTGATATTGACAATGTTTATGGGTGGTGTTGGTGATGATGGCAGCCATGGGAACGGATAGATCATTGATAGTGATAGTAATGGTGATTATAGGTGATCGTATATCGGTCAAGTTCAAGTTGAAACTTACCCCATTGCTCAACTTGTGCATATTATTAGGTCTTTTTTGAGATAGGTAGATAATGGGAAATGGGGAGGTCGGGATAAAAATGTGACTACAATTGAGCTATCACTTGAACCCTTAAAATATTAGGTCTAGTTGTTGCATTCATTTATCAATAATGAGTTTAAATAATTTAATAAAAAACTTAAGTTTTATTTATTTATTTATTTATTTTTTAATTTATCAACCCTCACAAAATGGAAGTTTGACTAATTTAATGAAAAACATAAATTTTTTTAATAGCTCGACAATATGGCTCCAAACTAATCCTTATGAGTTGGATTAGGTATTTTGCAGCTCAATAAGGTTGGATCAAGTTGAAAAATATCACAAACCTAAACTAACTTGACTCATGTACATCCCTAATGTTATGTGAAAGTCGCCACAACAGATTATTGACCAATGTATTGGGTGTAACCGCCAGCACCACATTCTTGTGTGAGCAGTCGAATTATTAAGTTGAACCCTTAACTTTGAACCATCTTCTTTTTTTTTTTTGGGGGGGGGGGTGGGAACGGCCAGCCACAAACAGAAACAAAGAATGAGTTCACCTTTAACACAACATAATCAATGGTTATTCACTGGTAATAGGGGAAAGAGATTCTTCACAAACACAGTCAATACTAGGTAGCAGTCAATTGGAAAGTCCTTTTGACTTGGTGCTAACTTTTCTGTGCCCTCTTGGGAGGAACAATCCTTAAAGAACTTGATAACTTTAAGGGACCTTGTCAATTTGCATTAAATGAGGTGAGAGTGTCCTTTCATAGTTTCATGGTTTAAGGCAATTAGTCTGAGATTTGGGCAAATACACCAGATTAGTGAGGTGCTTTCTCCTTTGTTGTCAACACATAGGCTTGTTCATGGATTTTGCAAGAGTCCTTAGGTCACTTGGCAAAATCAATTCCCAAATATAGGTATTGCATTTGCCATGTATAGTATACCACACTCCTTTAATTTTCCCATTAACCTTACATGAGCTTGGGTCATGTGAGGAAAAAAATAAAATAGAGCATAAATAGAGGTAATAGACTCAAGAGAATTGGGCTTTGGCCTTTCATAGACCATAAAAAAAAATGCTACGTCTATAATATTTTCATAACAAATTATAGGTGTTAAGTTGTTATAGGTAGTTGTTGGTGGGTATGGAAACAATTTTAGTGGTGGATTCAAATTATAAACTCGTAACAACCTGTCACCTAAAATTTGTTATAAAAATATTGTGGATGTAACATTTCTCTAAAAAAATAAAAAATAAAAAGTATCAATAAAGAGGATATTTGAAAGTTTTTTTAATGGCTAAATCATAACTTTCTATATTAAAAAAATGCTAGCTTCTTTTAATATGAGGATAAAAATCAAACTATAAAAAAAAAAGAATAAAAAAAAGAAGTATTTAGAATTTAAAACAAAAGCAAAAAGAGAGAGAGAAAGGGAAGTGGCAGAAGGAAAGAAAGAATACAAAGGGAAAATAAATACGCTTCCCTTCTTTCCTCCTTCACCCACTTATAAACTCCTTCTCTTCTCCTCCTTTTTTTTTTACGGAGTATTATTTAACGTTTTCACTCTCTCTCTCTCTCTCTCTCTCTCTAGCTTTGCAGACCCTAAAACTCGCACACAGCCACAGGTTTCTCTCTCTCTCTCTCTCTCGCCGATTTTTCATGATTTCGATCGCCGATTCTCCATATGTTTCTTTTCTTTTATTTCAAATGTTTTCTTTTTCCCCCAAAAATTTTAGGGTTTCCGATTCTTTTTTCTCCCAAAACTTTTAGGGTTTTTTATTTTTTATTTTATTTTTCGCTTGCGCATTCCAAGAACGAAGATGATTGTTGCGTGTTTTAGATTAAATATATAATTAATTAATTTTATTATTATAATTATAATAATATTGTTTACGTTTGTTGTCTGAATAGATCCTCATCAATCATCATGGTTGGCCGGCGATTTCATTTATATATATATATATATATATATTTATTTATTTATTTATTTATTTATTTCAGACCCTGCTTGTTTGTTCGTAATTTTGACAACAACAATAATTATTAAAAACCCAATTTCGTTATTTATATATATTTAATATCATTTAGCTGTGAGGATTTGTTGTCATTCTCTGGGTCCCAATGATTTTTTGTGGGCTGTAATTTTGGTTTTTTTTTTTTTGGGGGGGGTTTATTATAATTAATATATATATTTGAATTTGGTTTTAGTTTAGGTGAAGATTGTGAGACACAAGGGATTTTTGTGATGGCGTCGAAAAGGATCAACAAGGAATTGAAGGACCTCCAGAAAGACCCTCCTGCTTCATGCAGCGCTGGTTCGTTTTTTCTCATTCTTATAAGTTGCCTATATGGGTTTCATTGTATCTACAGCTTTATAACTATGTACTTTATTGCTTTGCACAACTTCAGTGGAGAGAGAGAGATGAGAGAAAACCAAGTCACATATTTAGCTGTTTGCCTAGTTTCTACACCCATGAGAGCATGGCTGTAGCCGCTAATCCTTCGACCATATGGAAAAATTGGGGTTTACAACTTCTACCCCTTTCAAAAGAACCATAACCCGTAATTTCGCAATGTGTCTTTACTTTAGCTCTGCCCATGAGCCCCTAAACTGTACCCATTTATAATTTTGTTCAGTGCTGGTTAGTTTCATTGCTATCTGGTTTTTATCCAAATTCTTTGAACTCAGTACTTTGTTGCTGATTTGGGTTTGATTGTATTTAGGCTTTTAATTATTATTCTTTGAGGATTCATGAGTTTTGCAAGTATAATTCTTTTTGTTTTTTAAGAATCATAAACATGTATAAGGCTTGGTTGTGTTTATTAGTGGGTGTTTTAGCATCCAGCATATGTGTGTATGAGTAAGATGATCAACATAATGTGTTATTGTGTTTCACATGGCTTTTTTATTTTTTATTTTTTTGGGTAAGTGGTTAACTTAATCATAGATTGTTGGTTTTTGGTTTGATGTTTTTTTTTTGGGTTTTTTCATTGTTGTTAGTTGTTACTGTTACAGTTTTTAATTCAGCAGTTTTCCATTTTTGCAGGCCCTGTGGCTGATGACATGTTCCACTGGCAAGCAACAATTATGGGTCCTGCAGACAGTCCATTTGCTGGGGGTGTGTTCCTTGTTTCCATTCACTTCCCACCAGATTACCCATTCAAGCCACCCAAGGTAAAAACAACTCATGTGCCTCCATTAGCTTGTTTAATTCCTCATCTGTATCTCTGTCTGCATCTCCATTACACATAACATGATTGTTTTCACTACTTGAAATATTTGAATTTTGTATCTGTTGTCCTTTGTCAATGAAAAGTTTCTTTGGTTTCAGTATTTACCTAATTGAAGGATTCCTCTCGTCTTATTATTATTATTATTTTGGGTTTGGGTGGGGGGGGGGGGGTTGGGTGTTGTTAAATGTTGGACATAAAACTTCTGGCACTAATTTGGCGGGTTGAGGATGAGTTTGCCTCACAATTGTACGTTTGATTGTGAACACTGGTTATTGGCTGTCATCTACATAATCGTCTCTCTTATGTTAACTTAAAAACTGCACCTATTGGATTTGGGATTGAAATGCATGCATCCAAATACCTATCTATGAATTGAAAAGCCTCCCATCTTACTCTAGCTTCAAGCATTTGGCATATGAAATGTTAGCAAATTCATTAAGTATTAAAAGTTTGAAAGTTATTCCATCAACTTGTTTAGAGAAAGAAAAAAATTGTTGAATTGACCAAAACATTCATCATAGTTACTTTGGGTGGCGTCCTGTAATGTGTGAGCTTTTCTTGAGCTGTGCTTGCATGTGCATACTCCTCAGCCTGCCCTCTCTTTGGAGCCATTCACTTGTTGATTTACGAGCACAGGAAATTCATCTTAGTTTCTTTATGGTCATTATGATTTCAAATTTGATGGGTAATGAGTTTTTTTTTTTTTTTTGGGGGGGGGGGGGGTGAATTAATGTTTTATATGCGTACTCCTTGTTCTCACCCTCCCCCTGGAGCTAGTTACTCGTCAATTTACATACATGCATGTGTGCTTGCACATGATGGATACAGCCTCTGAATCTTCTCCTGCTGCCATGGTGTACAACTATTTGTGTTGGGAGGTAACAATGTGGTGTTTCTTAAGAGAGCCCATTAGAGGGTCTTCTATGTGCTCAAGCAGATACGGCTGGGAGGTCACACTTGGTCCTCTTTACTCCAGGATGCTACCATGCATATTGATTGCAATAATTGTTTGTAGGATACTTAGGATTAGAGCAAGGAAGATACTTTTTCCCCCCAACTCTAGTGTATAATATGCACTGAGAAAGTCAGGTGATGAGGGGAAGAGGTGATTTGAACCAGAGATCCCCTTTTCATGAGTCTTTCATGGTCAAATTGTGTTATTATAGTTGATGGTGCTTATTTACATGCATGATCTCTGCATATTTGTGCACTGGACAGGTTTCCTTCCGGACAAAGGTTTTCCACCCTAACATTAACAGCAATGGCAGTATCTGTCTTGACATCCTCAAAGAGCAGTGGAGCCCTGCCCTTACCATATCCAAGGTATGTTCTTTGATTCATGGGCATCCATATTTCTTACTGATTGTTACATGTGATACAATATTTTAGGTATTTGCACTATCTGTATATTTTTGGCTGCCATCCCAAGGCTTGGAGTTGGCAACAGTATGCATAGTCTTTGTTAAATTTTGCATTCTATGAAAGAAGCTCAATTATATAGGTTTTATTTTTGTGCTTGATGATATTTAGTTTTGGGGATAATTTTGTAATGTGCTGAAATTTTAACAATTGTTTCTTGCAGGTCCTCCTCTCAATATGCTCACTGCTGACAGATCCAAATCCTGATGATCCTTTGGTGCCTGAGATTGCTCACATGTATAAGACGGACAGAGCGAAGTACGAGACTACTGCTCGATCTTGGACCCAGAAGTATGCCATGGGCTAAGGCTCTTGTTCTGCATGAGGGAATATGTCATGCTTAAAAGCTATCCTATTAGTAAATAAACAAATATGTAAGATGGTCTGAAGATTAAAGAACTTGCTTGGTCGGACTTGACCCCTCCTGTCTTTGGGAAATTTTATAAATGGTTATCTTAAAACTGCGACATCTTACGTTAACAGGTTGAATAGTTATGTGGAACTTGGTGGCAAAATAGTGTTTTTTGTTTTGCATTCATCATTCATGGTTGGCATTTTAGTGGTTCTGTTGTTTTAAATCTTTCCGTTTACTGGCATCTTTATTCTGGCCTGTTGGCATTGTTGAATTTGAATGAGGAAAGATGGCCTAGAGAGCTTCTGTCCCACTGACATATTCTGAATAGGAAGAGAAATCAGATCACCCAACCACTCCCCCCAAAAAAAGTGAATTGCTGTTTGCTTCTTGGGATGATATATAAGCAATATTGGTGCTAACAATTGTGGTGTCATAGATTTAAACGTGGTTGATTATCATATTTGTCTTAAAGGGTTGCCATGTCTTAAGCCAGTTAATTCATGGCAGTGGTGGTGACTTCTTGTTTTTTAGTCTCTTTATTTTTTAAGAAGGTATTTGGTGTATTGAACATATGGAAGGTCCCTCTTACATGGGGATGGGTCTTATACTCGTGGGGTTCACTCCCATATGAGAGGAGTGCCATATTTGTCTAATACGTGAGATATTTTTTTCTTTGTATTCGGAGCAGCCATCTGTGTCTAGTCTCTGTAAGTGATTCATAGCGTTGGTAGGCTGCTGGTTATAAGGTATTTGGATATCGATATCATCTTCTAGTATACTGCTATACTTTTGAAGTTATTTGCAATTCAACACTACCTTCTGCTTTATAGAGAGTGCTTTATTATCGTTACTATAAATATGTCATTCTATATTGCTCTTTGGCGGCAAAGACTGTATATTTATCACGGTGCCAAAATTGAGTTCCTATTCCCAAGAACTTGCCTACCTACGGATTAAACTTGTTGACAAGAAATGAGGTTTGACGCAAATACAGGTTTATGGGTTTAACAACTGCTACAACGAAACATCGCGACAATAATAATCAAGAACACTTAAAAAGAGGATTGATATAGAGATGCTTGCTTAATCATGCGAACTAGTTAGATTCTATCCCACTCATTTACAAGCTATTAAAAAGAGGTAGGTTCTTATACCAATCACAGAGAAAGACTCAAACTTAAGATGTGGAGAGAAGGTATTCTTAGTTTTTACTTGAAGAGTTCTCCTTACGAGTAAAAAGAGGTGTTCTTCTTAGGACAATTGTCAATAAAAGAAGATAAATACAAACTAGCAAGGAAGATAAGAACAAAGGAGGTGTTCTACTCAGGAGAATTGTTATAAAAGAAGACAAATACAAACTAGCAAGGAAGATAAGAACAAGTATTGTCCCTAACTTTACTAAAACAGGCTTTATACAAAGTAGTTTTTATTCTTTGATATAAGTTGGTATTAGGGTAAACTTATATATGGAACCCATATTTATATGAGAGAAAGGTGAAGCATACGAAAATCAAGAAATAATTTCTTGAGAGATTGTTGCATACCAATCCCAAGCTTTTGCTTGTAGCATAATGCAATGTTTTTGCGAAGAATAGTAATATGGAAAGAAATTGATAATTGGTCTAATCATGCCCATTCTATTTTGGTTGGAAAATTCCATATGGTAAATCAACTTGGACAAATCATCTCCTTATTCCACATCATCCTATTCCTATATTTTGATCCATTCCACTAAATTTTTTTTCTTGGTATTTTTCATTTCTGTATTAGAATATAAATTAGAATTTGATTATTTTATTTGATATTGTTTCCTTGAAAAACTTTAAGCAATTTTAGCTATTAATTTGATTCATCGTAAATTTTGTTTTATTGATTTAGTATTTGAAATTTGGTCCTATTAGGCTAAGTTACTGATTCATCCTCATTGCTATGTAGTCAGATACTCCTTGTTATGTAATGTTGATGTTAAGACTGTATATTATTTTATACTTAGGTTCTTAAAAAAAAATTTATTTTCAACCATATCAAATTATCAACTCAAAATCAAATAATTTACACTCTTTCTATATATATTTTTTTTTAGTTATATTATTTGTTTTTGAATTGATAATTTGATATGGTATAAAATAATGTGATGAATTGACAATATCACTAACTTTTAATCGCTAGAATAGATTGATATTGAAATATTTTATTCTAATGGACAATAAAAATGATCAATGCTATGAAATTGACAAGTTCGGATTCAAATCCAAATTTCTTATCTAACCAGGACTTTTTTTTTTTTTTTTTTTAAATAAAGGAAAACGAGACTTTTACAGATAATTGAAACCCATTACATTTTGTTATTATATATATAGAGCTGGCCCATCTCAAAATCAAATGCATATAGAATATTAGGATGGTCTCGTTGACATGGGATGAGTCCAAGTTACAAGGCTTTTCTAAAGTATAAAAGGGCTCTGTATGTTGTCTGGGCTTCAACATTGGTCAATTGGGCTTGCTATAAAATGGGCCGTGCTGCTCCTAATATATATATGTATGTCTCTGGGATGAGCAGTTGAGTGGTCATCATGTGATTTATTAAAATGATGTAAAAGTAGCATTTTGTTGGATTGGGATAATTGAATTTCTGTGGCTATTAAATCACTAGGGACTATGCTCGCTGTCGCTGCTCTGTGGTCTATTGAGCAGCCAGAAACACAGCTTTCCCAAGTGTAGTGGGTGGCATGTCTGAATTGGGTCCCCCTATGCCCTATATTTGTTTCTCTGCATTGCTGTCTCTGTTTATCATAAATTTACCGTTAAGTAATTTGGTAGTGTAGGTATCAATTGGGTAGGTAAAAAATCCAAACTGTCATACTGTAAAACATCTTTAGCAATCGGTGCAGCGCATTTACTTACTTATTAGGGCAGCCAGTGGCAGTGTGGCACAGCTCGTGAAAATAACCACTCAAAGAAAACATAAATGCTATTTGACTCAATTGGTCATTTTGTGTCTCTTTCTTGTAATTATTTTGAACGTACAGGGTCATGCATTTAATATACTTCATAAATCATACATCATTAATTATTTTCACCATGTGGAATCTATATATTGTGAGAGGCATTTACTTTGGGATAAGACTTCCGTACGTGCACCTAGGATATGAGATACAAGTCTAACAGAAATTCTGGTGTCTCATTATTTTTTTTTTGGCTAATATATATAAGACAATTAATTAATGTCACTATCACAATTCCATTATGTCCCTTTGCATCGTGTGGGGTTGCACTTGTTTCCCTTCTTCGATCTTTCCTTCTACTTCTCTATTAAGTTTAAGTGTCCCAAGAACGAGAACAACTTTTGGGGGTCCATAATAACTCCGGCGTCTATTTATGTCTCTATTATACGACTATATATATTTTACACCTTGTATTGTATTGTACAGATAAAAAGTGAAAGCCAAGCACAGGGAAAGAGTATGGTAAGATGGGGCAGAAAGAACTACAGGACATGTCCCTTTCCAACTAGGACGAGGCACTGTTTTCCTTTGGCTCTTCTAACTATTTTTTTTTGCGCTTTACTCTCAAGTTTCAGCTATCAGAGTTGTTGGTCCAGCCTATTGCTAATTAAGGATTAAAAAATGGCATTCCCTTGGTCTTTAAGTTTAAGGTGAACTTTGTCATGTACTACCCCCTTCAAGAAAAAGTTTACATCCAATCCAGTTTAAAAGAAAATTTCTCCAATTCATTGCATGGTGATTGACAAGATTATCTATTTGTATTTATAGTCACATTACCTATATATAATAAGTCATTAACTTGTTTCGATAATATACACAAATAATTTTATGAGCCGTCACATAAAATGTTATAAGAGATTCCCCTAAATTGATTTGGATGAAACTTTATCCGCTATTTTTACAACGCAAAAAATCAAGCAAATCTAAAATGAAAAGAAATTATGTCTTGTCCACGATTTCCATTTGAAATAAGATTTCAGAAATTGAACACCTTGGGTAACACAATTGGTTGAAGATTATATCTTAAGAAGCAGAAGCACTTTTGCTAAAAAAAAAACAAAAAAGAAGCAGATGCACTAATTTGAGTTTTTGCTTCTTTTCTTCTTGGGTAAAAAGCTCACTAAAAAAAAAAAAACCATCTCTAAATTTTACAAAAATCTATTATTATCCAAAAACATCTCGTACTTTTCATATCATGCTCCCAAGGACGAATATAGGATTTCATATAGGGGAGCTAAAACATGAAACAAAATGAAATATAAGATTCAAATAAAACTATAACTATACATTTCAATTCAATCACATATAATAATGAAACTTGATGTTATTTTGAATTCCGAAAATTATATATGACAAATTTTGTTGCAAATTTCCACTTAAAATGAGTGTTTGGATCCACGGCATGTTTGTGTGTGTGTGTGTGTGTGTTTTTTTCAGCGCATGAATAATAACATCACATGGATTTACTGTGCATGAGACAAAATGCACTATTCACGGATCCCACAACACTATTCACACATTTAAAAATTATTTTGTTATAGTATTTTCAGTTTTCAGTTTCAATAAAAATAAGTTGTATCCAAATAAACCCTTAATGTACAAAATCAAAGAGTGTTGACAAATCTTTGATTTTTTTGTTGTGAAGCCTAATCTTATCAATATTCATTATTGAAAAAAAATCAAATAGTAATACTCAGAATACTTTAAATTTTATTGTTTTCTAAAAAAAGCATTTACTGCATATATTTTATAAACTGATGTGTCATAAATCATTGAAAAGTGATTTAAATATTTATTTATTAGTTGTTGAAATAAAAACAGTCACATTCATTGTCACATTGGTTTGTAAACCTTTTGTGTTAACTTTAGCATTTTTCAAAGTCAAATATTGCAATGGTTTTTTCCATGATCTACAAATCAAACAAAATTTATATTTATTATATCATCATATATCCATTATTCTTCTAACTAAAAACCAATTAGTGTTGTCAACTAAAAAAAAAGGGTTAGAAACTACTCAGCCTTAGTCACTTAACATCATATAAGGGTAAAAGTTAGATAAAATATTTTAGGTGTGATATATTAGGTTCATCTATTAAATTTAAACACATAGTTGCATTAATCAATAAAACACAAATAGTGTTTTCTTTTTTAAAAAATAAGTAAATTCAATGCCACTATAAAAAAAATAAAAAAATAAAAAAATTATGCAACCAATTTTTTGAATTTTATTAGAGAATTTAATACATTGTAAGTTTGTAACCAAGATTCTAATGTATTGTAATAAGGTACTATACTTAAGTTTTTTCTATAATCTATACAATGACAAAGATTCTTATGATGTGTTTCCAAGTAAAATAAAATAATTTTTTTTTAAAGTCTTAACAAATTGTTTAGTGTAGTCTTATAGTATCACCATGACATCCAAATCTCAACATTTTTATTTTTATTATTATTTTTAGTTTTAACTTTGGATCCCAAACAATGAAGAATTAAAATATACACAGTAATTTGAGGAAAAAAAAAAGCAGTAATTTGAATATAAAAAAGAAAAGTCAAATAAGTTGACAAATAAATTAATTTCAGTAACACTTATAAATGGAATTTTTTTTTTGGGAGGGGATCCATAATGGGATAGATAACTTTTTTTTATGTTTTGAATTTTTTGGATTAAGGTACAATTTTTTTTTTCAATTTAAATCTCTCTCTCTCTCTCTCTCTCTCTCTCTCTCTCTCTCTCTCTCTCTCTCATTAATTTATTTTGTTTGAAAACTATGTAGATAAAAGTACAACTTCACTTCTTTTTTTTAAAAAGAACAGAAAATAAAGTGAAACTTCAAAATAAATTTTTTTTTATAGAAGAAACTTAAAAAATACTGTACTAATTATACCTTAATCGACTCATAAAATAAGATAACCAATAAATGAGGAGAAATTATAAGATTCTCATGGTGGATCACGTCACTTTTGCCAAGTAGTCCACCATTTCATTAAAAGACTCTCATTTATTTAAAAATTTGCTTACTCAATTTATGATAAAAATAAAAGTAAAAGATAACTACTAGATCTCATCAACATCTCCTAAAAAATATTAGATGTCATATCTAGCTTTGGCGCCATCTACAAACATAACATCATTTTGATTTGTAGTGTTTGACTAGATATGAGGTTGTTAAATAAGGCACAGTATATGATTAAGGATGTAAATTAAAAATTGTGTTATGTTATGATAGAAGCCATTGACAAAAGCATACCTCCATCATTCATTTGAGTGTCTATGGTGCAGTGCAGTAATAACTAAGAATAAAAAACTGTGTTATGTTATGATAGAATGAAACACAAACAACTTTTCACCTTAACATCTACCGTTAAAGAAGGAATTTTTTAAAGTATTAAAAAAAAAAAAAAATATATATATATATATATATATATATATATATATATATATATATATGTATAAGTGAAATGGTAAAAAATTGAAAGTAAAAAAAAATATATATATATATAAAAGTTGAGGATAAAAGTTACTTTTGTAACTTTTAATTTCAACTGGTGCAATAACCTAACTATTTCACCAATGACCTAATTCCATTCGAGAGGAAGTCAAATTAATTAATAATGAGCTAATTAATAATAGTAATAGGATAAGAGGTAAGAGCAGTGAATCTTTCCCCGCCTTGTTAATTAAGTTTAAGACTCGCTTCCTTCCATCTCAAATCTCTTAATATTCACTCTCACCTTTCTTACGTGTATTTGTTCTAGAGGCATCTAACAAAAGCATGAATGTAGTGTCGGTGCCTTAATTTGATGTTGTTGTACCTATATTTATATATACGTGTACCTTTTCCAGATGCATTTAATATTCTTTGATTGAAAGAAAGAGAAGGAGTATTCTTCACCCTTTCCTACCGACGCCAGTCAAATGCACATTCCATAAAATGATTTCAACTTGAGATTTTTTTTTTTTTTTTTTTTTAATCTCTTCAGATTGGATCAGTGAATACGATAATAAGATACAGAGCTTTCTACCCAAATAAATAATAATAATAAAAAAATTATACAAGGCTGAGCTGCTTGTACCTTCTAAAATTCAAAGAAGTACTTATTTAACGGCGGCTATTATTAATGAACTATTTTAGAAAAATTTTAACACATTTTTTATAAGATATATAAAAATTGTCAAATAAATTAGTAATTTTTTTTTATTTATAAAACTTTGTTACAAATAATTCATAAATCAATTCTTTTTTGACATTTATTAACTTTTCCTTTCAAAGTAGTAGAATATATTTGATATAGCATTAGCTAATGGTTTAAGGTTGTTAAAATTAAAATTAAAAAAGAGAGAGATAGAATAATAAGCTTGTAAAATTGGCAGAGATAAAACTTGGAAACGGTAAAAGGCATCTAGTTTATAGTTAAGAGCATCCGCAATGGTGAATGCTATTCTATTCTATTTTACCATTTTAAAAAATTATTTTATTAATTATACTATACAATTTTACAATACTCTCAACATCCAAACTTTTATTTTACAATACAATACATTAAAATAATATATTTAGATAATAAAATAATATATTTCAAAACATATAAAAAAAAGCCAACACAAAGAGAAAGACAAAGATTAAGATGTGAAAGAGAGTGGGAAGAGAGATGATTGAATAAAAAAATATTATTTCTTTTTATAATTGTGCTATAGTACCATCACAAATTTGTAATGATACTATAGCACAATCCTACTTTTTTAAGAATACAAGACATATACAAAACTTGATATTACCTTATTTTTTGTTTTGAATTGTAAATTCCTTATAACAGATATCATTTACCTTGCCACTGCTGATGCTCTTATAAACAACACCGTGTCATATGTTTGGGATCAAATCCTAGACAAGTTTAGGGGATTGGAGACTTGATTGAAATGATAGTTCAACTAAAAAAATACTATATTATAATAATAATATTTTGCATGAATTTAATTTGTTTTGATAGTTGACTAGATTTGGATGTGGATGTTTCAGAAAACCAAAGCAAATGTCGGACAACAAAGGACTCTAAAATTAAACAATAACAGTACACCCCCTGGTACTGGCACTTTCAAACAAACTAAAAAAAGGTTCTCCCACCATTCCAAATTCCCAATGGTCCTTAATTAATTAATTCTCACTCTACTTTTATGAGTGGCGAGAACCATGGGAGGAGAGAAAGAGAGAGACAGAATTCTCTAACCTCTCAGTCTTTAGGCTTTATTGCCAGTGAGTATAAGGGGTGAGTGTAAAACCCGAGAGTAGGTTTAACGTGTAAACTTATCTTACAATTTTATTGTGGTGAAATTATAGACCTATATGGATATATTATTTTAATATCACCATTTAGAAGTTGTCACAAAATAAAATTATGATAAAATTGTGAAAAATTTTATGGTACTAAACTTACTCAAAACCCGAAACAATGGGCCATAGGCAGAGAATTACTTTTAGGCTTTATATTTTAGTTCAATTTGTAAAATTTTATTATTGTCCAATAAGAGAGCAATTATTATGAATACATCCATCATAATAATTTTAGGGTTTAGGGTTTTTGAAAAGTCATATAAAAGTAAATTGTATCTGTAATTGTGATATAACAGAGAGAGATGTCTGTGAATTCTGAAACAAAAAAAAAAAAAATCAGTAGTAACTTTGTATGAATAGGTAGTATCTATACATACGATGTCACTTTATTGGACGTGGGAATGTCTGAGGCTAATGCCGACACACCTTAAGACAACACAACATAAAAGATTGGTAATGCCATGCACAGTAGTATAAAAGTTACAAACAGAAACACCCAAATATGTATTAATTACTACTTCCTCTCCCTAGTTCTGAGCCTCTCGAAATCTTAGAGACTCACACACAATGTGACCATACACTATACTATGATATTGGGACCATTGGGAGAGAGCGACACAGAGCAGAGACGAAGTAGCTAGATTGATTGATAAAAAAGAGTATTGGGTAGCTAGCTCTAGCTAGGAATTAGATGGTGAAAGTGACCATTAATTAACTGCATCTGCATGCAATATCGTCTCCCCCTCTCTCTAGTCTTTGTCTTTTCGAGAGTGACTTCTCTATATTCTGACGCACCCTTCTTCTCCTTTCTCTACGTCTCCATCTTATACGTGTGCTGTGTTGTTGCTTTTGTTCTTTGGCCTTTGCTTTTACACCTGGAGGCCGGTGTTGCTCAGTGGTCACCACTGTTATCACTCATCACTGCGTGGAATTTCTTTTCCTCCAATTCTATTTCCATAGAAATCAGAATGTCATATAAACTTTAATAGAACTTGTTTTTACTTGTTGCAGAATCGGTACCTTTTAAGCCAAATTCTCTTTTAGGTGTGACCAATGTGGTGTCTTCCCTTATCCTATGCTAGAGACTGGTGCATGTTCACCATCATGTATATACATATATAAAATTTGTGTAATTTTATAAAGACTCAAGCAAATTATGTATATATTCTCGATTCCCTTCCCTCAAATCAAAAAGATGGCGACTTGTTTTGTATTTGTTAAGCACAAAGAATTTTTACTTTTTTGCTTGTTTCTTAATGGAATTAGGCATCTTTTGACCACTTAAATGCAACGTAGCTTAAAGTTAACCTATCATGGTTGCACCCTCTATTATATGGTTGGGGGTCCAAATTAAACAAGTCATTGATTAAAACGTGGAACAAAACTTCATGTTTACGCTATGTTGAGGTTAATGGTTTGGATTCATATACTTTGATTTAGATGGATAGTTAACCGTACGAAGAAAATTAATTTGACAATTTCAGAAGTTGACATTCACGGACTAGCACTTAGCGTTAGCAGCCGGGGCACTCAGAAGAAAAATGTACAGCATATCTAAAAATAACAATGATATAAATGTCCACGAATCACAATTACAAAAGGTCAACATCAAATTTTCATTTGCTGTTGATGAATTTACGTGATTGGTATGCACCATCAAAGGCAAGTAATTAATTAAAAAAAAAAAAAAAGCTCCGGCAGTATACCATAGCTAGTTAGATAATAAGAGTTCTCGTATCATTTCACATGATATTTGATAGGAGTTGGGTGGTACACATGGTACTGGAGATCTCCTTTTTTATTTAGCAAAAAAAAAAAAAAAAAAATTTGGTAATATAATAATGGCATTTTCACTCCTCTCATGTAAAAGTGAGCCTTACTAACTATATTTATGATTGAATTCATTATTATTTGAAAGGAAGAAATACGTTATTATTGTACTATCGAAATATTATATAATTATCTATCAAAAGGACAATTTTGTTTTTGTTTGTGATTTCTTTCTTTTCAACATCTTTGAACTCCAAATTGACTTTTCATTGGTGATGAGACTTTGATGACTTCAAAATTGGAATTATGTGAGATCCATTTGTCTACATTGAAAATGACTTGATATTTTGGTCTAATGATAAATAATAATAATTATGAAGCATACATTATCAATTAAAATTTTATCATATTTAAAAGAAAATAAAAAGTTATAACTACATGGGCAGGTTAGAAAAAATTTGTTTGACACTAATTTTTCTTAACATTATTGACTTATTGTCTTTGAGAAACCACTTTTACTTTTATTATTATTATTTTTTTCTTTTAAGAAGACTTTGAGAAACCACTTGATTGAGAATAAATCTAAAGTGGTACTATAATTTGTCTAGACGACTTATTAGGTATTAAATTCCTCAACAAAGTACAATGATCAAATATATAAGAACCCAACTTTTTTTTTCTTCTTAAAAAGAATATATGGTTTTTGACTTTTTCTGCCTTTGATGCTAACGAGGCATTGGGTTTTGACTTATATAATTTACCTCAGTACTATGATCAATATTGATGTAACGTACATAGATTAGTCTCTAGAAGAAGCATTGAGAAGAAAAAAGTAAATTAAATTTAAAGCATCATCGATTCATCAATGCTTAACTTTAGCAACGTTTCTATCTATGTTAGAAAGAGTATGAAACGAGGCAATTAAGCTGTAATTGCTTTGCCGTGTCAACCTCGTAGCTTGGAATTATGACTAGACAAATGGAAATTTCTCATTAATTAAAACGTCTCCTTCGTTAGGTTTTCTTGCGTATAGTGATGGGTCCATTTCATAGATTTTCTTCTTTACCCCTATTTATAATTAGGTTTTCCCTCACAACCAATAATAATAAAATAAATAAAGTTGTTTGGTTGTTAACACAAAAAATACCATAAAGCATGTACAAGTATTTCACGACACTTTACCTTAATTAATCCATGCTAGTTGTTGTGATTACTGATTAGGCTCAGACTTTCCTTTGCCCCGACCCCAAAAAGCAAAAATATACATATATAAAAGGGTTAGCAATTATATCTTATTTTAAATTACGTCCCATATTTGCCAATAAAAGTTCTAAATTTATGCAACTATTTTTATTTTAAGTTTCGTTATTCTGAAATTGTTGATAAAACTTTCCGTTTAACCTTTTATTTTTTTTGAGAATCAACTTTCCGTTTAACCTAGGTAAACAGTTTCTATTTTCTTGCATAGAAGACAGATTTTCACTTTCTCATTTTAAGTGGAACTTTCTTTCTCTAAAACGTGCTTTCTCTCTTTATCCTATTTGTTTAATGATTGTCAAATTGATTTATGAATAAGTTTTATGTGAAATGTAAAATTTTATCTAACATTTATCATGTTTTTCTATCCCATTACTACTTAAAATAACAAAAAATGGGGAAAATTTTCAAATTAAATTGATCTCATAAATTTAAAATTTATAATTATGAGCATTCGCATCCAGATATGCAAAATGCATATGGATGATACAATAGCAAAAAATCACTAAAAAGTAAAACACATTGCCTTCCGGTTATACATTTCTATTCAATTTTTTACACATTGCTATATATTGTATCATCTAAATACAGATGATCACTATAGCAACATTTATAAATTAAAAAGGCGTATTGTATCCAACAGGGTACAAAAGAAAGGAAAAAAAAATGATTGTTGAGAATAAATAATAAAGAAAAAGTAGTTTTTTTTTTTTTTTTGGGAGAATCCAAGAAAAAGTAGTTAAATAGAGTGATAAGAGACTAAATAATGAAATATATGATGTATTGTTGAAATGGTGATGTTAAATAAATAAAGTAGTTTTTTTATAATGTGATAGAATGCATTTTTTATACATAATAGGATGTGAATGCTCAAATCTAAATTATGCTTGAGGCCTTCTTATATAAAGCGGTATTTGTTTTACATAATATATTTTATATATACATACTGTATTTTTATAACTTGAAAACATGACTTGAAATTAAGTTTTTAATTAAATCACATAAAAATTCAATTTGTAAAACAAGTTCTTGCCTTTTTATGTAATTTAAAGAAGAAAATGGTACGTTGGGTAAGGTAATTTGGGTGCAGATTTTGGTTTTTCTTTTTTCAAAGCATTGCGGTAGGGTGATGTAACGGGACCAGGTAGTTGGCCTATATGCCTACTTTAACAAAACTACCAACTCAACAACTAACTAACTCTCTGGAAGTAACATTCAACGTTTCCATATTCTCGGATTATTAATTACCGTCTCATTAAATACATATTAATAATGGCAAAAATATATGACACAATCATTTACTGTGGTTCTGAATTTTGTTGCCACATAATAAATATTTGATCGTGGACTTGTACTATACCTCCACGCATTTAAGGAGATCTATGAGCTAAGCTGTGCAACCAAAAATGGATCCTAATTAATTCTTGACAATGAAATCAACTTGTATAGTACTACATGTTTTAAGTAAGGTCTTCTGTCAAAAATGGTTTGTAATTAAAATATGAGAAATATTTTCAAATATTCTAAAGACATTAGTTTAAGAAGTATTTTTGTAAAAAAAAATTATGACGAAAGAATAAAAGCAATTAATTATTTTGATCACTTTTTATATTTTCAATTAAAATTATGTCAATTTTTTTTTTAAATAATTTATTAATAATTGCTCCCAAGAACACCCATTAATAGGACCTTTTAAATAAATAGGAAACTAAATTGGCATAGATTACCATATTTTGGTTGGACATTAAGACTCTTTTCTGATTTTTAGTAATGGATTATTATGATTCAAATCTAAGAGTAATGGGGCTACTTTTTCTCTTTAAATCATTTTCTTCTCCTCCCTTCCTTTGCTTAAGCCAAGAGTCATGGGGTTTGCTTCGTCTACATTCTTATGATCTCATCCCCCTTCACACTATTTAGTGGATCACCTCCAATCATTTACTATATGTAAAATAATATAACGTAATCTATACATTATTATAGCAAGAGTAATGTTAATACAAGTTTCATTACATTGATTTTACAAACTAATGTGTCACTAATCATAAAAAGATAATTCAAATATTGAGTTATAAGGTGGTTGAAACCTACCAATTGCATTTATTATCACATCAGTTTGTAAACTTTTTATAGTAAAACAGACTAAAACTTGTAATATTTTTAGCATTTTCCTTAAAGTAATATTGCTCCAATCTCTACAATTAGGTGCATTCCAGTTAATTTAATTGGTTAAATCTTTAGTCCTTATAAGAAGTCAATTTTCCAATATTCAGATTCTTTCAACACAACTTATTTTAAAGTTTTGACATGACAAAAATAAAATCTCTACTATCAACAAAAAATAGGCGCATATCTCTGCATTGAATATGTATATATGGAGTAAATCAATTTAGAAAATAAAAAGTCCAACCCTTATACAGTAAGTTCTAAATATAAATAAACTTTTAAAGATAATTTCTCAAACCTTCAAAAATACTACGATTAGATCCTTTTGTGCACTTAATATAAATGTTGATGTGTAATGCAAGCATACAATATAAGTCTTAATTTTATCCTTTTAAACATTAGATATCTGTGTTGCTGTAATGATTAAGGTAGAGATACTTTTGTAACAAGGTGTTTATATATTAGGATATAACTAATGTATGCCCTTAGAATATATGTTAATAAATCATTTTATGAAAATTTTTATTGGAAAAAAAAGGATCAAACTTGTTATGTCTTGTTATTATTTATTATTATCAGGTTATGCTAACAAATGCTCTTAGAACATTGGTTAACAATCAATTTTAAAAAAATTTTGATACTAATTTTATGAAAAATAAAAAAATATTAATTATTATTTTTTTTTTCCATAAACTTTTTTTAAAATAGATAATTAACAAATGCCGTGCAGCACTCTTTAGCGTTGCCCTGAAGAAATAGGAGGAATAAAGTACATTCCTTGCAACCCTGATACAACGTGAATTGGAAATATATAATATAATAATAAGAAGTAGAAGGTACAGTTTATCGGAACCAAGATTAGACAAGTGTTGCAAAGTACCTGTTTGGTGTGAAATTGGCACAAAATACATGGATACTCATTCTCATATTGATATTATATGCTTAAAGTAAAGTAAAAAGTGTTCCTGTCTTCCTGGCTCCTGCCATAGCCTGATAGCTTCGTCCATAAGATCAGCAACTAGTAGTATAGGGAGTAGCAGTATTGATGATGAGAATTTCGTACTTTAATAAATTTAATAATAAATAAACAACTTCATGGATTCTGAACTGAACAGCTAAAATAATAAAAGTTCAAAAGAGGAAGCTAGCTAGCACGCCATTACTTTATCAAACAACTCGCCGACGCCCATCCTGTCCCATCAACCTTCCTAATCTAAGATTTTTTTTATTTTTTTATTTTTTTTTATTTTACTGTAAAATAAACCCAATTGATGGAGTAATATTTTAGTAATTTGTTATCTGTTCAAATTATTCCTTAATTTTTTCATAAAAAAAAAAAAATATATATTCCTTAATTTTCCCCTCTTTTTATCACTCACCCTCACCCACCCTCTCTAATCCAGAATCTTTATTAAACAAACAGATTTGATAGGACTGACCGATTGAGATGATTTAGCATTGATTCTCCAACCAAAAAAGATAGAGAATCTAGTAATGTTTGAGAACTCTGCGTGAACTAAGATTTTGAATAAATCATGTATGTATGGTGCAGATTTTAAAACTGGTGTACTTGACTTATCTAAAGAAGTTTGTAGAATAATACTAATCTAAATTGATTAAATGAATTCCACCAACAAAATTTACCTCTATAATAACTTATAGACAAAAATTATTTATTGAATTAAATTGCATTGACCATTACAGAGTTTAATTGATTGTCATTAGAAAGAATAACACGTTTTGTGTTGTATTTATCAATGCATTCATATAATTAATTTATTTTTTGAAATCCTAACCTTGTGATCAACTATTTATTCACTTTGTTATTAAATTATTATAATATACTAGTCTCATTAGATGTGCTTGTAATGAGTTTTTTTTTCTTTTTCTTTTCTAGTGTCATAATTTTCCTTTTATTTTTTTATTTTTTGTATAAGTTTATTTTGAAGACATAGATTAATAGGAAAGTGTTTTATTTTGTGAGCATTTTAAATTGGAGATATATTTTTGCTGGATTATCCTCAAGTTTTTTCCTCGTTAAACCTAAATTTTAGTAATATTTCTGAACTACATAAAAGTCAAGTTCAAAGAGGAGAATCCTCTTACGTTCTATTTGTTTCAGTAGTAATGTTTTCTAGAAAATGAGTCATTTTCCAAGAAGCATTTTCTATAAAACTATCTCATTTCCAATGTTTGGTAACAACTTTAAATAAGTTGAAAAATATCTTCCTAACTTCTCTTATTTAGCTTGCTGTGAGATAAAATTGTTTTCCAAAAAAATTTAATGGAAAACAATTTCTAAAAATAAGTCATATTTTTTATGTTGACCAAAAATAGTTTTCTTTTAACTCATCTTTTTTTTTGCCATCAAACAATGGAAAATACAGAAAATTATCTTTACACAAGGTTTTCCATTGAATCAAACAGCGCGTTATAAATAATATAGATCATAGCAAAAATGAAAAGTTCGTAATGCTAAAACAATATTTTTCAAAACTGGTCATACAGACATATCACTCACTGTAATTGGAGTAACATCTATTTAATTTTACTTTAGATTATTATTGCCACTATTTTTATACACGAATTACAATGCAATACTAAAAAAAAAAAAAAAAATTGTTAGACTTAGTTATATCTAAAACTAAAACTTCTAGACAATAAGGTTTTTTTTTTTGATAACCTTCTAGTTTGAGATTATAAGTTGTTAATAATAGATAGTAAAATGATAATATAAGAATGAGTAAGAATTATACTAATTAAAGTGTGGATAAAAATGTTATTACTCGTGAGAAAAAAAAAAAAAAAAATAGAGAGAGACAGGTGTGCAAAGGGAGGGTGACAAATAAGCAAAGTCCTGATGTAAAGTAAAAGAAGGAAAGAGGCGTTGCTGGAAGGTGCCTTCACTTCTTTTAGAGAGAGAGAGAGAGTGTGTGAAATTGTGAGAATTGAGAATTCCCTTTATTTCTCAAATCAAAGAGAGAGAAAAAAAAATATCAGATCTTTTTTTCTTTTTGGCTCGCTCTTTCAGAGCTGAGCTTACCCACAACACAAATTTTCTCTTTTTCTTTGGGAATTCACCCTAAATTTCTGTTTGTTTCTTGGGAAAAAGAAAAAAAAAAACACAAAGGTCCCGACTCTCCGGGAACGGAGTTGAAAAGCTTCAGTTTTCGCTCCGTTTCCGAGAGGGATAAAGACTCTCTCCATCCAGCTCTCCAATTCTTGGCAGACGGTGCGTTTTGTAATTTAATGTGAGAGAGATCTAATTGCTATTGTCGGCATTGTTCTTCATTTTTTTGCTTGCGTTTCTAAATTTGTACCAACTGTTACTTTCATTAACATTATTAATGTTAATTTTGTTTCAACGCCATCACTCTGTTGCATTTGTTTCAAGTGCTATTATTATTATTTTTATTCTAAATATAAATAATATTAGTAAGTATCGCCGAGTTTTCGTATGCTAAATTTATTGACTTTTCCTTTTTATTTATTTATTTTTATTTTTTATAATTTCTTAGAAGATTCTTAAGATAAAATTTAACGGTTTGGTTCTCAATCTTCCGGAAATTGTTGAATCAGGAAGTGATAATCTATCAAAGGTGGTGAATTTAATATCTTATTGACTTTTTTTTTTTTTTTTTTTTTTTTTTTTTTTTTTGGGGTGGGGAGGGGTGAAGGGGGGAATTTCGTTTCTATGGATCTATTGGATTTACAGGATGTCTTGGTGAAAATTTTATAGGATTTGTTTGGTTAGCGAGAAAGTTGGAGAAAAAATTCTGACTTTCTTGTGAAATGTTTGAGTTTCCCGGAATATAATTGTAGTTTCACGGGAAAGTGCAAATTTTGATGTGTTAAGAGACAGGGAAAGTGGCACATCACATGAAAGTTGGTTCATTCTCATCCACAAGCCAGACACATATGTTGATTTTTGTTGTTTGGGTTTGTATTACTGCCAATGAGCTCTTCTAGCACAAATGGCACTTTCTCCTCCCACAAGTTTGGATGGAGGTTGAGTTTGTGGATACAAAACCCACCTAGTGAATTTTTAGCTTACCAATAAAAAAGAAGAAAGCTTTTCAACGATTTTTGTTTCCTCTATTTAAGTAGGAAGTTTTTTGTCTTCTTTAAATAATAAAAAAGTAAAAAGAAGTCAAATATATGTTGTGCTTGTGAGTTGTGACATTATTTATTATGGTGTCTTACATTTGGAATTTGGATACTTAGTGGCTGCTTCTTCTTTTTTCTGTGTTATTGACAGTGTGGAGCTGGGTTTATGTCCGTGAGCTTGCTGTGGATTTGTCTTAATCCTCTGAAGATTAGGGTTGAGACTCTAGTGGTCTGAAATGTCAGGTATGCTTATATGCCCTGTGATTTTCAGTTTTTCACTTTCTAAATTTGATGTTTGATTAATTGGGAATGTTAATACAAAGTGAAGAACTAAAGATGATTGAATCTTTACAATAGTGGTGGGATCAGTAGTTATGCACTGTGATGTTTTCACTACTAATCTGTATTTGTCCTGTTGAAGGCCTAGAAGGTTCGGGGGCTCATGATGAAACTCGAGAAAGAAAATCAGATTTTGAGAATTCTGAGGATGAGAGACGAAGATCAAAAATTGGAAACCTCAAGAAGAAGGCAATTAGCGCTTCAAATAAGTTCACTCATTCTCTTAAGAAAAGAGGGAAAAAGAAAATTGATCATCGGGTTCCACCAGTTTCAATAGAAGACGTACGGGATGCAAAGGAGGAGAGTGCTGTATGTGAATTGCGTCAAAAACTACTTGACAGGGATCTTTTGCCACCTAGGCATGATGATTATCATACTTTGTTGAGGTAAGTTGTATCTTTCAATGTATAATTTGTCTCACCTTTTATAGGGCCACGCAATACGTGCATTCTGAATTGTAATCCTCCTCCTTTTTATTTATTTTGTGTGTGCAGATTTTTGAAAGCTAGAGACTTTAACATTGAAAAAACAATCCTGATGTGGGAAGAAATGCTTATTTGGAGAAAGGAGTATGGAACGGACACCATTTTGGAGGTAATCATATTAACTTATAGTTAGTCTACAGAATTCTTTAGTGCAGTTGAAAAAAAAAGGAACCTCCTTTTTCATTTTCTCAATATAAGCATAATATAAGGATATTGCAAACTTCTAACTATATCTGTCATTGATAAAAAAAAAAATTGGTGGCAAAAGAAAAAGGAAAATCATAACTTGGGAGAATAATACAGTTGCATCTGGGTTCTACTAGTCCTCTAATAATCAGAATGCATTCTATGTCAGAACTTATTCTATCTACATTTTCTGTGATTCTGATCCTTTTTGGACCTATTCAATGTGAAGGATTTTGAATTTGAGGAGCTGGAAGAAGTCTTGCAGTATTACCCCCAAGGCTACCATGGAGTTGATAGAGAAGGCAGGCCAGTTTACATTGAGAGGCTTGGGAAAGCTCATCCGAGTAGGCTTATGCGTATCACTACAATTGATCGATACTTGAAGTACCATGTCCAAGAGTTTGAAAGAGCGCTACAGGAGAAATTTCCTGCTTGTTCCATTGCAGCAAAGAGACGTATCTGTACTACAACAACGATATTGGATGTGCAAGGCTTGGTATGTAGACTTCTACTTTGGAAAGCCTTTGGCAAATTGAAATTGGTCTGTCACAGAAAAAAAATTCAGTACAATCTTGCTAAGTTTTTGGGTATGGAAGTTTAGATTTGCTTCTTGTTTTGCATGTACCTTTAAGAGTTCAATCAGATCAGGCTTTCAGTTTTTATGCTTTATATCAGTATAATGATCTAGGTGCGCTAGATCTCACTGTTAATAGACTGGGACAAGAACAAAAGACTTGTTATGTTTAGTGATAGGAACTTTTTCTGCTAACTGCTGGTTGTTTGTGTAACCTGCAAGTGCTTATCTGCTGGATTTTAACTGTCAATTGATAATATGTTGAAAACAGGGCATTAAGAATTTCACCAGGACTGCAGCAAGTCTCTTGGCTGCGATGTCAAAAATAGACAACTGTTATTACCCTGAGGTACTGATGTTTTCCAAATGATATTTTTATTTTCCTATATTGTGTTGGTAAATAATTGTTCTCACAAATCTACAGACATTACATCGAATGTACATTGTCAATGCTGGTCCTGGTTTCAAAAAGATGCTTTGGCCTGCTGCACAGAAGTTTCTTGACGCAAAGACTATTGGAAAGATACAGGTAAAGGATATGGTTAGGCGGCCTATAATATCTCAAAGTAATATTCCTGCAGCCTCCTCTGACTGTATTTATTTTAAAAAATTGCAGGTTTTGGATCCCAAATCATTGCCTAAACTACTGGAAGTCATAGATTCGAGGTAATCTGTCATCTGTTTGTTCTGTCTTGTTTGAATGTCCATCTGTAACACCTGTTAATTAATTGCTTAGACATGTTTCCTTTCAGTCAGTTGCCAGATTTCTTGGGTGGTGTATGTACATGTTCCATTGAAGGAGGGTGCCTCAGATCTAATAAAGGTCCGTGGAATAATCCTGACATAATGAAGGTAAGCTTCTTGTAAGAGTGATTTTCCTCTATGTTGCCGATTTATCTTTTTTGGCCAGATGCATGTGAATCCATAGTACCTTAAGCATGAAATCTTTTTGAGGATTGAACTTTCTATTGAACTGAGTATCTGAAGATTAACATTGGTCTCCCCATGTTTAGCTTGTACATAGCGTGGATGCAACATTTGTGCGGCAAATTACCAGAGTTTCTATTGACCAGCAGAAATCTGACACTTATGATAAATTACGGCCCATGAAGGCAAGTCCTAATTTGATTGGCAGAACTATGTTGATGCATTATTTGTATATCTTGTTCCTAAGTACCACGTTCTCTTTTTCTTCTAAATTCAGGGAAGATGTTGCAACACATCAACAGCAGAATCAGGGTCTGATATTGACGATCCTTGTTCCCCAGTTGGACAAAAGAGCTCTGCATTTCCTCGTTTGGCCCCAGTTCATGAGGATGTAAGTTCTAATACCTGTGGCTCACATTGATTGCAACAATTATTATTTGTTTGCGTGCAATTTATGTGTGTTTGTGTGTAATCTACAATTGGTATGCAGGTAAAGGCATTAGATACAAATGCCTACTACAGTTGTGATGACAAGTTTTCTTTGGTTGAGCAAGTTGTGAGAAGTGATCAAGAAGAGGGACATTCTGGGGATCAATCACATAACATTGATGAAATGGATAATACTCCTTCTGTGGGAACATCAAATTTGGAAGGTACTTGTTAATGTAATTCATAATGGTACCTGTTCATATAATATATGATGACAATAATTTATTTCTCAATTTTTCTAGCATGTATTAGAGCAACATATTGTTTGTGCCTTTTTTTCATCAAAATAGAAATAAATATTTTTTTTTGTTTGTGGCTCATAGGGTATTGCATGAACATTGTAAAAAAATTGATTATGAGGCATGGCATTTTCTAGTATACGTTATTATTATACAGTTGTGTTTCATTATTACGCTATTATTGGAATTTATCTCTTAATTGACATCTTGTGTCAGGTACTCCAGTTGGTGGCTGGTTCAACACTGTTAAGGAAAAAGTTGAGAATAGTGATTTTCAATGTGTTGCAAGAGCACTGATATCTTTCTTCTTCAGAATAGTTGCATTTTTACGTATTCTACGATTTGAATTTTGGAGAAGGCAGAATAATGTTCACCCATCTAATTTGACAGAACACAGCATGAATAGTCATCCACCAGCTGTTGAAGCTGCAAATGAAGAAGACCGTGTCCTTCCATGCCTAGAACGTCTGCAGAGACTAGAAAAAGCATTTGAGGAACTTAGTTGCAAACCTGCTGAAATTCCTTTGGAAAAGGAGCAAATTCTTGTAGAATCTTTGGACAGGATCAAGTCTGTTGAGGCCGACCTTGAACAAACAAAACGAGTATGATTTGTTCTATGTGATTTATTCATGTGAAAATGAAATTTTGATTGTATTGATGGTGATATATTTTGCTATCATGTGGCTACAGGTACTACATTCTACAGTGGTGAAACAACTAGAGATTGCTGATTTGCTAGAGAAATTAAAAGAGTCTGACCGTCATGTAAGTATCAGAGCTGCATTTTTTTTTTCTCCCTATATTAAATTCATATTCCCACCATCAAAAAACAAATTCTATTCCCTTCTTGCAACATCATTAACCCGTCCTATAGGAATTGTGAGGCTTGAATCCATTGGGAGCCCTGGTGATTATCATAGTTAACTACCAATCTCAGAGAGTGGATAAATACTAAGAGAGGCCTTCTTTCTGTTAACTTACCCTTTAGATAAGAAATACATTTTTTTTAACACACTTTATCAAACTTCTAGATTCTCAAAAGGCTGGATTTTGGATTAACGTACTTGGATTAATTTCTGGTGGTGACTTGGAAATATTTACCAGATATTTCATTTGATATAACAAAAAGGGTGGACTGCTAGCAAAAACTCATATTCATTTTTCTCCACTTCCCATTATCCTCTATGACAGAATTCTGCTAATATGGAATATGCCATGTCCTTTTCTTAAATTACGTGTAACTGCCATGGTGCACCTGAGTATAAAGCATTTTTGTTCTTGAAATTAAAATGCATATATTTGATTAGTTAGTTTCTCAAATAGTGATTAATCTATATTGTTGTATACATTCAAGTAGTTGTCCTCTTGTTATGAGGAAATTTGATTTTGCTATCATTGTGTTTCAAAATTAATAATCATATTTAAAGTTCCTTTGTTGAAACTGGTGATCCTTAATGCAGCAAAGAAGATTCTTCTGTTGAATACTTGAAGATAGGAGGGGTAGAATGGGAGCTACTGGGAAGGGAGACGAGCATGCCATTCTAGGGGCATTTATTGGTTGTGGGACATACTGGGAAGGCAATTCTTGTTTTTCTCCCCTTTTCTTTCCTATATTGAGTACTGTAGACAAAAATTTACGGTTGAGCTGCATGGGTTTGCCCCCCCCTCTCAGCTTTTGCAACATTGTAGAGAAAAAAAAAAAAAAAAAAAATTAATGAAATGGTTTACCATACGGCATATTTTTGTTTCCATTCTTTCCACTCCACTGAATATACGAAATGCTCAACTGGACTCCATATGATCCTCCTTTGAAGCCATCCAAAAGGAGCTTCTTAAAAATAACAAGGTTATATTCTTCAATCTTCCATTGGTAAATAGATACAGTTCCTTATTTGCCCTGAGATAGGATGAGCTACATATGGGCTTATTCAATATTTCATTTCTCTGTTTGCTGCATGTGTTAGATACTACAAACATAAACTTTTTCATAACTTCTTGATGTTGTAAGTTGTGATTGGTCTAACATCACTTTCACTGAACACTCCTAACACCGTCTTTTAGATACTATGAACTATCCACCACATTAATGATGCATGTACTCACATATATACCCATTAGGGCTGTCCAACGGGTCTAGGACCCGATCAAACCAACCGAATCCGATTGACCTGAAGCCAAGTGGGTCGACCCGAAGCCCATGATCAGTCGGGTTCGGGTCCTTATCTAAGAAAACCCAAATATTCGGTTCGGGTAGCAAGTTAAGGGTTTAAAAACCCATATAACCCGACCCGACCAAAAGTTTTAGAGTAATATATATATATATATATATATCTCAATTCTTTTGAGGTGAGCACGTGAGATTGAGGATGATAAGACTAAAACACTGTCAAATTGAGAACTACACTACACGTATCTAGTCTTACACGCAAAACCAAAAATCAAATCAGCAAAGCAAAAATCAAATTACCAGAAGTTTAGAACGGCTAAAATTGAAATGGAAATCAGTCTTCCACAGTTCCACATGCAAGCCTCAGTCTTCAATCCCATCTCAGACTTCTCTCTGTTCTCAGTATTTCACTCTCTCATAAATCAAAATTTCACTCTCAATCTCAGTCTCCGTTCTCTCTACTCTCAATATCAAGTCTCTCTAGTCTTAAGTCTCAACCCTTCACTCCATACCCTCCACAATCCACACTCCTTTCCAAACCCTAGTTGTTGCCGCCACCGCCTCATCACCACACTCACGGCTTTGTCTCATTTTCAACCATGGGTTAAGCCTTCTCATGCTCACGAATCAGCTTCTTAATCTCAAGACTCTCGGGAATATTTTCTTCATTTTTCATCTATCTTTTTCTCTATTTTGAGATATGGGTTTTTCATCTTGTTCATAGTTGTGAGAAATTGCTTAGTCGTACTGCCATAGAGTTGCATGTGCTTGATTCCACTTCGAAACATAGTATCCAGTGTAGTCACTCTCTCTAGTCTCTATACTTTTCTGTTTGATTCAAAGATTAGGGGACCAAAACAGACCAAGTGATTAGATTCAAATATGAAACCCTAACTATCTTGATTTGATTTGTTGGTTCAAAGATGAACCCCTAATTTGAGTGTGCTCATTTGTGTTCTTTTTCTTCATTTTTATCCTATGTAGGTTGGATCGTGTGGCGATCCTGTTTGTATATGCCCAATTTCATGCAAATTCACAAAATTGGCCCAATTTGAAGCCTAAACTCACTTAACCGATGAATTCGACCCGTTCAACCGATGACTCGAATCGTTGGGTCCGACCCATATATTCGGTTAGTTGTGGGTCACATTTTTAGTAACCCGAACTAGTCGGGTTGAGTCCGGGACAAGCCCAAACCCGAGCCAACCCGACCTGTGGACAGCCCTAATACCCATATGACCAAGTTATGGTGGAAGCAATAATCATCTTTTGCACTAGTCTATGCTTTCCAATACCCCTACTACTACTGAATTCAATCTGAAGGAGGTACCTTATGCAGCAATTCGATTTGAATTGAATGAATTAACCAACCATGTAGGACAATGAAGACGAAAGTCTGATCCTGGTCTTTTCTGATGATGCAAGTAATTGGTTAATTTACATTACATCTAGTTTTTAGTTTGATTCACGTCTTTCATAGTAATCAATTGCTAACGAAGAAGACTTAATGTAACCAAAAACTATACTTTACCCTGTACACTTAGACAAGACCAAAATCAAACACAGGCTTCATCCTCTGATCCTCCTCCATAATTTAGCAGTTCATTCGAGTCAAATCGCTTAATAATAATAGGGCCCATCCAGTGCTCTCTTTTGTTTGCTTAGCAAACACATACTTGATCACTTAACACGCATATGTTCTTTACAGAGATGGATCAGGGTCCATCCAGTGCTCTCCCTTTTGTTTGCCTAGCTATATAGTTTTTATTCGACACCCAAAAAAATTTAAAAAAAAAAAGAAAAAGAAAAAAGAAAAAAGAAAAAGGAATACTTGTGGAAGATTAGTCAAGTTGTATACAACCGTTAGCGTAGTTGAGGAAGTTGATTCTGGATGCTGGACTGGTTCAAACAGAGGATTGCTGGACTCTTGAGGCTTGTGAGCTACTGCTCCTTGTCCTGGCTGCTGGATAAGAGATTTGATAATTTGATTTTTATTTTTACTAATTGCAAACCTACGCGCAATGCGAAAATATTTGATTATTTTATAATGTAATATAATATATAATTTATTTCTTAAAATATTCGTAAAATCATGTCAGGCATCTGTAACAAAGTATTTTTCTCGTAAATTTCATTTTAGATGTATTATACTTTTTTTTTTTTAAAGAATTATTTAGATGTATTATACTATTAATTAAGAAATGTTCTTTGTTATATTATCCTCTACCAAAGCAACAAAGGGCAAGGATTTTTTTCCCTAAAATAAACAATGTCATATTGCTTTCTTTTATTTTTTTAAGTAATGAAATTTTGTGCTCTATAAATAAATAAATAATTATATATTTTTTACTTTCTTTTTGTATTAAAATTTTCATCTGCCCATATTATGAGCCAATTCGCTAATAATAAAATATAGTGGGGATTAAGTTTTTCCAACCATGATTGTTAGAAAGGAATGAGAAGAATAGAGTTTTCTCACCATTAATAAAACTTCAACTTGTAGCATTCTATTTTAATGTCTTTAATCCCAAACCAATCTATCTCTTTTGAAGTATACAAAGTATGATTATATCTCTCTCCTTGAATACATTGTTTATCTCATTACATTCATAAATATGTACCGAATCAAAACATACCCATATGAAGATGTTTTGCAAATAAATAGAATGTCTTATCAATTGTTGTTTAACAATGATTAATTGAACCGATTAGAAAAATAATTTGTTGTTGACAATCTACTGAGATTATTTTCTTGGTAGAAACTACAAATTCTTCTACCCAAAAAAATTATTAAATAAACAATTATTAGCAAAATCTCATAATTAAGTTTCTATATGCATATATCCTTATAAAATAATAATAATAATAATAATAATACAATTGTAAAAGCTAAAATGTGTCACTTATTCAATTATTTTTGTTTGACTAACTTTTGCTTTTGTCTGGATAAGTGTCACAATAGGGTACTTTTAAGTTTTAATATAACTATTAAGAGTATTTTCTCTATAAAATGTTAAATACAAATTTGTACACCCAAAATGATTTAAAAATAAACAAAACTTAGTAAAGTCTCATAGTTTAACATCTAAATGGATTTCAAATTCTAACTTGCAAAACAACTAATTATTAACCCAAATCAAATCAAACTAATGGAATAAAGAAAAAGAGCGTGTGATTGAGAAGTGAAATTCCAAAATACCTAAATATGCATAAGATCAATACAAATTTGCCAAAAAGAGAAACAAATGTGATGTGACAATTAAATCAACAATAACAAAAAGAACCATTAGTGAAAAAAAAGTGGTTGAAATGATTAAAAAAAATCCACTAAAATAGAAACAAAATTGGAGAGAGATAGAGAGTATTGACCTTTTTTGTTGTGAACAACTTTGAAGGAATAAAGAGAGAGGTGGAAATGAAGTTAATTATAAGAAATTTAATATGAAAATTAAGATGGAAGAGGAAGATTGGAAGCAGATGAAAGGTTGAACAAAATGAAATGGTAGAATTCAAGAAGATATAAAAGATGAAAGATTGAACTAAAAAGACAGTTGTTGAAGATGATGAAAGGTTGAACAAAGTAAAAATTGCAAATCTTCAACTAATCCTTATATTACTACAAGTATAAAAAAAAAGCAACTAATTTTAGTGTTTAAATAAAGGGATAATTACAGTAAACCCACCTGAGGTAAGGCCCGTTTTCGCTTTGCCTACCCGTGGTTTAAAACTTATCATTTTGCCCACCTGAATTTCAATCCGTTACCCATCCGTTACCCACCTCACCCCCAGCTGTTAGAAAAACACATTTTTAGAGAAAAATAAATATAACAAAAATCAAAAAGCTAGGGTTTTGATTACTTAAAGAACTTCTATAAGAACAAAGGGGAGGAATACCACACAAATCCCACTCTGATCTTGGCTTCTCTCCCCACTGTATGCCATAGCCCCTAAAACCTAAGAAATATATTGTAATCTTTTTAGCGTTATATCTGTCTGTCTGTTTGAGATAAACAAAAACAGAGGGTTTGTGTAATCGTGATCTTTCCATGGTGGCTGGGAAGGTGAGAATGGCAATGGGGCTACAAAAGTCTCCGGCGAGTTCGAAACGAGAAACGCCACCGAAGCCTCCATCACCATTGCTGAATCCGAGTCCGACTAATAAAGCTCCTCCGAAAGCCGTGTTCTCACGCTCCTTCGGCGTGTACTTTCCACGCTCCTCCGCTCAGGTTCAACCTCGCCCACCCGATGTCACCGAGTTGCTTCGCGTCGTCGAAGATCTGCACGAGCGAGAGTCGCTGTTGAAAACCGAACTCTTGGGGCACAAGCTTTTGAAAGAGTCGGTGGCTATTGTTCCTGTCCTGGAGAGCGAGATCTCATCCAAGAACGCAGAGATTGAGCTTTGAAGCGAGTGGATGCGTTGGAGATTGAGAACCAAAAGTTGAGAATGGAACTGGAGGAGTTGAGGACGAAGATTGAATACAAAAGAGAAGAAAGCGAGAAGAAGTTGAAGGCAATGGAGGCTGAAATCTTAGAGTTGAAGAAAACGGCGTCGGATCGTAGTAGTAGCATTCTAATAGAAAGCGAGGAGCTCTCGTCTTCGCAAAGGTTTCAAGGCTTAATGGAAGTCGCTGTGAAATCAAATCTCATCAAGAACTTGAAAAAGCTCCATGTACTTTGTTCTTATAGAAGTTCTTAAGCAATTAAAACCCTAACTTTTTGATTTTTGTTATGTTTGGTTTTCCCTAAAAATGTGTTTTTCTAACGGCTGGGGGTGAGGTGGGTAACGGATGGGTAACGGATTAAAGTTCAGGTGGGCAAAGTGATAAGTTTTAAACCACGGGTAGGCAAAGCGAAAACAGGCCTTACCTCAGGTGGGTTTACTGTAATTATCCCTTAAATAAAACACTAAATTCTTTAAATTTCCTCTTCACACAACATGACTTTTTTTCTTCTTTGGATTTCCTATTCATAAGCCAATTTTTCTAAGATTTAGACTTCCTTCACACTTCCACAAATTAGACTAACATTGGATTTTTTGTTCATATCAACCTTTTCAATCTGGAGTGTATATAATATATATTAAAAAAATTCATAATGAATACCTACCATATGGTTCTTTTTCTCTATTCTTCTCTTCTTCTACCTACAACCTTACAGGTATGTATTTGTTTACTCTAATTTTTTTTCCATTAAATTGAATAGGTTTTGTGTATTTCTTGTCTCTTGTTTAACCTAATTTTCTTAAGTTTTATAAAATTTATATGATTATGGTTTGAGAATCAATCATTAAATATGCTTAGACATGATTTTTTAAATTATTTTGTGTTTTATGACATGGCTCCAATTGTGATATGTTGCTTTCATCCTCTCAATTTTGATGTAGAGAACAATCTTCTTTTTAGCTTATTATTAAGCATGTCTTGATACAAATTTGATGATAAATTGTTCATAAAAAATTTGATTTTTTTTTCCTGAATGAAATAGCTTTGGCTAACTATTAGAGTTGTACACTTTGACCTATAAAAGAAGGTAGTCTATCCATTTAGTTTTTTATTTTATTTTATTTTATTTATCGATCATTAAATATGGTTTGACATGATTTTTATCGATCATTAAATTTTCTAATAAAGAACAATGACAAACAAGAACAAGGACACACTAAGAATAGTGTACAAAGGAGTATTCAACGAATTTCCAAAGATGTGAATTTCTCATTAGAGCACAATTAGTATGTTACAAAATAATAATTTTTTTATTTAGGTGTTATCATTTTTTATTTGATAGTTATTATACCAATGCAATTTATTCTTTTTGTTATTATAATAATTATTTATTTCGTTGTTGTTTATCAGATAAAATATATATTCTATAAATTTATGATAAAACCGTGTAACGCGTAGGCCTTTAACTAGTTTAATATGAAACTTAAGATGGAAGAGAAAGTGTGGAAGTCGATGAAAGGTTGAACAAAGTGAAACGGTAGAATTCAAGAAAATATAAAAGATAAAATTTAAAAACCTATGAAGGGAATCAAATTAAAAATTTAAGAGGACAATGATTGGAGGAGATGAAATATTGAATTAAGAAGAAAATTATTGTTGAAGATGATGAAAGGTTGGACAAAGTAAAAATTGCAAAATAATAATAATAAGAAGAAGAAGAAGAAAGGATTTTAATTACGTGGCGCAAAAAGTGGTTTATAAAATTTAATGCAAAGCTTCCATTATTATATATAGTATAAATAGGTATGTATAAACATTTTTTTTTTTTTTGGTTTTTAATTCTTCATTGATTTAATTATTTAGTTAAAAATATCTAAACTAAAGTAGATAAATATGTAAAAGAAAAATTTTATGTAAAGCTAAAACTTCCCAAGATGAATGAGTAAAGTCATCAAGCTATTTATTTATATATTTAATATTGTAAAAAACAATTGAAGGATAATAAATAAATAAGAAAAATAATGATTATGTAGCGAATGACGTGTCAGATGAGGTGACACAACAGGAGTTTAGCAATATTAAATATTACACTTCAGCTTTTATATAAATACTAGTTAAAGGGCCACGCGTTGCATGGTTTTATAATAAACTTATAGAATATATATTTTATTTGATAAACAATAACAAAAAAAATAATTATTATAATAACAAAAGGAATAAATTATATTAGTATAATAACTATCAAATAAAAAATGATAACACCTAAATAAAATATTATTATTTTGTAACATACTAATTGTGCTCTAATGAGAATTTTTTATCCTTAGGAGATTGTTGAATACCTCTTTGTACACTATATTTTTAGTGTATCCTTGTTCTTGTTAGTCATTATTCTTTATTAGAGAATTTAATAATCGATAAAAGTCATGTCAAACCATATTTAACGATTGATAAAAAATAAAAATAAAAACTAAATGGACAGAATGCCTTCTTTTATAGGTCAAAGTGTTCAACTCTAATAGTTAGCCAAAACTATTTCAATAAAAAAAAAATCAAATTTTTATGAACAATTTATCATCAAATTTATATCAAGAAATGCTTAATAATAAGCTAAAAAGAATATTGTTCTCTTAAATCAAAATTGAGAGGATGAAAGCAAAATATCACCATTGGAACCCATGTCATAAAATACCAAATAATTTAAAAAATCATGTCTATGCATATTTAATGATTGATCCTCAAACCATAATCATATAAATTGGATAAAACTTAAGCAAATTAGGTTAAACAAAAAACAAAAAATACACAAAACCTATTCAATTTAATGGAAAACAAATTAGAGTAAACAAACACATAAGGTTATAGGTAGAAGAAGAGGAGAATAGAAAAAAAGAACCATATGATAGGTATTCATTATGAATTATTTGATATATATACACTTCAAATTAAAGAAGTTGACATAAACAAAAAATCTAATGTTAGTCTAATTTTTGGAAGTGTGAAATTGAAGTCAAGTGGAGTGTGAATAGAAAATCCAAAGAAAATAGAGAATCTGTAACACACAATTACTACAACTCTTCCACGAAACCTAAGTTCTACAAGAACACTAGGTTAGCAGGCAAAATAATAGAGAAAACATCTCTAACAAACTTTTATTAATCAACACATAACATCAATAATCAACCCCTCTATAAAGAGTATTTATAATAATAGAATTTCTCCTACTCCTTTTAGGAAAAAAAATAATAAACATACTTCTACTTGAGAAAAGAAAAACAATTTAATTATGAAAAGAAAAACAATTAAAATCCTAATTCAACTAGAAAAAAGAAAACAACATAAAATATTAAAATATTTTATTCTTCCTTAACCAATCTGCTTCATTCTCTCGGGGTTGGGGAAAACTTGTCCTCGAGTTTTATGGAAATCTTCCACGATCAATTGGAACCCCGAATAATCCTCTCCATCCTATTCTTCTGTGCAGAACAAGACGAATCAATATGCTACTTATCAATCGTTTCTCACTCATAATAAATCTTGATGTACAGATTTTTATTCTTAGCCTCTTTTGCCATGGTGGAATATATGAAACAAGTACTAAAAAAGAATCCATGCACATATCCAAAAATTTTATATTTCCTCATCCACAAAGATTACTTAAAATCACTCGTTCACGCCTCTTGTTGACCTCTATCAATTCTTGTTCAATAAAATCCTTCCAGAAGGGATCAATAACCTTTTGTTTCTGAATGTCGAAAGTCTCATCAACGATGTGAGTTATGGGCTCATTTCGTATGTATATGACTTTATTTTTATCAAGCTCAATCTTTTTTCCTTGACTAAAATCTTCAGGATAGTCATCATAAATTGGTGGAGAATCCCAATCTACTAGACAAACTCTTTCAATATATTAATCATCCTCTTTGATATCGCAGCCCTCCTGCTCGATATCAAGATCCTCCTCCTCCTCCACAAAACATGGATTTGGATGGTAGTTTTGAGGTTGACTTCCAACGGCTAAGGTGGTGAGCTGCTTTGAAAGCGCATCAAACCACTCCCTCTATTCGTTGAAAGAACGCCTCTAATTGCGCATTGCGTGCAACCTTATCGCATTCATACTCACCATCTACAGCAGCGTACCTTCCCCCATGTGATCCTCGTGCCATGGTAGGAACCTAACCGTGCTCTGATACCAACTGATGCAGCGTGGGCGTGTAGAAGCAGAATCTGTAACACACAATTACTACAACTCTTCCATGAAACCTAAGTTCTACAAGAACACTAGGCTAGCAGGCAAAATAATAGAGAAAACATCTCTAACAAACTTTTATTAATCAACACATAATATCAATAATCAACCCCTCTATAAAGAGTATTTATAAGAATAAAATTTCTCTTACTCCTTTTTTGAAAAGAAATAATAAACCTACTTTTACTTGAGAAAGCAAAAACAATTTAACTAGGAAAAGAAAAACAATTAAAATCCTAATTCAACTAGAAAAAAGAAAACAACATAAAATATTTTATTCTTCCTTAACCAATCTGCATCATTTTATGAGGAGGAAATTCAAAGAATTTAGTGTCTTATATATATATATATATATATATATATATATATAGATTACTATTTGCTTTTTTGATAAACGCGATTTGGTCTCCTTTGGCCCAGGTAGTTGTGATAGGTGGTGATGGAGTTTCTCTCTCAATAAAGTTCCTAGTTCTAGGATGAAAGGCATTTTCGGTTGGGTATTAATTATCTTACTGGTTGGGTTTTTCCAATTTTTTCGTTATTATCCAATTGTATTTTCAGATTAATTGTTGTGAACTGGGATGAAAGAAACATAAATTAGTCAATTTGAGGTGATTAGTCTTTCTTTCAAAACTTGAGAGAGAGAATAGACTTTTTGATTTACTTTTTTGCTTAATTTTTATTATAAGTTAAAAAGTGTTACGCTCACAACATTTTTACTAAGATAAGATAACATCATCAACAAATTCTAAAACATAGAAACTAATCATATCCTAAAACATAGGAATTGATTTGTATACAAGCAAATAATAATATTAATTTACTACTACCTTATTTAGATAAAGATCTATCACTAAGCCTAAATTCAAATACTAGTAGTTATTTAAATAACAATTTATTCAGCACAACATCTTGGTACATAATATCATCCTATTGTATTTAAGCAAGATAATGGTTAATAAAACAGCGGTAGAATTACTACTCTAAATTAGGGGTGTGCAGCCAACCCACCAACCTGCCAAAACTGACCCGATCCAACCTAACCCGCTGGGTTGGGTTATAAATTTTTTTTTTGATAGCGGGTCGGGTTGGGTTTGAGTCATAAAATTCCAAACCTGCCAAACCCAACCCGACCCACCCATATATTTAATATATATATATATATATTTAAAATATATTATATAATTAATAAATTTTTTAAAATAACTAGCTCTTCTTATCCTATATAAAAGCCAATTAGTTCACACAAACCCTAGTAAATTACTATTTTTGTTTAGTCATTAGTGCTGTTTGCCTTTAAGGAGTCACATTAATATTAATCTTTGGGTTTTTTTAATATATTTATATTTATATTTTTTTCTACTCAATTTAATAATAATAATAAAAATAAAATTTCCAAACCATGGGTTCAACCCGACCCATGTGGGTTAGGTTGGACTTATGTGATGGGTTGGGTTAGGTTGAATTTTTTTTTGACCCACCATTGTGGGTTGAATAAAAAAATCTCCTTAACCCGACTCAACCCGACCTATACACACCTCTACTCTAAATTTCATTTCCCTCTCTCACAATTCAGTATATTTCATTGAGATTAAGTAGAGGATACATCATTTGCAATACATCTAAAGAGGAAAGGTGGAACCTTCTCTAGCGAGTTTTTCCCATTTCAGTACTTCCTAGCTTCTTTTCCAAACTTGCAACAAGAAATCTATAGAAACAACATCCACAGCATACCTCATAAGCGAGCTTAAGCCACTGGATGCTCTTATCTTTTTAGCGTTTGGACAGTGCCGCAATACATGTTTCACTAATTCCATATCATTCTAACATATTATGTAGGTTGTTGTAGTAGGTAGGGCTGTAAATAAACCAAGTTTGAGGTTGTGACTCAATAAAAAGCTCTCGTGTTTGTTTGTTTATAAACAAACCAAACGTGAGACTTAATTTTATGTTTGTTTAATTAAACAAGCTCATGAACAACATGACTCAATAAAAAGACAAGTCATGTTTTGGCTATTTAATGGGTTTGTTAATAAAACTTGATATGGCTTTCAAAATATATATATATATATATATATATATAAAACTTGATATGAGCTTAAAAAATAAACTCATATCTTACTAAATTAGTTGGAAGTTGAGATCACATGTCCAAACCAAATGAGATTGATAATATGCTTAATATGATCTTAATAATGTATTTATATTGAATCTCGAGCAGAAAAGTTTAATATTGAGCTTAGGATTGACTTGACTAATGAATCAAACCAAACCAAACCGAGTTCAAATTTTTGGATTATCTAACAAGCTCAAGCTTAAACATAGTTTGTCGACTTGGTTTAAGCTTAAGCAAACATTTTATATTTGTTGTCGAGCCAAGTTTGAACATTTAATACTTGGCAAAACTTGACTTGAGCTATTAGTAAATTTGGACAAGAAGACACCATGCATCAATTCTTTCTTCCAACAGCCTCTCTATATGTGTCAATTAAATCTGCCACTATAGAATCCTCCACGAACACCTTCCAGGGTGATCACTTGCGAATTAGAATCCATGGGCAACTATCTATCCTTCCACACTAAGTTTGGAATATCCTATTGCCAACTCTCCACTTGGAACCTTGCTTTAACAGGTCTATGTATCAACAATACTTCGGCAAACATAGTTTCACTTTAGCTTGCATGAAGGAAGTGAAAGGGAAAGATTTTCTTTAAAGAGAGGAGGAATCAATAGTTGATGAGACGCCAACCTTGCTTTGCTAAAAGCTTTATAAGATGGGCTTTAAATCCATGAACGCCATCCCTCCGTTTTCTTTTGATCAACACGTATAGTCTTCATTGTGTGCATGCCACTGCAAACCATTCCTTCATCTTCTTCTCCTCTATCTTCCTCTCATTAGCTCCAAATCAGCAAAGAAAATAGGTGAACAAAAAAAAAAAAAAAACATCAGACCTCTTGATTCTCTTCAAGACCCTACCGAATACCTTTTTGGGCTGTCATCCTAAAAAAGGACTTTTCCTTCTACTAAGAGCAACCTAATCTAGGTACATCAATGAAGATTCTTCCCTCCAAAAGATTTCACTAAGGACCATAACATATTATTTACTTTCTTATGTTTCTGTTAATGGAAATTGTGATTTTCTTCCACACCTTTGGAGGGAAGAAAATCACAGCTTTTCCTCAATAGAATAGATATAAAAATGAACCAGACAGATAAGTAAATATAGAATACACAAACGTTTTAAATACATGAAACTTTTACTTCATAATTTTTATTATAATTTTAAAGTTGCATTTGTTTGACTCTTATAAAATTTATATATGAATTCTTCACTATGACAAAGTACAACATAAGGGTTCGTTTGGTATTTCCATAGGAAGTAGAGCCTGTAGAACTTTAACTGTAGAATTTAGTCCTTAATTTAGAGGAAAACCATTTTTTTACTTATATGTCGATTTAAAAGTGAAATTTTAGGGCCTGTTTGGTTCATTTTTTTTTATCACTCAATTTCCATCACTCATCACTCATCACTCTAAATACCAAGGTTGTTTGGTACCATCACTCAGTTTCCATCACTCACTATTTTTCACACTATTTGGGGGCCCCACGCCTGTCACGATGCAGCTTTTTTTTTTTTTTTTTCCTCAAGTACCCAGCAACCAGTGGAAAAAAAAAAAAAAATAGTGAAGAAAACCGAACCCAGTGAAGGAGAAAGGAAAAAAAAAACCAGTGAAGAAGAAAGGAAAAAAAAAAAAAAAACCAATGAAGACCGAACCCAGTGAAGAAAAAAAAAAAAAAACCTAGTGAAGAAGACCGAACCAGTGAGAAAGAAGAAGGAAAAAAAAAATCAGTTGGTCAAAAGTTGCAGCTGAGTGGCTCCCTCATGTGTGTTTAATTACAAAAATGTCATTGAGTTATGAGTTATGAAAACTGAAAATAGCCAAAATGTGTTTTCAGTTTCCATAACTCATAACTCAAAAATCAGATAATTGAGTGATGGAAACAAAAAATTGAAAACTGAGTTATGACTTACCAAACAAACTTTTTTTTGAGAATTGAGATGGGTCTCACTATTTTTGAGAATTGAGTTATAAAAACTGAGAATTGAGTTATGAGAATTGATGAACCAAACGGCTAACTTCTATAAAAAGTTAATGACATTATGTCACCTACTCAAGCGCTAGGGATAAGATATGATGACATGATAGGTTGAAGATAAATGAATAACTTTTTTTAAAAAGTAAATTAATCAATTCTTAAAATTTCTTGTAGATGAATAAAAGATTTAAAATTTGATTTACCTACACTAAAAATTAATTAATCTTGATCTACCGATAAAAAATAATAATAATTGTGCTCCGTAAATTGATAAAAGAAGATTAAAATGGTCATTAGTTACAATTGATTAAAGATCATCATTTATTCATTTACCTCCAATCAAATAAATAAAAGTGAAAGCAAGAAACACAAATGGCTAAAATTATATGAAAGACAAATTTATTAAACAAAAAAATGGACATAAATGATAAATGAGAAGCTTACGCGAAGGAGATAGAGTGTTGGTGTGTGCTGACGGGGTCATTCTCCATGGACCATGAGGAAATCCAGTTTTCGCGTTTCTTGCTGTAACCCACTTCAATCATGTCTGACTGTCTCTGTCTTTATTAAAATATTTTTATTTATTTATTAAAACAAACTTAATAAATAACACCAACTCTGACTAGTGTTTGCGCGTGTCCTACTTTCCTCTTCATGTCTGTCTGTAAACTGCCTGTAGTCTTATGTAAACTTTTTGTGTGAAACTGGAATAGCTCAAAGCATTTTTCTTTTGTGTGTTAAAAAGAAAAATTGAAGGAGCTAGGTAGAGCATACTAGTTAGCTCAGTTCAATAAATAAAAGGTCTCTCACTTTCTTCTTTTCTCTCTCTGTCTCTTTCACTTTCTCAAGCCCAAAGAAAACCCAGGAAAATATGGACTGGAATCGATGTTTCTGCTTCTTCTCTGCAATTCTCTTGTCCTACCTTTTGATGGGTCTTCCTGTTTCTTCTTCTTCTCCTTCTACTTTCATCTCAGGTACTTAACATTTTTCAACAGTCTTTGCTATACTTTCTGTTTTTTTTTTTTTGGCTAACGTTTGTGTGTGTAATTGCAGATAGTATGTTTGAATCTCAGTCATTTACTGGAAGGAACCTTCTTCAAGCTAAAAAAGGTGCTAACTTTCACAACTGATTTCTTTATTTTGGATCAGATATTTTCTGGGTTTGTTCTTGTTTTTGTAATGCGTTGGTATTGGATCTGATAGCTAAAAAGCCCCAACTTTTGGTTTATGCCCATTTTTTAGTTTTCAATTAGATCACGTTGGATCCATCAAATCTATCTATAGGCTGATGGATTTTGCTTTTTCAGGCATACCCACTTGTGATCATTACTAGTTTCTGACTTTCATATTCCTTTCTGTTATTTCCGTTTTTTTAGTTATATCTTTCTGGTTTTTAGTTATTAGGAGCATTACAAATATGACACTGAGAAATTATTTGCTGCAAAATTAGAAACCTGTGATTCAAATAGGGAGATCTTGCCCTGAAGGCTGAAGGAAGGACTAATGAATTCAAGAGTAGAAACCTTTTTCAAGGTTCTTGCTCCATTGCCATAGCCCCAAAAGAGATGATTATGAGCTTTTCTACAACTGTCAACAACATAAAATAACAACAAACTAATTGGGGTTGGATATGTATCCTAAACAGACTAATCAGGTTCAGCCACATCTGTTCTTTTTGGGGGTTCAAACATAAAACACGATTAAAAATTAAAAATTGATGTATCTTACTTTTTAAGGGGCAAATTATTCCCATATCCCCCGAAGTATGCTATGCTTTCGGTCTTGCTAGATTAGCAAAGTTATTATGGTTATACTACATTAACAGAGATATTATGGGTTTGTTTTGAAAAGGTTTTCTTCCTGAAATATTTGTGGGATATTTGCTTGTTATTTGTTCCACAAAAAATAATTTCTCTGTTATTCACGTATAGCTTTTGTGTGAGGAAGTGATGCTGCAGTTGGGTTCATAGAGTGAAAGTTCCTTTGTTAATATCTTATATTATAGGATGCCTTCTAAGTTTTCTTCTGATAACTTCTTGCATTTGTTTAGATTACTTGATGCCTATGGCACAAGGGTGGCATTAGAGATCATTGGAAGTGACCAGTATACCTTACTCTGCAAATAGCAGATGACTGAATGATCGGGATATGACATACAGATTAATTTTTATGTCAAATAAATTTCCACAATGGTGCTTCAGATAATTTTGAATCAAATGAGAGTGAATTAGGTGATTGACTTTGTGAATGGATATAATGAGTTTAATTATCTCTCTGATCCATTCAGGGCCATGGATTGTATATATAGCTCGCTGGTTTCTGATGTGCATATCCATGTCTTCTTTTGCTTGTTTATGCAAAGCATCCATCTTTTGTGATTTGAGAGGTGGCATATTTGAGAGAGAACTTGCCTAAGGAAAGTCATTGATGTTATCTTTAGATGGTATATTGTTTCACACAAAGGCTTTGTTTCCGTCTAGGGAACGAATCATTCAGTAAGGGAAGTGAAGGGAAATTGATAAATCACTATGGAAATTTTCTTTTTCAAGGCATTATTACCTTTTCTGATTTCATAATTAATCACTTGTTCTACCCAATATACAAAGGTAATAGAGTGGTCTGATGATATATTTACTTATGCAAAATCTGCAGCTTGCCCTGTGAATTTCGAGTTTCTGAACTACACAATCATCACAAGCAAATGCAAAGGACCCAACTACCCACCTAATTCGTGTTGTGGATCATTCAAGGAATTCGCTTGCCCTTATGTGGATGTGATAAATGATTTGACAAATGATTGTGCCTCAACCATGTTCAGCTACATAAACCTCTATGGAAAATACCCACCTGGCCTTTTTGCCAGTGAGTGCAGGGAAGGCAAGGAGGGTCTTGCATGCCCTGCACCAGCACCATCAGTTTCAGCCAATGAAAGTGGGACTCACAACATGTATCCCTCGCCACTGCTAATGCTCACAGCCGGCTTCTTTCTGTTATTATTTAAGTCTTTTTGAAGGCCAAAAGTCAACCATCTTTTTCTTTTTATTTTTCTCAATGACCTTGTGAAGATTAAATTTTTTTGATACAGCAGGTTCTGGGCCTTGTTTTCCCTTCAATCATCACCAGCTGGAGCTCATAAATTTCAGTTAGGCATACCCAAAATTAGTTTTTAAGTCATTATTTATCAATTTGTACTTTGCTGCACCCAAGTTGTTGGGGTTATGTATTGGTTGGTTGTTGTATCTTTTTTTATTAATTTTTTTATTGTTGATAAACTTCAATTTTTATTGATGAAAAAAAAAAAAAAAAAACTAAACAGAACTACAGACTGTATTTGCCTCACTGTGACAAAGTACAACATAAGGGTTTGTTCAGCATTTCGGTAGGAAGTGGAGAAAGTATATGTTGTTTCGGCTAAGAACACCTCCATTGGCAATTGTAAATGGTATATGGAATGAAAATTTAGCATAAAGGTACAAAAGGAGCTCAGCAGCCGAACTTGTAAAATCTTACAATTGCAAATTTTTTTGCAATTGTGTTATAGGGCCATCTTAAATGTAGGATGGTACTATAGCACTTTAATAAAAATTATAATATATTTTAATTGATAAAGTGGAAGAGAGATGGGAGAAGAAAAAGAGAATTGTATTGAAATATATTATATTATTTTAGTGGGTAATATATATTATTTTAATGAGTTGAATAAGAAAATAAAAGTTAGAATGTATGTCGGTTATGTTGTAAAATAGTATAGTATAATTGTTAAAATAGTTTTTTAAAATGATAAAATAGAATAGGAGTGTGTTTGAAAACTGTTTATTTTGCTGAAACTGAAAAATTATTGCTGAAAGTACGGTAGATAAAAGTAAAAGTTAGTCGAAATAATACAGTGGGTCTTATGAATAGTATTAAAAAGTACAGTAAGTTTATGAATAGTAACAAAAATAAGCTAAATAGTGAAATAATTTTTATTTTTAATCTCTTTCTAAACGCACACTAGGGTGGAAGTTGCAAACGCGAATGCTCTAATAAGCTAATGTGTTATTTTGTAAGACACGTGTCAATTTTTTATTAGTTTGGAAACACTAATTCAAATGCTGAGTTGGAAATATCAAAATAGCATGTACTTTCTCAGGAAGTAGGAGAATCATGTAGAACTTTAGTTATAGAATTTAGTCCCTTTTTAAAGTTTTTATTTAATTAATTGTTATAAAAGCTATAGAATTTAGTCCCTAAACTTAGAGGAAAGCTAAATATTTTTTTGACTTATATATGTATATTTGAAAGTGACTTTTAAACTTCCATATAAAATTAATGATATCATGTCACGTACACAAGAGCTGGGGATAAGATTCAATGACATAACATATAGTTTAAAGATATAAAAAAATAAAAGGAAGTTAAAGTATACCAGTAAATTGATAAAATTTCTTATAGTTGAATAAAAAATATGATACTGAAATTTGCCTACACAAAAAACTAATTTGTCTTAACCTATTGATAGAGAGCCATCATAACGCATAAGTGTGGTTCATAAATTGATGATATTAACTACTCTAAAAGAAGATTACAACGGTCATTAGTTACAAATCATTAAGAGAGATGCTACGTCTACAATATTTTTACAATATTTTTACAACAAATCACAGGTAGTTAGTTGTTATTGGTTCAAATTTGAAACTAAAACTAAGATTACTTTTTTGCCTCAATAATAATAACTAGTAACAACCTATCACTTAGGATTTGTTGTAAAAATATTATAGAAATGTTATAGACATATCATTTCTCAATCATTAAACATTATCATTTATTCATTTACCTCCGATCAAATAAGTAAAAGTCAAAGCAAGAAACACAAATGGCTAAAATTATATTAAAGACAAATTTATTAAACAAAAATATTCCCATAAATGATGGATGAGAAACTTAGAGCACTTATAGCAATGGTACTAAAAAGCTATTTGGAGTTGTGATAGTGGAGTTATAGTCAAAAAATTTGGCTCCTCAATTACGGTGCATCGTTAAAGATAACTGTACACTGCAACTTAAAGGGAAAAAAATATTATTTTATTTTATGTTCACACTACTAGTTAGAATATTTGTGGTATTTTTTTTTATAACAAGTTGTATTATTTTATTATAATAAATATATTATTTTATTATTTTGAAAGTTAAAATAGATTTACTGCTATAATACGTAAATAAATTATATAAATAAAGGAACCTTTTATGATATCCAATAGTGAAAATATAGAGTTCTTCCACGATGGAGACATTCTCCACTCCATGAGGAAATCCAGTTTTCGCGTTTCCCGCTGGAACCCACTTCAATCAATCATGCAAGACCGTCTCTGTTTTTATTAAAATATTTTTATTTATTTATTAAAATAACTTAATAAATAACATCAACTCTGACTAATTCGTGTTTGTGTGTGTCCACTCTCCTCTGTAAACTGTAATCTTATGTAAACTTTTTGTCTGAAATTTGAATAGCTCAAAGCTTTTTTCTTTTGTGTGTTAAAAAGATAAATAGAAGGAATTGAAGGAGCTAGGTAGAGCAGTAGTTAGCTCAGTTCATTAAATAAAGGGTCTCTCTCTTTCTTCTTCTTCTTCTTCTTCTTCTTCTCTCTCTCTCTCTCTCTCTCTCTTTCACTTTCTCAAGCCCAAAGAAAATCCAAGAAAATATGGACTGGAATCGATGTTTCTGCTTCTTCTCTGCAATCCTCTTGTCCTACCTTTTGATGGGTCTTCCTGTTTCTTCTTCTTCTTCTCCTCCTACTTTCATTTCAGGCACTTCACATTTTTCAACAGTCTTTGTCTTTTTTGAAATATGTGATTCTCTATATTTTCTGTTTGTTTTTTTTTGGCTGACTTGTGTGTGTAATTGCAGATGGTATGTTTGAATCTCAGTCATTTACTGGCAGGAACCTTCTTCAAGCTAAAAAAGGTGCTAACTTTCACAACTGATTTCTTTATTTTGGATCAGATATTTTCTAGGTTTGTTCTTGTTTTGTAATGCATTGGTATTGGATCTGATAGCTAAAAAGCCCCAACTTTGGTTTATGTCCATTTTTTTAGTTTTCAATTAGACCACCTTGGATCCATCAAATCTATCTATAGGCTGATGGATTTTGCCTTTTCAGGCATACCCACTTGTAATCATTACTAGTTTATGGCTTTGAGGGCTTTCAGATTCCTTTCTGTTATTTCCCTTTTTTTAGTTATATCCTTCTGGTTTTTAGTTAGGAGCATTACAAATATGACACTGAGAAATTATTTGCTGCGAAATTAGAAACCTGTGATTAAAATAGGGAGATCTTGCCCTGAAGGCTGAAGGACTAATGAATTCAAGAGTAGAAACCATTTTCAAAGTGCTTGCCCCATTGCCATATCCTCAACAAACTAATTGGGGTCGGCTATGTATCCTAAACAGACTAATCAAGTTCAGCCTGTTAAATATTAGCATTGATACACCATGTTGAATATGCTAGTATGAATGCGGAAGCGAAAGCATAAAGTATAAAACACAATAACACACGAGGGTTACGTGGTTCAGCCTAACGGCCTACATCCACGGAGAAAACCCTAAAGGGCTACATCAATAATATATTAGAGTGTAGTACAAATCCCTGTGTTACAATGAATCATAACATGTGTATATATAGTAGACTAAACCCTAGACTAATAGACTTCTAGTACAAGTAGGAGACTTGACTTGCACACAAAGTAGAATTAGGCTTGGGCCTATACTAATGGGCTAATATATCTCTAACACCCCCTCTCAAACTCAAGATGGAAGCTTGATGAAATCTTGAGATTTGATAAGATTGAGAAGATCCCTTGAATGAAGTTTGGCTCTGTGACGGTAGTTTGAGGTAGGCAATGGTCTTGCAGTGTTGATGCGACTTCTAATGGTGGCTTGACTATACCGGAGAGTTTTGACGGCAACAGTAGGAAGCCAAAGAAGATGAACGCAGCGAAAAAAAAAACACCGAGGAAGACAAAGATTGCTCTTAAATATACCGTAAAGACAGAAAACCATGGCCACAGGAAGGTGGCTCTGATACCATGTTAAATATTAGCATTGATACACCATGTTGAATATGCTAGTATGGATGCGGAAGCGAAAGCATAAAGTATAAAACACAATAACACACGAGGGTTACGTGGTTCAGCCTAACGGCCTACATCCACGGAGAAAACCCTAAAGGGCTACATCAATAATATATTAGAGTGTAGTACAAATCCCTGTGTTACAATGAATCATAACATGTATATATATAGTAGACTAAACCCTAGACTAATAGACTTCTAGTACAAGTAGGAGACTTGACTTGCACACAAAGTAGAATTAGGCTTGGGCCCATTAGTATAAGCCCAAGCCTAATTCTACTTTGTGTGCAAGTCAAGTCTCCTACTTGTACTAGAAGTCTATTAGTCTAGGGTTTAGTCTACTATATATACACATGTTATGATTCATTGTAACACAGGGATTTGTACTACACTCTAATATATTATTGATGTAGCCCTTTAGGGTTTCCTCCGTGGATGTAGGCCGTTAGGCTGAACCACGTAATCCTCTTGTGTTATTGTGCTCTATACTTTATGCTTTCGCTTCCGCATCTATACTAGCATATTCAACATAGTGTATCAATGCTAATATTTAACACAGCCACATCTATTCTTTTTTGGGGGTGCAACATTTAAAAACTGTTGTGTGATTTGTGAAACAATCTGTTTACGTAAGGTTAAAGAGTAGAGAAGAGGAAATATGACACAAGGAATTTACGTGGTTCGGCGATATGCCTACATCCATGGGAGGTGACAGAATAAAGTTTCACTATAACTTTGGAGATTACAACAATAGCTTGAAGACACTCTCACACAAGCCCAAACCCCATATACACCCTTGGTTCTCTCACAAATAAATAGAGAACACCCTATTGAAAGTTCCTTTGGTTTGCATGTCAGATGTTGTTCATTCCTTGCCTTTTTGACAATTCATGTAAGACAACATTTAATGCTTGCTTGTAATATCAATCCACCGACGTTACAATTTAAGCCATTCCAACAAATCTCACCTTGGCTTGAATTGTATCAAGCTTCACAAACGAAACTCTTCGATCGCCTCCACCTTAGCCCATACGGGCTATCACAAGCCACAAACATTAATCAAGTCCAAGCAGTGCTTAAATTTGTTTGTAGGTACTAGCTTCGTCAATATATCAGTTGCATTCTCTAAAATGTCAATCTTCTCAAGAAAAATCTCTCCTGTGACAATCAACTCCCTTATCTTGTGGAATCTTACGTCAATATGCTTTGTCCTAGCATGATAAACCTAATGCTTTGCCAAGTAAATGGCACTCTGACTGTCACAATGCAACTGAACTCCTTGGTTCAAACCAAGCTCTTTGACTAGCGCTTTCAACCACAGTGCTTCCTTTGTAGCTTTAGCTACCGCCATGTACTCAGCTTTTGTAGTAGACATGGCCACTAGGGATTGTACTGTGGATCTCCAAAAAATGGGCCATCCTAACAGTGTGAACACATATCTTGTAGTAGACCTTCTGTCATCCATATTGCTTGGGTAGTCTTGCAATTCAATTCAGGTATCTAAATATCCACTTCACTGCATTTCAATGCTCTCTACCTGGATTTTTCATGTTACTAACAGTACTCACTGCATGAGCCAAATCTGGCCTAGTGCAAACCATCATGTACATTAAAACCGAGCTGCACTTGCATATGGAACCTCCGACATGCCTTCAATTTCTTTTTCATTATTTAGGAGCTGACTACCAGATAATTTGAAGTGATTCGCCAATGGGGTGCTTACGGGCTTAGCATCTTGCATGTTGAATTTTTCAAAAACTTTTCTGATATAGTTCTTCTGAGATAACCACTGTTTTCTTGACTCCCTATTCCTGTGAATTTCCATACCCAAAATTTTCTTAGCAATACCCAAGTCTTTCATGTCAAATTCTTTGTGCAACAAAGACTTTAGCCTATCAACCTCACAGATGCTCTTAGCAGCAATTAACATATAGTAACCAAAAAAATATAGGAACCATCATTGAGCCTCCTAACATATACGCAGCAATCATGCTCACAATGGGTATAACCAATCTGAATCATATAGGAATCAAACCTCTTGTACCATATATGGGAGATTGTATAAGCCCATAGAGTGACTTTTTCAATTTGCAAACAAGATTCTTTGTACCTGGTTTCTCGAACCCCTTTGGTTGTTCCAAGAAGATTTCTTCCTCCAAATTCCCATGAAGGAATGCCGTCTTCACATCCAATTGTTCGAATTCCAGATCTTGATGTGCTATCAAGGCCAACACTACCCTGATAGAAGTATGCCTGGCCACAGGTGAGAAAACCTCATCGTAGTCAATCCCATGTCTTTGTGAATATCCCTTTGCCACCAATCTCGCCTTGAATTGTTCTCCTTTCCTTTTTTATTATGCTTCCTTCTTTCTGAAAACCCACCAAGTCTTGTTCTTATTCAAGGACTCCATCTCCTGCACCATAATTTCCATCCACTTATCCCTTTTAGAGCTATCAATTGCTTCCTGAAAAGTGGAAGGATCCCCACTACTGATTACTAAGAAATAAGAAGCAAGATCCTCGAAATCATACCTAACCGGTGGTCTTATGGTTATACTACATTAACAAAGATATTATTGGGTTTTTTTGAAAAGGTTTTCTTCCTGAAATATTAGTGGGATATTTGCTTGTTATTTGTTCCAGAAAAAATAATTTCTCTGTTATTCACGTATAGCTTTTGTGTGAGGAAGTGATGCTGCAGTTGGGTTCATAGAGTGGAAGTTCATTTGTTAATATCTTATATTATAGGATGCCTTCTAAGTTTTCTCCTGATAACTTCTTGCATTTGTTTAGACTACTTGATCAAAAGGGTGGCATTAGAGATCATTAGAAGTGAATGGTATACCGTACTCTGCAAATAGCAGATGACTGAATGATCAGGATTAGACACAGATTAATTTTTATGTCATAAATTTCCACAACGGTGCTTCAGATCATTTTGAATCAAAGGCGAGTAAATTAGGTGATTGAATTTGTGAATCCATAATGAGTTTAACCATCTCTCTAATCCATTCAGACCATGGATTGTATGGTTACGATGATAATATAGCTGGCTGGTTTCTGATGTGCATATCCATGTCTTCTTTTGCTTGTTTATGGATAGCATCCATCTTTTGTGACTTGAGAGGTGGTATATTTGAGAGAGAACTTGCCTAAGGAATGTCATTGATGTTATCTTTAGAACGTATATTGTTTCACACTAAGGCTTTGTTTGCATCTAGGGAACGAATCATTCAGTAAGGGATGTGACGGAAAATTGATAAACCACTATGGAAATTTTCTTTTTCAAGGCATCATTACCTTTTCTGTTTTCATAATTAATCACTTGTTCTACCCAATATACAAAGGTAATAGAGTGGTCTGATGATATATTTGCTTATGCAAAATCTGCAGCTTGCCCTGTGAGCTTCGAGTTTCTGAACTACACAATCATCACAAGCAAATGCAAAGGACCCAACTACCCACCTAATCTGTGCTGTCCAGCATTCAAGGAATTTGCTTGCCCTTATGCGGATGCGTTAAATGATTTGACAAATGATTGTGCGTCAACCATGTTCAGCTACATAAACCTCTATGGAAAATACCCACCTGGCCTTTTTGCCAGTGAGTGCAGGGAAGGCAAGGAGGGTCTTGCATGCCCTGCACTAGCACCATCAGCTTCAGCCAATGAAAGTGGGTCTCACAACATGGATCTACCATCGGTTTCAGCCAATGAAAGTGGGACTCACAACATGTATCCCTCCCCACTGCTGATGCTCACAGCTGGCTTCTTTCTGTTATTATTTAAGTCTTTATGAAGGCCAAAAGTCAACTATCTTTTTCTTTTTCTCTATGACCTCGTGGAGAAGATTAAATTTTTTTGATTCATCAGGTTCTGGGCCTTTTTTTCCCTTCAATCATCACCAGCTGGAGCTGAAGCATTAGCCAGTTGCTACTTTAGCAACCCACCGGCTCAAATTGAGCTTTACCCTGGTGTGGGTTGCTAAAAAGGTGGAAGAGAAAGATGGGAAAGAAGAGAGAGAATGAGTTGACAAGGTAGTTTATATTATTTTAATGAGTTGTATGTAAAAAAATAAAAATTAGGATGTTGTGTGAGTGGTAAGATAGGTTGGTAAAATAAATAAAATTGTGTTTAAGGATGTAAAATAGGTTTTTTTTTTTTAATTTTTTTTTATCCCCATGCTAGTGTTAAAATTAATTTTGGGTATGCCTAACTGAAATTTATTATGTATCAATATGTACTTCGCACTTGCAGCTCCCGATTAGTTGGGGTTAGGTATTGGTTGTTGACTTGTTGTATCTTTGAGTATTGGTTTGTGCATTGCGTGATACAAAAATTAATTATTAATTAAATCTCTCCAATTATGTGTGTGTATATATATATATATTATGAATCTCTCCAATTATATTCACTGACAGATCAATTTGTTCTTGTCATTTCCCATTTTTGTCAAACGTGTATAAGATGTGGTCCCAAGATGCAGCTGTCCTCTTATCTTCTTGTGCTTGGATATAGTTTGTGTGGCTATGGATATCTTAGGATAAAAAAAAACAATACTAAAATCAAATATCTTAGCTGTATTATATATTTCATTTCCTCGCCTCCAACTGACCAAACCTTAAAAACACTTAAAGAAATCAAGGCAACACTCTCTTGTCTGCAATGACAATTAGCTATTACTGAGCTTTGAAGTTTTATATTATTGTTTTTGGGTTCTCAAATTATGGCTGCTTTCCTCTTAGCTCCATCCTTGCCCAAACAGAGGTTTCCTATACCATTAGTAAGGACCCCAACTAGAATTCCTGCAAGCATCCACTTGCTTAAATTGTGCCAAAACTTTCATGAAGTTAAACAATTACATGCGCAGTTGGTTGTGACAGGTCTCCTTGACTGTTATCCAAATGCTGGGAGGCTCCTTGAGTCATATGTTAAAACGTCACAAATCAACTCTGCCTTATCAATCTTTCATAGACTACCTTCTCCTGATGTATTTGCCTACAACACCATGATCAGAGGCTTTACACTCTGTAAGTGCCCACATGAGTCTCTCTTACTGTATAATAAGCTGTTACTAGATGGACTAACCCCAGACAATTACACTTACACCTTTGTCCTTAAAGCATGTTCCCATTTGGAAGCTCTTTCTGAAGGTAAACAAGTGCATAGCCAGATAATAAAATCTGGAATAGCACCTGATACCCACATTCATAGCTCACTAATCCATATGTACACAAATTCAGATAGCATGGCTTGTGCAGAGCGTGTTCTTGCAGAATTCTCGGAAGAGAACACGCATACCAAGAACGCTATAATCTCTGGGTACCTAAGTAAAGGTCATGTAGAGAAGGCTAGAAGAATGTTTGATACCATGGAAGCAAAAGATGTTGCATCTTGGAGTGCAATGGTTACAGGATACACCAAGAATGATATGTATTTAGAGGCTTTAGGTGTCTTTCATGAAATGATGGTTTCCCAAGTGCATCCTAATGAATCAACACTTGTGAGCTCATTGTCTGCCTGTGCTCATTTGGGGGCACTGGAACAAGGAAGATGGATACATGCATATCTTGATAAAGCTGGGGTGAAGATTGGTGTTACCTTGGGTACTGCTCTCATTGATATGTATGCCAAGTGTGGTAGCATTAGATGTGGCTATGAACTCTTTCAAAAAATGCCTCAAAAAGATATAGTAACATGGGGAGTCATTATATCTGGTTTTGCCTTGCATGGACAAGCTGAAAAATGCTTTCAACTGTTCGATGAGATGGTTGCTAGTGGAACTTATCCAAATGAAGTGATCTTTGTGGCTGTATTATCTGCTTGCTCCCATGCTGGATATGTGGAGCTTGGACATCACTATTTCAATCAAATGATTCATGATTTTGGGATTAGGCCTTCGATTGAGCATTATGGATGCATGGTCGACCTCCTTGGCCGTGCTGGGAAGTTGTTAGAAGCAGAAAAGTTCATCATGTTGATGCCGGAAGAACCCAATTCAATTATATGGGGTGCATTACTTAGTGCTTGTCGAACCTATGGTGACGTAAGGAGAGGAAACCATGCTTTCAGACACCTCATTGAGCTTGAGCCACTGTCAGGTGACCGATATAAACTAGCTGGGCTCATGTTGACTAGTGCGGGTGAAAAAGCGGATGCAACCAAAATTAGAAAATTCATTAAGAAAAATGACTTGGAGACAACATGTGGTATGAGTTTTGTTGAAATAGATGGTGTTGTCCATGAGTTTGTAGCAGGTGATATAGACCATAGGAAGCTTAGAGAGATCAACAGGCTATGGAAGGGTTTGATGGCAAATTAGAAATGCCCAAGTTGAAGATGGCATCTAATTAGCCATACTCTCGATCAGGACTCGGATGGCCAAACCTATCCACCAGTTCAGGAAAAAGAAACAGTAACTGATTAGTAAATTCAAATAGGAAACATGAGAAAAAATAGAATCCTTCTCCATAGATTGGCATCAATGTATTCAAGTAAAATACACAATAACAGAAACTGGAATCCACTATCAATTACATCAGCTGAACAGCTTTATTCACTTTTGGTATTGATTATTCATTAACACATACAAAGTTACAGTGAATTCTTATTCAAGGATGCTTACTTTTATAAACACATAAAGTTACAGTGAATTCTTATTCAACGATGCTCACTTTTTAATATCAAGAATAAATAGGCAAGGAAGTTCGTAAAAATATTCTTTGCCTAAATTCTAAAACTGAAGCTAACTCACTTAACAAGAACCCCTCCCTGCTCTCTGGAGGAAACAAAGAACCAGAAGGTCCCTGGTGCAGTTGAGTGATATCTTCACCAGATAAAGTTGGCCAGGATTTCCATCAGAAATGCCTCCTAGTCATACTAAGCCAAGTAATCTGATCACCACATGAGGTTGAGTTTAGACTTCAGTCCGGACGGCTTCTTTGTCAGACACCAAGGACCAGGAAAGTTGCTTAACTGTAATTAACAAAAAGCTTAAAAATAAATAACTAAACACTTATCACAAAGAGAAGCAAAAAGTGCCATGTAACTTAGAGCTACTAGTCGTCTAATAAAAGCCAGTTTGCACAAACTCAATGTCTGATCATGTATCTGAACCATGCTTTGATGTTTATGAAACTCCTATTTAACATTTCAACAGAAACTTAATTAAGCTTAAGTGAAGTAGGGAGTATTCTTTGAGGAAGACCATTATTTTGGGATTTATGGGATTTATTGAACAGTAGAGTTGACATGCCATAATGGATGGCAACACAAGCAATTTTTGGTGTTCATTGAGGTACAGGTAGCACCAGGTAATTAGGTAGCTTACATTGCTGACGAGCTTTGCCCCAAACCATGCAGTGTCCACACCATATGGAGGAGGAATGACTCTGATTCCATTAGAAATGGATGCGGGAAGAAGTCCATGTAGTTCCTTCTCTAACCTCTCTGAACCAAAAGAATTTACAATCAAATGTATCTTGTTATATTTCTTGATTAAGTCCATAAGATTAGAAAGAGATCCATTTCGTCTTTCAGAGCTTTGTTGCAAAAGAATAAAACTGTTCAAGTACCTGCCAGCCCTGGTAAACATGCAGTCCCCCCTGACAAGACTACAGTCTTGAACCAAGCATCATCGCTTGTTAATTCTGCATCATGGCAGTGGTCCATGCAAAGTGCTACAGCCTGGTGCAAACCCATTGCACGCCTATACCAAGATCATATGATAGACTTAAACATACAAGGCAACAATAACTCAAAAGAAACAAAATATTAGGAATCTACAGCAAGGACAAGCATGGACATATACAAGTGGTTAGACTATGTTTAGCTCGGTGTAAAATATTTTCCGATTGTAAAATTTTTTCAGGTGAAAATATTTTTTGGAAAGGATAATATTTTCAGTTGTATGGTTGTGTTCTGGAAAATACGCTGGAAAATGGTTTCCAGTATTTGGTTTGCACGTAATATGGTTACCAGAAAATATGTATAATCCGGCAAATATGTCAGACGGTGTCTCGGCTGGAGCTTCTCTCTCTCTCTCTCTCTCTCTCTCTCTCTCTCGGTTTGGGTGGCTGGAGTGAGGTGTAAAATGGTTGAAGGTAAAATAAAAGTACAAAACAATTTACACTCCCACCCCCTCTATTTTACGGTCAAAACCCAAACTACCTGTCAAGTGTAAAATATTTTCCGTGTATGTTTTTCACCCGAAATAAACACAGCCTTAGACACACCTTTCCCTAATTGCCATCAACCACTGCAAAAGGTTACTAACTGAAAAGAATTGATTCTAGAAATATCAACAGAAAGTGAAACTGCTTATGTGTAAAGTAAAAAACAAACTATCAGGTCTATGTATATATTAACGGAGAATTTTTGGACAACTTGTAAATGTCAGTAAGAAACACTTAAAAATGACAAAATTGTCCAGTAATTTTTAGTTTAAGAGTTAACAAATTATTCAGCTTGTAAAGCTAGACATAAACCATGATCTGAAGAATTCACTTGGACATGCTCAGGATCAGGCCCCAACCATTTATAAAAATCCAAATCAATTTTAGGAGTACCAGGCAGATATGCAAGATGTTATTGATATGGGTGACAGAAACATATCTTGGTTTCCAAAGAAAACATTTATATGGGAATCCTTCAGCCCACTTAGAGTGTATTTGGCATTACTTTTAAACTTTAGCTTTTAGTTTTTAGTTTTTATGTATAGCTTTTTAAAACCTCACTTTTTCCCACCTTTTATCACTTTTTCAAAAAATTTCAAGGTACAACTATACTTTAGCACATTTTCAGCAAAAAAATTTCAGCAAAAAGCTAAATAAGTTATTCCCAAATAGATACTTAAATATAAATAACCAGATTGTGCTAGAAATGAACTTACACTCCTCCAATACTTGGCCGGAATAAGATCTCTCCTGTTTGAAACCGCTCTTTCGAAAGAGTAATAGGACCTTCTCCCGTAATTTCAAATGATGCTGGCATATTTTTAGATAATTCGGCCTCATAATCAGCAGCAACATAACATAGGTTCTGTGTGCTCATTCAGTCAACAAAAAAACAAAAAATTCAGTATGAATATTTCCTAGGGAAACATAATAATCACTGAAACCACAAACTTGACATGGATTCAACTTCAAAAAACAAAAAATAAAAACTATACAAATAAAATCCATAAGAAATCATTGATACTCCTATACTTTCTAATCCCTACCCTTAGAAGCCAATAACACACGTCTCAACCTTGTAAAATTGAGATATACTTGGGAACTTCCTAAATATCAAGAAACCAAGAGGATAACATAATAATAAAAGTGAATATTAGTCCATAGACTGTACATTTTGAAATAATAAGTCCTGTTTCAGTAAGCATCATGTGATAATGGTAGCAATAGCGGTGATATTTGTAGCATTTGGAAGTTTGTGATTGGAAGTGGATATGGCCATGTTAATGTTGCTAAGATATTTGATGGGACCAGAAGAAACTCTATTCATAGAATTTGGAATTACCAGCACTAAGCAAAAAATTGAGACTCATAGGATCCTGCCTAACCAAATTTATTATTATTATTATAAATTTGAAGATTTGTCACACAACACAAAAAAAGGACGCACCTAGATTTGAAAGCAGTGCATTCAGTTCTCCAAAAATGGAAGTACATAAGTGAGGATTCCCATTATTTGGAAAGATATTTTGATTAGCCAATTACTCTACATGCAAATTAGCCAGGACAAAAACTAACTACCCAATCTTTCATGAAACAAGAATAGAAATAAGATAACCATTCTCAAAGCACTACCTCTTTCAGTGTGCGAACAGTATACAGTGATCCGAAATTTATATTGTTCAGCTGCATCAGCTCCTTAAGGAACCCTGTAAGTTTTAATGCTCCCACTCCCACAACTTCCACACCAACCTTGCGCATTACTTTACCATGTAAAACTGAAAAACACAGTAGCAAATGTATAATATGAAGTCCAATTGACTTCAAAGCTAAAAAGGGTTAAAATAAAAAGAAATTGAAGAGCTAAAAAAGAAGAAGTTGAGAAAGGGATTAGGTAGAAAATAGTGGGCCTACAAATTGCATTATCCAGGAAAAGAGCCATAAGCAGCAATTGAGGCTCACTTTCATAATGAAGAATACAAGAAGGCTCCAAACTAAGCTTAAAGTGCCTATTAAGGCCCAATACTACAGGACATTGCTATAAAATACTCCCCATATCAAACTCAGCATCATGAAGTTAATAAGACAAAAAATGAGGAAAACTTACTTGGAACAACAGATGTGACTTGAAAACCAATATTAACAACAATTCCTGAAGTTCGTCTCGCTGCATATAATGCTAATGTTGCCTAAATTTTTAGAAATAGATGCATAAGATGACATAGAGATAATGAGAATAACAATGGAATTATTGTTCTTTTTCTAAGTTCAAAAGATAGAAGAAATCCAGATCCAATTTACAGAACTTAAAAAATAAAAATACATACACGAAGCATCCAAATCGTTAGGTTAATTTGGAGTATTGGTACACGATCATATTCATGCACCATGAAGACAAAAAAATTAGCAAGGGTTGTGAGTACGGACGACTGGTTTGCAGAAGCTCCCTCGTCGTGGGAAATTCTACACAAAGACAATCTGGATTGCCAAACTCTCAGGTAAGATAATGTAATTAATGTACTGAAGAGAAGTCATTAGGAGAGTTACAGAAATATAATTTTTTTTTAAGTGTCCACTAAAGTTTCAATTTACGGTCAGAGATGAATGTAAAATTAGGAGGGGAATGTTATAATGTACTAAAGAGAAGTCATTAGGAAGTCATTGCATTATTTAAATCTGGTTCAAGATGGAGTTTTTTTCACTCTTTTCAGCTGCCCATAGGAACCCTTTTTCATTAGGTTTAGGTTAGATTAGTCCATGGGGGTTTCTTTTTCTCTTTGCACATCTTATGGAAAGCTACAATAACTTTTCTAGGACATTTGCAATGGCATAGATCTAAGCTTTATAGAAGTATTTACATCTCATGGATCTTCTTATTCTTCAAATCACATAACTCCTTTCAACTTGATTTAGCTTTCTATTCTAACAGTGACCCTACCAGAATTTATTTAACAGAAAAGACTTCTAAATAAAGAGATCAACCTGATTGATGGCACAAACAGCAGGGACATTCATATCAAATAGGGCTGAGTACATGGTTTTTTTGAGCTGCCGCCTTGATGCTTTGGCAGATTCAGTATCTGGAATAACCAGAGAAGAAAAAAAACACCATGTTATACAAACTGAGAGACAACACATAAGTAAAATAAAATTTTATCAATTGCCATTAAGCCAAAATCTAACATTGTTGGATCTGACAAAAAGATCAACAAATGTTTTTCTTTATGCTGATATATGAATTCAACATGCGATAATGTTCTTATTATTTCCTCCCCAAAACACTTATAAAAATGCAGATACGAGAGATGAATACTTGGAGTTATTGGACATAATTGATCAAGCATTACGTTTTCATATAACTAAAATGCAAATTACACTCTAAGTTTTGGGTCAATTTGAATTTGTCCTTTATGTTTAGAATTTTAGATTTTCATCTTTGATATTGTATAGCTCTTTGAATCCCATTGCCACCTCAGCTCGAAATGACATAGTTTTTATATTCAATACTATGTCGTTTTCATTTTGAGCCCTATTTGAACCAAAGCAGCATACTTTTCTATTAATTCATATAATTCTTTTTTTTTCCCCCTATTTTCCTTTTATTGTCTCCTCTCTCTCCATGACCGATTTTTTTTTTTTCTTCTCCACTACTTAGCTCAGCACTGTATGCGTCGCCACCACTGACAGAGTTGGAATTAGTTTTGAGAATATCTGTGAGCTCATCCCAATCAAACCCTGTGACTCCAACTCTATTTTCAATCCCAAGAGACCTCCTCTTTAAACCCTCCATTATGTTGGATTTTGAGTTTCTAGGGCCAAGAACGTTTTTGCTTCCACCAAGGACCTCACCTCTTCCTCTTCCATTGAGGACTTGAGCATCACAGATGTTCACATTGGCAAGGTTCACATCTAGGCTATCTCCACCAAAAATTCTACCCTTGCTGCTCCACATATCCATCATGGCTTTCTGACAATGTTGTTCATACTGTACCATACATGCTGTACTGGCCAGTATTTATCATACCGACCACTAAACTGGTATAAATAACATCCACAAAGCCAGTTAAAAGATGTGATACAATATGAAACAATACATGTTCAATCATGGCTTGAATATCTATAGCATAATGCGTTTTTTCACTACAGGGCTATGACTTCAATTTAAAAAGGTTGGGTTTCAAGTTTTGGCACAGATAATAAGCACAAGCAATGCAGGACAGAGTTATTCAGTAAGTTACTAGATAGTAGCTGACCGTCATAATGGCAGATTGGTACAGACACAACAATTGGCTGATTAGATGGTTTCACCTGCATCCTGTGAAAATTTAAAAGCAGCATCTTGAACATATTAAGCACCAAGACGAAGAAGCACTAATAGATTTGATGATTGCAAATATCTTACTGTAATAGAACTATAGAAGCTCAAATATGCCATGTAAATAAGTTCCAGTATGTACTTCTCGTAGAAGAACTTCACCACTTAAAGACCATATGTATTCATAATATAATGATTGAGATTTTTATGAAGTTTTACTGTAGGATTCCCACATTTGCACATGTATCTTTATTGCAAATGTAGGTGTAACAGAATATAAATTAATTGACTGGTTGGAGAGAGAGAGAGAGAGGTTTATATAAAAAATTTCCCAGTAATAGAGAGAGATTGAACCTGTTATAAATAGTTGAAAAAAAATGTCGAAGCCTAGAGTACATTGGAGACTCAATGTTACCAAATTCCTGCACATACAGATACAGCAAAAGAAAACTAAATTGGCAAAACAAACAGTGAAGGGGAAGTCAGAAGCACACCCAACGAGCCTATAGGATTTCCCAAAATTTGCAGAATTTGTTTCTGTAATCTTCTAAAGGTTCAGTGAATCAGTTCCAATTAAAACCTTACCAAAAATGTTGCTGATTTCCCAGATGGACAAGCATACTTGCTCCAACCAAATTTGCAATAACCAGAACCACCTATGCATGAATATGTAAACATAAAAATGAGAACATGTTTTGTATGTCAGTCCTAAATTCATTAATGAACACTAAAAGGATTAATAACTTGACCGAAATAACTGGTACAAGTACAACAAAAACAACAAACCTTAAACCAAATTTTTGGGGTCAGCTATGGATTCTGAACAAATTAGTTAGGGTTGGCCACAAGTATTCTTTTTTCTCTATTCTATTCTATTCTATCTGAAGCCATATTCTCTATTACTCCCTTAATTGATAAGTCTTTTTTTATCACTTTTACTAATGTTATTTTGGGTCTTCCTCTACCTTTTATAATTCCCTCAACTTGGATCAACTCATTCTTTTTTTTGGTACATTAATCGCTGTCATCTGAACATGACTAAACTATCTCAAGCGACTTTCTCTCATCTTTTCATCAATAGGAGCTACCCTTAACTTTAAGCAGATTTCCTTATTTCAAATCCTATCTTTTCATGCGTTTCCACTTATCCATCTTAATATTCTCATTTCAGCTACGCCCATCATATTACAAAAATGGCTGGTAAGATTAAAGAAATAAAAATAGTAATAATAACTTGATATAAGAAGTGAATCTATGCTAGTGATAGATTCTCACCATCGATAATAACAGAACCTGGAACTCGCATCCGTTGACTATAAATGCGCATGAATGATAATTCTGGCATCTGAGTGGGGAATGTTCTGCAATTACAGTTCATTTTAGGAATGGGGCCACAATATTCCTATGGCAGAATGGTTAAAACAGCATATATATGCTTTTCAATAATCTGATTCACTAACTAACTATAAACAAAATATCGAATTCAATTCAATTCAATCTTCATATACAACTGAACCATAGATGACAATAGCCACTTCACCAACAGTCAAAATTCAGACTTTTCGATCAAGGATGAAGAAAGTTCCTGAATAAACATTTGTAGATTTTCAACAAAGAATACACAATTCAAAAGAGAATGTATATATATATATATATATATATATAATTTGAAATTTTCTTATTGCACTCAACCAAATAGCTGAATATTTTGCTTGATTATCTCAGCAACCAAACAGAGTCAGTGCAAAATTGACTTCAACAACCATCAAAATTCAAAGTTTTATATTCTTTCGCTCGAATTTTTGAGCAATCAATCAGGAACAGCGCACAATTCAAATTTCTCTCTAAATTTTGAATAAAATATATATATAACTAAACCGAATAGCTGAGCTCCAAGAAATTCCACTGTTTAGCTCTGTTTTCTTGGCAAGCAAACAGAAGGTGAACAAAAAACCGAGAAACTTACTGAAGAGGATAACCGGATCGCAAGCTGGTCTCGGCGAAGAAAATAGCGTCCCAAGACTCATATGGGTGGTTCTGGAGGAAGAAAATCCAGAGAAGATTATCGGAGATGAGCGATTTCCAAGACTTACACACCACGCTCATTTTCACAGCGTCCTTAGCTTCAAGCTTTCTCAGTATCTGCATCAGTATATCCGCCGGTAACTGATCGAACGCCCCTAGCGACGACAACGACGATGACAAGAAAATTCGGTTACGATCCGATGACGACGACAACGACGACGACGACTCGGACCGGTTGGAGACCGATCCCCATACTTTTCTGAGCAGCATTGCCATGAGAGAGAAAGCTCGGGTTGCTATCTCATCTCATGGTGTTTGTTTGTGGGGAAAATGAGAAAAATGTTTATGGAAAGAGTCAATTTGAAGCTTCTGTGAGACTGGTCTCTGACGATATGAGAGCTGAGTTGTGTTGTGTTGTGTTGTGCGGGGAAATGACGATGACGTGGGTGATGGAAGATGTGACACGTGGGACGTAAGGTGCCATTGATTTCTTTTCTGCGGCTGCATGAAATTATGTAATGAACACATGGTTTGGTATCGTTCCATAAATATGCCTTCATTTCTTTACCGTCCGCTGTTGACTTTATCATGGGATTTTACTAACAATTTCCTCAAGTGTATTTGTCAACATAATATTTTTTTTTAATTTTATCTAATTTTATTTTAGAATAGAATGAAAAAAAGAAAAAAAAATGGTCCCTCTTTAGAAAAGTTTACTTTTCTTAATAAACAATTGATATGTTGAGAACTCATAATCAACTCTAAAAATTTATGGTTAAGACTTGGTTGTTGTCATTGTTGTAAAACTTATATAAAGTACCCAATCAAATTTAAATATTTGGGTGGATTGAATTTAATTGTACTTAGAAAAGATAATAGTGTTTTCTATTTTATTGATCAATGCAATCAAATCTTTGAACTTAATTGAGAAACTTGATATACTACAGTTTATAAGTTACTATAATTAAGGTTTTTTTATTTATTTAAATTTTAGAATTGTACCATTAAGTATAAGGCTGATAAAGCTCATAAAGCTATTGATAAAGCTGATAAACCTCACTTTCTCATCAATACAGTTGATAAAACTGTTGCCCACCATTTAATGCAGAGGCAACAGGTTATTTCAAACTGGAAACTTCTCCTGTAATCACTGATTCTCTTTTTTCAGATCCTCAGGCACTCACAGTTGGAATCTCTTAAATAATATAATTTAAAACCACTGTCAGTTTTTTTAAGACCTTCTCTTATTTTCCGTGTGTGTTAAAAATACTTAGTATTCTTAAAAAAAAAAAAAAAACATATTTTGTTTATTTTAAAATGAAGGACCTCTTTTTTCTTTTTTTTTTTGGAATTCAAAATTTTTTTTTTGTAATAAATAACTTTTCTTGAAGAATATTTTTTCCAAAGTTTTGTTGGGAGACCTTTACACTTAGTTTTGGCCATGATGATAGATGTAATGGTGATGATATAAGAAAGACTGTGGCGGAGGCTTGCATTGCTTTGCTGATATAACATAGATGATATGCTGCAGCTATCAGCCTATCACGACTTGTTAAGATCATTTTTATTAATTTCCTTTTAGTAACAACTTTGCAAGTGATACGTGGCGATACTATTTTGTTTGAGAAGAGGGAAATGAATATAATAAATGGATGTATTTTTTTGAATATTCATTTTATTATCTTATTTGAAAATTTTAATGAAGGAAATAAAAAGATCATTTTATTGTTAAAAGTTTAGGTGAAAGGAAATGAAACACTTTTATTTTAGAAACTGCCTAATATTATCAAATAAAATAATAGAAATAGTAAGGTAAGATAAAGAAATCTAAAGAATAGATAAGACATAAGTTTTATTCTTTAAGTGGTTATCCTTATCCACAGCATTATTTTTTTATTTTTTTTATACAAGATAGAATTTATATTCTAGCCTACTCTAAGTGTATATATTGCACACAACATTATTGATTCTTGAATACATATGAATACATTTATAAGGGTTAAAATTTGTATTTCCAGTGCAAAACCAAAGGCATGTACCAAGAATACAAGGTTATGAGGATAGGGAACATTCTCTTGTATACTGTGTTATATTCCTGAGCACTACCTTGAGCGGTATTGGTCTAGTCCTAAAATCATGTTGAGCTTGGCATCCTCGTTGGTTAGTGGCCTGACAGGATAATAGAGTATTGATGTAACACCATCCACTTGTGCAACTTCATATATTTACAACATTGGATAAAATTTGTTGATTTATTCTCGAAGAAAAAAAAAAAAAAAAACTTGTTTTGAGATGATTCTCTTAAGGCGGTCTTAGTTTTGGGAGAAAATTTAAATCTTAGATATTTTTGTTGGAAATTCTAGGAAGTGCTAATTGAGTTTTACTATTTTTGGTCTCTTATGACCACATTAGTTGTTCTAATGTTATCTTTAGTGTTTTTTATTTTTATTTTTTATTTTTAATTGAAGAATACTACTATTTTACACGGTATAAGGCAATATATCTAGGTTCAATTGTATCATAAATATGTTGTCGATAAGCATGTTGTAATTTAAGTTGACAAATAGAAGCTTAGAGATTGAAGAGTTTTGCCGGTGAAGGGATAACTTGATAGTGAATGGTCAGGGTGAGGAAACGCTTAGAGGTGTCAATTATGGAGGTTTCAGCTGTTGGACTAGGGCAAGAAAGAGAAGAGAGAAGAAAGAAAAGAAATTAGACAGAAATTGAGAGAGAGAAAAGGGATTTGCAAGGGATATGAGAAAGAGAAGCTCTTGCAATGGTTGGTTCCATTCAGTTGTGGGTGTTTTAAATGGATTTGGCAATGTTAGATTAATTAATACCTCTAAAATTTATATTAAAAATATGTCATCACAACATTGTGTTGGACATAGTGTTGGACATGAGGATAAAAGTTTACAAAGATTGGACAGGAAGACAAAAATGATTTTAATAAATGATTTTATTAACGAATAATGATTTTATTTTATTTGGTAGAAATAAATGAATAACTACGTCAATAATAATTCATTATAGTATTTAACTATTTTTGTTAGTGCATACCAAACATGCTACACACTAACACTAATGACAAAGTAGATAAGATAAACTTCATGTATAGATTCATTATCAAGGGAGGCGGAAAATTATTATGTATTTTTCGAGTATTTGATCTAGTGTGCTCTCTTCTCATATAGTATATATTTAATTAATGGTATGCAGCTTGAATACGATAGAAAGAAAATCACGTCAGTGTATCTAATAGGATTTTTTTGCAATAAAATTCTAATAATTTCGTTAGTTAGTATCGTTTCTAAATTATTTAGGAAACTAACATCTCGAGCCTAAGAGACTCGAGTTCCATATACTGGCGAAGCTGAGGTGGATTAAAGTCCACGTGGAACTCGAGTCTTAAAGACTCGAGTCCTTACTCTGCACAAATAACAACCAATTCTTGCAATTCAAAGAAGAAGAAGAAGAAAAAAAGAGAGAGAAGAAAATGAAGGAATTAGAGAAAACCTTTGCCGCTGCCTAGGTTCAGTTCAACCCGATTTCCCCTGCTTGGAGCTTTCGCCGCCATTGCCTAGGTTCAGTTTGTCCTACAATTTAAAATTAGTTTTCTTAAATTTAAAAATACTAATAAAAAGAAAATAATTCTCAACCCTTTGTGATCCACTGTTACAATTTTAGATCGTAACTCTTTGTGTTCTACGGTTACAATTTTAAACAGTAACCCTTTGCGTTCCACTGTTACAATCTCAAATGGCAACCCTTCAACTTCCTAACGCCAAACTTTGGCTTTCTAACTTCTTCATCTCTTCTGCTCCTCACACTATATTAATACTGAAAAGCTGGATGATTCAGTTTAGATATCTCTAAATCCCAGTTGCTCTTGACCTCTATTTTTATGGTTGCCTGTATAATAGTTCAATATAAGGATTAGATTAATAGTGTTGTTCTTTTTTATTGTTGTTGTTGTTTTTTTTTTTTTTTAAATTTTGTGACTACCTCTTTCATGTTGTGGGTCATATATGAGTTTTTATGTATTTAGGTTGAGTATTTGTACTGCTATATGATTGTTTGTTTCTATGTTTAAAATTGATTTGGATCCAAGCAATAAAGAGTATAAGATGCTTGTTGTGTTATTCTCTCAAATTTTTTACAGCATGAACAACTTGCGGTATTGAAGTAATTTTGAATATTTTATATCAACAGTTATTTGTTAATAGGTGTTTGACAACTTTAAAATATGAAAAGTTTTAGCTTAAATGGGTAACAACTTTAATTTTGTTAATTTTTGCTATCTAAATTACTAATAGTGATTTATCATGTTAAATTGGTAGTTTATTTGTATATTAATAAGCTACAATGTTATAATGTTATTTATTTTTTCTTTCTAATTTGTGAGGCTTAAGTCAAATAATTTTGAATAAGTTCTCTAAAATCAAATTCAATACAAAAGAAATTTTGTTAGGGATTTTGTAAGGCTAAGGAGAGCTTGAAGATAATATAAGTTTTGGCCTCATATAATGTACTTATACTGTGAGCTTTAGTTGCTACAAGTAGTATTGCAGTAACTTAGATATGAAACTCTAAATGTAACACAAACAGCTAAGGATAACGACATTCACTAATATTTGTCTTTTAATTTAAATGGTATTTTGCATAATTGTTTTGCATTCATTAGATTTTATTTTCAGTAATTTTCCCGTGCATCGCATGGATTAGCGGCTAGTAATGAATAATAGGACATATTTCATAATGGTAAAATTAAACTAAGTAATAGTAAATCTCCATGGACAGAATTTTCCTCCGAAATGGTTTGGCGGACAGTTCCTCCAACCCACTAAATGGCAACTCAAAAGACTATCCACACACTCTTTTAGACACACTCACAATGATTTACTTAATAGTAATGTGACTTGTTTAAATGACTAACAAAATGTATTAAATCACGTGATTCATTAAATCAAAGTTCATTTCATTGCATTTCCATGCTTAGATCATGTTCTCCCTCAAATTAACGACTGCAATAGGTTGAATTTGCAAGGGTTTATGGAGTTATGATCAATACTCTCCTATTAACAGGATGACATTGTGCATATAGCATCACGTATATTATGTAAAAATTAAGTTGCCTCTCCTTCCACTCACAACAGAAGACTCCAATACATTCCCCCCGGGGTGCAAATTGAGGCCACCACATTCCCCCCATGCACTTAAGACGTGGAAGTACCATTCGGCTCAACTTATCCAAGAGGTCAATTTATTGTATATTGGGAGTTAGTTTAGGACTGGTTTGGATCTAGTGTCCAGTGACACTAGACCCATTGAGATGGTGACACGTGTCACCATCCAACTGGATCCAATGCACTGGATCTAATTCGGACCCATTTAGTTTAGACCCTTTCTTTTCTAATTTAAAAAAAAAAAAAAAAACAAACAAACAGCGCACTAGAGCATATTTGAAGTAGGAGTGATATTGGGTCGAGTTCATTGTGACTCGAAACCCGACCCAATAGAAATTGGGCTTGGTTGCCTAAAATTTGATTGACCCGAAAAATTGAGTCTGTAATCAGGTTGGTTTTCTGAGTCTCAGGTTGGACAATTTTTAAAAATATATATATTGCTAGTTGTTCATATTCCTTCACCAATCTCTCCCAAGAAGCACAAATCCTTAACGCTGAAGTACATAAACAAAAATTATTGCTTTCAAAAGACATAATGACTCCAAGAAACATATTCCAAATAGGTTTCACTTAAACATTCTATGTATTGATATATTGAAATTCCAAACAAGTGTGCCCTTTCAACATGAGCAAAAGGAAAAGAACTCACCATTTGATGAGTTCACTTTGACAGATCAAGTATAATAAAGCCAACCAGATTTTTTTTTTTTAATTTTATTCTAAAGCAGACCAGATTTGATGGATATGGCCTTTTATCTTAACAAAAAAAATGTTATTAAGGTCAGGAAAATGATGTACAGTTTCCATAACAGAACCATCATTCACATCTTCAAAGAAAACCCAAATCATCCAATATTATCAAAAAAATCAATAATAAAACAACCTGAATTCATCAACCTGGATTCTATATGTTAAATATCAAAATGAAGGTCTTGAGAAGGATTTACAAGACCTTTTCATAGGTTTGAAGAAGCAAAAGAAAAACCCAAATCATTACAAAGTATATAAGTTATGGCTCCATCCACAAGCATAAAAGAAAAGAGGCAGACATACAGGAGGTTCTTGCAATGACTACACCTGGCAAAATCTCAATCCATTAGAAACTATCCATTAACAGAGAACAAATTAAGAAGAAAAATAAATTAATTTCAAAATTCACTGCCCATGGAGAAAGCAAGATCAACAGTATCTATAAAAACTAGACATTAAGAGAGAGAGAGAGAAATAAGAATGCTTACCACGGTGCATAGAACTCAACCAAAACATCTTTGGTTTCATCCAAAACAACCTCACCAAAATTATCAGACGTGAGCACCACTACTTTGGATGGAATTGCAGCTATCTTCACGTTAGTCCCTGCAAACAATTGATCTGATTAGAAATTTCGGGTGGTTGGGTACACGCACGCGGGAAAACATAAGAAATTTATAGTGACATTAGTTCCTGAAACTGTGACAGGGAAATTGTTAAAACCACAAAGAATGTCTAGCAATTAATGTTCTATTCTATGAGATATGCTATGTCAAGACAGAATGATCTATTGTGACACATTCTTGAAGACGTGATAGGGAAAAGAATAATAGTATAAAAATTATGTGTAGCAACCAGAGTTCTACTATACATGTTAGGGTAACACCTGAGGACTTGTTTAAAGACAATGAAGGCAAAGCATCCACAAGCATAAAAACAAGGTCTCAATTCCAAATTTTCATATGGACCAGGGCAGTTTGTTAGACATGCATTCCACAAGCAAAGGCAGTCATTTCAAAGCATACAATGTTTAAGGGGATTCCTCTCACAGCAAAACTATTAATTGAATTCAAAAAATTAATTTCAACTAATATCCAAAGATCACAAGCAGAACAGCTACCACAAAATTAAAACTATTCATTTAACAGCAACAAGATGGAATGATTGACATGAAGATTTTAGAAATACCCACCAGACTGTTTCTAACAATTTGAGACTATATCAGGCATTTACATGCAGTTATAAATCTAAAAAACTAAAAAAGAACAAATCGAAAGGTACCTGTGAGGCATGGAGTCAAAGCTTTAATCCCATTGCTTCAGCAAGCCCCATCCAAAATAGAACCTCTCAAACCTCTTACTACCAACACTTTCAAGAACCTTGAATACAAAAACTTGAACAAAATCGAAACAGGTCCTTTAAAAAACACAGCTCTTTAGTTAAAAACCTGAAAAAACTTGAAACGGGTCCTTAAAAAAACTAGTTTTGCTGCCTGTGAGTACAATTCAAGCCAAACCCACATCACAAAATGCAAGAAAATCAAACCCAAACAGGATATTCACATAGAATAAAACCCAAAATCTGAAAGTATTAAAAACCCAACTAAATTAAGGGAAAAAAAACCCAACAAAGAGAAGGATGACTTACACACGTAGAGATAGAACTGTGTGAGATTGAGACTTGGGAGAGTAGCTTGAGTAAGATTCACAGAGCTAAGAGAGACTGGAGAGCTAAGGGAGAGAGACCAACAAAGAGCAGGGTTTTTTCAAAATAAAAATCGGGTCCAGAAGTTTATTTACAAGACCCGACGCCGACCCGAACCCAAAAATAACCTGACATTAAGGGCCCGAAACCCAACCCGAATATTCTTAGACCCGCCCAAAACCTATCGGGTCGGGTCGGGTCGGGTCGGTCAGGTCCCTTGCTCAGTCCAAATTTGAAGGCAACTTTATTCAATGGACGTATCTGTGTATCTCCAATCATAACACCCAAATCATGGGTCAAGTGGCATGCAACCAAGCATATCATAGAACAAGATACAAACAAATGCATGCAACATAGAGAAAGGTAACACCAATAAAGGAAAAGTTTAAGATCTCTGTTTTCACGGGTAGTTGTTTTGTCTGTGCCTCAACATGCTAACATGATTACCATACAAATAGAAAAGCAAGTCACTAACCATTACCAAACTACATATTGATTTCGATCTCTATCCATGGTGTGTGTCAACAAGGGTGGAACCTAGTTGCATCTATAACTTCACCAAAACTGTCAGGGAGCACATTAGCACCACCTAAGATTTCCCTAAAACAGACATCTAGCACTTAAAAGCCAAAGAAGCCAAGTTCACTGGCTCTTTCCTTCTCAAATGTCTGAGAGTACTGATAGATGATTGTAACAGCAAGTAATATTCCAGTTCCTGAGCCAATGGCCCCCATGAAATCTGCCAGCACTGTAAGCGCACCAATGCATATTCCACCAAATGCCGCTGCAGTAGGTATGTAGCGATTCAGCTCCTTCTGTAAGTTTGAATCACGATGTCCAGGCATCACCGTTTGTTGTTCCTGCAGAACCAGCATGGAGTGTTTAGCATCATCCAAATGCATAATAATTCATAATTATAACATTTTTGGAGCACCATATCTTAATCCTACATATCTCATCTACAATGTAATGCTCATGATCATAAAACAGCAGCAGTGCAAAAGGCATTTCATCTACAAGCATGGAAAATAAAAAAAGGAACTCTGTAGATATTCAAACATTTTATAAAGTTACTGCAAAAAACAGAGCATAGGTGTCTTCATATGATCACAAAACTAAGAAAACTAGGGGCATCTCATGCCTACTTAATTAATGTTACATGAGGTGTCCTTACTGGTCGATAGCACTAGCAATCTATATTATTGATCAAAGCGATTGCTCTTCAAATGGTTAAAAGTAAAAATAAATATTTGTGTGTTTTTTTTTGAAGTGTGACATAAGTTTCATCTTGGAATACCTTGAGCTGTGTAGCAACATCTCAGGCAGAAGACCCAGATACTTCAATCCAGGTTTTTTGAGAATAGGGCACAAGCTGAAAGCATAAACACCAAATAGAATAGAGCATGGAATGGATTGGCTGCCATATCTGCCAAACTGCATAATGATAACATCAACAGAGGAAAAACCAAGGCATCAGAGCAATGGACAAAAACACAATGACTAGCTACTCCTGGTGGCCCACGCTTTTGCACTTTAATATGATAATACGATAATATATGATAAAGGAAAATACTGCATCACCTTGCTGGTGCAGTGACATAGTAAGCAAGACCACTGACTGGAATATACTGGCCACCAGAATATTCAGATTCCTTCCACTTTCCCAACAGATTTACGATGAAATTATCACTGTACTTCCTGTATAACAACTGGATGAATTTTTTTTTTTAATTAAAAAAAAAAAAGGTGTCATTTTAATTACAATGTAAAGCAAGGTGTTTGATATTCACCACTGCATAATTAACTTTAGTACCTGGGAGATGAAATAGAGATTTGACACAAGGGCAGATTGGAGAATGACAGGCATGTTGGAGGTGTAGAAAAGCTTAATTGGATACGAGCCCTGTTGTCCACAAGCGTTCTTTGATCTGACTGGCAGAACTACATGGAAACCTTGGAAGTAGATGACAATAAGGAAGATCAAGACCATGGCAAGCAAATCAGTAACATTTGGCAGGTTTTGCTGGTAAAAAGCCTCTCGAAGAGCATGAACTTTGTCACTCCTAGTGATCAGTAGATGGAACAAAGCAATAACAGCACCTTCAAATTCAGCCCCCCAGCCACTGTTAATGGTTGTGGGGCTAAAGGCTTTCCAAATAATGATTTCACTGCAAAGTCAACCGAAAATAGAGGATTAAAACACCATAGATCATACCGTTCTAAACAACATGATGAAAATCACATTTGTAGCCTACCAGATGTTGGTTGCTATGAAGAGAGAGATCCCAGATCCCAGACCCCAGACCATATCCCTTCTGGAGAAGTTCATCTAGGCATATCACAATAATTCTGGCAAAGCAAAGTTGAATAATTATAAGAATAGCATTGCCCACACCGAGTTGACCAACACTGCCGTACATCCCAGATAGAACATAGGCAACTGCTTCACCAACAGCAATCAGGATGCCTAACAACTTTTGTGCCCCATTTCTGCAAAAACACGTGCCAAAGAAAGCAGGATTCATTACACTAGAAGTCACACAACCAAATCACAATTGAAGGATAGTTGATTTTTAGAAAGTAACAAGGCAAGGATGTGCAGCTTATAATTTTATGCACGCACATTTACATTTCAAATACAGAATCCAACAAGAGTTGAAATTTGCGACATTAATTTCTTGGTGGAGACAGCATCTAAATCTGAATACAAATCTCATTTTCCATGAGAAGAGCAAAGATCCACCATTTCTTTAACTAAGAAGACAATGGTCCCAAAAGAATCAAGGAAACACAAGACCACAAGCATTTTGACTAATGTCACTTAGTAAATCTAAAAATTAAACAAAGACTGGACAGAAACAGCCCTAATCTGCAATAATTTTTGTTTGCTAGGTGGATACTAAAATGTTGAAGTGGTAATTGGCATAAAGAAACATTATAGCCCTCTTTGTAAGTTAACCCAAGTTTTAATTGGCCCCCTCAGGCTTTAAATTGACAATCAAGCAGCTAAATTTTTACAATTGTTTCAGGTACATTGAAACTAAGTATAGTGGATTAGTAAAGGGTTCCAATTTAAACTTAATATAGTAATCCTCAAAAATAGGGAAACATAAAGCTCTTAGAGCAAAGTTTTAATTGACTGCTACAACTTCATGCAGAAAAAACTGCTTACAATGAGAGAGAAAGAGAGAAAGAGGGAAGGGGGGAGAGGGGGGGGGGGGGGTACTTCACAGTTTAGGGCTGGATTCTAAGTAAATACTGAATTTAAAACATTTTTAATTACAACCCTAAACTTCCTAAATTGTTTCACTTTGCCTCCTCAGTGAGTCACTATTAACTAAAAGTAATGGAAACTCAAGTGAACTAGCCTTGAAAATTATCAGGATGCTAAAAAAATCAGAAACATAAACACCAAAAGGCGAAAGTATTTTAGTGCCAGAAAACCACTCACAAGAAAATGGTTTCTTTATTAAAATGTGTCTCTTTATTAAGGTTTTTTTTAAGTTGCTTGGATACATATTTTGGTCGTAGAATACAATCAAATATTCATACGAAGCAAACTTGGAGTCTAAATAGTTTGTAAACACAGATTACATGAATTTCTTTTATTTTTAGTTTAATGAGACATACTAATGGTCAAAATTGCAAAAATTTAATGGCATAAGGTAGGAATTGGTGCAATTAAAAATTTAAGGTTTAAACAGCAAGGTCAAACTTTGGAGGTTTTCATGTAATTATCTCACAAAAATTTCTCAAAACTTACAAAAGGGCACGATCCTCGCAGACACTGTTGTCCGCTTCAATGAACTTGGACCCAGCCAAGAGTTGCATCACCAGCCCAGAAGTCACAATAGGTGTATTTCCAAGCTCCATCACAGTCCCACAGATTGATGCAAGAATAACACGCATCCAATAGAGGATCGGCACCCATTGTTGAGTATATGCCATAAAGAGGAAGCTAATGGCAAACGAGAAAGATGAAAAGTGAAATGACAGTGTAAATGACCTTCTCTCTAAAGGGAATTTCCCTGTCAGCACTCTGAACTTCTAGCAAAAATGAGAGAAACGGTCTGACCAGATGCAACACTCTAAATCCTCCTCCCACTTTTAACGGTGAAAACTAAACCAAGCACCTGCTTCCAAAGTTTACACTTTTATCATCAGTAGATCAACAATATATGTGCCGAGTAAATTGTTTAAGAACAATTTAAAGATAAGATTCAAGTTTATTAGTAACTATAAAAGGAATTTATAGAGGATGAGGTGAAACTGTTGAATAAAGTTTATCAAATTAAATGGGGAAGGACCATAAAAAAATATATAAAAAAAAATTAAAAAAAAATGACTAAAGCATGCACAATGCTTATTGATCACTACCATGAAATCATCTATATAAAAATGCCTATAACATTCCAGTCTATATCTTGTAATCCATATGCATTGCATAACAGTGGTTCATCATACTAAAGAAGAGCCTTTTGAAATTGCCTCTAGCTATGAGCAACTAACTCCACTCGTCAAAACCAGTTGCCGGGGAATCCATGTGCATTCACCCTAGACAGGCTAAGCAGTTTATGCTCTTTGCCCAAGAACACACGGCATAATAATTAGAACTCAATGGTCCCAAACAATCTCAAACAGTGACACCAATTATGTTACATCTCTTAGGATTATCAACAAAGCACTCACGGACAATGACACTAATTTAGTTAATTCTCTTCCTAATTGTCATGTTCACAATCCATCAACTAGCATTTTATCTAGTCCTACACCATAAAGCCTCTTGGAACTTTGAGACCCCATTGGAGTCAACACATCATCAGCACAAAACCATACAACCATGCAATACATTAGCGAAGCCCAAGAGTAATTCAAAACCAATCAAACCAACTAATACGGGTACATATTCAAAATGCAAAATGTTGCTATCCCACATCAGCCACAAATGAGATCACATTAATTTCAGAGAATGCAATATAATTCATACATTATTATGATACAGACACGTCAATTTAAGTTATAGCTCACAACGCAAGGAAAATAAAATAGATAATAAAAAAAAATATTTAAATTTAAAAATGATCTAACAGTTAAAAGTATTTTCCTGAACCAAAAATTTTTCACATCAGGTTGAATTTGCAAGGGTTTATGGAGTTCTGATCAATACCCTCCTATTAGCAGGATGGCATTGTGCACATAGCAACACGTATATTATGTAAAAAATAAGTTGCCTCTCCTTCCGCTCACAACAGAAGACTCCAATAAATTAATGGATGAGAATATTGTCTGCGACTCAATATATATCATTCTTACTTATCAAAAAAAAAAATATATTGTCTGCGACTTACAAATATCTCATAAAATGAATGGTTAAGCTATGCTATCAAAAATCATTCATATAGTAGGAGATCTTATAACGTTATGGAATCTTCTAGTGTGATGGGAAATTATCTCATCCATGTCATCTGGAGCCCATCAGAAAAAGAAATTACAACAACCTCCTGCCATTTCACATTATTTATGTATATCAGATCAGTAGGCATGTTGAGATACTGTGAAAGTTGAATTGCCCTCATGTATTTTATACAATTTTTACAAGAATGTTCATCATCATGGCAGGAACATCAAAACAAATGGTAGACCTGCCCAAAGAAAAGGTGATATTTCTAAAACATGGCAGTTCAAGAAATCCTAAAACTGACTTTGCATCCCAAATTCAGATATTGTATCTGATCTTACTTAAGGATCACGTTTTAGAAGATGGATTTTTAAGTTCAAAAGCAGCATGTAACACAATGTAGTCATGAAATTCTCTGGGATGGTCCAAACATGCCTCTTGCTCCCTGTCATTCACATCCAAAGCCTTTTCTGGCCATAAGAAAAGCCACTAAACACATCAGCATGTCACAATCAACTTATGTATCTCACAAATTCCTTTCTAATAATATTTAGTGCTGCAAAGAAGTTAGTTACATTTTAATGCAAATCAAGCTTCAGCTAAACTTTTATTTAAATAAAATAATGCATTAATCTATTGCAGATATCCAGTTCAATGCAGCAGTCTTTTTCATCTTTCAAGAAGGAAGCCAGTGGATATGCATTATGGAATAGAAAACTAAAGTAGAAATGAAATCCAATTATATTCATGTCCAAAACATCTTTGCCCATCTAAACTAATGGATCATTCAGCACCAACTAAAAAAAGGGACATCTTTTGCAATTTTTGTATTTGATTTTTTATCCCTTGTTCACTCCCTGTGCACTAGGGTGTTCCTTTTTTATCAATATATCTTATTAATTATAAATTAAAAAAAAAATTATTAAAAAAAATTCTACTTTATGTATAAAGAAAACAAAGAAGCATATAGAATTCCCGTAAAATAGGTATCATAGAACAGGGCATAATTATAAGTAATGCAAATAAGAAAAGGAAAACAAAAATCTCAGACTTGAACTCTAACCAGAAGAAGATGAAGAAGAGCCTCCAAACACAGGAGCTGAAGAAGCACCCAAGGCACATGCTGAGCTTCCAGGACCAAATTAGTGGGCTCCTTTTTGTGAAAAATAAAATTGAAGATTCCTGAGTTGCCCCAAAAATTCCAGTTGAGGTTCCAATCAGTTATTTACACTCGCAAGACTCCAGCAAGAGTATTTACTGCCTTTGCTTTCCCATTTACAAGAATATCATAAGTAATCTCATCAGGTACAAGACCTCTGTCAAGCATCTCATCATGTAGTCTAAAAGCTTCTTGCAGATTCCCATCCTTGAAGTGTCCAGCGATCAAGGTATTATAAATAAGAACACTAGGAGTCATGCTCTTCCCATCCATGTCTTCCAAAATCTTGCGTGCATTTTCTAGCTGTCCTTTGTTACATAGGCCATTTATTAGAACAGTATATGTAATGATGTCTGGCACAATACCCTTGGAAAGCATCTCCGAGTATAGATCTGATGCAAGTGGTAATTTCCCATCTTTTAATAATCCATCAATCAATGTAGTGTATGTTTGCAAATCACACGGAATTCCCTCATTTATCATTTTCTTGTGCAAGTCAAGGGCTGCTTCCACGTTATCTAGATTCCTAAAGCCACTAATCATGCTATTGTACACAACTGTATTTGGAGACAAACCGACTTCATGAAGTTCAGAAAAAAGTTCACGTGCACTTTCCATGTCTCGCCTTTTGCAAAACCCATCAATTAGAGCGCAATATACCATGACATCCAATTCAAGACCCTTGCTTTTCATCTCATTCAGCATTTTCAGAGCGAGATCAATATTGTTGCTTTTGCAAAACCCATTAATCAAGCTGGTGTAAGTGACCACATTGGGGGAAATTCCACTTTCACACATCCCTCTATAGACAGACAATGCAGAATTGATGTCACCCTCCTTGACGAATCCATCTATAATGCTATTGTAAGTCAAACAGAAGGGAATGAAACCCCTCTCAACAAAGTTCTTCAACATCTCCTTTGCCTCAGATGTGCGGCCAACTTTGCACAAACCATTGATAACAGTGTTAAATGTGAAGTCTGTGGGAACAATATTTACACCCACCATTTGGTCAAACACATCAAAGCCACGTTCAGTGTCACCTTTCTTAAAATATCCATCCATTAAAACAGAATACGTTATCACATTAGGTTTTACGCCCTTTTCTATCATCTCCAAAAATAAACTATTTGCAACATCCATATCCCCCTTTCTGCAGTGGCCAAGTATCATGTTGTTGTAAGACACTACATTAGGTTCCACACCCTTGCTAATCATTTTTTTCCATATACCTTGAGCCTCAATTACCTTACCTTTTTCAGAGAGCCATGACAAAAGCTTATTATATGTAAAAACATTCGCAATTCCACATTCGACTGCCTCATCAAACAGCTTGAATGCATTTTCCAGTGACCGAGAGTTCAAGAACCCAAGTATTAAGGAATTCACATTGAAGACGCTAGGCTGGATACCCTTTTCTTTCATTTGGGTGTAAAGCTCATAGGTCTTTTCCATGTTCCCATTCTTACTGCACCATTCAATCAAAACTGAGTAAGTAACCTTGTTCGGTGAAAGTCCATCCTCACCAATCTTATTGAACAAATCCAAAGCACTATCCAAATTCCCTTGCATGCAATACCCCTTCATCAAATTCGTCGCCACAACCAAATTCATTGACTTCCCACAACTAACCATCTCATCCTTAAGCCTCAATGCCTCTCCCATATTCCCATGCTTCACACAAGTTCCTATAACACAAGTATATGTACCCTCCGAAGGAACCCATCCCATTTCTTTCATCTCCTTCAATAACACAAAAGCCAAACTCAAATTGGGTTTCTTACAAACAGCCTGAATAACAATACTATACACTTCTGCATCAAGTTCTATCCCTTTAGCCTTGGCCTCTCTAAAATACTCCTCTGCCTTCTCAGGCTTCCCGTCCTTCAAGCACGCACGCATCATCACATGTACAGTATAGCAATCGCCACTAATTCCTCCCCATACCATCTTATTGTGCAATTCATGTATTTCACCAAACACGTTTCTCCTAACCAATGCAGCCAAAAGAATATTGATATATGGTACCCAAGGAATTATATCACTCTCAATCATTCTATTATAACAAAGCACAGCATCTTCAATTCTATTAGCTCTAACATAACTGTTCAACAGATAATTAAAAACACGCGAATCCAACACGAAACCAAACCTGTTGGCGCATTCGACTAAGTGATCGACAAAAACAGCCGGAGCCGGAGCTGAATCCCCGAAAACACACTCGGTAAGCAAGGTTTTAGCAAGTTTTTGAGTCTCCGGGAAGGCCACCAAAATGTGAAGCAAAACACAGAAAGCATCCACGGTTTTAACAAAGCCTCGCTTTCTCTCAACCTGTTTGAAGTGATTCAAAGCCGATCTTGGGTTGTTCTTGTGGGTGAGGAGGGTGTTTATGAGATGGGTTTGAGTGAAAACAGAGTTTTGAGAAATGGGTTCGGTGAAATCTGCGTTTTCGGATTCAGACTCGGATTCGAATTCTGAAGCGATTTTCTCGGTGTTGGGATTCTCAGGAAATTGAGGTGTATTGAGAAATTGTGAGTGTGAGCAGAGAGATTTAGGGTTTAATAAAGGGCGGAGAAGAAATTGAGGGACTGAAGAAAAAGTGATTGAAGATCTCATCATCATCATAATCTGTGCTCTATGCTCTGTGTTTTTAGAGTTCTCTGATATGATATGAGCAAAAAACAGGACAGGCATGAAACGGTGGAAGCGCGAGATTCAGAGGCACTGAACGTAAGCGAGGAACGAGAAGGAAGAAGAAGAACAAGACGACGTCGTCCCATTTACCTATTTATTTTTTTTAAATCTGCTCTCTAAAACGACGTCGTTTTGGAACTAATAATAATTTTTAATATTAGGTTCAAAACGACGTCGATTTTTAGTATCAGAATTTTTTTTAATTGATTAATTAATTAATTAAAAGGAAGAACGACGTACGTCGTTTTAGTTAAAATATCCGAATCTCTTTTAGATTCTTAGTCACTCTCTCTCTCTCTCTCCCCCTCAGCCGCTGCCATTGCCACAACCGTCGTCTGCCACTCGATGCCACCGTTCTCCTATCTACTCTTTGTCTGTCACAATTATTATCTAGATATTTCAAGAGAATGTTTTGATGCTTAATACCTAGTTACTATTCTTCTCCTTGCTAGGTTTGTGAATTTATATAATGCTCAATATATACTTGTTTCTCCTTTCAATGCTTTTTAGAAAGATGGATAATTTATTTGAAAATTTAGTATGGGTATTAGAGAAATACTTTTGAAAATGTTTGTCTGGTTTGTTTTTCAATATTTGGGTTGTTTGATATTTCTATGTGGGTGGTTGCTTGATGATTCTAAATGTCATTTGTTTTTTTTTTTTTTTGGCACCGAATTAACCGCACCGCACCGCTATGGTTGAGTTAAGCTATGCTTGTGGCATGTTTTGTTGATATCAATATTCACTGGAATATGATATAACTGTGTCCAGGGGCGTAGCTAGGATTTTTTACATGGGGGGCCGACGATGATTATCATCATTGCATGTACAGTCTATATATTTAGGTTGATATGGACTTTCTTTGAGATAAGCTCATCGGATTTTATCTTGTTTGTTTATAGGAAATTCACATATTTGTTTTCGTGATCCTGGATCACGATCTATCTCTTTAGATTGAATTCTTGAACATTTGAAGCGGTGTTCATCAGGCATTGAAGTATCAACATTTATTTCTACAGCCAAATTTGTTTCTACAGCCACAAGTGTCCTAAATTTTGAATTGTTAACATCTTTTTTCTTTAAGAATGTATAAATTGTTTTTCGTTTGCTCATAATTCTTTTAACTTTAAAAATATGACTAAAAAATTAACCTGAAAAGAACTTAAAAAATAAAATCTTAATTAGAAATTTTTACTTAATTATATGGATGTTATTCATACTCAAGAAAAATAAAATAAAATTTCCATTATAATTTAAACAGTCAACCCATCATCATTCCTATTATTCAAATTTTCCTGTATTTTTTTTTTTTAAAATTAAGAATAACCCCTCAAACAAAAGCAAAAATTAAACACACAAGTACACGACATAAACCAAACAATTTAACAACACCCACTACCACATGATATCTAACTAATCAAAAATAGGTAATAAAAAAAAAAAATACCTTAGAAACTTTATCTTTACAAAGTGCAAACTTTATCTTCCCTTCAAAACTCATCATAAACAACCTCCCCATGCCCATGCCTTCAACCATATATTTCTCTAAAAATCTATGAAAAATTAAAGAGCATGTGAATATTTAAGTGTAGATAGTTGAGAAAAAAAGAAACACTAAAAAGAGATGAAGCGGAAACTGAAAACTCACCATCTAGCTACGCCCCTACTTTGAATGATTTATTTTAAGAAAGCAAGAAGAAAGAAAATAATGGTCAATTTTTTTTTTTTTGGGGATCGTGAGGACTGAGTTTGAGAGGAGGGCTGAGCTGAGCTGAGGGTTTTTTTTTTTTTTTGTTGTTGTTGTTGTTTGAGGGCTACTGTAACCAGTGGAGTGGGCGGTGGCGTGTACACAGTAGACAAAAAGAGAGTAAAAGAGAAACAAAAGAAAGGGTTCTGAATCTTCTGATTTTGAGTTGGAGAACGGATGATAAAGTGTTGTTTTGTTGGGTAGTGCTTTGAGTATTTAAATATAGTGGGCTGTGGGCTGTGTTTTGTTTTATTAAAGGATAAAAAGGCCTACAACTGAAACTAGAGCCTGGGAGTGAATTCAAGTATTGAACAGAAATGGGAGGGGGGGCCAAATGTACATCATTAGGGGGCCCAATTAATATTAGTATATATGTTGGTGGACTTTTTTTCTTTTTTGCAGGGGCCACGGCCCCCCCAAGGGACAACGTGGCTCCGCCCCTGATTGTGTCTACCTGGATAAGTTTGCTTAATTCATTTTGTATTTGTCACATGCTTTATGTATTCTGGTGTAACTTCCTTTTATAATTGTTATTGTGAATACTTCCTACGATATGATAGTTGGAATCTAATTGCATTTTTTTCATATTTGCACAGGTTTTAATGACTATGCAAATATTGTACTTCTCTGTATATTGTTATTCTGTAGTATGTTTAGAAATTTGATTGGGCCATAATTTTTCTATGGTTTCATAATGGATTGTAGTTGTTTTCTCAACTACCTTCACAATATTTATTTAGTTTGGCTAATCTTCCTATATATTTTGTTTGTGTTCTTTGAAATTTGAATATAATGGAGTCATTCTGTATCTTGAAATATGAAAGGAATTGAGGGCAGAAAAAGCAAGACACAGAGAGAGACACTGTGTGTGTGTGTGTGTTTTGTTTATTACATAGTGTCATATAAGTTCAATTGGTTAGAGTCTGAACAGCTTTTTCTTTGGACACTGTGTTTTAACTTCTTTTATGATAGATCATTTCATGTATCATAATGTCTTATATTTCATGTTATAAATTATAACTATGAGATTTACTCATAAGCAATTTAGTTATACTCCTGCCTAATCAGGCATCATTTCTTAATGTCAAGTAACTAATAATGCTTGGTCAATGTAATTGCTAGTTTTAATCATTTACACTACTAGTATTCTTTAGTAACAAATCAAGGTATATCAAGTTCCTGCCATGGTATTTATATCTGAAAAAGAAATAAGAAATCACCTAAAGGAGGGGGCGCATCTGGTTTAGTGATGAGAGCTTTAGTGGTTGATTTTTGGGTTTTAAAGAACTTCTTTTGCATCAAATACTTGAAATGGATGAGATTTTAAAAAAATTGTCAAATGTTTATATTATGTTATGAACAAATTGTGGATATGCAATGATATTTATGAAAATGATTTGAGAAGTGAGTGTTCCTCCCCCCCTTTTTTTTTTAGATTCTGAAAAGCATGTTCTTTATATTCATTCTAGTTAGATTTTATCTTTTAGTTTGGCTGTTCCTAAGTTGTTTCTTCTTTGGTTTTTTTTTTTTTTTTTGGTTTCTGGTCTTTGGGTTATAAAAGCTTACAGCTACATTTTGGCTGTTACTGAGTTGTTCCATTGTTTTCCTTGAAACAATGAAACCCAATCAGGCACCTCATGCATTTTTAGAGCAATTTGGGTGGAAATGGCAGCAACTGGAGCTTCATTTGTCAAAGTAAAGAGGCATATTCTCGGGTTTACAACTGTCTTGAAGTCTGTAGCTTGTGAATTTTATTTTTCTGCTACTCGTTGATGCTGTATTATCAAATCTGCTGACAAAATTTGTTAGTTATTGTAAATTGCATCGCCTTGTATTTTGTGTTCCAGGCTAGATCGTCTCTTGGGCCATGAGAAATTTGGTTAGTAATTTTAGTTTCAATTGGGCCTGGTTTATTTTGCTCTCTCTCTCTCTCTCTCTCATTTGTAGTGAAAGTGTAAAAACCACTCATAATTTAATAATATTAGCATTTACTAGTTATTAATGTGTTGATTAGTTCTAAATTCTTTAATGGCCCTTATTTTTGTGAGCCAAAATAGCAATACAGAGAAAGCACAGGCTATAATGTCACTTAGAGCTTTCTAAAAAGCTAGTTTGTTGCACTCGATTATTACTTGTTAGTTTGCTACAATTTTAAATTTAAATGGTACATAAAAAAATAAAAAATAATTAAAAAAAAGAAAGTTATTTCAATGGCATTTCAATGCCTATGGTATTATGTCAAAACCACATCTCAGATTGGTTTTTCACTTTTTCTAACAAATTAAAAAAAGAAAAATTAAGGAACAGACCAATCATCAAAAAGAGTGTAAAATAAGAAAATTTAAGGCTGCGTTTGAATTGACTTCAAACTGATTCCGGAAATGATTTTCTGGAAAATGGGGTGTTTGGTTGTTACTTCAAATTGTTGACACCCTATTTTGCAACCTGCATTTAACCTCACATGGAGGGTAAAAGGGTAATTTCACATTGGAAATATGAATCTTAATTTTGGTCATTAGATCCTTAATCTCATTTCACCAAAATGATCTTGATGTTGTAACGATCAAATCGACTGGTTATGAGCCCTAATCGGACCACCAGATTGAAAGTTATCATCAAATCAAGTTTTAATGGTTGAAATGCATCATCACAAATTGAGTCCGACTATATGTGATTATGAACAATTGATTTCAATTGGTTATAAGTATAATCAATTTGAGATCGATGAGGTATCATAATTTGATTGGTTAGGACTACATTTTATGGTGAGGTTGCATACACCTAATTAATTAGATAGTTAAACATTAATTATTCAATGAGTAATTTGTGCAATTATCTTTTAATTAGAGTAAATTTAGAAACAATTAAGTCTGAAATGAGAGTGATTGGTGCCATTTAATGTTAATTGGGAGCTAATTTGGGACATATTAATGTTAATTGTGCTGAAATAATTTTCTAACAAATGACCTCTGCTCACCATTTCATCAATATCTCTCAGAATATTTTGAATCTGTGAATGAGATTAATTTTCCCAGAAACTAGACATCCGGGGCTTCAATTTGAGCATAAGAATGAGGCAATTCCGATCAGAATTGAGTCAGATATGATTTTTTGAAATTAGCTCTATATGCTGTTACAGCAGCTACGGGAAAACCGAACTTTGCTTGCCCCTCACTCTCACCAATCTTTCCATTTAATGCACCAGATTTCCCCAAAGGCTAAAATGAGGTCTAGGTTCATGATTCTTTGTCAACCCTCATTAAATGGCCTTCCATTCATATTTTCTCCACCACTACTATATAAACCCCCCCTCTCCTTCAGACAAAAACACAAAAACCCCCCTCTCTTCTCCTCTCTTGAGTTCTAGTGAAGTAGAGTAGTCTTGTCATATCTTGGTCTTCCTGAGACTCAAGGTATTGAGTGAGACTCACTCTTCCTCTCCTAACTCTTCTTTTCCTCCACCCTTAGGACCTCCCTCAAGAGTCTCCTCCTCCACCATATGGATCTTGCATGAAGGTATAATCCCTTTCCCTAATTGTTTTTTGTGTTTCCATGATGAGAATTTAGGATTAAGACATGATAGTAACTATTTAAATCCTCTTGAATATGTTTGAATGTTCTTAATTGTTCTTATGTGTTCTTCACATGTTATTGGTTGTTCATCATATGTTCATGCATAAACACTAGTTTTGATCCTAAATCCATATCAAAAATAGGAAAAACATGTTTATTTCATAATTCTTTCAAATTCTTGAATCTAGGTTATCACCATCCACACACATTCACTAGAATTTATTTTTCAATCCAAATGCAATGCTAAATAAATTGAATTAGGGTTTATCACATGCACACACATTAAATTCAACATGTAACTTGATTGACATATTGGATGATGTGATATGAATGTTGGCCACCATAGTCTAGAAGACCGGTTTCACCGGGCAAGGTGGGTGCCTAACACCTTCCCACCTTGTAACATAGCCTCCGAACTTAGATTAAGGGTTAATAGATCAAATGCTTATCCATGTACTTTTCAATTTCTAGATTGTAACTAGGAAACAAAGCCATGTACTTTATTTTAGATTGTATCTAGGACCAAAGCCATGTAATTTTCCTATGATCAAATGTAAATTCAATTTCAAATTAATAAAATGAGGAATTCTTTTTCAATTATGGTTTTCTTATTTTTCCAATAATTAAATAAGTGGCGACTCCATTGTAAAACCCCTAATCTAAGGGGAAAAATATAATCAGTCGAACCTCCATTTTGAGAGGCAATAACACGACTCCACCCATTCACGTGGGTTTGGCCCAACATCCTATAAAAACGGGCCGGGGGCGCGGTCTCTCACAGTGGCGACTCCACTGGGGATATTGAGGGCTAAGCTTCAATTAGGTTATGGTGGCCAACCATGTCATTGTTTGTTTATTGCTTTTTTGTATATAATATGTCTAATATGTCATTATGTTTGCATGTCATGCATCATTTGCTTGAATGAAATTTATTTTATTTGTATGCTAGCCTGGAAGCCCGGTAGTAATAGCCGTGGATTGTGGTCTTCCTGAGACTCACATACCCAGCGGTGAACCTACCACCCACCGCGACAAGGATCATCATGATTATGCCATGGTGGTTCATAGGGACAAACTGTACCGTTCGGACCAACGCGGCGCTCCTGGCGTCACAAGTTGAGAGGTACGACGTCCTAGCTTGTGGAGACTTTTAACCTACCTTCTACCCATGTTGTAATGACCCATAGAACCTATCTTTAGGTCGGTCCATGTAAATTGCATTGCATTATGCATTTGTTTGGCCGTTGTTTGAACCATGATGACTCAAGTCCAACGCTTGAGCCCATCATGATTGTTTGAACCTTGTATGCTATGAATGAACTCGAGCCCAAAAGCCTATGATTGAACTCTACTTGGTATGGAAGCCCAAACTTGTTTCTTGAATCATTCTAAGCCCAACACTTGAGCCCATCAAAGGTGTATACGCATGAGCAACATCAAAGGCCAAAGACTCACAAGATGCATGCCTTCCAAGTGTAAGCCCAAGCCATTTCAAGCAAATACCAATTGATCATATGGTTCAAGCCTTCCAAGTGCAAGCCCAAGCCATTTTATCATAATCAAGGTTCAAGCACACCAAGCCTCAAGCATCCTAAATGAATAAGAAGAAGCAAGTGGCCTAACTTTACCTCACTCCACATTTGGTTTGTAACATCATGGTTAAGTTTAAAGTTTGTTTGTTTATTCCATGTTTCTATGTTTTTTTTTAATTCAAAATTTTCATGTAGCATTTAATGAGCTTTGTTTGTGTATATATATTAAAAAAACAAAACAAAAAAAAAAAAAAATTCAAGATTTCCAAAATTTTCCCAAAAAAAGAGAAAAATTTTCAAAAAAAAAAAAAATCTTTGGACTAGGGACATTGGACTTCCTATTGACTTTTTCAAAAAAGGCCCATTTTTTTCTTTCAAAGATTTCAAGATTCTAAAAAGTCTCCTTTTCAAAATGGTACATGAAGATCCCTTGGACAAAACTTTTTCTAAATTGTGGTGTTTAAAGACTTGAACAATCAACTTGTACTGAGAAATGATTAATTTCATTTGATCTATGTAAACACTTTTGCTAAATTACTTTGAATAAAAGAAGAAATGGTCTTACAAGGCAATCAAAGAAAATCTATCCATCAGAAAATTCAAAAATCTCATGCATTCATTCCAAATTTCTGAAAACTTTTGTCTCCAATAGAGCATTCATACTTTTTCTTTTAAGAGGAATTTATTAAAAGAGCTCAAGTCACTGTGCCTACAAGCAAGCATTGCTAGGGATAGGAGGCCGTCTTTGGTAAACCAAGATTATACCTTAATACCTAGAATGATCATTATCCATTGCTAGCCCATTTGAGCCTTCAAACATTTAGCCTTTTTTTGCATGAACCCACTAAAATCTAAACCTAGGGTGGGAAAAATTCAAAGTATGCATGCTTAAATCTCATGTTAAGGAGAAGTCGACCTTGTAGCTTTGAAGCTAATTGATAAAACTCTCCTAGAAGACATGAAAGACAAGTAGAGAATTGATTAAGCTAAAGATAAGAGATCATCAAAGAAAGATGAGCTTTCACTCAATCAAGGAAAGAGAAATGAAAGAAAGTAAAATGTGCATCAAGTTTGAAGAACCTAAAATTCATCATGCCAAGAGGAATACAAGATTCATCTAAAAGAGATTTCGTCAAAAAAGGAAAGATTCATCAAGTACAGAAAGGTACAAGTGCATCGAGGCAAGAAAGAAGTCTAGAGAATGCATCAAAAGGACCAAAAAGCATTAAGTTGAGAAAAATAAGGAGGGAAAAATGTCCCCAAAAGTTCATTTCACCAACAAAAAAAAAAAAAAAAAAGAAAGCTCGCTAGGCTGAAAACCCAAAAGGGCAGTCTAGGCAAAAGTTAGGGCCAAAGAAAAAAAAGAAAAGAAAAGAAAAGTAGCCTACCAAGTGGGAAACTTGAGGATGCAACCTAAAAAGAGAATAAGTTTACAAGATGAAAGTCTAGAGGTATGATTCAAGATGAATGAGCTTAAAAACAACAAGTGTTGATACAAGTGACCAATGAAGATTAGTGAGAAGATGGCAACAAAGAAATGAGAAAACTCCTCTAATACTTGATTTTTGAGTAATGCATACTTGGGGGAACATCATAGGGAATTTTGATCCTTTTTATATCATTCATGTCATAACCTAAACCCGGCCTACATTACAACCCATGAATAAGACCTCCTTGAAGTCTTGCTAGTTGTAGGCACATCTTAAACTCTAATATTATTTTCTCTTGAATTAAAAAGGAAAAATGCTTAAAATTGTCAAATCCCACAGAATGATATGTCCGAGGACAAAATTTCTCAAATTCTCAAATCCTCAAATGACTCAAAAGAAATTTCAAACTTGGAGCACTCTCCTTGTTCGCACCCGACAATGTGATTCATAAATATGATCACACTTCATTTCTTGATTGCCTTTGGAGACTTAATCTGACGATGTTCAAAAGAAAGAAGCAAATTTTGTTTACATAAGTTTAATGATCTTGATCCTTCATAATTAAAGAGATTTGTTGGGTTCTTAAACACTATGATTTTTCAAAATGGTTGTTCAAAGGATCACATCTTGTTCAAATAAAAAAAAATGGAAATTTTTTTTTTTTTCCAAAAAAAAAAAGAAAAAAAAAGAGAGAAATTTCATTTCAAAAAAAAAAAAAAATCATTCTTTTTCAAAAATCTAGTTCTCTTGAACTACGTCTTGACCTGATCCTCTACAAATGAGGTACGTAGGCAACCTTTCAAAGGCCCAGTCCCATTCACCCAAATAACCATGGAGAACAAATTCAAAACAATGTGACAAAATTATTTGGGTGTATGTTAGGCTAAGCTCATTTGTTTTGCATCAAGCGTGCTTAAACTTGGAGCATTGGCCTATTTATATTGTGTGCAAATATGTTCTTCTTGCATGAGAGCATGTTTTCATTTGAGGCACCAATCCATTTTTTTGGCAAGCATGTCCACACTAGGGGCATTGGCCAAAAATGTTTTCTTGATAATTGGTTTCTAACAAGCTAGAGAAAGAAAGCCTTTTTGCAGGAACCAAGGATGGCAGACCATGATCTTCTTTCATGTTCCCCAATGGTCACAACATCAAATGAATTCAGATTCAATCTAAGCATGGAATATGCCCCAAACTAGGGGCATTGGGTAAGTACTTCCAATTCATTTCAATGAATAAATCCATTGCTAATTGAAATTATCTTTTTGCAGGAATTAAGCTAGGACTTATCCAGCAATCCACATCGACTTCCAGCCAAAGTTATTCTCATTCAAAGGATAGGTTTTTCAAAAAAAAAAAAAAAAAAAAAAATCATCATGAATAAATCTTCATCACTTTTACTCCATCTTCATCTTTATCTTCTTCACTTTTTAATAATGAACAAATCTTCATATTTCAAAAAAAAAAAAAAAAAAAAAAAAATCAATCCTTTCTAAATCTTTCCAAAAAAAAAAAGAAGAAGAAAATTTTCAAAAAAGGCCTTGGGACTAGGGGCATTGGGCTCGTACTTCTTAGGTTGCCTTCAAAAAAAAAAAAAAAAAATCATCAATCAAAATTTTCAATTTCTTGAAAAAATTCAAGATTTCCAAATTCTTCAACAAAAAAAAATCCAAATTTTCAATTCCTTGAAAAAATTCAAGATTTCCAAATTTTTCAAAAAAAAAAAAATCAAAAAAAAAATTTTCAATTCCTTCTAAAAATTTAAGTTTTCTAAATTAAAAAAAAAAAAAAAAATCTTCATTAAATTCTTCTTCAGGAACAGAAAGCTATGATCCTCTTCCACATTCTCCAGTGATGCAACATCAAGTCAACTATCCACCCTCAGCACTCATCGAAGCATGGAGTATGTCCCAAACTAGGGGCATTCGCCAGGTATGCCAAAGTCTTTTCAATGAATAACTCTGTTACTAATTGAAAGTATTTATTTTGCAGGTATTAGGGTAAAAGGCCCACACACATTGGTATGAATAATACCTTTCAAACCATCGGACCTCTGGGAAGCATGTCCAAAATTCAATCTTTGGACCTCTGGGAAGCACGTCCAAGATTCCACTCCATCGGACCTCTGGGAAGCACGTCCAAACTTCAATCCATCAAAATTCAAATCCTTGGACCTCTGGGAAGCACGTCCAAGATTCCAAACCATCGGACCTTTGGGAAGCATGTCCAAACTTCAATCCATTGGACCTCTGGGAAGCATGTCCAAATTCAATCCATCGGACCTCTAGGAAGCATGTCCAAACTTCAATCCATCGGACCTCTGGGAAGCACGTCCAAAATTCAATCCATCGGACCTTTGGGAAGCACGTCCAAGATTCCAATCCATCGGACCTCTGAGAAGCACGTCCAAACTTCAATCCATCGGACCTCTGGGAAGCATGTCCAAATTCAATCCATCGGACCTCTGGGAAGCACGTCCAAACTTCAATCCATCGGACCTCTGGGAAGCACATCCAAATTCAATTTCAATGGACCTCTGGGCAGCACGTCCAAATCCAATTCCATCGGACCTCTGGGAAGCACGTCCAAACTCCAATCCATCGGACCTCTGAGAAGCATGTCCAAGATTCCAAACCATCGGACCTCTGGGAAGCACGTCCAAACTTCAATCCATCGGACCTCTAGGAAGCACGTCCAAACTTCAATCCATCGGACCTCTGGGAAGCACGTCTAAATCCAATTCCATCGGACCTCTGGGAAGCACGTCCAAACTTCAATCCATCGGACCTCTGGGAAGCACGTCCAAAATTCAATCTTTGGACCTCTGGGAAGCACGTCCAAGATTCCACTCCATTGGACCTCTGGGAAGTACGTCCAAATTCAAATCCATGGACCTCTGGGAAGCACATCCAAAATTCAATCTTTGGACCTCTAGGAAGCACGTCCAAGATTCCAATCCATCGGACCTCTGGGAAGCACGTCCAAACTTCAATCCATCGGACCTCTGGGAAGCATGTCCAAATTTAATCCATTGGACCTCTGGGAAGCACGTCCAAGATTCCAAACCATTGGACCTCTGGGAAGCACGTCCAAACTTCAATCCATCGGACCTCTAGGAAGCACGTCCAAACTTCAATCCATCGGACCTCTGGGAAGCACGTCCAAAATTCAATCTTTGGACCTCTGGGAAGCACGTCCAAGATTCCAATCCATCGGACCTCTGGGAAGCATGTCCAAACTTCAATCCATTGGACCTCCAGGAAGCACGTCCAAAATTCAAATCCTTGGACCTCTGGGAAGCATGTCCAAGATTCCAAACCATCGGACCTCTGGGAAGCACGTCCAAGATTCCAAACCATCGGACCTCTGGGAAGCACGTCCAAACTTCAATCCATCGGACCTCTGGGAAGCATGTCCAAATTCAATCTTTGGACCTCTGGGAAGCACGTCCAAGATTCCAACCCATCGGACCTCTGGGAAGCACATCCAAACTTCAATCCATCGGACCTCTGGGAAGCATGTCCAAATTTCAAATCCATGGACCTCTAGGAAGCACGTCCGAAACTTCAAATCCATCAGACCATTGGTAAGCATGTCTTGTACTCATTTAAAAAAAAAAAAAAAAAAAAAGGGTTGCACGCATGAACTACGTTTAGACCTGATCCTCCCACTAAGAGGTACGTAGGCAATCTCCCTCGAGATTCGGTCTACACTTTGATCTAGAACATGACCATCTGGAATTTTATCTACATGCATCATACATTCACCACGGTTAAATACTGATTGTAAAGTTAGGTGTCTCTTTCATACATTGACATTAGCTTTTCAAGCTCTGTCAATGAGGGGCATTCTGTTGACACCCTATTTTGCAACCTGCATTTAACCTTACATGGAGGGTAAAAGGGTAATCTCACATTGGAAATATGAATCTTAATTCTGGTCATTAGATCCTTAATCTCATTTTACCAAAATGATCTTGATGTTGTAACGATCAAATCGACTGGTCATGAGCCCTAATCGGACCACCAGATTGAAAGTTATCATCAAATCAAGTTTTAATGGTTGAAATGCATCATCACAAATTGAGTCCAATTATATGTGATTATGAACAATTGATTTCAATTGGTTATAAGTATAATCAATTTGAGATCGATGAGTTATCATAATTTGATTGGTTAGGACTACATTTTATGGTGAGGTTGCATACACCTAATTAATTAGATAGTTAAATATTAATTATTCAATGAGTAATTTGTGCAATTATCTTTTAATTAGAGTAAATTTAGAAACAATTAAGTCTGAAATGAGAGTGATTGGTGCCATTTAATGTTAATTGGGAGCTAATTTGGGACATATTAATGTTAATTGTGTTGAAATCATTTTCTAACAAATGACCTCTGCTCACTATTTCATCCATATCTCTCAGAATATTTTGAATCTGTGAATGAGATTAATTTTCCCAGAAACTAGACATCCGGGGCTTCAATTTGAGCACAAGAATGAGGCAATTCCGATCAGAAATGAGTCAGATATGATTTTTTGAAGTTGGCTCTATATGCTGTTACAGCAGCTACGGGAAAACCGAACTTTGCTTGCCCCTCACTCTCACCAATCTTTCCATTTAATGCACCAGATTTCCCCAAAGGCTAAAATGAGGTCTAGGTTCATGATTCTTTATCAACCCTCATTAAATGGCATTCCATTCATATTTTCTCCACCACTACTATATAAACCCCCCTCTCCTTCAGACAAAAACACAAAAACCCCCCTCTCTTCTCCTTTCTTGAGTTCTAGTGAAGTAGAGTAGTCTTGTCATATCTTGGTCTTCTTGAGACTCAAGGTATTGAGTGAGACTCACTCTTCCTCTCCTAACTCTTCCTCTTCAAAAATAGGAAAAACATGTTTATTTCATAATTCTTTCAAATTCTTGAATCTAGGTTATCACCATCCACACACATTCACTAGAATTTATTTTTCAATCCAAATGCAATGCTAAATAAATTGAATTAGGGTTTATCACATGCACACACATTAAATTCAACATGTAACTTGATTGCCATATTGGATGATGTGATATGAATGTTGGCCACCATAGTCTAGAAGACCGGTTTCACCGGGCAAGGTGGGTGCCTAACACCTTCCCACCTTGTAACATAGCCTCCGAACTTAGATTAAGGGTTAATAGATCAAATCCTTATCCATGTACTTTTCAATTTCTAGATTGTAACTATGAAACAAAGCCATGTACTTTATCTTAGATTGTATCTAGGACCAAAGCCATGTAATTTTCCTATGATCAAATGTAAATTCAATTTCAAATTAATAAAATGAGGAATTCTTTTTCAATTATGGTTTTCTTATTTTTCCAATAATTAAATAAGTGGCGACTCCATTGTAAAACCCCTAATCTAAAGGGAAAAATATAATCAGTCGAACCTCCATTTTGAGAGGCAATAACACGACTCCACCCATTCACGTGGGTTTGGCCCAACATCCTATAAAAACGGGCCGGGGGCGCGGTCTCTCACACAAATTCGTTCAAACTGAAAAGCATTTCCAGTTGACTGAATTTCAAAGCCAAAACAACGGAAAATCATTTCCGTTTCCATTTTCACTTCAAATGACTTCCGGCCTTGGAAAATAGAAGAGAGAGAGAGAGAGAGAGGGAGAAAGAAAGAAGAGATCACAACATCACCGGCACCGTGGACGGCGCAATGCCGACATCACCGGCACCGCGAACGCGTCGATCGCGATCGTGAGATGCGTTGATCGCAATCGCGATTGCGCCGACCGCACTGATCGCGATCTCACCTTCGTTTGTCCGGATTTGATGATTTTTTTCTGGGTTTTGTTTGTGTTTTGAGGAATGAATGATATTATATATTCGTTTGGTAACCGAGAAAATGTGAGTAACAAGTAGAAAATGTGTTTTCTATGGTATTTTCAAGAACACAACCAAACATCAGAAAATATTTTCCGAAACATTTTTTGAAATGCAACCAAGCACATGAAAACATTTTCCTTTCCGGAAAATAGTATTTCCGGAAAATATCTATTTTCCGGAAATACTTTTACACGAACCAAACGCAACCTAAATCACTTTAAGATAGCTAGGTTGTGTTGACTTTACTAGCGTATTTTGTACGTCTTTGTTTTTAAAAAAAAAATGTTCTTTGTTTTTGTTTTTACACCGTATTTAATTTTGGCCACCGCATGTTACCCAATGTATTTTGGAGAGCAAAGTAGAGAAAAATATTGAATGAGATTGAGGAAGAAGACTAGTTTCCCTTATTTAGGTTCTAAGGGCATATTAGTCATTTTCTAGGTTTTAAGGGTATGTTGGTATTATACGATGTGAGAATGGTATCATCAAATGTGAGAAAAAAAAATAAAGGAAATCGCTGAATGTGACAAAAGTACAGTCACATGTGATGTTAGTATTGCACAATGTGAGAATAGTACTATCAAATGTGAGAAAAAATAAGAGAACCATCAAATGTGACAAAAATACAGTCACATATGATATTGTACTACGCAATATGAGGATGATACTATCAAATTTGAGAAAAAATAAGAGAACTACTAAATGTGACAAAAGTATAGTCGTATGTGATGTTGGGGATTCTAGCATTTTACCCTCATTTAAAAAAAAAAAAAAATTAGCAATATGTCCATGTTTTGAAACTATTTAAGTATATGCCCCTGTTTTGAAACTCAATTATACTAAAAATGAGTTTCGATTGGTTTAAAATCAAGTTATGCCCGATCAAACTTGGAAAAAAAAATTGCATGGAACTTGAGTTCCATACCTATAGTTACATTTTGATTGTCCTATAGTGGCGTTTTAAATGAAACTCGAGCTCCATGAGCTCGAGTTCCATGCAATTTTTTTTTTCAAGTTTGATCGGGCCAAAACCTATAGATACATTTTGATTGTCCTATAGCGGCGTTTTATATGGAACTCGAGTTCAAGCATGCAAAAATAATTTTTTTTTTCAAGTTTGATTGGGTCAAACCTATAACTACATTTTGATTGTCCTATAGCGGCATTTTATATGGAACTCGAGTTCCATGCAAATTTATTTTATTTCAAGTTTGATCGGGCTTGACATAGGTGGAGATCTACAGAATTTTTGTATGACAGGGCCTAGTGGTAGAGATTTGTACAAAACATACCCAAATCTACAGGGCATAGGAAAAAAAAAAAAAAAAAAAAAAAGAAAAAAAAAAAAAAACCAAATCAACAAACAACACAAATTGCAATTTCGGTGCTTGACTTGCAGTGGAGAGACGCCATCTCTGGCGTTGAAGATTGTGTTGCTGGTGGGTGCTCTCCCTATCAGGCTTGGGAGAGAGTTAGGAGTGACTGGTCTGTCAATGTGATCTCTAAGCCTAAGAGATGGTGGGCTCATTGGTTTAGGGATTGACATAAACTTGGACGTTCCAAGTTCAATACACCGCACTATCGGTCCATGGGATCTGAGGTGGCTCATGGTTGGGGAGTGAAATAGTCTGGCCAAAAGTTGAAACACCACTTCCTTATATATATATATATATATATATATTTTTTTTTTTTTTTTAAAAAAAAAAGCACTAAGGTTTATGACCAGGTTGTCATTTTTAGTTTGTGTTGGCTATTTTGGTTTGTTGAAGGTGGAAAGGCCATTGCCGAGTGGTGGTTGACTAAAAATTATATAAATCACCCAACGTAACTATTGGAGAAGTTGGTCAAGACTCTTATAGCTCAAATAGTACCTCCTGGCATTTCTAACGAAAAAAATCTAGGGTTCAGATCTCCCCACCCCATTTTAATTATTGAATTATCCAAAAAAAAAAAAAAAAAAAACTATTGGAGAAGTTTCTTAATACATTACCAATTTTTATCATCAGTGACATGAGTAATTGGATTATGGAATGAGTAACTTCATCTGAATGTCCATGACGATGGTCTGATCTGCCTAACTGTTATGATATTTGAATTATGTAGACGAAAATGTTACTCCTAGAGGGTGGTGATACTCCAAAGTAGTCCTATACAATCAATATTAGTTGATAAGTGAAAGCCCTTTTAAGAATACAATGGTGTAGCCTCGTAATTAAATTTCACTGCGTATTGCTACACATTTTGGGCTGAAGTGTGATCTTGTTGTCTTTGCTGATTCTTTACTACTTGGTTTGAATTTGTATTGCAGTAGGTGTGAAAATTGTTCGACAGAACTTGTCCCAAAACAAAGGGGATGACGCTGAATACATGGCGGATGAATATGAAAGAGAAGATGTAGACAACGAGTTTCATGGTAGAGAAAGGGGTGGCTCAGAGTCTGATGTTGATGAATACGACCACTTGGTTTGTATCCCTTGTGAGATCACGTATATGCATATCTTAAGTGAAATAAATATTGTCATGTTGGCATAAGCTAGTGAAGATCATTTACCAAAAAAAAAAAGAAAGGGAAATTTGGTACTGTTGGGTTAAAAGAAAAGATAATTGTAAGTTAACTGAAGATCAATAAGGTCATTTTTCCTTTTGTTTAAAATCCATTCAAACAGGATTGCAAAGTTACGAAGAAAGGGAGCTCATATTATGAGTTCAGGCGGAATTCAAGATCTGTGAAACCAACCATTCTTTATTTTCAGGTCAGGTGAATGAAAGTTATTGTAATAGCCTGGAGGCTATTTTTTCCCTTTTCATCTTGAATTCAGTGATTTTTTTGCAATCTTGGCTGACATGAAACTGATTTGCGCCACCTTATTGATCCTCTTATTTGTGTAATTTTCTCAAATAAATTAATATCGGCTCTTTGAGTAACAATTTTGGTCACATATATTTGATAAAATGGGTTAGTTGAATTGCTGCGTTGATATGGACTCCAGCCACTGATATAACAAAACACAAACACACAGGCATGGAACTTATCTGTAAAATAAGACTTGTGGTATGATTGGCTGACCTACATTTTTATTGTTTGGTGATGCAGTTGAGGAACTTGGTTTGGGCTACCTCAAAGCATGATGTCTACCTTATGTCTCATTTTTCTGTCATCCATTGGTCCTCCTTAAATTGCACCAGGCAAGAAGTTCTCAATGTCTCAGGGCATGTTTCACCGTCGGAGGTGGTGTTTGGGATATGATATTTGGTTTGAAAAACAGCCTTGGTTTTGTATCTTTAATGTAATTAATGTCCATCTTTTGATCTTGAATTATGCTCCTCCATGAAATCTATCTATCTATTTTCTCCCACAGAAACTTCCTGGAAGTCTGTTGGAGGGATTTACTCAGACTCAAGTGAGTTCTCTTTCTGTAAAAGAGAAGCTACTAGTTGCTGGAGGATTCCAAGGAGAACTTATTTGTAAGGTAAGTTTCATAGTATTCTGTGTGTGTTTGTATTGATAGATAAGTTGAGTTTTTGGATCCAAGGGGAGAGCGAATGGGAGATTTGAATTAGTGATCATTCGCTTCATGAGGCATGGTCCTCAGCAATTTTGCTATCCTTGAGGTGTCTTCTGTAAATTTTTTCTTAAATGGTAGTCAGAGTCTCAGAGATATTACAGACTGATTAAACATTGCAGCTGCAGTAGCAGCCAACCAATGTACATGGCGACAGCACATACTTGGCTCTTGCTAGTTTCTTGTGCAATATCAATTTTTTTTATTGGCATTCCTTGGAGTGACCTAGCAATCAAGCTGTCCTTAATGGAATACTGGGACAAGAAGAAAACTTCTACAATTTGAGAATGAACTGAGATCTCTCGCTAGGCATTTTGCTAAATGCTATCATCCAGCCACTCTATCCCTTTAAGAGTTATCAAGTTGCATTATGAATATATCGTAAAACATTAAGGCTAAATGTTCTCCTCTTTTATTTTATTTTTCTCTAATTTGCAGCATCTGGATCGGCCTGGAGTTGGTTTTTGTTCCAGGACAACTTCTGATGACAATGCTATTACCAATGCTGTTGAGATTTATGTCAGATCCAGGTATTTTTTTACCCCTTGTCCTGGTGGTGGGACTGTGAACTTCCAAAAACAAACCTAATTGAGTTTGTCTTCTTCAATTTCAGTGCATTTCACTTTACAGCTTCAAATAATGATTGTGGAGTTAGAGACTTTGATATGGAGAAATTTCAACTTTCTAAGCACTTCCAATTTCCATGGCGAGTGAATGTGAGCCCCTTAGATTGTATTTTCTGGCTATTTATATCAAGAAATGGACACTTGGTGATTCTTGGTTGTATATGCATAGATAGCATGGGTAGCAAGTTTTACATGCTTCAAATCATATCTCATGACATACGTGCAGATGATGATAGTTTCAATTACATTTCAAATGATGCTAAAATTTTACATTTGCCTGAAACGTGGAACCATGGGGGTGCAACTTGATATTTCAATGCACTCTTCAGGTCGTAGACTGAGATATGTACTAGTACGAGTGTAAGTATACAGATTTATTTATAAGAAAAAGGTAACAAAGTACTTTTATGTCATGACTTGTCCAATTAATGGAATATTGAAACAAAAAATAGTGGATGGAGGGAATGTATTAGGATATCTGTCTTGGCAACAATGGTTTGAGTCGTAAAAATGAGAATATTTTGACAAGGCTCAATTGATAGAGTCATATCACATCATTTTGATTGCCTGACCATTTAATGAATTTTTATAATCATTTGGTAGTTATTTGGCTATGTTCCCGTACTCTAGTAATTTTGTTGGACAAGAAGATAATTGTGTAAAATGATGACCTGTTGTTTGAGTCATGGTTGAGATGGTTGTGGTTTAAGATGCATTATATCTCCTTTACTGTTTACAAGTATTAATAGTTTGGATTACATGCAGAGGTTTATGAATGTGAGACATAGTATGTATATCTTTGTTAGTCTTGGACATTGTAGATTATGGCCAAATTGCAAATTATAATGGCTAGTTCACTGTTCACATCACAAAGTAACAAGTGGATGATGCACTAGATTGTTTTTACATGCTCTAGTCTGCTATTTGCAGCATACTTCTGTGAGTCCTGATGGTAAACTTCTTAAAATTGTGGGAGACAACCCAGAAGGTATGCTGGTGGATTCCCAAACTGGAAAGGTACTCAAAATTTGTTTTCAATCGTTTGTCAGCTAGACTTTATAAGTATTATACACATTGGCGGAGCCAGAGGGGGGCGAGGTGGGGCACCTGCCCCCCTTGACTCCTCCTAAACTTTTCTAGCATTAGTAGTCTAAAGTAATTACTTAATAACATGGGTGAAAAAAAAAATATGATAAAAATGACTCCTACTTGGTTGAAAGTAACTCTAACACAGGAAATAGAAAGGAAAAAATGTTCTCAAACACCAAGCCTTTCTTTTGTCTTGTCCTACTTGTTGCACCTATTTCACTATTTTTTATTTTATATCATTATTTACACAATTTTCACTATTTATGATACTTTATTTATGATATTTTTCACAGCATTTTATCATTGAATGATACTAGAGATACTACAAATTTTACTACTTATGTTTTACAAATGGTATGTCACCAATCACAAAAAATAATTTTAAACATTTATTCATTATATTTTTTAAGTAACACTAATCACATTTTTACTCCATCAGTTTGTAAATTTTTTAGTAGCTATGAATTGGTTATTTTTGTTTATTTATTTTAATAATATGAAATATATTCATATTTGCTTACAATTGTTTATTTATTTTGTTATTATTGTAGATTAATATTTTTTTAGATTAATTTCACTTCTAATATCATTTTTTAATTTTGCCTCCTCTAAACTAAAATCTTGACTCCGTCACTGATTATACATCAAGAGCTGCTGCTTTAATGGCTAAGCATGTGTAATTTGAATTTTGATTGTTGTAGACGGTGATGACCTTGTGTGGACACTTGGATTTCTCATTTGCATCAATGATGAAGCCGTAAATCTCACCAGTGAGAAGCACGATCCTTGCGCTCAAATAAGTTACCTACACAAAAGAAGAAAACAAAAATACCTTGCAGAAGGCACAGGTGTGGAGCCAGCCAAATACCCTCCGAAGATCAAGTTAGAAATATTCTCACAATTCTAGAGTGCTAGAGAGGGGTCAATTATGCGTACCTTGATGTGAGGGAGTATTGGGGCTTTTATAGTAGTGAGGTTTTGCCTCCCTTCCTTGTAGCCCACGTTTTTTCCTTATAGGACTCTTTCTTGAGGAATCCAAAACATGGTGGACAAGTTATTCTTATGTGGAGAGCCCATGGCTTTAAGGCGCTTCTTCAAGAATCTTCTAATACTTTGCGCTATCCTTATTGGGCCCTTACTTCATCAGGGGTTCCACACAAAGGATGGGCTCGTCTTTCCTTTGGCCCAATGGACACAGATCCGTTAGGCCCACTCGTTTAGGCCCGTCAGGCCTTGTCTTCTGTTCTTATCCTCTTCAATCAGCATGGCACCCTGATAATGTCACTCTCGCGACTGGAAATCAAGACAAAACCTGCCGGGTTTGGGATGTTCGAAATTTGTCCAAGTTAGTTGCTGTTCTGAAGGGCAACATGGGAGCAATTCGTTCAATCTGCTATTCTTCTGATGGTCAGTATATGGCAATGGCAGAGGCTGCTGACTTTGTGCATGTCTATGAAGCAAAAAATGGATATGAGAAGGAACAGGAGATTGATTTCTTTGGAGAAATAGCACGCATATCATTTAGTCCAGACACTGAGTCAGAGTCTCTTTTTATTGGAGTGTGGGATCATACATATGCTAGTCTCCTTAAGTATGGCCGATGCTCCCCTGTTCAGGAAATTCTACATGTTAGAGAGATATTAACCCATTAGAATAAGCTAAGCCAAGTCTCCTACTTCTACCTACAAGTAAATGATTTGGTTTAGCCCATTCTAATTGGCTAATGTATTTCTAACACTACACAACAATAATCTGGATTCTCTGGGCGGAATGTATTTTCTAAAATGTAATATGGTAGAACTAATTAAAATGTATTTCTATATAGAAAATTCCGATTGGTACGATGTTAAAAATTTTACTTAAAAGTGATTATGTTGAATGGAATTGCATTACATTATTGGATAATTCATTTCTTTATTATGTAATTAATATTATTTTTATTTTTAATAATGGCTATATCACAAAAATAACATATTAGCTGGAGCTTTAAATTAATGTTAATATAAAACAATATAATACCCTCTCGCTGATAAATTTGGAAAAATATATATATATATATATATATATATATATATTTTTTAAAATTTTTAATAACAAATAAATTACATTAATTTGATTTTTAATTAAATAGTCTTTTTTCATTCAACCCAACTCAACCCCATCCCCGTACCTTTTTCTTCCTCCCATCACTCGGCGCAGGCCTAAGATCTCCTCCAATGTGAGAAAGCTAGTCATGTCAGGGCATGCTGAAAGGGAAATAGATGTTGAAGAGGATGAAAGAAAATTGAGGAGCTAGAAACAACCATTATTTTTGTGTTGTCATCTCAATCCTTATTCTGCATTTTTTTTTCCCTATCATTATTAAATGAAAAGTAGACATACGTATTTTCTATATAATTATTCTCGTGTATGAGAAACTTAAAAACACTTCTTCTTTTTTTTTGTTGAAGGGAAAGACCTTTTTGGTGCCAAAATCCAAAAAATAAAATGCAATTACTTTTCTTAACGAGTTTTTTTTTTTTTCAGAAGTTGTGTTGGGTGGGTGGGGGAAGACACCCCTACCACTCTCATTTCTTGAAAGTTTGAAGAGAGGATAGTAGAGGAATGAGAGGGAGGGAGAGGAGATGTGAATGATAATCATTTTCTCTTATTAAGATTTTTAAAAATGAACATAGTTTTGCTACAAATTTGGTTGACTACAACTTATCTATATATATATATATATAAATATATAATAATATGTGAAGTTAAGAGAAATTCAAATTAGAATTTCAAATTAGAGTTCAAATTTTGCGCCATGTTCCTAAATTTTTATTTTTAAAGAGTTTTATTTCTTAATTTTAGAATCAAATGTGGGACCACATTATAAATATTCATCCAAGTGAATTATTAAGTACAAAAACCAAATAGTCTAGAATAAATGAATCGTAAAAAAAAAGTGTTTTACAATAATTTAAAAAAAATACATGGACAATTTACATTTTATATCTAATAATATCCTTACAAATTTTGTTAAAGAGTTGACAAAATATAAAAATGACTATTAATAATATTTATATTATATATATAGGAATTATATTATGCATTTTATTGTATATTTTTAAGTTTATCCATGCATATGCATGAAGTTACAAGCTAGTATTAAATAAATTAAAATGGTTACATATTTTGAAAATCTAACTGTTAAATTGGATATTATTTATGTTTTTAATACACATGTCAAATTTTATGTCAATCAAGTGTTATTTACTATTCGATTCATAAACTTATATTTTATACATAATTTTAGACTACAAAGACTTGAAATTTAAACATTTAATTGATAACATATCTATTGATCTTTGATTTTTTGAAAATTTTGTAAACATGAAAGATAGTACAATGGATGAAACTTGAAATATGAATTTATAACATGACTTTCAGGTCTATTGAACTCACCATTTGAATGACCTTAAAGGGACTTTTTTCATGAAAGTTAGCCATTAATTAACCCATGATCATGATGATACACAACATAGGTAAAATGCAAAATTTTCTATTTAAGTATGGTAAATAACTATAAAGAATCGATTGAGTGGCATCAATTTTTTTTTTTTTTTTTTTTGAGAGATTGTGGCATCTGTTAAGTTAGCGGAAGCTCTGACACTAAATTGTTGAACAAAAGAGCTTTTATTTAAAACTTGACTCTTTAAATTACAACACTTTACAAGCACTATTATTGCATCAATATACACACACGACACTCACTCACCAAATACACTTGCACACACCTCACTTCTAGACACCTACACACTACTTCACATTACCTGACTTCACACATGTCACAAGTCTCTCACACATCTCACTAATCTCACACTAGTCTCACTAATCTCACACACTACACCTTCACATACCACCACATCTATTTATTCTAGTGTATGTTGGTTAGGAAACCAACTTGAAGCTTCTAGCATCTTCCTTTTTATTGGCATTAAATGAATGCCATTCTCCAACCTTCTAGACTATTCTATAAACATGTGGCTAAAATTCACTAGTGCAAGGAAGCTTCTAGAGAAAATATAAAAACTATCTTGGAGAGAATTTCGGAAAGAGAGCAAGAGAGAAATTTCCAGAATTATAGAGAAATTTCTAAAGAACTCCAGAGAGAAGCAAATTGAGTAGAACTCTAGAAATTTCTAGAGAGAGAGAGATTGTGTGAGAAGTTTCTAGAGTACTCTAGAAATTTCTAGAGACAAGAGAATTAGTGTTGATTTCTAACACTCCCCCTCAACACTGACTCTCTCCCAATTTCGCCATTGTCGCCATACCATTCCCTCGGTGCTTGTTTCAACCCATAAAGTGTTCTTCGTGGCTTGCAGACATTGTCTAGTTGGGCTTTGCTCTCAAATCTCTTTGGCTGCTCCATGTAAACTTCTCGATCCAACTCTCCATCCAGGAAAGCATTCTTTACATCATCTATTTTCCATAACTTCCAAGATTTAATGGGTTTCATATCCTTGGGCTTTGACACCTGCTTTAATGCGTGAATCTCTTCTTTAATTCTTGGTCGATCCTCCTCTAGTGTCCTATAGTGAACACTAGTTTGCCAAGGATGGGTTACTTCTCTAAACTCTGGCTCACCTTCATCCTCAAAGATTGTAACTCATCTGTTACAATGAATTGACCTTTCCTAGATTGCTCCCCCATTCTCTTAGGCATTTTCTCTTCAATTTCCTTTAAGACTGTTAGCATTGCTTCCTCTTCCACTTATTCTTCAACTAGCTCTATCATAGCAAGAGATGATTCAACAACCCATTCTCTTTCGCTATCATCTTCTAGGTTGCTGAACATCGCCGTATCTCCTTGAGCCGTTCTCCACTTGAATCAACAGTCTCGTGCAAAGTGGCCCATTTTTCCACACTTGAAACACTTGACATTACAGCTTTTGGGACTAGTGGATCATCGTTCATTATTGTCGCGACTTCCTTGAGCTCCTCGATCTTGAGAGCTCTTCTCATCTTCTCTATCTTCATTATTTCTATTCTTAGAACCTGCATTAAATCTTCTCTTGGGTCAGTCTTTATATTGACCGCTAAAGAGTGCCTCCTTTTCACTCTTTAGTGAGACCCCAACCATTTGCTTGACCAATGCTTCTTGGTCAGCTAGCAAATTTTCCAACTCTACTAATGATGGTTGGACAGGGCAACCTTGAATGGCAGCTACAAAACTTCTATATTCGGGTCTTAACCTATGAATAATTATCCTTCTCATTATTGAATCAGAAATATTTGATGTAGGATCTAATTCAGAGATTTCGTGACAGAGAGACTTTACCTTGGCGAAGTATTACGTGATCGTCATATCTCACTGTGCCACTAACATTAGCTCATTCTTAAGCAACTGTAGCCTTACATCATTCTTCTTTGAAAATAGTGTTGAAAAGGTGTCCCACGCAGCCTTTGGTGTGCTTACATGTCTGATGTGCTCCAGCATCTCTTCCTCGATGCTTGTCTTAATTGCAAACAAAGCCTTCCCGGCTTTAATCTTCCACTTTCACAAAGCTTCGGCATTCTGAGGAGGTGTGGTTTCATTGCCAGCCACAATCTCCCACAAATCTTGGCCTTGCAAGTATGACTCCATACAAGTTGACCATGTGTTGTAATTCTAGTTATTGAGCCTTCTAATGCTGCCGATAGCTTGGAGGTCCGCCATCACAACTTGGTGAAATCTCTCGCTCTACCAAATAAGCTTGGTCCCAAACCACGAGCTTCATAGTCCCAGACTATACACGAGCAGAATGAACACCTCCAAAAATACTGTCCTAGACACCACAAACACGGTCCCTGACCGCCTCGCTCTGATACCAGATTGTTGAGTTAGCGGAAGCTCTGATACTAGATTGTTGAACAAAAGAGTTTTTATTTAAAATTTGACTCTTTGAATTACAACACTTTACAAGCACTATTATTGTATCAATATACACACACGACACTTACTCACCAAATACACTTGCACACTACTTCACATTACCTCACTTCACACATGTCACAAGTCTCTCACACATCTCAATAATCTCACACTAGTCTCACACACTACACCTTCACATACCACCACATCTATTTAGACTAGGTGTATGTTGGTTAGGAAACCAACTTTAAGTTTCTAGCATCTTCCTTTTTATTGACATTAAATGAATGCCATTCTCCAACCTTCTAGACTATTCTATAAACATGTGGCTAAAATTCACTAGTGCAAGGAAGCTTCTAGAGAAAATATAAGAACTATCTTGGAGAGAATTCTGGAAAGAGAGCAAGAGAGAAATTTCCAGAATTAGAGAGAAATTTCTAGAAAATTTCGGAGAGAAGCAAATTGAGTGGAACTCTAGAAATTTCTAGAGAGAGAGATTGTGTGAGAAGTTTCTAGAAATTTCTAGAGTACTCTATAAATTTATAGAATAAGAAAGTTAGTGTTGATTTCTAACAGCATCATCTTGGTGCCAGTGAATTTTAGAGATTCAATCTAGGAAATCAAATAGTGTCTTTTTCTCCTTAGTTTCCTTTGAAAGTTAGTGGAGCTCAAATACGTCATTACGTCATTGTCCAAATAGGTTAAAATCAATTGAGTAAGCACGTTATTTTAATTTTCTTTTAGGGTAAACCACATTCTTAGAAAAGAAATAATAAAATGAGAAAAAGTTGGCCTTCAAGAATAGAAAAAGGTTATATATATAAGAAAAACACCGACGAAATTTTTGACCATAATCAGTAAAATACACGGATGAGATGCTTTTTGTTTTTGGCAAACATAGACTGTTGTAGCTTTACAGAAGAGAAAATCTAGAACAAAACAGCTCAAGTGGGCCACATCATTGAATACGTCAAGACTCATGAGAGAGAAGTGATGGTTGAGAAATTGGAAGATTATAGATTACTCATGTGATGTGAGTCATGTCAAATGGTCTGGAAACAGGATAGGTCATTGGCTAACCAGAAAATACAGAACTTTATTGAACGTCAATGTTTTTTTCTCAAAAAAGTTATATATGGGCCTTATACTAGAATTTAGCTCAACTGATACCCCCCACAATGTTTCTAATCACATTCAAGATTTCAATCCTCTACCTCAATTAATGATGTAAAAAAAATAATATTTAAGAATTTTTCGTGTGTGATTCCCATGAAATATATTGTAAAACATAACTGATAGACTCATTATAAAAGCAAAATTGTTCTTTTTGATCTTCTTGATGTATTGTTAATTGGTTTGTAAAAAAGTTGACTTCATAGAAATATGATTGGCCTTGACCTATCAATCTTAAAAGAGTAGATTCCTACAATTAGAAACAAGTAGATGATCCTAAAATAGGATTATTTAACTCATTGCAAGATAATAATAGACTAAAGAGAGAGTCCACCTCAAAGATAACATCCTAACGTCCTTTGTCCCATGTGTGTGTTTATCTTGCTCATGTTAGCAAGACTTTTTTTTTTTTGACGGGAGATACTAAAAACTTTATTAAAATGAAGAAAAACAGTTTACATCTTGGATTAGAGTTTTGCTAAGGAAATATGGATTCTCTTCTAACTAAACTAAAAAATCATCTATGCCTAAAGCATATTTTGTTAATAAGTGGGCCGGCTTATTGTCTTGCTGCCGAACATGAGAGAAATCAACCTGTCTACTGACTAAACTCTTGAGCCCCTTAATTTAAATGTATTTAGCTTGAAGAAGTTTCAAAATTTTGGAACCTTTTGAATACAGATGATGTTATACAAATTTTTATAAATATGATGATGTACAATGTTAATCAAATAAATTTTATGTCTTTTATTTTCTTTAAAAAAAACTCTAAGGCTAGTAAAATTAATGTTTTTTTATCATATAATTTATTAATTAATAAAATAATTAATCTATTTTAAGTGAAATTCTATTATAACTTAAAAGTGCCTCACTAATTAATAATATTATATATATGGTAGGTATAGAATAGTTAGTAATAATCTTTTATCAAAAAAAGAAAAGAAAAGAATAGTTAGTAAAAAATTGTGCACATTAAAATATTAAAAAAAAAAAGAAAAAACCCAACTGTCCTTTTCATTTCCTCCACAATCACATTGATTCAGAAAACCAGTGGATAAAGATAAAGCGAAAAACACCCAACTTCTCTCTCTCTCTCTCTCCCCCATTTCTCTCTCCTCCTCCTCCTCGCGATCCAATACCCCCAAAACAATTTATATTAATTTTTCCAACTTGGGTTTCCCCAAAAATTAAATAATATATAAAAAAAATTAAAGCTTTTGTTATAATATATATACATAATAAATTAATCTTGCTGACGACGATGCTTTTCATTTTGTGAGAGTTTGGGATTTCCAGATCCATATAGCTTTCTCTAACCCTCAATCTCAAAAAGGTATTTTTCATTTCTTTCATTTATTTTATTTTATTTTTAATATAAATTTTGTTTTTTTTAGGATCATAGGGTTTTGTTGTTTGATCTCTATTGATCTTATTTGATTCTGTTTATGAAGATTGATTTTTGCACTGTTTTCTGAATCCTGGGTTTGTGTCTGTTTTTAATGTAAATTGTTTTCTTTGATTTGCTATATTCATTGTGCCTTATTTGAGTCTGAGTTGTTGTTGTTGTTGTTGTTGTTTTTTTTTTTAATTTAAATTTAATTTAATTTTTTAATATCTAATTAAATTAGGGTTTGGTTGATTTGGTAATTAAAAGTTGGGATTAAGTATGGGATCATGATTGTTTGCATGTGGGATATGCAATTTTTAGAAAGTGAAGAATTTTGTTTGTTGAGCTATGGTTAATTCATGTGCACAAATTTTGGTTTATGCCCAGATAGTCATTTTCGGTTTATGTTAGCTATTTTTGTTTGTTGAAGGTGGAAAGGCCATCGCCCAGTGGTACTCATGCCAAAGCATGCTTTTTATCTCTCCTGAATGATTATATAATTATATATAAAAAAACCCTGAATGATTATATCATAATTGGATTAGCAATAACATGGGAAATGATTAGGATATAGAAGATAATGTTGGTGCAAGCTCCTATGTTAATATGAATTGTATATATGAATATTAATGTTAGAGGTGTTTATACTCTTGTGGATTGCTGTTTGTATTGTGACAATGGTTTGCTATGACTTTAACCCTTGCAAAGCTTGAGAAGCATGGCCAAATGTTCGATGGTTTCAGTTAATTGCATTTTGCCAATAATGTTGACTCATTATTTTTTTTGATTAGTATGTAATGTAATTTTATTAAAAATAAAATATGCTTTATGTTCACGATGATGAACACAAAGTGTTAACAAAGTACAAAAAACTTAAAAGGAAAATCTAAGAGAAACTTGAAACTCTAAAATAGAAGAGCAATGTGTGAAACCCCAAGTCCGGGACCAATCAAAAAGAGTACAAGAAAACAAAGTTTTCAATTGATCCAAGTAGCTCTCCAACTCTTCAAAAGTATGTCTATTCTGCTCCTTCCAAACAAGCCACATCAAACAAGCCAGAACCATGTTCCAAATATCCGAGCTGTGTTTATCAAAGTAATTTCTCCAGCTAAATGGCATAACCTACCGAATCCCAAAACATCTGCAACACATCTCCCCACAAAGCAGAAGCAGTATCAGTGGATTAAAAGGTGATCCACCGTTTCCCCATTGCTTTAGCATAGACAACACCATTTAACCAATGACAAACCCCTCCTTTTGAGGTTATCCAAAGTAAGAATCTTTCCCAATGCTGCTGTCCACAAAAAGAACGACGCCCTCTTGGGAACCTTGATGTACCAAATACCTTTGCAAGGGAAAGGAACAAAAGTAGAATCTCCCTGTAAAAAGACTGGGTATAAAAAATGCCATTCCCCTTAAGACACCATCTCATCTTATTCACCCCTCCCCCCTAGGAACCCAAGAATAAATGAAATCAAAGAAAGAGAAAACAACATCCATCTCCCAATCATGAAAGGCCCTGTGAAACCTCAGGTTCCAATTTTTTGCCTCCCCATCTGGTTGAGAGTCCAACACATTAGAAATAAAAACATCCTTCTCCGCTGAACACTCAAACAGATTAGGGAATAGTAATTTTAGTGGGAGGTCCCCAGCCCAACGAACACGCCAAAACTGTATATCTTTGCCCTCTCCAACATTGAAAAAGCCACATGCAAACAGAATATGTTCCAACCTTCCCGTATACTCCGCCATAAGCTACACCCATGAGTTCCTCTGCCAACTTTAGTAGGCCAACTTTAGTACACCAAACCCCCCCTATCCTCCCCATATTTAGAGACGTTCACTTGCTGCCACAAATGGGAAACTTCATGCCCAAATCGACATAGCCACTTACCAAGCAAAGCTTGGTTAAAATGCAAAAATTTCCTAATCCCTAAACGCCTTGTCTCAATATGTAAACAAACCTTATCCCAAGCCACCACGGTATATTTGAACTCCTCCTCTGACTCCTTTCCAATTTATCAGCCAGAGAATTAGGAATGGTGAATGAGGATAAAAAGTATGCAGGAAGGTTTGAGAGAGTGGACTCTAATAATATAAGTCTACCCCCCTTAGACAGATAAAGTCTCTTCCAGCCCGATAATTTCCGTTCCACTTTCTCCAAATTAGGATTCCAAATCAAGATTGCCTTATAGTGTGCGCCTAAAGGCATTCCCTAATATGTCATTAGAAAACTACCAATTTTGCAGCAGGGAATATTAGCTAGTGCAACCAAATTACTCGCTTCCCCAACCAGAACTAATTCACTTTTTCCTACATTAACTTTCAAGCCAATAAGAGCTTCAAAACAGATTAAAACCAGTATGATATATAACAAATGTTCACTAGGGGCATCACAAAATAGAATGGTGTCATCTGCTATGTGAAATACTCACCCCCTCAGAATTATTAAGCTCCACTTGAAAGCCACGAATGAAACCTTTCTCAGTTTTCTTCAATAGTCTACTACACTTCCATGACCAACAGAAATAAGAGAGGCAACAAAGGATCTCTGTGTCTCAAACCATGAGAGCTACCAAAAGAGTCAGCAGGAGAACCATTAACCAGAACAAAAAATCTAGCAGTGGATACACAAAAATTCATTGAGCTCTTCCATCTCTCCCCGAAATCCATCATTTCCAATAGATAAAACAACGTATGTTAACTCACATGATCATAAGCCTTTTCTCTATCCAGTTTACAGATCATCCCTGGAATACGACTTTTCAATTTGCTACCTAAGCACTCGTTAGCAATAAGAACTGAATCCAAAATCCACTGTTCAGCAACAAAAGAATTTTGAGATTCAAAACTGAGATTGTCCAAGACCGCCCACAATCTGTTAGCCAACAACTTATACACACTTCCTACTAGACTAATAGGCCAGAAGTCCTTGATATTCACAGCATTATGCTTCTTTGGAATCATTGCAAGGAAAGAGGCATTAAGCGATTTATTAAAAACACAGTGTCTGTGGAAGTCAGCAAAGAAAGCCAAAACATCCCATTCCACCACCCTCCAGCACTTTTGAAAAAATGCCATAGTGAAACCATCTGGGCCTACTGTTTTATCACCCTCCATCTCGTTCAATACCATAATGATCTCCTCCTTAGAAAACTCTCTCTCTCTCTCTCTCTCCAGAATTTGCTTCTCATGAATACAAACAAAATCCAACCTGACAATTCTCATTATTATATCACTATTTACATAAATCACCTGAGTTAACAATTGACTAAGTTTTTAATACGTTGCAAATTTTTATCACCAATGATGCGAATAATTTGTTTATGGAATAAGTGACTTTATATGAATATCCATTGTGATGGTCTGATCTTGATACTTCTTGTGACATGTAAATATAACAGAAAAAGTTTTAGATGAATTCACCGGAATAGTGGTGACACTCCAAAATATTGCAGTCCTGCAATCCTTATATGATCCATATTAGTTAATAAATAGATGATAAGTGCAATACTTAAAACCCTTTTGCAAATACAGTGGTTTAGCTTGTAATTAGATTTCACTGTCTATTGCTACACATTTTGGGCTGAAGTGTGATCTTCTTGTTTTGATTTACTATTGGAGTAGGTGTGAAATTGTTATAAAGAACATGTCCCAATACCAAGGGGATGATGCTGAATACATGGCGGATGAATATGAAATGGAAGATGTAGATGATGAGATGGATGATGAGTTTCGTGGTAGAGACATGGCTGGCTCAGAGTCTGATGTTGATGAATACGACCACATGGTTCGTGTTTCTACTCATATCCCTTGTGAGATCACATATATTTATAGCTTAAATGAATTTAAGTATGGTCATGTTGCCATATGTTAGTGTAGAATATATATTTCTTTTTAATTATTTTGGTTTTTGTTGGGTAAAAGTATATTGTGAAAGTGAAGTAGCCTTTTCTTAGGCTAATGAGTACATGGAATAACTTTCTGTCTCTGGTGCAGAATAGCAAAGTAGCTGATACTACTGCTGCTCAAGCTAGAAGTGGAAAAGATATCCAGGGAATCCCTTGGGATAGGCTTAGCATCACTAGGGAGAAATACCGGCAAACTAGGCTTGAACAATACAAGAACTATGAAAACATCCCTCAGTCTGGAGAGGGGTCTGGGAAGGTAAATTTTTTGGGGTATTTTCATTTTTATAGATCAACTTATTATATGACTGGGTTGATAATTGTAATTAAACCGAGTAAATTGATTTATCAAAAAATAAATAAATAAATAGAGTAAATTGACAAAATTATCCTTTTTCTTTATTTATTTTATATTCTTTTTCCCTATTGTTTAAAATCCATTTTAAACAGGATTGCAAAGTTACAAAGAAAGGGGGTTCATATTATGAGTTCAGGCGGAATTCAAGATCTGTGAAATCAACCATTCTTCATTTTCAGGTCAGGTGAATGAAAGTTATTGTAATAACCTGTAGGCTATGTTTTCCCTTGTCGTTGTGAGTTCAGTGATTCTTTTTTGTGATTCTGGCTGTCATAAAACTGTTTTGCCTCACCTTATTGATCCTCTTATTACTGTAATTTGTTTGAATGAATTAATCTCGTCTCTTTGAGTAACAATTTTTTGTCACACATTTGATAAAATGGGTTACCCAAATTGATGTGCTGACATGGACACCAGACACGGATTAAACACACACAGACACATAGGCATAACACTTTCTGGAAAATAAGACTTTTGGTCTGATTGGCCAACCTACATTTTTATTGTTTGGTGATGCAGTTGAGGAACTTGGTTTGGGCTACCTCAAAGCATGATGTCTACCTTATGTCTCATTTTTCTGTCGTCCATTGGTCCTCCTTAAATTGCAGCAGGCAAGAAGTTCTCAATGTCTCGGGGCATGTTGCGCCATCGGAGGTGGGTGTCTGGGATATGATATTTGGTTTGAAATTGGTTTTGTATATATTTAATGTACTTAATGTTCTTCTTTTGATCTTGAATTATGCTCTTCCATGAAATCTATCAAATCTATTTTCTTCCACAGAAACATCCTGGAAGTTTGTTGGAGGGATTTACCCAGACTCAAGTGAGTACTCTCTCTGTAAAAGATAAGCTACTAGTTGCTGGAGGATTCCAAGGAGAACTTATTTGTAAGGTAAGTTTCATAGTATTCTGTGTGTGTGTGTGTGTGTGTGTGTGTGTGTATAGATAGATAAGTTGAGTTTTTGGCTCCAAGGGGAGGGGGAACGGGAGATTTGAACTAGTGACCCTTCGCTTCATGAGGCATGGTCCTCAGCACTTGTGCTATCCTTGACTTAAAAGGCAGTCAGAGATATTACAGACTGAATAAGCATTGCTGCTGCAGTTGCAGTCAACCAATGTACATGGTGACAGCACATACTTGGCTTTGGATAGTTACTTGTGCAGCAACAATTTTTTTTATTGGCATTCCTTGGAGTGACCTAGTAATCAAGCCGTCCTTAAATAGAATACTGATACAATACGAAGAAAACTTCTAAATTTTGAGAATGGACTAAGTTTTTCCATTAGGCTTTTGATAACTGCTATCATCCAGCCACTCTATCCCTTTTAAGAGTTATTACGTTGCAATATGAACATATCATAAAACATCAGGCTAAATGTAATTCTCTTTTATTTTCTTTTTCACTGGATTACAGCATCTGGATCGGCCTGGAGTTAGTTTTTGTTCCAGGACAACTTATGATGACAATGCTATCACCAATGCTGTCGAGATTTACGTCAGCGCCAGGTATTTATTTGCCCCTTGTCTTGGTGGTGGAACTGTGAACTTCCAAAATAAACCTAATTGAACTTGTCTTCTTCAATTTCAGTGGTGCAGTTCACTTTACAGCTTCAAATAATGATTGTGGAGTTAGAGACTTTGATATGGAGAAATTTCAACTTACTAAGCACTTCCGGTATCCTTGGCCAGTGAATGTGAGCCACCTATATTGTATTTTCTGGCTATTTATATCAATAGTTGGACAATTTTGTAAATCTTGGTTTTTAATGTATTGATGACATGGGTACCAAGTTTTACATGCTTCACATCATATCTCATGACATGCATGCAGATCATGTTTACCTACAACATGGAGCCATGGATTGCAATTTAATATTCAGTATACTCTTTGGGTCATGGATTGAGATATGTACTTCGAATATAAGTATATAGTTTACTTATTAAGAAAAAAAAAAAGTACTTTTATGTCATGACTTGTCCAACCAATGGAATATTGAAACAAAAAATAGTGGATGGAGGGAATGTATTGGGATATCTGTCTTGGCAACAATGGTTTGACTTGTAATGATGAGAATATTTTGCCAAGGCTCAATTGATAGAATCATATCACATCATTTTGTTTGCCTGGCCATTTCATGCATTTTTGTTTAATACATAATCCTTTGGTAGTTATTTGGCTATGTTGCCAATAGTCTTATAACTCAATTGGCACCTCCTTGTGTTTCTAACGGGGGACATCTAGGGTTTAAATCCCGGACCCCCAACTATTAAATTATAAAATTTAAAAAAAAGAAGAAGAAGGTATTTGGCTATGCTCCTATACTTCTTGTAATTCTGCTTGACACGATGATAATTGTGTAAAATGATGACTAACTCTTTGGGTCATGGTTGAGATGGTTGTGGTTAAGACGCATTATATCTCCTTTTCTGTTTACCAGTATTAGTTGTTTGGATTGCATGCAGAGGTTTATGAATATGAGACATGGCAAATTATATTATTATTAGTCTTGGCTCCATTGGGCCACGTTTGACTGGGAGAGCCAAACACCTTGATGTTACTAGATCATGGCTGAATTGCAAACTATTGCTACTTCATGTCACTAAGTAAAAAAGTGAATGCTCCAGATTGTTTTTACATGCTTTTGTCTGCAACTTGCAGCATACTTCTCTGAGTCCTGATGGTAAACTTCTTACAATTGTGGGAGACAACCCAGACGGTATGCTGGTGGATTCCCAAACTGGAAAGGTACTCTTTGTTTTTAATTTTTTGTCAGCTAGACTTGTTACTATCCATCTGTCGCTGCTTTGATGGCTAAGCATGTGTAATTTGAATTTTGATTCTTGTAGACGGTCACGTCCTTGTGTGGGCACTTGGATTTCTCGTTTGCATCAGCATGGCACCCTAATGGTGTCACTTTTGCAACTGGAAACCAGGACAAAACCTGCCGGGTTTGGGATGTCCGAAATTTATCCAAGTCAGTCGCTGTTCTTAAGGGCAACCTTGGAGCCATTCGATCAATACGCTATACTTCTGATGGTCAGTTTATGGCAATGGCAGAGCCTGCTGACTTTGTACATGTCTATGATGCAAAAAATGGATATGAGAAGGAACAGGAGATTGATTTCTTTGGTGAAATATCTGGCGTATCATTCAGTCCAGACACAGAGTCTCTTTTTATCGGAGTGTGGGATCGTACATATGGTAGCCTCCTTGAGTATGGTAGATGCCGGAACTACTCATACCTTGATTCTCTAATTTGAGTTGAATGTGAAACCTGCAAATAAGCGTGTTGGTGTTGCTGATTACTGTTCAGCAAAATTGAAAAACCTAGTATCATATCATGCACTGGGAAAAGGGGGTAGTTGTATATTTTTTATGTTGTTGTAGCAAAGTTGTTCTCTTTTGGTGTAAGTCTGGATTTTCATCATAAAGTGTGTAAAAGGGAGGGAATGTACAGAAGGCTAGAAGGCAACGATTGTGGCAACAAGGGAAAAGAAAACCAGTGTCTTGGGGTAGATGGCTGGATACTATCCTTCATGTATGTTAGAAATTTACTTTATGAGAACCGAGCTTTGTGGTGCTTACCAATGATGTGGGCTGTTTTATTTCTCATCATCCCAAATGTTGGTTCTTTCATCTCCCAATTCTGACTTCAATATAGCTCAGTGTGTTCCCAATCTTGTGGTGCTTGCCAAAGATGTGGGCTGTTTTCTTTCTCATCATCCCAAATGTTGGTCCTTCATCTCCCAATTCTGACTTTCAATATAATAGATCAGAGTGTTCCCCATCTTGAAGTAGCTTCGCGTAGACCAGCTGAATTCCTTGTGGAGCTCAGCTTTACTAACCTATTTTATATCTTGGTCTATTGTTTTGTATGGATATATGGTTTAGAAATATTTCCTTCTCTTTAATAAAATTGTAAGCATTGGTTTGAATCATCCAGCTGCATTATGATGGTACATGACCGTTCTTCTTATGTTCTTAAGTGTACATGTGAACTTTTTGGTAAAAATGTATTTGTTAAAGCAAATGGAGCATGAATATCTTCGATTATGTGCAGCGAAGCATTCGTTCATTCCTGAGCTCATTTGTCACAGCTTATTCATTCCTAGTATTTTCAGCTTATTCAATTTATGTGAAACTTAAGTTTTTAACACTTTTTCTTTAAGGCTCATTTTTACTTCTGTTCTGTCTTAACTTATATTTTGAGTTTAGTAAGTTGAAAATAAGCTCACGAGTCTGCGACATCTTTTGAGCCAATAGTTTTCGATTAACTATTTTGCAGATTGCATAAATGGAACCATTTCACAGTGTCAATGAAAATAAGTTATTCCAAAGTGGAGACAATGCATTTACATTCACTAAATAGAACTTGTTTAAAAATGAAGTATAATTAGAGTCGTGAATACAAGCTTGTGAATTGTGAACTGCTTAAAAAGGTTACTATTTTGTTTTATAGTGAAAGAACGATTGGAATTAGTAAACAATAGCAATGTAGGGAAAGTTATAAAAGGTTTATGGCAAAATGTTTGGTGTTAAATTTAGACTAAAGTGAAGTGGTTGAAATAGTATAATCAAAGTCGCAAGAAAGGCGGTTTGCATGATGAATTGATAAAAGAGTGTTTTGGTCTTAGTCTAGTTTATTAGGTGCATCTTGAGTTGTTGTTAGTGCTAATAATAAATAATAATGCATTGCTTGTGTGAAAGCAAGATTGGTATACCACATCTGGTGGGCCATAATTTAGCTATGCATTTATTTATTTATTTATTTAGCAAATAGCGGTGCATCAAATGGTGTAGATGCAGAGATAATCGAAGAAAAAAAAAAATAGAATTAGAAGATGCACACACTGGATTAGATAAATGTGAGCGGCAAATTAAGCATCACATTGCAGGAGAGACACAATTGACCATATGCATTAAGAAATCCAAGAATCTGGACATCTAATCAGCAAACACAAATAGAATTAATGACAATGGAGAATTAATGACACATGTTAAGTAACACCACTACCCTCAAATCTAATTAACTTGAAAATCATTTTAGTGACTTTTTTTTTGTTTTTTCCTTTTCTTTTTTGAGAAAGAGCATCATGAAGTTTCATTAAGTGGAGGTGTGGAGGAACATCCTCTATCCACACCATGAAACCTTTAACACATCTAGTATGTTTAGCTAGATTGTGACTTGTGAGCAATAGAACTACAAGCCTACGAGCATAAAAAAAGGAAATACAGCAGCTGGTTTATATGGTGGTTTAGCCAGGGCAAGAATATGACCAAAAGGGGAGAAAGAAACATCTTCACTTATGTGGCTCTTAATCACAATCTCAGAATCGCCGTCTAGGATAAAAGATGACAAGCCAAGTTCAAAAGCAAAAGAGATAGCTATTGCCGCTGCCAAGGCTTCAAAAATATATAAAGAATATGGGGGACTCCATCTGACCCGAGGTTGAACACGAGTCGAGGACTGAGGAGTTGAAACATGATTTGCTCGGTGAAACTCCATGAGTGCTTGCTGGGCATTCTAAGCGACTTGGTTGGCGGGGTAGTCCTTGTTGGTGGTTCTGAGCTGGTTCTGACAATACCATACAGACCAGAGGATCATTGCCAGCAAGTTTACATTCTTCCCTTCTTCATGAGCAAATATGATGAGGTCTAAAACTGTTTGGAAGCTTCGGCCATGGTGAAACTGTAATTTAGGAATAGAATCCTGAACTGTCAAGATTGCCGAGCACTTCCTAAGAGCATGCAGTACACTCTCCACACTCAAATTACAATGGTCGCAGGTATCATCATGGAGGATTTTCCTTCTCATCATATTTTTCTTTACCGGGATTGCCTCTCTACAAGATCGCCATAGGAAATTCTTGACCTTATTTGGGACTGACAAACCCCAAATAATTTTCCAAACTCCTCCATCTTAAGTCAGGTTGGCAGTGATGGGTTGGACTGCGTTTTCGTTGGTAAGTAAATCATAGCCAGATTTCACTGAATAAAAATCGGAAGATGTGTATGGCCAAACTAGCTTGTCCTCGATATAGGTGCGACATAAAGCAATACTCGTTATTAATTCGACCTCTTGAGAGCTAAATAAACCTTGTAGCAAATCTGAATCCCATTGTTTAGAGACCGGGTCTATGAGATCATATACTTTTATTTCCTCAAACCCAGTCACAGGAGAGGATAATATTCTTGGTTGCTCCAAGGATGGAAGCCAGGCATCATTCCAAACCTTGATAGACTCCCCACTACCCACTCTCCATCTCGCACTGTTCAAAAGGACATCACGGCCCTTTGAAACAACTTTGTGCATAAACCATAGCTTTGATAAGCACGTCTCTCCCTGCATAAACCATAGCTTTTCAATCTCCATACATAAACCCACCGGCAGTTTGAAACAACTCATGGTATATGTTAGGATGACTTAGACCACAACTTTGATAAGCACTTCTCGCCCTGCTTGGGACAATAGTTTTTCTTTCCACCCCTGTATTTTCTTCCACACTCTCTCCTTTATATAATTAAAACTAACTTTCTTGTTTATCCCTACAAGAGATGGCAGTTCCAAATATTGTTCATACTGCTTAATCTCCAGAACCCCTAAAGCAAGCTTGACATGATCTCTTATCGCTTCAGAGGTGCACTTGCTGAAGAAGATAGTAGTTTTGCTTTTGTAGATTTTAGGGCTGTCCATGCCCGACCGGAGCCCATCAACCCAGCTAAACCACCCGTCACCGACCTGATTTCGGCCCGAACCGAAGGTCTAGTCAGTTGGCGGCAGATTTCCGTTCTCAAAAATCGACGCCAACGGGTCGAGTGGCAGGTTTGCATCTTCAGAACCCGAGCAACTCGAACCCGACTGGAGCTGTAAAAAAATCCAGCCAAATCCTTCAAAAACAAGTTAGATTCAACGAGATCTCAACTAGATCTGGCGAGATCTTGACCAGATTCAGCTAGATCTGGAAAAATCCAAGCAATTTTTAGCAAAAAATGCAGATCTCGACGAAATTCCGACGGATTTTTCTAGTTTTCGGCGAGTTTTTCCAGATTCTGGCGGGTTTTTCTAGATTTTGGTGACGCTTATTTTTTTATTTTTTTATTTTTATTTTAGATTTCAATGCCTTTTTTATTCTGGTAACCGACCCAGCCCGACCGACGCTCACCCTCACCCGAAACCGACTTGACCAATTTTTCCAGCAGTTGGTTTCGGGTTCCTCCACCCAATGCCAGCGGGTCGAGTTCGGGTTAGGTCCAAAACCGACTTGGCTCGACCCATGGACAACCCTAGTTGATTTGTTGACTCGAGCACTGAGCATAAGTATCCAGGATGTCTAGGATTTTCTGGCACTTCTGTATGGTAGCCTTGCAAAACAAAAGACTATCATCTGCAAAAAATAGGTGTGTTAAGCAAGGGCTATTTCTATAGAGAGAATAACCCCTAATGTCACCATTGGCCGCTGCATTGCTAATGAGACCATGCAAACCTTCTGTGTATAGTAGGAAGAGAAAGGGAGATAAAGGGTCGCCCTGTCTAATGCCTCTGGATGGATGTATCATGCCTTTTGGTTCTCCATTGACAAGAATTAAGTACGAAACAATTGTCACACACAGCATGATAAGTTTTATCCATTGGACATTGAATCCAAATTTTGCCATGACTGCTTTGAGATATGGCCACTCAATCCTATCATAGACTTTACTCATGTCAAGTTTTATAGCCATGAAGTCATCTTTTCCTTTGTGTTTTTGCATACTGTGGAGAGATTCAAAAGCTGCCAAAATATTATCAGAAATAAGACGACTTTTAGTGAAAGCACTTTGGTGCTCTGTGATAATTTTTGGTGGGATTCTTTTTAACCTATTTGCCAAGACTATAGAAAAAATCTTATACAAAACATTACACAAGCTTATGGGTTTGAATTCAAATGCATATTCGGGGTTTTTCTTTTTTGGGATAAGGGTAATGAAAGTGTGATTTAGGTGTTCAGGTAAAGAGGCAGAATTTTAGAATTTTAGAATTGATTCAGTTACATCATTACCAGTTAAATTCCAAAAGTTTTGATAGAAAAGAGGGGGCATACCATTCGGGCTTGAGGCTTTTAGAAGGGCCATCTATTTTAGGGCAGCTTGAACTTCCCAAGCCACGAAATCTGTCGAGGGCTAAGAATTCATTTCTGCACTGATGACGGGGTTGATAGAATTGATTGTTGCATTTAGGTTTTGGTTGTGGGTCGAAGTAAAGAGCTCTTGAAAATAATCTATTAAGCTCTTGTCCACATCCTCAGGATTTGATCTTTACTGACTAGATGTGTCTCAGATTTTTAGGATTGAATTTTTTCGTTTCTGTTGCGTGGCTCTGCGGTGAAAAAATTTGGAATTCTTGTCCCCATTAGTTGCCTATAGGACCTTAGCCCACTGGAACCACAACTAGTTCTCTTTATCAATCAAGTCATTGATCTCCTGTTTCAAAGCCCGTATTCTGAAATTGATCCTAGTTCTCATTGCTTTTCTTCAAGGAAACTCTCTTTTTTTTCTCACTCCTTTCAGACATTCCCAAAGTGATCCTAATTCCATTTGCTCAAATCCTTACCTGACTTGAAAATTTTCTTCATTACCTCCACAGATGGATCATCAGTGCACCTTGAGGACCACACGACTTCAACAATTTCAGGACAACTCAGATCAGATAGCCACATCTCTTCGAATCAGAATGGCTTTACAGTATAAGGGAGCTCCAAACCATCTGGTACAATCCAAAGTGGAATATGATTAGATGTGTCTGAAGATAAATGGTGAACTTTTGTACCTACAAATTTCATCTGCCAATCATTGTTAGAAAACCACGATAAAGTCTATCCTAAATTGAGTGTCCATTTGCAAAGTATTTTAGCCAGGTGTATTGTGGCCCAACAAACCCATGATAGCTACATCTGAGTTTGACTTCTATTGTTGTCTCCCAATTTTTCAAAGCTTTTCAATAATTCATTAAAGTCTCCTGCACAAAGCCATGGTAAGCTAAATCTATTGTTCAACTAGCAGAGCATATTCCAAGATTCTAACTGCTTATGTGTCATTGGTTCACTGTAAAAGCCCGTCAATCTCCATGTATCTTCCTTTCCTTTGTTGATTATGGCATCAATATGGTTTTTGGAGAAAGTTTCTACAGTCAAAACAATTGAGTTTCGCTAGTATGAGGCCAACCCTCCCCCTCTGTTATTTCTCTCCACAAAAAATAAATTTTTGAAGTCCAAGTTGCGTTTGATTTCCTTTAGCCTAGCTTCATTCGCCTAAGTTTAGGCTAAAAACATAGCGGAGGGATCTTTTTCTCGAATCACTACTTCAAGCTCCTTCTTTGTATGTTGATTCCCAAGCCCACGACAGTTCCCAAAAGAAAAAAAACTCATTGATGTTGGCGGGGCTACATCGCAACCTCCACCATTGAATTTTTCTGGCCATTCCCTGTAAAGACCTGGCACCTTTTGTTTGGTAATTTGGGTTGAGTCTCCTCTTCATCTTTAGTTCTTTTCCTTGAAAAAATGGTTTGCATATGGGACTCAGTAGGGTTGAGGTCACATGCAATGTTTTTCCACTTACGTGGGGCCTAAGGATCCATGAGTGAGCAATCTTGAAAGCTGTCAAGATTTTTACCTAAAATTTCTCCATTAAGCTCCATAGTAATTGGCCGTGTATCAGTTACTGATTTGGAGATATTATTGGTGTCAAACCCCTTAATGGCCAAATCAATAGCATTTAATTGTGATTCAAAATCCTGAGACCTATTATGGGAAGTTTGGAAATCTGTGATTGCATCTGTTACCTCATTAATATAGGTAACATCTTTAGCCACACTCTGCGCAATAATTGCCAAGAAATCCGAGGTTGTAGAGTTTGAAACGGCTGAGTTAGCAGCAATAACATCTTCGGTTTAAGGATTGACTGGAAACTCATAGAAGCTTGAAATTGTTATGCATTGGCTTGAGCGTGAGGACTATTCGAGGTTGAGTTCACCAGTTGAGAGCGGCCATAACTATCTCTTGTACCTGAGACAGTGATGAAGGAGACCTTACCACACTCCAGGTTAAGAGTTCCTTTTACTGGCTAGCTAAGTATCACACTCTTTATCTGCATGTGAGACCTTACCACACCAATAGCAGAAGTTTGGAAGTTTTTTGTAATTAAAGGAGATCCAAATGATGTTGTTGGTGTTGATAGCAATCTTTCTGCCCCTACACAAAGGTTTTGAAACATCAACCTCCATTCTAACTTGGAAAAAATCTCCCATGACCATCTCCTTTGGGTGTTCAGATGGAGATATAGTACCTATGGTTTCCCCAATTTCAATCTCTGTCTCAAGGATCAAGCATACTCATAGGCAATCCATGCAATTGTACCCAAATTATATTTGTAAACCTCAAATTTCTCGTAGGAATTGAGAAATCATATTGCTGAAAAATGACCACGTGCTTATCAAAAGACCATAACTCTGTTGCTAGGACCTGTTCTACAGCAATTTCAAGCTCGAACACAAGGAGGAGAATGTGATCACCAGCCTCTCTGATTTTGAAATCTTTTCGAGCCCTCCAAAGTAGCTTGAAAATTCTACAAATAGCTTCTACATTGAGGGCTCTTCTTGTCATAAATTTTGCTGCAAGTACATGTTCCCAACTAATCAGATTCTTGTATTTTTTTAGATTGATCTTGGATCCTTCTGTATTAATGAGGGAGAGTTTTTTCCAATCTTTTAGTACGTCTTCCATGGTGTAGAGGTAGAAGACACATAACACTTGATTGGAAAAGGAAGACGGATTGACAAAGAAAATTGATGACTAAATTGACAGTGTTTCCCACCCCAACAAGGAAAAAAACCAACAAGCCCTACCAATAACCTTATTATTTGAGGGAGCAAATTATCATTCCGAAGAAGATAACATATGTTCTACTTTCTAGTTTCTTAGTAGAGAGACCATAGAGAGAAAAAAAAAGGGAGTAGTTAAATCCTAGTCTTCATGCATGCTTTCTCACATTTGATTTGAGAGCATTTTAGTGACTTGAACCCAAAAATTGTAGTACCCTAATTTTATTTTGTATACTTTTCTCCGTCATGCAATTAAAGTTATTTCCTTAATGCATTACTTAGTTAAATTTTGAGAAGCATGGACATGGACACGTTAGGGACACTTCTACATATGTATATCCCTATTTTGTTAGGAATTATTTTTAATTGATTTTTTTTTTTAATTTTATAAATATTTTTAAAATTTTTTATAGCTGTTAGGTTTGACCTGATTTTCAAGAATTGAGATGTCTAGTGTTGTTCGTGTTAATTTATGTATCCATGCTTAGAGCATTTGCATCAGCTAGTGCAAAATTTTTTGTCTATTTTAATTAGCATAATTAGCACTTGCACCAGATTGATGCGAATGCTCCCTACATTAGATTATCTATTTTACATTAGATTTCATTAAAATATTAATTTTTTAAATTGTTTTTCTTTCTTCACAATCCACTCTTTTCCATCATTCTCGTGATATGTAAAGAAATAATAAAAAAACTAAATGCAAAAAAAAAAAATAGTGTCAATGTAAATTCACACCAATGCTTCTAAAATGCAAAAAGTGACAAAATTTACACAATTTTTCTCTAAAACTACCCATATCAGTGGGTGTAAAAATATGTATATTTGCGCATTTGTTATCGTAACTGTGTATATTTGCACAGTTATTGTAGCTATGTATAATAATTCTTTATTATTAATTTTATCTCTTCTCTGTCAAACTACTTTATCCCCAACGTTCACAACAACCCAGCAAAATATAAGAAGAAGAAGGAAGAAGCCGATGATAACCACCCAACTGCCAATGCATTAGCACCACCACGACCACTGCACCTACCACCAACACAAATCATTTGAACAGTTGATAATCCACCACAAAGTTGACTCAAAATCAATAGAAAATTAAACCAAAATCAACACAAGCAATTAGAAAACCTAACTCAAAATCAAGCCAAACCCACTAAAAAACCCAACTCAAAATCAATCAATACTCACTAGGAAACCCAACTCAAAATCAATTCAAACCCACCAAAAAACCATCCCAAACCAAAATCAAAACCAAACCCAACAGAAAACCCATGTGAAAAACCCAATGAGGCCGCTGCTGCCGCCGATCTATTGCTGCTTTGCCACTAGATCTGTCACCGTGTGTGAGTGTTTGAGAGAGGAAGATAGTTGAGGGAGTACCAAGAGAGATACTTTTGGAATTGATATTTGAGAGTGAGAGATACAGTTAAGATGAAAAGAGAGAAATATAAATGAAATAGAGATAATAATAATAATAATAATAAAAGAATAAATAATATTATTTAAATAGAGTAAATTGTAAAATAGATAAACTAATGTGTGTGTTTTGGAAAAGTGGTATTGTAAAATAGAAAAAGTAGGTTCTTGGTGTAAAATAGACGGAAAATTAGCACTCATATTATCCATTTTACATTACATTTCATTAAAATATTAATTTTTTAAATTGTTCCTCTTTCTTCACATTAGGGGTGACAATTTGGGTTAGCGTGTCGGGTTTGTGTCGTGTCGAGGTAGGGGTATTCGACTAAATGGCTCAACCCTAACCCGACCCATTTAATAATCGTGTCACGATCCTTCAACCCTAACCCGACCTGTTAATACGGCGGGTTGATCTGACCCAACCCATTTGACACGCTTAATAAACGAGTTGTATTGGGTTGACATGAATGTAGCACAACCTATTTCAACCTGCATAATATTAAATATAATATCCATCTAGAAATAATTTTTTTTACATCTCAAAAAACAGTGCATACACTTCTAGTTTTCAACCCACATTCAAAATAATATAGTTCAACAAAATATAACATTCATCTAGAAATAAGTTATTTACACTCCAAAAGAAGTGCATACACTTCAATCCAAATTCAAAATAACAAAGTTTAACAAAAATAAAATAACATAGTTCAACAAAAATATAATATCCTTGAAACTCGCCAAATGCTAAGTATCAATATTGAAAAAATTTGAGCAAACAGTAAACTAATCCTGACTATGACCACGATTATCATCTATAGATTCTTTGTTGATGTCCAAATTCATAACATCTTCCACAAACTCATCCAATTTCATTTGTGCAAGTTCTATGCCAAAAAAAAGAAGAAAAAAAAGTATTAGTAGTTTTAGGGTTTGTAAAGTTTCAATTTTCAATTTTCAATTATATTCCTAGTAAATTTTTGTAATTACTCACTTTTCTTTTTAAATTTAAAATATATGTTGGATATAAAAGGTATTTGACAAATCTAAAATAAAATAAATATTTATTTGTTATACGAGTTAAACAGGTTGTGTTAAGTGGTTCATTTCAGGTTGACACAAATAAATTGGCGTGTCAAACGTGTTTATTATGGGTTACACGAGTTGACCCACTTATGACACATTTTTTATCATGTTGCTTTCGGGTCGACCTGTTTATGATCCAAACCCATTATGACCCAACCCTAACCCGAGAAAACCCGTGTCGGATTCGTGTCGTGTTCGCGGGTTAGGTCGAACATTGACACCCCTACTTCACATACAATAAGTCAACAACCATCATCCACTCTTTTCCATCATTCTTGTGATATGTAAAAAAATAATAAAAAAACTAAATGCAAAATGAATAGTGTTAATGTAAATTTATAAGTTTGTTACAGTACCCATGTAAATTTACATAATTATACACTTACTAATATACATCATTTTTAGGTTAAATGAATAGTGTCTATTATGCACGTGTGAGTGCTTAAATATTCAAAGAACACATTTCACATCCAATAAAGAACCGCTACAAGTAATAATGCTACGGAAAAAAAAAAATCCAAGTAATAATGCTAATGCTACGAAGAAAAAAAAAATCCGTTCAAATTGAGGGGATTGAACCCGACGTGAATCGAACACGCAACCTTCTGATCTGGAGTCAGACGCGCTACCATTGCGCCACGGATCCTATGTTATCATGTCTTTGCAATAAATATTTAACAGGCTTACATTTAGTTTACTTTGCCAAAAGTTCTACAATACCAATTGAAAGAAAGAAAATATCTCTAATCCATAAGTAACCAATCAATGAAGTCCAACTCACCTTCCAAAATCCTCTCTCTCTTGATTCCCATCCTCACAATCTCTCCCACTTCCTCATGTCCACCACAATTGAACTACATGATCCTAATTCTTAAACCACACTTGACACTACTACTACTTCTACTAGTCTAGCACACGATCTCATCTTCAATTTCTCATAATAATCTTAGCATATCTAGACCTCCCCAAATTAAACACACAAATGGCAGCCTCTTCCTCCACCTTGTTCTCCACCCCAACCTTCTCACCTACCCTCCAAAGGCACCACAATTCCCACCTCTCTCCATCCAACATATCCTTCCAAGGCCTCAAGCCCCTCATCACAAGGCTCCCAAAAACCAAGTCAAGCACAAAAGTCATTACCACCACACCCAAAAGAAATGTTGTGAAGGCAGAGCTGAGTGCACCCCTTGTGATAAGCTTGAGCACAGGGCTATCACTCTTCTTAGGAAGGTTTGTGTTCTTCAACTTCCAAAGAGAGAACGTGGCTAAACAAGTGCCTGAGCAAAACGGTGTGACCCACTTTGAAGCTGGTGACACTCGTGCTAAAGAGTACGTTAGCCTCCTCAAATCCAATGACCCAGTTGGGTTTAACATCGTGGATGTCTTGGCTTGGGGTTCTATTGGTCACATAGTTGCTTATTATATCTTGGCCACCACTAGCAACGGCTATGATCCCAAGTTCTTTTGAATGAAGAATTTTGTCATTTTTCTATCTCTAGCTATGTGCCTGTGCCTGTGCCAGTGCCAGTGCCACCCCTTTGTTGATTTCTGTTTTAATCGCTCTGTAACTTTGTAATTTGTATAGTGTATGTTTTTTAGTTGGGGAGGTTATTTAATTTCTTTGTTATGTTGTTTTTAGTTTCACTTTCATGTTTGCTTTTATATTTTGGTTTGCATGGAGGAGATAATTGGATAAGGGTTGTGCTTTCTCTTTACTGATGGTATTTTATGTCATCTTTTACCTGCTTGCTATATATATAGTTGATGTCTTATCAAGAAGAAAATTTCAAAATATAGAGCGTTATCTATGGTTTATCTGTACTTTAGATCATAAATTCAGAAGAGAGGAACGCAATCTTCCCTTTGAAGAAAATGACAAAGGGCAGAGAGGCTTTCCCTCACCCTGTGCCTTGTGTGGCTTTGGATCGATCTATATTTCGCTAGTTAACCAGTAACCACGGATACTTCAAAATGGTAGGTATAGCCGTGTCGGACACATGTTTAACTCAGACACGTTGGGACACTCCTGTGTTCGAGGAAAATATAGTATTATGTTTATTTGAAAAAATTTATTTGATTTTAGATACTTGTTTCTGAAGATTTTAATGGTCATATTTTATTTAAAAATTTATAATAAAATATGCCCAGAAAAAAGTCTTTAAAATATACTAGTATTTCTTAATTTTGATATTGCACCTAAAAAATATACATAAGATTTTGATAGATGTCAGGTCAAAATGCTTGGGTTGGGGAAACACCGGGCTGTATTGAGTAGCTGGTGTCCCAGGATGTACTTTTTTGTTTTTAGTATGAATTAAAGTAATGAGTTTCACATAAAAAAAAAAGAAAAAAAAAAAGATGTCTAGTATTGCCTTATTCTTTATTTTTATCTGTGCCCATATCCTAATTACATTAGGGAGTCTCACTCAGTCTCCTAGCTTTTCCTCTTGACTTCGAACAGCTTTGGGTTCAAACATCAAATTGCTTATTTACACTTGAAATGGATTAATGCAGTGAAAGGGAATTTCTCATATTTTCATATACAATTTTAAATATATTAAATATACAATTTTATTATTATTATTATTATCATTTTTTGAACAAGTTTGGTAATGCCTCAATTAATAGAATATTATCAAATAAATCCTGCCAAAAAAATAGGTAAATATATTAAACAACAAAAAGAATGAGAGATTTACTTACTTTTAAATGATTCAATTTGAGAGTGAACAATTTAGACCTGGTTTAATAGCTTATGTCAATTTTAAGTTAATTCTAGAAATTAAGCTTAGTTATTAATGTGATTAACCGATTGACATATACATTGATATATAAACAACATAACAATCCCAATCCTACGCCTATAAGAATACCGAAGTGTTTATGGAGAGAAAAACTCAAGAATCGAGGGGAAAAAAATCTACAAGGTCTATGGCACCAAACGATCCACTAGTCAAGAATAATTGTAACCATATCATTTACAAAACTCTCCAAGTTAAGTAATAAATTTGTACTTGAGTCTATAGCTCCTACTAGCAACCAATTCTTCAAATCATTTCTTCTCAATTATCACAGGATCCGCAAGTTGAGCTATCAACCACATGATCAAGTCTTCTTGATCGTTTATAAAAAAATAAAAAAGTCTTCTTGATCACTTCAAGGTCTCTTGAAGATTTGAGATTGTTTTCCAATGATTCTCAAGCACCAAACAATACCAAGAACTCTGAAGTTTTCTTTGTGTGTGATTGTTTTAATATCCATTCCTCTCAAAGTAATTGACAATTAGAGAGGTAGAAGATAGAGAGAATGAGAAGGTTTTAGTTCTAGGACTAAAGGTCTCTCTCTCACTCTTCAATTTGGGAATTAGGATTTTGAATTTTGTGAGAAATGAGAGATATATAAGGCTAAGGGTTGGTATGGTAGAAAAATTCATAACTGAATTCTCTCAGGTCATTAATTTTCACCACAAAATTTCAAACGTCTAATTTAATTTTGTCTCTTAGTTCGCTTGACATAATGTGACCGTTTGGGTAGCACTTATTCCTGCGTCTACGTCTCCAAGCTGTGTTTTTCTCTCTTTTTTTTTTTTTTTTGGTTCAGCCCACAATAGTTGACTTTGTCAACTGTGAACAGTGTACGGATGCACTGTTCACGGTCCCACAAATTACACTTTTCAGTAACTTTTTTATTAAAAATGGGTCCCACAGTACTATTTACACATTTAAAAATTATTTCGCTACAGTATTTTCAGTTTCAATTTTCAATTTCAGCAAAAATAAGCTCAATCCAAACACACCCATTGAATTTACCTTTGAGCAAAATTTTGTAGCCTGCAACTTTAGATATCTGTACTTGACCTCTTCATCCCATTAAAAATTAAAACCCACAACAGTACAAAATTACAATGTAGAATTGAAATCCAAATTACATTTTTGATTGGCACTGAAAATGCCAAAATACTAAGTAAATATTCCCAATTGAACTCTAAGTAACAAATTACAAAATTACTACAATGGGAATATGTTAATATTCCCAATTGAACTCTAAGTAAATATTAGAGAAACAACTGCTAAAAATCCTTATTTATTATGTTATGTCTACACCTAGACCCTAGAAATAAAAATAATCGAAGTTGATTTGTCCGAGAGATCGAATCCCTTTTAATCCCATTCTCTCAATTTTTAGTAAGGTTCTTTATATATAAATTCTTTTGTATGGTTATTTCTACTAAACTTGCTCTTAAAGTTGTGGAACTTTTCCTACCATTTTAATTTAAAAAATTCTCTTCGAAAAAAAATACTAATTAAATTTTTTTTTTAAAACAGGTTGAAGATATCTTCCTTACCACTTGCACAAATTCTTAAAAAAATATCTTATTTTCCTATCTAGCTCGTTTTTATCAAGCCACTCATTGCCAATTTTTATTTTGTAAAAGTTTGTACATGTATCGGTTTTTTTTTTTTTTTTTGGAGGTAAACACAAAGCCTTATAGAAAAAAAACAAATTAAGTATGATTCAACCAAGGCCGAGAAATGCTTATGACAATGACCGTTATGACAATATGACCTACCTACTAGCTAGTAGCTACTAATGAACCTCAGTGGCATGGGTGAGACATGGAAAAAAAATAAAAATAAAAACCAAATTGTACCATGATACAATGTGTACTAAATTCTTTGCTCAAACAATTATACCATGATACAAAGTGTTTTTTCAACTTTTTAAAGCAACCAAATTTAAAAGTAAAAATAAATAAATAAATAAACCAAACAGAACTAGCATATTAAAACAATTTCATTCTCAGAGATAGACACTTCAAACTTAAAACAATGTCGATGCCACTTAACCAAACGATGTCGTAATGCATAACAAGTTGCATAATTTTGGAGATGTTTGATACATAAATGATGGCATTCCTTATTAACACAAAATGCACTGTTTCACACAATAGAATTTGCTAGCCTTATGCAACGGCTTTGTACTCATGTTGACAGCTTATTTAACAGATATATTAGTTGTTAGTTTATTAGAGTTTGCCGCCTAATTATGATTATCAGACTTTGTTATGTAAAATAGAGAGTAGATCTCGTTAGTTAAGTAAGATTTGTAAAATCTCATTTTCACTTTTCAAGTAAGAAAATTTTAGTTTCTCCAAAAGTTAGATTTTCTTTTTAGACTATACCAATACCATTAAGTTATCAATTGAAACCTAATATATCTTCACTCTTGATTTTTGTGATAAAGTTTCTCCACAAAAAAAAAAAAAAAAATTGTGATAAAAAGTGAAATAGAGTTTTGAATGTATCTTAACTTAAAATTAAAAATTAAAAATTAAATCTTGATCTTAAAACCTTTTTTCTTTCTTTGCTTGAATTGATCTTAAAACTTAAAAGTACTTCAGATGTCCTTAGGTGGAGTTCGGAAACGTTTCCCGGTGTGCGTTTGCATTTGTGTTGTTTTTCTATGGGTTATGCATGGTTTATAGGATTTGCAAATATTTTTTTCAACAAAAACAACTTTAAAATTAGGTCTTACGGCACTATTCACACATTTAAAAATTATTTTACTACAGTTTTCAATAATAAACGGTATCTAAACATACCCTTAATCAAATTTATTAAAACCCCCCTAAGGGCATCTCCAACATGAGAGCTAAACACAAAACCCTCTTTACTTTAGAGAGTAAACCCACAAAATAGGCTACTGTTCATTCTCCAATGGACTCTTTATACCTGTATTTGTTTTTGGCTCATGAACAGTAGCTCATCAAGTCTGATGGGCTACTATTCATTCTTCAAATGTTTTTTTTTCTATTATAATAATAAGGTATTGAATAAAAAAATGCTGGAAGATGTGTAATTATTAAAAAAAGAATAAATAATAAATGAAAAAAATAATATTTAAATGAGATAGCGAGTAGGATAAAGAATATGTTGGAAAATGTATTTGAAAAAGTTGGTAGTTCAAAGGTAAAAGTCACTGTTCATTCTCCAAACAGTACAAAAATTTGCCTAATCTGCTGGAGATGTTCAGAGCACTTACAATAGTGGAGCTAAATAGCTATTTTAGATGTGCCAAAATACAAAAAACCACCATGCAGTAGTGGAGTTATAGCCTTTTTTTTTTTTTTTAGCTTAATTGCTACAGTGCACATCTATAGATAAATGTGCACTGCGGCTGAGAGCTAAAAAAAAAAAAGTAATTTTTTATTCCAGTCGGGTACAACTTGCTTCTTTTTTTTTTTTCATTCTTTTATCATACCGTACCTCTCTCTCTCCTTCACTCTCATCTCATCATCTGAAGCTCAAGTCTCTCAAGCTCACTCTATTTACTGCCACCAGCCCGACCATCGTCAACGTCGCCGCATCGTCGCCGCCAGGCCAATCGACACTTTTTGTTTTTGTTTTTTGTTTTTTCCTGCTATGGGCTGTGGTCTGGTGGTGGTTGTGGTGGTGTGGGTAGATTGGCGTCGGTGGGTGGCAAGTTTCGTCAACATCAATGGATATATTACCTAGTAAGGAATGGAGTAGATTGGCGTTGGTGGTTGTGGTTGTGTAGTTAGATCAGTGTTGGTGGGTGGTTGGGTTCATCAGTGGGTGGCTGGGCTATGGGTGGGTTTATGGGTAGATCGGTGTGTTCGTGGTGGTGGCTCGGGTGGGTTTCGTGGTGGTGGATGTGGGTGTTGCCTGGTGGGTCTAGTGGGTGTGGGCTTGGTTGATTTTTTTTTTTTTTTCCCTTTGTTGTGGGCTGTGGTGGTGGTAGTGGTGGTGGTGGTGTGTGTGACTGTGATGTATGTGTGTAGTGAATATATTATTTTATTGTAGTAAAATGGATTATTTTATGATAATATAGATATATTATTTTATTATAATATTTATATTATTTTATTGTAGTAAGATGGATTATTTTATGATAATATAGATATATTATTTTATTATAATATTTATATTATTTTATTGTATTGAAAGATAAAATAGGTAAAATAACTTTTTGTGGAGTTAAATAGTTAAATTTTTAACTCCTTTATTATGATTCCTTGATTCACAATTTAGAAAAAGAAAAAGGAAAAAAAAAAAATCAAACAGAGAGAAGGTTTCTTTTATCTGTACCAAGCAATTAATTGATCTCATGTCATTTCTGTGAAGGATCAGGATCTTGCTAATCTTCTTACTGTCATTTTTTTTTTTTTTGGATAAAATACTGTCATTTCACTTTTATGCTTATTCTACTTGAAATCTAACACGTCTTCCTTATCTTTGCCTAGTCCAAAATTCTTGGTTTCTCAATCAAACAAAAAAAAAAAAAAAATCAGAATTCTTTATTCTCTTTATTTTGGCAACCATATAAAATATAATAATAATAATTTTTTTGATAGAATAATAATAATAATTAGCTCAATATAAAAAAGTCACCATCTTTACTTACTTTACCCTTCTTAAGCCGATCTGGTCTTCCTTATTTTACACCCAACATCAACAAGACAACAACAATTAAAAAAAAAAAAAAAGAAGACTTTGGTTTTATCATCATCATATATATATATATATATACATAGTCGTATAATAATCTAATATTGTTATCTATTTTTGATAAGCTGGTAATTGGTATGTTCAGGTAGGAGTAGAAAATCCATCTTTTGATTCTTTTACCTATATCTCTGTGACCAAAAATGTCGACCCATTATCACCATGTGTCCGAGGACCCAACTACACCAACACCAACAACAAGTACTGAGAACCCTTCAGTTATTTCAGCTCAGCTTCAACAACAACAACAACAACAGCAGCAGCCTCTCACTGAGGGTTCAAATGGGCAATTATCAGTCACCACAACCACAAAGTCTTATCCTTTAGCCACGGCTTCCTATGAGGAAGTGGCTCAAAGTTTGGACCTTTTCTGGGAGAAGCTCCAAGCTTTTCACCAATCCTTTGGAACCAAATTCGTGTAAGTTTGTTTCTCTGTATACCTTTTTAACTGATTTGTGTCCTGCTTTTGTTTATTTTCTCAGATGGGTTCTTGTTTTTTTGTTTTCTGGTTCAGTTAATGAACTGGGTTCTTGTGCTTTTGCTATGTAGTTTCAATTTTTAATGACATATGTTTTAAGCTCATTGTGCCCTCTTATCATGTTGCCATGATCTATTTGTATATGTTGGATTCTCATTCCTTAAAAAAAAAAGGCCCTTGATGTTGGAAGTACAGTATATATAAGATCTAACAGTACTAAAATTTTCAAGTTGTTTAGCGACTATAAGTATGTTGCCCTTTCCTGTGTCTAATATTTTCAAGATCTGTGTTTGAACAAGCACCATTTTCTGTTAGGCCATGTAATAATGATCTTTTATTGTATTAAAATTTTCCAGTTCTTTAGTGACCAAAATATGTTGCCCTTTCCTCTTATCTCCAACTTTTGAAGATTTGTGATTGGACAAGCATCACAATTAAGATATATTTTGTTTTTGAAATTACTGGGAATTAACTCAAGGAACTAGTTAAGATTTAATATATATATATATATATATATATATATATATATATATATATATATATTGTACCAACATCTTGGATATGGCAAATGTAATTTTGATATTGCATAGGAAATTAGGACCAATGTCTCTCTCTCTCTCTCTCTCTCTCTTCCATATGTTTGAAATTTTTGTAAAAATACTACTCTTGAAAAATATTCATGCCATGTTGTGCCAGTCTTTACATTGCTCTGAGTTATCATCATAGTTACAGATGAGCAAATTCAGAAATCAATATAAAGTTCTGAATTAGTTCTATATGGAATCCTATATCTTCTTTGTGGATTGTGTTAAAGACCTCTCTAGTTTAGTAATTGCTGACTAATTTGGTCCTTTAAAATTCTTTTTATTTTTCTGCCATTCAGGAGTGTGACCTGCTCTTACCTTAAATATCTGAATGAACACCCCCCCCCCCCCCCCCCCACCAAAAAAAAAAAAAATAGTTTTCTTTTTCTGAAAAGAGAAAAAACCTGTTTTATTGGAGTGGTTGATGCAGTGGGACTGCCCTTTGATTAATGGTTTATTCTTTTTTGTTAATATTTTTTCCCTGCCCTTTTATAGCACAAGTTCTGGAACATTGTTAGAAATTGATCATTTAACAACATGGCGAAGAAATGGTTAATTCTTTTGTTGTATCTCTTACTACAGCATCTTGGTGTTATTCTCTGGGCATAAACCACCAAAAGCTATGTACAACTGTCAGTGAAATGGTGGAAAATGGTCTTGTAATTTTCCATTGAAGAAAGATATATAAAAGAAGAAGTGTTTTTCATGAGCTTTAATATGTGAATCCACAATAGGTTACAAATTATGGGATACTAAATATTTGCTTCTATAAGAACGTGATTAGGTGAATGATATTTCTACCTTCATTCTTTAAATGAAGTAAAGGATCTACCACGATTGGCTATTAGATATAATCATATAAAGCTAGTTGAGTTTTTAAACTCTTACCGTTCCAAGATTGTTTGATCTACTGATGAACATAATTAAATATGTATTGGTTTTATTATACTCTTCTGTGATGAGTCTATTATGTATTGTATACCTCTCCCCACCTGCTAGCGGCATATCCTGTTTCCTTTCTGTATGCTTGCCTAACCTTCTAGGAACACATTGTAGAGTGTAGGAAATACAGAAAATGGATTGGGAAGTGATTGATGTTCTTCTATGCCTTTTGCTTGTACAGGGTTCCTACCGTAGGAGGAAAGGGGTTAGATCTATATCGCCTCTTTGTTGAAGTCACATCTCGTGGTGGCCTTGAAAAGGTATATTTCCTTTTTTCCTGCGTTGTAGTTAGATTCTGTTTGCAGTATTAAATTTGAGACAGAACTGGTGTCAAAAAAATGTTCAGTGTTCAAAACCTTATATTTCATTGATTTGATCAAAGTATGCTGTCAAGTGTGGTTTTCTTCTGATAATACCTGCACTGACTTCCTTTTTGTGTTTCTCAAAAAAAAAAAAAAAAAAAAAAAAAGACTTCCTTTTTGTTATTTTTATATTTTCCTTTCAAAAGAAATTTAAATGTGATGAAGGGGGCTATGCTTACTGCTGACTTTGATGCGGGGATGACTTGAAACTTTAACTTGTCCCAATCAAAGTCCTAAGTTAGTATACAGATTTTTGGATGGGTGCAACTTGATCCATATCATAGTTTATTAATCTTGAGGATATTTTACATTCATATTTTCTTATTTCCGAGATCTTTTTTATTTATTTATTTTTTAATTTTAAAAACTTTAAACTCTCTTGAACTTGTTGCAGGTAATTAGAGATCGTAAATGGAAAGAAGTAATTGTCGCATTCAATTTCCCATCAACAATCACCAGTGCATCATTTGTCTTACGCAAGTACTATCTATCATTGCTTTATCACTTCGAGCAGGTCTACTACTTCCGCAAGAAAGTCCCTCCAAACTCAGTGTCTGGTAATAGGCATGATTCCTGATTTATCAAATTAAGTTGCTTCAAGTTTTTCATATGGGTTAGGTAATTATTTTCATTATTTTACGCTTTCAGATCCTGTAAGCAGAAACCTGGTCAATGGCTCAGCTACACTTGAGGAAGGTGCTGCTAGGAACGAGTTGCCAGGTCAGGACAAGTACACCTTCCAATTTCTGGTGTTTGGCTCCATTGTGTTGGTTATGATTATATCACTAATATTCATATTTGTCTTTGTTAAGGTTCTCTTCTAAATAGCATATTTAATTTCTGACTTCTGACACTAGTTATAGAGGATTAAATTAGTACAGTTTGTTCTTTTGCCTTCTCTAGGAGCTTGTTGACGCCATATTTGTTGGTGGTTATATTCAGTCTTATTCAGATATGTTGCAACAAATAATTATGACATTAAATTAAGCAGGTCTCACAATGCTGAAATTTTTTTAATGATTGATTTTGAATCATGAGATCTGACAATGCTATTTCTAAGTGTTGTACAACTTTTGCATTGAAAAATTTATGATGAATTTAATTAGATGGCCTAATATATTTGATGAAATGGCATTTGGCATTGATTTTAGTGTGTGCAGCACTGCTGGGCATGTTTCATGGTCAAGTTACAAGGCTCAAATTCAAATCACTCCATTTCTGTAATTTTCCTCCCATATCTGCAGGTCCAGATTGCACTTTGGAGTGTAATAGTTTTTTAGATTACCTTTTATTTGCAAAGTTTATTTTAGAATTTCTTTTTTTCATCATTTCAAGTTAAATAGTTGAGTACAGAAACTCACTATTAGTGATTGAGCTTGTTCAATGCCCCTTTGCATTAACTTCATCAAATTGTAATTAAGAAAGTCAATCGGTGGTAGAAATTTTAATAGGGAAGCTGTCTGTGAAATTTGTAAACTTGCTCTGAGAAGTTTTTACATTTGTTAACACCCTGCATCACGATTCCCATTTTGAGTATTATGCCTATGTGATATAGATTTTCAAGTGGTTGGTTATATGTTAGCATGTGTTGCTGCAATAAAGATCTATGCTGTTTATCTTATATGCAGCTTCTCCAATACTATCACCTGGCTGTTCGGTGACTGGAACAATTGATGGAAAATTTGACAGTGGATATCTGGTTACTGTAAACCTGGGTCCCGATCAACTGAAAGGTGTCTTGTACCATATTCCTCTTAATGTTTCTAAGAGTTCTTATTCTTTGACCAAGCCTACTCGCCGGAGCCGAAAGAGATCCAGGTTGGCATTACGTGATCCCTCTCGGCCGAAATCAAACAGGAGTGGTTACAATTTCTTTTTTGCTGAGCATTATGCCAGGCTAAAGCCTTTATACTATGGGCAAGAGAAAGCCATTAGCAAGAAGATTGGGCTCCTCTGGACCAATCTCACAGAAGCTGAAAAACAGGTACATATTGTTTTTTCGTTTCTCTCTCTCTCTCTTTTGACCATACTGATGTCTGACTTGCTGGATGGATTTGTTAATAATTAGGGACGTGTCTATAGGTTAGTATACAACATTGGTAAAAGTTTTACACGCATGCTGCATGCTCTCGTTTTAGCATGTCATTCCATGATAATTTTTTATAAAATGTATGTTTTGTGGCTTGAGAATTTTTTTCTCTCTTGATAGTCTACTAAAACATTTTAGTTGCTACCATGCAGGTTTATCAGGAGAAAGGGCTGAGAGACAAGGAGAGATACAGGACAGAAATGTTGGAGTATAAATCTTCCTACGATTCAACACGTCATTAGTCTCCATCTTAGGTCATTTTACCACCCATTTTTTAGGACTGCATTCTCCTCTCAGCTTGTGTTGTAGTTGTTTGTTAATCTTTTCCAATTTCCCTCTATATTTCTTTACAAAGACTACCCCACAGTATACACCTTTCAAAACCGTGGGAGATCAAAGAGGGCAGCTCTGTAACATAACTAGCAATATTTAGCATAAATTTTGATTTGGTGGAACACAATTTTCATCACCCTACTTGGTTTGGAATCGCTACTAGTAAAAGAATTGTGTTAAACGTTTAAAGATTGGAACTTTACATCTGTAGTTCCACAACACTAAACTCAAACCCATCTAGACCCCCTTCACATCTTTCTCACTGCAATCTTTGCTTCTCTTTTGTACCTAATTCTCCAATTCAATCACGGAAGAAAGTCAATCTAAGAACAGTTGTACTAAGTCACTACTCACTAGTGTAACAATCCGAGGAGAAAGTATCTCTGATAACAGTTATACTGCCAAGCCACTCATGCAACAACCCAATGAGTGGTTCAATTTTATACTACTGTCATAATTGAGTCCACCAACTTCTGATAGGGTATTCGCTCGTTAAATTGTTACATGGATGACTTGGTACAATTGTTACAAGAAATATATTCTCCAAGCAGACCCTTAACCCTTCTTTTCCATGAAATTATTGTGGTTTGGCAGCCAGCTACAGCTTCATAAAGATAGTACCTTGCTGCATCAACCAAATATGTTGTGTTTCCTTGGGCTTTTTTGTTCTCAAATTGTGATTTTTATTAACACAAGAGTGGAGGTGAAGCTTTCTGTATGATTACCCAAATGAATGTCTTCTAAAGGTGTCGTCTCATCACTCTTTATGGCTCCTAGTCTTTGGAGTTTTGGACCCAAAAAGGCAGCTCTTAACTGTTTTTGTTGCCTTTTGGGAAGGTGTCACTCTGTCTGCAAAATTCACAACATCCCGTTTGTCTTTGTTCAGAGTGTTTTGGACCTATTGTGCCAATAAACCATTTTTATATGGTAACTGGACCATCCGTTAGCAATTATAAAATGCTCTATACGACCAATGTTATTACAATAAGATGCCAATGGCTCTGTGGTATTGCCTGATTTTCCGATAAACAGAATATGGGTTTAAATTTTCTATCTTCACTTTATCAAAGTGGGTAGTCGTACCCACGGTATAAAACTCTAAAGTTACGTTTAGTACACTGGATGAGGATTACGACAAGAATTGTAATCTTTATTACTAGTAATAAAATGTGTTGTAATGTAATAACTAAATATATTCATTAGTTTGGTTGTAAATTATAATATTAGAATGAAACTTAACATTTATTTTAGGAAATATCTTACTCATACAATTATATCTCCTTAAAAATTGTTATTTTTAACTTTAAGAGATATATGTGTTATTTTTTATGATTTTTTATTTTTATAATTGTTAGATTTATATGGAAAATTTATTTATTTGGAAATATATTAAGTTTGAAATTATTGTACTTACTAAGGAATAGCTAATACAACATTTTAAAGAGAAATAGTTATTCCTCATTTTGAAGAATAGCTATTCCTTATAATAAAAACATAACCAAACTAAAGAATAACTAAACCATAGGAATAACTATTACATTACAGCGCCTATTACAGTCTATCAAACATGCCCTAATTTTTACACAATTTTGAAGAGATGATTGGTTGGTAATTTTATTTACAATCTTTTTTAAGAATTTGATTATCGCTTATTGTATTATTTTTTAACTTAATAATTCTTATTATAATAAGATGGAAGCATCTACAAAAATGAGGTAAATTTTGGAATATATTTTTTAATCAAATCAATCAATTAATAATAATACAAATGGTCATGTATTTACTATTTACAATGACAACATATGAGATATACAAAATAGGCATGTACAATATTGTAATCTAGGAGTTTACACCTGTATCCCATTAGAATTAAATGTCCACTTCTACTATGGAAAAGATGACCAAGTAAAGATCTCTGATCTTGACATTTTATTTATGTAGCTAAACACTTCAATTTCGAAAAATTCTTAATGTTCTTACTTTCTTTTGAAATTACGCTAACATTTTTTTTTATATAGACCGTGATGAAGGAGTAATTTTGGGACCATACCAAATTAGTCGGCCAAAAATTGATCAGTATAAGTAAGAATCCAGATACAGATCCTTACGTTCCCTCTGATGTAATTACTAATTAGTAGTTCTCCAAAATGGAACCTTTTTATTTTGTACATGGATCGATTGGACTGAGTATTGAATTAAACTTCTCTAATTTCATAAATTTCTTCTATTTAATATTATGAAAAGAAAATGTAATGCAAAACAAATGCTTTCTACAAAAGTATTATACAAACATGGCGTGAGCGTTAATATATTATTTATGCTTTGAGTAATATATCACCCCACCTCATGTAATTGATTTACCAACAAAATGTTTTTTAAGTCCTATAAAAAAAAAAAGTTTTTTAAGATTCGTTTTCTATTCTCTTTTGCTTACTTATTACAACAAGCGGGAGATTGGTACACAAGCTTTTCATAATATCCTCATTGAGTTTGACAATTTGGTATTTTACATTGCATCGCTATATTTTCTCTTTCTTTTTTTTTATTTTTATTTTTTATAATATTTTAACGAACTTTGATCATATGGTAAAGTTTTCAAAAAAAAAGAAAAAAAAAAAAGAAAAAGAACAAGAAGATTATATGGCTAAGGTAGGGGTGTCAATTCGGGTTAGCGTGTCGGGTTCGTGTCGTGTCGAGGTAGGGGTATTCGACTAAATGGCTCAACCCTAACCCGACCCATTTAATAATTGTGTCATGATCCTTCAACCCTAACCCGACCTGTTAATAAAGCGGGTTGACCTGACCCAACCTATTTGACACGCTTAATAAACGAATCGTGTTGAGTTGATACGAATGTAACACAACCCATTTCAACCTGCATAATATTATATATAACATCTATCTATAAATAATTTTTTTTACATCCCAAAAAACAATGTATACACTTCAAGTCTTCAACTCACATTCAAAATAATATAATTCAACAAAAATATAACATTCATCTATAAATAAGTTTTTTACACTCCAAAAGAAGTGCATACACTTCAACCTAAATTCAAAATAACAAAGTTTAATAAAAATAAAATAACATGGTTCAAAAAAAATATAATATCCTTGGAACTCGTCAAATGCTAAGTATCAATATTAAAAGAATTTGAGCAAACAGTAAACTAATCCTGACTATAACCACGATTATCATTCATAGATTCTTTGTTGATATCCAAATTCATAACATCTTCCACAAGCTCATCCAATTTCATTTGTGCATGTTCTATGCCAAAAAAAAAAAGGTATTAGTAGTTCTAGGGTCTGTAAAGTTTCAATTTCCAATTATATCCCTTGTAAATTTTTGTAATTACTCACTTTTCGTTTTAAATTTAAAATATATCAAATATATATTGGATATAAAAGGTATTTGACAAATCTATAATAAAATAAATATTTATTTGTTATGCGAGTTAAACAGGTTGTGTTAGGTGGGTCATTTTGAATTGACACAAATAAATTGGCGTGTCAAATGTGTCTATTACGGGTTACGCAGGTTAACCCGCTTATGACACGTTTCTTATTGTGTCTCTATCGGGTTGACCCGTTTATGACCCAAACCCATTAAGGCCCAACCCTAACCCTAAAAAACCAGTGTCGGGTTCGTGTCGTGTTCGCGGATTTGGTCAAACATTGACACCCCTAGGCTAAGGTACTTGAATTGTTCAGTGAAATTGTGAAGAGACATTGAATATAGTGTGTTGTTTACAGTAGTAGTGGCCATAAAATTGTAACTTATGTTGTGATGTTTTTAACGGAAACGTATACGTTTAATTCTCATTCTTCCCTCTATATTGTTGTAACCAAATCATTAAAATAAAAAAATGGAAACTAAAAACTGTTACATATATTTATATCCAGTTGTTTCACAGGAAAAAAAAAAAAAAAAAAACTATTTTTGGACTTGTCACATATGTTTGTGAATATTACTATAACAAATTTCATTTGTAGCATAGGACTAACTTACTTTGTGGAGACGGAAAAAAAGAAAAAAAAGAAAATGTTTGGTAAGGTTGTACGAGTAATTCCATTTCACTTATCTCCTTTACATAAAAATAAAACCAAGCTGCAGTGCTGTTTCATAAGAATTAAAGGCCATCAAAATTTCGGTGGGCATATAAACCAAAAAAGAAAGAAAGAAGGTTCTTACATATATAAGAACTTTTTGTTGGGGGCAAAAAAAAAAAAAAAAAAGTGGGGGGGGGGGGGGGGGTGTTATACACTTATACTACCCCACCGTCAATCACTCCCTAATTTTATAAAAGTTGTATAATAATTAATGAGGTAAAATGTCCAAACTCAGTTGTTAGCCATCATCGCCTTCATCCATGTTAATATTAAAATGAAGATAAAAGTATGTCAACGTTGAAGGTTGTAGAGTACTAGACGGTTTTAGTGAGGGCTCGCGGCGTTTGGATTTAGTGGCGTTTTTCCATGAATTAAACCAAGCGGTTGTGTTGATCATTGATCAATACAACAAGCAATGATATCTCTTTTCTAAATAGATTAAATTGAACTAAGAGTCTTGTAACTCTTTTTTGAGAGAAAAACACATGCAAGTGAGAGGTAAAAGGTTTCTAACATAAAGGCATACCATAAACTCCATTTAAAAGTCATAATAACTTTTAAAGAATAATAGAATCATAGTTTTAAAAGCTAGAACGGTCAAAGAATCGGAATTAGGTCCGATTCGATTCCTGATTTTTACTAGGTTATTACTAGACTAGACTATGGTCCAATTCTCATTTAATCCAGCCATTCCGGTTTTTAAAACTATGGGTGGAGCAAGTTATATTACACACAACACACTCTTTTAAGAAATATGTGACAATTACCTATTCCTTTTTTTATTATTATTTAGAAACTCAATTGGTACGTTTGATGTTTCTAATGGAGATTGTGGGAGGGGAGGAACCGAGAATGGAATAGGAACTGTGGGCCCAGCCTAAGGAGGAAAAAAGGGCCACACACAGATTTGATCCTAGCCTGACCTGCGAGCTTGAGCCCGAGGAGGAAAGATAAATAAGCCGAACCCCCGAGGATCCCTAGGAGCAAGCATCCCTCGGGAATTCTCAAGCAAGCTAATGGTGCTACAAGACAAGAAGCTGAGAAAGGAGGAAGAGACAAGTGAGCAAAGAACAGAGGAAATATCTAGATAAAGTAGTCATTACCTCTGCATTTAATACACTATACCAACTCAGGTGGCCACATTAATGAAGGAGTGACCCCCGAACAGTGGTCTTACAGCTTGCAGCACAGTTTACCACCTCCAACACAGCCTTGATGGGACAAGCATCCAAAGGAAGGACCTTGGCTGTACAAGTGGAGGGCTAGGATGCAATCCTAAGGACTACATAAAGGAAAGGAATACCTCCAAGAAAGGGGATGAAACCTAAAATAAAAGGATAGAAACTGAAGAACAGGACTTTGTATTAAACACTTAAACATTTTTTATGCATATCACCTCCTCGGCCAGACCCGAGGAAGCGTTATTTCTCTATTGTTGTGTTTCTTTAGTTATCTTTAAAGCACTAACTCCATTGACCCTATAGCTAAATCATAATTACGCACCAAAGTTGACCTTGCAAGCCCTTGCTCTAACAAATTAATTGCACTGGGCCTAAAGAATTTGATTCCACTACTCCAAGTGGGCTTTGCATTTTTTGGGCTCCTACAGAGATGTAATTCAATGCTCAATGTAATGATATAGTTGAATTTAATTGGAGAATCTTAGATACTGCACATAGACAATTATACCTAAGTTTTTTTTTTTTTTTTAATTTTTTATTATACAAGATAGAATTTTACTCTAACTTAATCTAAGTGTATATGTGTATGAAGCTCCCTCCTGGAGACTTGAACCCCGGCCCTTACCCCCCCCCTCCCCACTCCACAAGCACTCATACTTGTAAAGTGACCATCGCACCAAGGGTGTGCAATGGTACCTAAGTTTTCTTAATAATGAGAACCAGTGTTCAAATCATCTGCTCCTTTTAAGGGGATAAAAAATTAAAGGGGTAATTGCATCCTAAACTATGCCCCAAATTACATTTTACACCAAAAACTTTCAAAATGCACGGTTAACACCCTAAACTATAACTCATGTTATATTTTGCACCCCGCCATTATCTTGGACAGATAACCAAAGCTTAAGGGTGTAAAGTGTAATCGAGAATATAGTTTAGATTTTATAGCGATAAAATATAATTTCTCCCCTGTTTTGAAGAGATTGTGAAGAGAGCCAGTTGGGTCCTTTTACGTGGTGTGTCGTCCAAAATAACGGCAAAATTAACAGCAGTGTGCAAAGTGTAACACATGTTATAGGGTGTTAATTATGTATTTTGAAAAATTAAAATGTAAAATGTATTTGAGGTATAATTTAGGGTGATAAAGTGTAATTTTTTAAAAATTAAAAATCCTTATGGAGAGAGAGAGAGAGAGAGCCTAACGTTTTAAGAGCAATGTCTTAAATTCTTAATAATGTTGTTCTTGAATATTGTCATGCATTTAACTAATTCTGTAGTATGAGTATACGTTAGCAATTATTGTGATGAGTGTTAGGACTTTATAATGCTTTCAACATTGGATTGATATAAACATTTTTGGCAATTAATCTACATAGTCTTTCTTTTGATTGTGAAATTCGATTCTTTACAAAAAGAAAATTCATCTTTTTCTTCAGTCTAATAGTTTAAGACTAATTGAGTAAGGTTCGACTAGTAATGTAAATGGACAATTGAGTTTTTGTTTTCATTTTTATTTCTTGGTTGTCCAATCTTATTAGTTCGATTGGAATTATAAGTGGTGAAAGGTGTTTAATAACTCGATTGAGCCGGCAAAGAATGATGACATCATAAACTAGGTTGATTTTCCTTCTCAATTTTATTTTCATTCTTATCAACAGTTTCATGGACAACAACTCATAATTTGATATGAAATTTCTTCTTATCCAATAATCTGATATGTAACTTCTGTATTTGAATATATGCAACTTTCACAAAGAAAGATAATTATTACTTATCCAATAACAGTATGTAGCAACATCGATAAGGGTTTTTAGTTGTCTTTCCCTCTTATTTAATATAAATAATTTGCTTATTAATAGAGAATATTATTTAATGGCAGCATGCCAAAGTTCAGAATAAAATAAAGGATTATAAAAGTTCTATGACAATATCCTTATTTTTGTTGTAATTGAAAAAAAAAAAGCATGGTTTGAGTCTTGAAATAAGTAGCATGCTTATAAGCACATATCTCACCAAAAAAAAAAAAAAAAAAAGAGAGGGTAAGAAGGTCTTATTGTTGTTATATATAAGACAAAATAGAAACTAAATTTAATATATTTCATTCACTCAGAATCTGAAAGGTTGAAACGTGATGAAGTCATCTTAATAAATAGATGGCATGATAAGTTAATTAAGATGTATTTCATCTGGTACCATTCTCATTTTTTTGTCAATGACCTGTCTTTTTTATGAGTCATGAAATTTTACACTCAAACATTACATGAAATTTTTTTTAAAAAAATGGTACTATTTATTATCCCAAACCAATAATAAATATTTACATGTTGGTGTCATTGTCAATAAATATAATTTCATGCATATGACCAAATAAGGGTTTGCTAAGATTTTTTTTTTTTTCCTTTGTAATATTTGCAAAGTCTTTCTTTTAGACTATTAGTTTGTATAATGTTTAACTAATTGTTAAGTGTTGAACTTGTTAATATCTATCAATTAGATGATGATGTACCTAGGATAGGAAAATGCACAACACAATGTTGCCAAAATAAAAGAAAAATGCAGCCTTAGACTCTTGGGGGCAAAATTGGAAAAAGAAGAATGAGAGAGAGAGGTTGAAAAGGTTAAGAAATAGTAGCGTGTGAATCAAGTAGCATATATAATAAAGATAAAGATTAAAGGAGGCTGTGGAAATTTCCTTCCTTTGTACAGTTGTTTGTTAGTATTTGTTAATAGCGAAATTAGAGGGGAATTAAAATGGATAGTAATGAATAGAGATACCGATAAGCACGGGTTTTAAAACACCAATCGCCTTTTATAGAAGAGAATACAATTCCGACTCCTTATTTTTCTCCTCCAATTTCAACCCCAACACTATGTGGCTATATGCTAGTGCTGCTACTATAACCTAACAAAATAAACCTTCAGAAAAAAGAAATATAATTAAGTTTTTTTTTTTTCTTCAGAAAATCTCGGGTATTTAATGCGTACATTTGCAGATGGATATTCTAGGTACTTGCCGTAGTTCTCAAGTAAAATAAAAATAAAAGGTAAAATAAATGTTTTTTTTTTTTCCATAATTTTCACAATCACTTTTTATGGTTTTATTACTCATCCCAAAAAGTTCTGTCATAGACCTATTGAAAAAAATAAACAAACTCTTTTCTTAACAAAATTTCTTTTATGCACTAGTCATATATAACTAAATATTTGATAATAAAAAATGAAGAAAAATATATTCTCCATACATATAAAAAAAAAGAAATAAGGAGTAAGGAGGTAGGAACTAAGTAATAGGAGAAAGTGGCAGCACTAGTAGGAGAGTGAAGGGGTGGTGGAGGTGCGAATAAGTGTGACTCATAATAATAATAATAACAATAATCATATAGAGAGGCAAAAGTCGAGAGAGGGTTTTGGTTTGGGGGTACTTGGTTGGTATATAGGAAGGAGTATTTATTTATGGGAGTGGGGGGAGATTCTGAAAGAACGGAATAAGAGGCAAAGCGACGAGGAACGTGTTGCTGAGTCTGCTGACATTCACTCACACTCACACTCACACTCACAATACAAAACAATACTGTCTCTCACTCTATTTTTCCAACTTCAATACTTTTACCCAAACCCTTCCCTTCCCTTCCAGTCTTTCTCTCTTCTTCTTCTTCTTCTCTCTGTGTTTTCTCTCCTCTTTTTTGTTTTTTTTTTTTATAATTCCCCTACCAATACCGAATTGATATTTTGAGCTGAATTTCTTATTTTTCTGATTTGTGAGCTCGATTTCCTTAGGTGGGTCCTCGGATCCTTCTAGGAAAAACAAAACCCTTTAACCAAAAAAAAAAAAAGAAAGAAGAAAAGAAAGTCGGTTTTCTTTTGGGGTTACTTAAGCTATCCCAGTCCTTTTTCATCTGAATTGTTTTTGTTTTTCTACTTCTTCTTGGAGTCGTACCCTGAGAGTACCCTTTTTTCCATAGTCTCCCCTTTTTTTATTTTTTGTTATCACACAATCACCATCACTATCCCAACACCACTCAGAGAGAGAGAGAGAGAGAGAGAGAGAGAAAGCTCAGCTGGGTCTTGTGCATATCATTCTTTTGTTGAGCTAATGGATGATAATCAAGAAAGTAAGATTCATGGTGATGATCTGGAGAAAGACGACGTGGGCACACCAAGGGTTTTGAAGGAGGAGGAGGAGAAGAACGATAATAAGGTTTCGGCTGAGAAAAACGGGAGGCTTTGCTTCAAGCTCCTCAAGCTCAAGTATCCAAATACTGAGTCTTTTTTACAACAACATCCTCTTCCTCTTCCTCCTCCTCCAAAAGAAGAGTCGTCTCCGTCTCCTACTACTCGCATCTGCAATATTTGTAACAGAGGCTTTGGCTCTGGTAAAGCCCTTGGTGGTCACATGAGAATGCATGTTCAAGCCAGAAACAAAGAGCTCCTTGAAAAGTTGGATAATGCAACCACCACTAATACTAATACTACTCGTGATATTATTGCCAAGACCCATGAAAGCTTTTCTATTACGGAAGAAGGTGAACCCACTTGCTACGTTTGTAAGAAGACCTTCTTGTCCATGAAATCCTTGTTTGGTCACATGAGATCTCACCCTGAAAGGGATTGGAGGGGAATTCAACCACCAACTACTCCAACTGACCACAAATATTACAACAATTGCAGCTCCTCATCTACACTATCTGATGAAAAGCTTGATACTTTCCCTGCAATCACTGCGACGTCGGAGGCTTTTGTTGATTTATCACAGTCTTTATCGACTTGGAGGGTCACCGGTAAGAGAGGCCGGAAAAGCACTGATTCAGCTAATGATTCTGGTCTTCCGCTTGATATAGATGTGGATGCTGTGTTTGGTCTTATGACGCTGGCTAATGTTGATCCTAGGCAAGCATCTAATATGTCTGACTCCACTTACTGCAATTCTATGATGGACGCAAGGAAGAAGCTAAGGATTGATGAAGGTCGAAGCAGCAGCCGTGAAGTTCTACACAATAAGATTGAGGCCAAAGGGAAAGGAAAGCCGCCTGTGGTAGAAGAAACTGCTCTAGAGGTACCACTGAATATGAAATGGAATTTATTTGGGTATGAAGAAGAATCGCCTAGAGAATACTATAGACACAACTCTAATGGCAGTAGTGAGCTTGATTCTGCTGATAAAACTGTGGGGGAGACGATGATGATGAGCAATAAGAGGAAAGCAAGGAAGGTTAAATTAGTAGAGTTGGAAGCACTTGGTGGTGATCAAAGTCATAAACAAGTTGATTCTGTGACACCCAATCGATACATATGCAGTCTTTGTAATAGATCATTCCCAACCCACCAAGCTTTGGGTGGTCATAGGTCCAGCCACAACAAAGTGAAGTACACACAACAACAGACTTTGGATGAATCTGTGTCAGCAGATGACTCAACTGCTGAGAATTATGGACATTATGCCAACCCCACTACTACTACTCAAATGGATGAAGAAGCTGTACTAGGACCAACCACACACCAATGCAAGATTTGTGACAGAACCTTCCCAACTGGTCAGGCGCTAGGGGGTCACAAGAGGTGTCATTGGAATGGCACTGTGGAAATTCAATCCAGTCAAGTCACATCCCCAGAAGGAGAAGCCAAAGCTCAATCCAGTCAAGCAACATCTCCAGGAGAAGCTAGTCAGACTGGTAGAAGGAATTTGGAATTTGATCTCAATGAGCTACCAGCTATGGAGGTTGAAGAAGGTATCGTTGAGTCAATCTATATGGCTGCAGCCTGAACATGCAACAGCAGCAGCTTCTGGTTATGATTCTTCCTCTAACAATTCATTTTGCTAGTCACAACAATTTCAGTCAATGATCATTTTAGGAACCTAGTTGCAGATATGTGTCAGAAGCTCAATTTTTTGGCTTTCTGGTAGTTCTGTTAATTTTTTTAGTCCGTTTCTTGTTAGGCTCTAGTTAACTTTCATTAATCAGAACAGTTGCAGAGGAACCCTCTTGGTTCTTTCATGTTTTCTCTAGTGGGGTCTTTAAGAGCTTGTCATTTTGTGCCTATTTTCTTCGTGTAAAAGCAGGCTTCATAGGAAAGATCCAAAAGTGCTTCGTGTCTTTCTTTCGGGTGGTGAAAATGTAAAGAATATGAATGACATTAGTTAATTTGGTTATTTTTGGTTATTTCTCTCCAATTTTTTACTCATTATTATTTATCTCTTGGTATTCAACTATTCATCACTTTGTTCTATTTAATTCTTTGATTATCAGTTGGGTCGAATGCTAGCTTGAATATGGATTTTTGAGTGCCAAAAGGCATTCTAACTTCTATAGAAATTTGTCTTCTAAAATATATTGCGTGCGTTACTGTGATGACTTGTTTATTGGAAGATGTGAGGCCAAGAAAAAAGCACTAAAAGTAGTGGAGGTCCAGAACAGAAAGCGCTATTTTGCTGGATTGACAAAAAGAAACAAGTTTAAAAAGTCAAGAGACTTCTCTACCCCAAGAGAAACCTCACCCTGTGACTTAACTTGCAAGAATACACATCTTTTTCTTTATGAATTTCAGCTTATATGAGAAAAACATTGGAGTTTCTCAAAGCAACTTGTTTGGGAGTTTGGAACTTTTGCGTCTTCATCTTCCACAAAGACCACTTGTGGGGTCATTTGAAAGGGTCCTGCTAGACTGATAAAGATGTATATGAACATCTTCCATATATTATTAGTTGTTATGATACTTAATGAATAAGAAGAAACTATGGCCTACTCTAAATAATTACTTAGAAAAACACAACTGCTTAATTAAGCATATCCTTACCACCCTCTAGCATCTAGGTTCCTCTTCACCTCAAGCTAGCTTGGTCTCTCTCTGCTCAATTCTTTCATTTATGACTAGGTCAACAAATAAAAAACATAGAGATCAGTACTGGGGTCACAAGGCGGCTAGATTCAGATTCAATGATTAAGTTCCCAAAGTGAGTGGTATATTGACTTGTATACACCGAAATCATCAATTGAATGGTAGGAGACTAGGAGTAATTGTTATATGACTAAATACATATGTACATACATACAGAAAAATGTAATGTCGTATTAAGAACTTTTTTTCATTTGTTTTTTTTAACAACAGAGATCATTTTGAGGGGAAGAATTAGTTTTTTATAATTAGTTATTAAGATATTTTTTTTCTTTTGTTTTTTAAAAATAGAGATATACTTGGGATTAGTTTTTTGGGTACATTGTATTAATTTTAAATGATATTATACCACATCATATACTATATAATGAAAATTGAGTTTAGAAACTCTAATTGCATTGCATCAAGTAGATATCATATTTAATTGTCAAATGGTTGCACCATATATTAGAGTTAAAACACAATCTCAATTCAAATTAATTTCTAATTGTTGTCTAATTTTGCACCATGTGCCCTTTAAAAAAATTTGATGCCAAGTGACCCATTCATAATACTCAAAGCAAAAGCTAGGATAATAACCTCATTAATTATCACTACTGTTGTATATTTTCGTGCTTACAACCTAATAATATATTAAAGTCGAAGTATAATCAAAATCCAAATTAACTTTTAGTTGTAATATAATTTTGCTCTAAGTGTCCATTTTAATTTTATTAATTAATTTTGATGCAACTCAAGGCGAAAGCCAACATGACCACCTCCCTCACTTAGATAAGACCACCTCATTATCACAACTTTTTAATACTTTCATGTGCAAACACAAGTTATAACCTTTCTAAAAAAATAACACACACAAAAGTTGTAACTTTTTTTTTTTTGGGATAATTAGATAATACAAAGGGGGATTTGAACCTTGAATATCTTAGAAACACAAGGCGCCTCAATTCAACTACAAGACTGTTGACAACCTAATTTATTTAATGTGCCGGTTCATTGCTGCTAAAGTCCAAGTTTCCATCCCTTTTCGTTGTCCTTACTTCTTTTAGGAATATTAAAAAACAAACAAACAATCATCAAGTCCCATTTATCGCATGAATTCAAATTTTGCAAACATGGCATCATAAACTTTGCCTCCTTTTCTTCATTCTTATTGTGTGTGTGGCAATACGAAATATTTTCCCAAATCTCCTATAAAGCTCCACTTCCCAAGAAAATCCTAGAATGAAGAATCTTTAGGCGTGGTGTGCAAGTCCCTCTACGCGTAAATGTGAGATGGGCATGTGTTATCTTGTAATGCGAAGTGTCGTTGGTTGTTTGTTTATCTCTAAGGGTGTGTTTGGTAGAGTGGATTTTAGGGAAGATAAAAAATAATAATAAAATAAAATAAGAGAGAGAGAGAGAATGAAGAGAGAATTTTTTGGAGAGTGTTTGGTTAGGAAGGAGAGAGGGAAAAATAATGGTGGGGTTCATGTGTTTTCTCCTTAAGTTAACTAAAAAGTTTTCTCTTCAAAATAAATATGGGTTTCGTATGTTGCTCTTTTTTTCTTTTCTTTTTTACTTTTTTTCTTTCATTGGAGGTTGCCTCTCCTTTTTTTTCCTTTTTCCTATACGTTGCCTCTGCTTCTCCTTCTTCTTTCCTAGACACTGCCTCTCTTTTTTTTCTTCATTTTTCTTTTGATTTCCTAGGTAGGCTTCATCCAGTATGACGAGTACGTTGCTCCATGCTCTTCTTTCTTTCTTCTTTTTTTTTTTTTTTTTTTTTTGGACATGATTTTTTTTATAATAAATTTGGGTGATTTTTTTTGTCACTTTTTAGTTTTAATTGGACATTGTTTTTTAATAAGGGTACATGAGTAAATTTATACAAACTCATTTTTTCCATCCCTCCACTTTTCCACTCCCAATTAAACCAAAAAAAAAAAAAACTAAAATCTTTTATGTCCTCTCACTTTTCCACATCTTCGACCAAACAGACCTTAAGATTGGATAGCCGGTGCTGGATGGGTACTACATGGTTGGATGCGTGCTGATTAATTAGTCGTTTGGTCAACCCTGTTGAAAGACTAGACCCTGTCGGAAGACTAGATTCTGCCAATCATCTTGCTTTGTAGAAATATTAACTATCATGAAACAACATCAAACACCATTACCCTTTTTTGGCATAAAAAAAATGGTGGAGATAACGAGCAGAGGAGATAATACAAGACAAAGAATAGCAAAGGCACCATGTACATCTAAACCCTTCTTTTCTTTTTGCATATATTATCTTTTTTTTTTCTTTGCGCAGAGGAACAAACACCTTATGTCTCACGATTCACACGCAATAAAAATGCTTAAAGATCCACACACTTAATTCACAAAAAATTACAATTAATTTTTATCCCTTATTCTAATTTGTTTTTAGGTGTTTTGTTTAATGCAATTCTGTGATTTCTTTTTTAGGAATTATAAGATTATTTTTCAAAATATATTTCTCTTGGAATTGGAGGACTTGGGAAGACGTTTCAATTTGTTTTTCTTTTGATAACAAGAAACAGTGTGACATTTTTGTGATACCAACAAGACTTGGAAATTCAAAGGAGACTAAGTACTTGTTTGGGTACAGTTGAAACGCAGATACGTCTGCGTTTCAGCGTTTTTTATTTATTTATTGAGAAACACGTTTTAGTGCTTTTTGATGGGTCCCGTGCACTATTCACAGAACCCACAAACCTCTTTTTTCAACAAAATTTTCATTAAAAATGAGTCATGCGGTACTATTTACATATTTAAAAATTATTTTGTTACCATGTTTTCAGTTTTCAATTTTCAACAAAATAAGCGGTATTCAAACTAACCTAACAACCACAAGGATGACAAGTCTTTAAATATTTACAATGAATTGAACCCTCCTCATTTACTATTACTGTGTTTATAGATATGTAAATAACATGTGTGGGAAAAATAAATAGGTAAACTAATATTATATAAGGTGGTACATAGTCTCAACTTATAGAAGAAAATGATAGCTCACCTGTTTTCTTGATACATTCTCGTGATCAAGTGAAAGCAGCACTTTCTATACAATCATTTTTGACTTTATGTACACTACCACCTCTCTCACGCCATATTCTTAACTCCCGGATAGTACTGTGCTTCTTGCTCATTCAAGTTTTTGTCTGCATGGCTTCATGCCTTTATGGGCTTTGTACCTAATAGAAAATCCTTCTTGATTATTTAATAGTAAGATTATACTATATATTTATTGCAAAAATTCTGCTTCATGTTCATGAAATTCATTTTATGTACAGCGTGATATTAATGTAATATTGCAGGAGGTACTTTTTTTTTTTTTTTACATCGTATCATTGAAGCTTGATCTTCTTGGGGCTGATTCAATTCTTTTGAAAAGCAATGAGTACAGTTTCCATGTGCACATTTACATATTCGAAACAATTTATATTATTTCACATGAAACAAATCTGAATTATTAATATTTATAAAAATAAAAAAATAAAATAAAAAACTGAGGAAATGAAATGGACATGCTGCCTGGAAAGTCAAGTGTGCCGTATTGTTAAGTCATATATCATTTGCACAATTAATTGGCATCACCATAAAATGTAAAGCATGATCAAATTGTGTTTATTATTTCCATTAATTATATATAACTCTCGAATTAGGGTAGAAGGCAAAACAAAAGCATTGATCCCTCTCAATGAAATTATCTACTCCTGTATACTTTTCCATCTATCACTTATCTTCTGACATGTAATACATTAACCTTTACACACCTAATGAAAAAAAAAATTTGGTGTATTGGAGATGTCAATAATTTGGCTATGCCTTAAACTACATTAAGACGATCATAACAAAAATTGGACATGTCATATATATTATGGATTTCAAATAATTAAATTTGAATATATGATCATTTGGTAACACAAATACATGTGATTGTTTATACTCCAATATGGTAAAAGTAATTTCATATTTTCTTTCAATGAATTCCCCTTTTACGAAAAAAAAGAAAAGAAAGTAATTTCATATATACACACTCAAACAGCTATTTCCCTTTAAACTAAAATATAGTATTACTATTTCCAGATGTACACACTAATTAAACTGTCACGAATTCATGACGAATCACAAGTTCCCTCTGACATGGAATCAAATTCCTTAACCTATATCCAATAAAAAATAAAAAATAAAAAAATAAAATAAAACCTTAACCTATAATAAGTAAATAACCTTAACCTATAATAAGTAAATGGTTAATTAGAAGGTGGCAGTCATGGCTGAGATTGTGACATGAGATAACCAAAGGTAATATGACAAACTCTTATTTCTATACAGAGATTTGTCCAAATTTTGTATTTTATGTGCCATTTGGACTTGTTAAGGGTTTTATTTTTATTTGGTTTAAGAGTCTAACTAAACTGATAGTCTGAAACATGTGTGATGTTTATTTGGATTTTCTGAAATCTCATGGCTTGAGTTTTTACTTTTTACTATAAGTTATGGTGATGATTATTTTCTTATCATGGTTCTCTAATAAATAACCACTAGGTTGTAACATGTATTTACACATAAAAACATTCAATTGTAGTGATGATGATGATGTGTTCTTATCATGAGTGACATGTTGTTAAAAGTCTTGTAGTTCAATTAAAACCTTCTAATACTTTCAATTGAGATATTTAAGATTCAAAGTTTGCCTCCTACCATTATAATTTGTAACTATCAAATTTATAAAACTCTTAATTCGTATCATTACAAGGTGTGAGCATGGATAATAATAATAAGGGAAAAACCAATTTCACACGGTGTATGTGCAATTAGGGGTGTCCATGGGTCGATCCAAGTCGAGTTTGTGCTCAACCCGCAACCGACTCGATGACTTTGGGTTTTCGGCGAGAAAACCCACCGCCGACTAGAAAAATGAACAGGTTAGGTCGGATTGGATTGGATTGATCGGCGGTCAGATCGGTCGAAGATGATGAAGATGCTGTCGGAGGTTCCTTTTGGACAGCGATTTGTATTTTTCGTCAGATTTGTGCAAAACTAACTAGATTTGAGCAAAAAAAAATCAAATCATCACTGGATTTGTGCCAAACTCACGAGATCTAGGGAAAAAAAAATCAAGTCATCACCAAATTTGTGCAAAACTCATGAAATTTGAGCAAAAAAAAAACCAAATCGACGCCAGATTTGAGCAAATCCCATTGGAGTTTCGCCGAATTTGATCAAAACCTAACATATTTTCATCGAATCTAAGCCTTAGTTAAGTAAAACCCACTATATTGTAGCTGGATCTAAGCATAAACGACGAGATCTTGCCAAATCCAATTGAGATTTCATGGATTTAGCTAAGATCTCACTGGATCTAAAAAATCTCGTCGAAAAATGTTATGTATCTCGATCGGTTCAAGTTTCTTCAGGTTTTGGGGAGAAGATCCAAGACTGAACCGACCAAATCGGATTCTGGACAAAAAGGCCCGCCACCAACTATCAGAGTAATCGGGTCAACTGATGGTTGACTCGGTTCCGATTGGGTTTACCAGGTGGGTCAGGCCACCGGTTGAGTTGGACACCCCCTCTGTGCAATACACACTGCCCTAATAATATAACAAAGACTCCACGTACAATTTGTGTGTGTGTCCATTGAGATTTGAGATATTGACGTGTTGGGCAGGCAGTGGTAATGGGGAAATGGTCAATCCCAACTACCATGTCAGTTGCAAATCTTTCAGTTGGTGGGCTTTGTGATGCAACATTGGGGGCCACCTTTGGGTCTTCATTCTTTTATGTGGTTGACTCTCAGGAATCAGGAGCATCTTGATCACTATTTCGATTATTCTAATAGAATAGTATTGGGCCTTAGACCAAACCAAAATTTAAAGATTCAGATCCCATTACTTCTTAGACTTAAAATATAGGCTAATGATGAGACATCTCATATGTACCCCACCCCCCAAAAAAAAGAAATCATTTCAAGTTGAGAACTTTTTTTAATGAGAAAAAAAGCATGTATTCAGAACTAAGAAGTAAGGCTTACAGTAAGCGTACAAGAAAAAACATAGCTTGTGAAAAGTGAAAACCCAGAAATATAATACACTTAAATGGGCAGAAGCATTTGCAATCGTAATCAAACTCTAAAATGCTTCTTTGTTTTTGGCTAGGAATATAAAGTGTTTCTTAACAAATAAAATATCATCAATGATGATGGGTCTTAGCTTTTTGCTAGAATACCGACTATATATCCTTTTTAATAGCATCTAATGCATATCTTAGAATCACCTTCAACAAACAATCAATCTGCTCAAATAATAATAACAACTTTTGACTATAGCTTTGCAGGGTTGAATTTTGGAATGATTTCTACTAGTCCCAAGAACTATTAACACATTTGCACTGCTGTTTAGGTGAGTCATCTTTGCTATCATTCTGCATGATTGACATATAAGGTTTTTACAAGTAAAGAGTTCCTAAAAACTTGATTATTTCTTGGTTTTGGTTTAAAAACTTCAGATCCAAGGAATCCAATGATCTTCCAAAACATCAATCTCATTTCCTGTCCACCAAAAAAGAAAAAAAAAAAAGCAACCTTATTATTTATTACTCCCAGATTTGTGCCACGAATGATTATTAGATCCACTAAGAGAATAGTTAAAATGGTCTTTACAACCAATAAAATGATGCTATTTATGTAAATGTGTGAGTCAACTTCCTACTCAGCACAATAAATAAAAAATTAAAAATTACTAAATGATGTCACGTTTGCATAAATAACAGCGCTTTATTGATTAGGAGGACCACTTCAGCAATCCTCTGATGGGCTTAATAATTTGTCGATGGGTAGAGCTTCCATGGCCCGACATGTGATTAAATATTTTATTTGTTGATAATGATTTGAATAATTGATTATAACTTGCATATCTTACTAGTTTGAGAAAAATATAATGTAATAATATTTTATTTTGTAAAAACTTGGATACAATTTCATGACATCTTTTTTTTAATTATATTTCATCGTACATTCTTGGTGCGATGGTCACTTCGAGTGTGGGGGGTCAGGACCGAAATTCAAGTCTCTAGAAAGAATTTTAAACATATATACACATATTAGGATCGATTAGAATTTCTAATATAATAAATTAAAAAATAAAAAATAAAACTTAATTTTAGTAAAAGGAAAATGTTAATGAATGCCCTTAGGGCATTAGTTAATAATCTATTTAAAGAAATTTGCTATGGGAAAAGAAAAAAAAAAGTCAATTAATGTTTTGACAGCTTTTTTCATTTCCCATAAAAGTGATGTCAAATTTTTTCTAAAATGTATTGTTAACCAATGACCTAAGGACACTCGTTAGCATGACCCTAACCTCGTTTAGGATGAGGGAATGGAAATGAATGAAAAAAATAATTTTAGAATATTCTTTCATTCCCTTATTTGGGAGTTTTAATGAAAGGAATGGAAAACTCATTCCATTATTTGAGAGTTTAAGTGGGAGGAAACGGAATGAGTAGGAAGGAACACTCATTCTTCTCTATTCCTTTAAAATCTCAAATTTTCATTCCTCCTGAAATTGGGAGGAATGGGAGGGAATGAAATTAGATTTAATAATTTTTTTATTAAAACTCCCAAAATACCCTTACGTATTCAACCTTTTTATTTTAAAATAAAAGTCTAATAGTAATATTATTATAAAATAATTACATTCCCTTTATGTTGCTTCCAAATAAGATTCTTTACATTCCATTCATTTCCATTCCTTTATTTTAAAACATCCAATTAAGATTACTTAATTTCATTCCATTTCATTATTTCCCATTCATTTTCCTTACATAAATACATTTCATTTAATTCATTTACATTTCCTTATGATTATTCCATTCTGTTTCATTTATTTCTCTTGTAAACTCCCAAACGAAGACAGAACATTGAAAATAAAAATAAATAAGGTAAATTTCACAAATACATCCGGAGGTTTGGATTAATACCAATGAAGTCCATAACTTTTTAAAATTTGACCATCCCAATCCATAAACTTAGACGGCGTTGCAAGCCGTTAGTTCCTTTTTACTTCTCTTCTCTATCTCACCTCTTCCAGTGACTCTCTCGCATTGATCTCTCTCTAATTTCTATATTCTTTTTTTCTTCTTCACGGTGGCGCTTGGTGTGGGTATCCTAATTTCTCCTTTCCCTTCGTGGTGCTGTCGTGGTGGGTTCACTTTGCAGATTTCTCTTCTCTCTTCGCCTTTGCAGTGATGCTGTAGCGATGGGTTCGCAGTGGTTTGTGGGTTTTAGTTAGGATCGGTGTTAGAGGATTTCGGTTTTGTTGTGCATCGGCTTTGGAGGTTTATGGGTTTTGGTTCAGTGGGTTTTATTTTGAATCACTTATTCTGGGTTTTGGTTTGAATCATTCATTTTGGGTTTTGGTTTGAATCACTGATTCTGGGTTTATTGGTGGCGGATGGTTACAAAGTTCTGGGTTTGTGTGCTGAGTATGCATGTTGTTGCTGTTGAGGCATAGACTAAATTTCATGATGAATATACGTTGCTTTCAAAGGAGCTTCTCTGCTGCTTCTCTGGCCCCAGTACAGCTTCCATCTCCAATGTATGACACACTTTATGCCCTTTACTTTTATACACTATGTACCATTTCATTAACTCCGCATTGTCACTCTGCTTACTGTTGAATATTTTGTTCACAACTAGTCCCAAGCCCGGAAAAAAGGAGTAGGGTTGACGTCCAATGTAAAAAATTTAGTTACTCGTACTCTATTATGAATGGATCCACTACAGATACACATTGGGCCTTCCCTACTATGTGGAAAAGAATGCAACTAGTCTGTTGGGACTAAGGCTCGGTTGTTTTGTACAATTTCATTATTGGGGATACATTTTTTTTTTTTTTTGCTACCCATTGGGGATACATTTGAACATAGGCTTTATCAGTATTCTATGGGGCTTGATTGAGTCTGTTATGCATATGTTCTAATGTTTGGATATGTCTTTCTAAACTTTATTATCTACATCAATAATGTGAAAACTTTTTGCTTTTTTTTTTTTTTGGGGTTCTAGGGAAACCCATTTATGGTATATATTACCTAATGAGGTGAAGAATGCAAGCCTTCTTAATCAATATTTGGAAATTCTATCACCATGTGAGAAAGAAAATGTTTTCCGTATGCGTGGAGATCAGCTCCAAAGAAGAGCCCTGCTTGCCCGTGCATTGGTTCGCACTACCATTGCAAGATGTAGGTCCTTTTTTGCTTAATACTTTTATCATTCGTTCTTCTTGTTAAACTTCATTTAATAACTGAGATCAAATATGGTGAAGTATTTCTTACATGTAAATTGTAGAGTCCATGGTTTTGTTGTAGTTGTTGTGGTGCACAACAAATTGTTTGTTTCAACCCTGGTCTAGATTAGTTGTGGCACAAAGTGGATGGCAACCTAGGCTTTGCTTTATAAAGATTTTGAGCTATATACATGTATGTACAAAGCTTTTTTAGTTATTTAAATGCTATCCACGTCCTTTTGTTTGATTACTTGACTATCTACTCTTTTGACATAAGAAGCATTCTTATTTCCAATTTCGTAGAATATGTTGCATAGAGAGGTTGGTGCATATTTAAACAAATTTTGTTTGTTACTAGATCAGACAAATAGTCAAGTTGAACCAAGATCCTTGAAGTTTAAGAAGAATATATATGGGAAGCCTGAGGTGAGTTTGTTTTCTGACCATTGATGTACAATAAGACTTTGTTCTCTACTTTCTTTTGTACCTTCCTTGCTTTTCCTTATTAGCATATCTCTTTAAAGTTGATTTATTTTCTCATATTTGTTTCTGATAGCATATGTGAATAGGTAGAGTGGCAAGATGTTGATGGCTCACACCTACCACCATTGCATTTCAACATTTCACACACTTCTTCTATAATAGCTTGTGGAGTGACTGTGAATTCAGCAGTAAGTTTTCTGTATATTCATGGGCCACTTATAACTTCTGCATGTGTGATTGTTATATTCTGTTCTGATTTTGTTTGATGTATTTGTTGAATTGTCTATTGTGTTGAAGTATCTATTGTGTTGAAGAAACGGCAAATTTAAGCTGACATGATTTGCTTTTCCTATTGTAGATTGGTATTGATGTGGAGGAGAAGCAACGGAAGTTGAAGAATAATATCTTAGCATTTGCTCGAAGGTACTTTTCTCCTTATGAAGTGGGACTTTTAACTGCCATTTCAGACCCCGAATTTCAGCGTCAGGAGTTTATAAAATTATGGACTCTCAAGGTGAGTTAGGTTGTGTGAATATTGATATGCGTCAAGTGCCTTCAGTTCATTGTTATAGATGGATGAAAATCTAATAAATCCTAATAATGAGTTTCATGGTAGCTTCTGCAGCAAATGCATGGTATGTTATAAAGTTTGGTAGCAGTCAATTTTGTTTACATTGCTAGAAGACCATTCCATCTTCAAGCAGTAATTCTAGTGATATGTCTTTTCATTAAGGAAAAAAAACAGTAGATCTAGTAGAAAAATTAATGTGTTCTTAACTTGTTAGGAAGTTTTACTCTATTATAGACAGTTCAATGTAGGGCAGCAGAATTTTCACCTTTAAAGGAACTTGGATTGAGTACCTATGTTCTTTATAAAAATATAAAGTAGAAACAACACTCTTGAGTTGTGACACGCTTAAAATATATTTCAAATTTCTTTGGATTTCAAAACCATTAGATATCAGACAAAAGAAAGAAGAGTCTAAAGATTGTCCTAGAATTTACATGCTTTATAGGAAATAATGCAAAGCAGTATGGATTTGAACACTTGGATATACTGGAGTATGCATGCACTTCTACATGAACTCAAGAAATCAAAACAATAGGATGATTGAGCTTTGCAGCCAATGAGCACTGGCTCAAAGGGCACTTCCTCATAGGTTAAAGACTGATTGGGTGTGTGTAAAATACCACCAAAAAAGAATGATTGAGCTTTGAGAGTTGAATGTAATGTTTCTCTTCATGAAGCTGTTTTATTAATGTTATGGATCACACTTTCAGGAGGCATATGTGAAAGCATTGGGGAGGGGCTTCTCAGCTGCACCTTTTAAAACCTTTACCATTCGATTTAGGACTGCTACACAAGGACATCTTTCTGAGCATAGAGATTCTGAGGTATCTGACTGAACTTAAGACAAGCTTAATTGAAAGTTTTCAAAGCATTCAAAGATAGTATTCTACTCAATAGGAAATTCAATCTGAACTTTTTTTACATAAGACGTGGTGGTGGCTTTGAGATTTTTTAGGTAGATGTTGGGATATTATTGTAGGATATGTCATTCCTTTCATCCTTATCGATTGAGTGCTTCATACAACTATTAATTTTCTTCTTCCCCCCCCCCCCCTCCCTCCTCCAAACACATACATTTTTGGATATTGGGAAGTAAATTCTCATAAAATGTTATATGAAACACAAATTGCATAAACATTTTTTCCTCAAAGAAGTTTCTGAAATCTCTTGCGGTTTTTATTATGCTGTCAGGCATTTGATGTAGTTGTTGATTCTTTTGATGATCCCAAGAACCTGACAAGCAATTGGCAATTTGCTCTCATAGAATTAGCTGGTTCTCATTATGCTGCCGTTTGCATTGAAGGGGATAGAACCACTGAAGGTAAGAATCTGAGTTTTCTGAGTAATATAAAATAACTTGCAAGTGTGGGTACATTTTTATATCTTGCTATTTGCAGGCAATGGGACCCGCCCAATGAAATTGACAGTGCGGAGAACCATTCCATTTGTTGAAGATGAATGTGTTTCTGGAACTGATGCTGTGGTAGCAATAGTTGGCTTAACTTAAGAATCATAAATGATTAATGGTTTTCATTGTGAACTCAGCTCTCCGACCTATCCAAATTGTGTTTTTAAAGCAATTGGAAAGTATAACTTAATAGTATTATTATTTACTATCAGCAATGCACCTCTGCTTTGCCATATTCATTTTAAATTTAAAGACCAATTCCTTGCATCAACTCTGAAATTTTTGTCTACGCAGAAATAAAATATTTTTATGTTGGTACCTTTTAATTATCAGTTATCCATGCCTATTAACTGTTTTAATTGAAAAAAAAAAAGGATTGCAGCATGAGCTGTCTCTCTATATGCCATCATAGTTAACCATCTCTCATAGAGCATAGAGGATTGGGAAACATCAAACATGGTAAAATAAGGTGCTTCATTGATGATTACAACACCTGAATCTTTCCCACATAACATTTAAAGAACATTAGGGGACTTGACTTCTAGTACAAAATGAACCAATGGCATCCGTGATGTGCGGTATTATGCAGCTTGAGCTAACGTCATTATACAAGTTAGGATAGCCACTTTGAGGCTCTTGCAACCCCTGAAGCCATGCTTTGCCTTATGTTGCGGGAGTTTTTTTTTTTATTATTTATTTATTTTCAATTAAAAAAGAAAAGAAAAGAAAATAATATTCTGTTAGAGATTGGAGAGGATATGGTTTACTTATTGTATTTTATACAAATAACAAATAGTGTGTTTCTTGAAACGTTTGGAAAACTTTAAGGGGTTGGTATAATTTGTCCTATTATAATTAACACATAAAAGGCCAAGAAAGATAAAAAGGACTATCATTTTATTTTTTACCGACTTCATGTTCCATCACCGCGTGCATGAGAAGAAAGACGTGGACCCAACATTTCATTCCCTCGCAGCATGGATAAATATATCGCAAACCAACTCAACATAACTTCACTTTGTACTTCCCTTCTATTTCTGCAACACATGCATCTCTCCACACACAAACATGCAAGCACACATGATACCCTGCCTCCCATTAATACACACACATATTTACAAACAGAGATCCATTCCAGCCAGCTAAATATTAGTATTGAATTTGTATGGAAGTTGTAATTTTGTGATGCTCTTCTCAACAAAAAAAATTAGTACAATAAAGAGTTACAAAATGTGCGTAATTTGACATTAAACCATTCGTACAACCGCACCTACCCCAACTCAACAGAGGATGAAAAAGTTTGCACAACAACAACCTTAACATTCAAATATTTGCCCTAGTGATTTTCAGATTACACAAAAAGGAAAAAGAAAAAAGACCTACTGTTCAGACTTATGTGGGTACAACCACCCCAGAATGAGGCGAAAACTGCAATACAAAAAGCCAAAACATCATAACAAGCAATATCAACTGTATGAAAAAACACGATGTAACCTTATACATCCTCCCCTGCATCTTCAAAACCTCTTCAGCTCCTATGATATCTCCACAACATTTCTCTAACGCCACTGTTTGTTTTTGAAGCATTGTGGCCTTGCTTTCTGCTTCTCCAAGCTTGTTCAGAACCTGTGCTTGCTCCCCAGCCAGAGCTTTTTGTTCTCCTATGATTGTCAACTGATCACTAGCAGCAACCTTCATTTTCTGTATTGTCTTTGATATTGCCAGATACTCAACCTCAGCTTCAATCTTTTGCTTGAAGAGACCCTCAAGCTCAGTCTGTGTCTCTCTACATTTTTCCTCCTGGGTGCTTCCTGATTCCTCCCTTGGTGACTTGCTATTGTTTATAGTGGCTTCGAGTTCAGCTATCCTGGAGTCCTTTGCCTCAAGCATAGTCCTCGCCTCCTCCAATTTGCTTTCAAAAAGTTTTACATTCTTTGTCAAGCTTAATACTTGGGCTTCCAAGGAAGTCAAAGCAGTTTGTCTAGTCTTTTCAGATCCCAGCTGGTTGGATGAGTTTGGTATGTAGTTCTCTGGATCAGTAATAGTGAAATCTGCTGGTATGCTACTTCCCTTGTTTGAAACGTCAGTGGGTGATGTAGGTATGTTTCCGATCTCCCTGAAATTCTGAACTTCTGCAAGAGTACAACACAAACCCATTTAAACTTAAAATCTTCAATTTGCAACAGAACTGCCATTGCCTAAATTTTCATTAAGAACCATTTCACAGATAATAGGCACGAGGAACTTCAGCAGAAAACATGATGTGATTTCAAACAAATAATGAGGCACAAATTACAAAGTTTTAAAAAATTTATTCCCAGGTCATGGCCTCTACAAATTAAATTTTATGCCCACCATTCACTTCATACCAGAAATGTATTGATGGCTAAAGATTTGGGCTTAGCAGAAAGAAATGGTGAACCACATAGCGAATGAGGTGCAGGACCTTTCTCTCAATAGTGCTCTTGAGGGCCCACTATTCCATAACCCTTCTCCCCATGGATAAGCAAGGCCCCGGTAGCATGGATCCACCACTTGAAAAATTAATTAGTAGATCAGCTAGAAAAATCCATGGTCAATACTCATGGGATGCGATCAGAACCCCAGTAAAAGCTAGTATACCAAGTATGTGAAAGAAAATCTGACCTTTCCTTCTTTAAATATCATACAGTATTAGTATATCTAATTATTCTAACCTTCAAAAAATTTATTTGCTTCTTCTAATCTTCCCCTTTCTCTTCTTTCCTTACCCAAATTCCTGCAATATTCTCCTCCACTCCTTCACTCATCCATTTCCTCTTGCATCTATCTCCTCCTTGTGCACTAAGCACAAAACTTAAATTCCTCGCAATGGCCATTTGCCTATGATTGGAGCCCCAATGCAAATCACTTATTTTGGTACCAGAGCCGCAACTTACATCAACTTAGTAAAAAAAAAAAAAGTCCAAATATCATATCAAGCCACCAATCTATACTCTTCACAAAACCCTTTAAAAATTCCCTCTTGCTCAGGGATGTCTTCCCTATTTTCTCCCCGCAAAACCAAGAGTCAGCCTAAACCACAATCCAGCCAATCACCACCACCTAATATATCTAATCCCTTTTATCACTGGGCCCACATTCATCAAATAATAACCTGAGCCCAAAATATACACCAAATTCTTAGTAACCTGAATTTAACACAAATTTGAAGTCTTTCACAAATCATTGCCACCTTCTCAATAAAACCAGAATCTTTCATCCAAAGCAAATCTTGACAAGGCCCCCATATCTAGCTTTGGCATCCAACATCTGCTACAACTTCCAAATGCCCATTTATGTCATTTGTAAATCAAACACCCTCTTTTGTAGTTTCCAGGAAGGACTAAACAAAAGGTCTCTATTACAGGGCAAATAGTGATCATAAATTCCATTGTAAAAATTTTACTATGGTTTAACCATGAAGTCTACCATCCATCCAAGTTCACTCTCTGCCCTCACTAACAATTTAATGCAATTTGCCCAACTATATATGTAGTCCAATGACATTTTTGCCTCCCATCCAACTGATCACCACCTGTCAATCTACTCTAATCCTCCCTCAGATTTAGTCGCAAACAACTAAATCCCTTCTCATGCAACAAAAAGAACTTGGGCATATGTTCAATTGAATTCCCCAAACATATGAGTTCTACACTAAATTGATCCCCCAGAATTTGTTATACAGACAAACCAAACAAGGTGGATAGGATAAACTTTTTGCAGATTTGAAAAGAGATGCAACCATGATCACATATAATACATACTCTAGCATGATCTGTTACAAAATGATAACAATTTTTTTTCCCTGTATCAAAATTTTCATAGCACACTTCTATTGCAAACCACAGTAAATGAGTAGAAAAGAAACTTTGCAAAAAAAAAAAAAACCTGTGGTACAATATACGTTAGGCAACTTCAGCTGGGATCATCAAAACTAAGAGTGACCAAATCAATATAAACATTAACTCATAGGACACTGTATATGATTGCAAAGGGCAAGGTAATTATTGTACATTAGTAAGGTATACAAAGCATTGTAATACTGCTTATCAAAGTTGTCAACTTGTCATAAGAAGAGAAAACAAACCTTTTTCCAGAGCTTCTTGCACAGACTGGAGGCTAAAGATAGACTCAACAAAAGCATCTTGATCTGTGAAGGACCGATGGTTCTCACTTTTTTCTTCCTTAGCCTCCCAAGATGAGTGTGCAGCTAAATCATCTTGTTGAATTTCCTGATTAAACTGTTGCTCACTTGGGAGAGCTTCATCACTATTTTCCCCATCATAATTCATTGACCTTCCACTTTGTTTTCCGTTACTAGTCACACCCTGCACAAAGACAAAATTGGAGCTTCTTGAGTCAGATTCCATGCTGGAATGAGAGTTTTCCTTCTCAATTTTGACCCTTTCTCCTCGAGCCTTCTTACTGCCTTCAATCCGCCCCTTTCCTTGCTGACTCTTTTGAGGTGAATTACCTGAACTCTTCCCACTAATATTCTTCATCCTATTCTTCTCCCGTGGATGTCCCAACACTGCAGGCAGATCATACTTCATCTTCGGAACACTAGCTGCTGTGGAAGACTTGCTACTCCGATCCTCACTGTTCTCCGAATCTGTACCTGCAGCAAAAGCAGCCCCAGCTGCAAACCTAGAATCCAAAGTAGAACCATGGGTTGCAAACCCGTCAGTTCTAAATACATTTGCAGATCCTACAGAACCCTCACTATTTTGCTTGATCTCAATAGGGATATGCTGAGCTTTAGTAGGATTCGCAGAACCAGACAAACCCCGCTTCAAAATTTTACTAGTATCTATACTTGGACTTACATCCTTAGCAAACTCTCTCCTAATTCTCCTCCATTTCTTCAAGCCATATCCTTTTGTTGTGGGAGGTGACCCCCCACCAGGAGATTTAGCATCTAGTGGAGGTGAATTCGCAGGTTGTTCACTTTCAAAATATTTCCCTCCTGTATCTATTACCAATGTATTATTAGCACTAGAATTTTCACCAGAAACCAACTTATCAATCTCATTAGGACAAGACCCATTATTATTTATCTCATTGTCATCATCATGGGGCATTATTTCTCGGGTTACTTCATTATCTTCCACAGATTCAAGAACTGAACTTTCACTCTCCAAATCCATAACAAATAATCAACCCACCAAAATTCAGTCAGATCAAGATCAAGAAGAACAACTTTCATTCCATCTCATGGTCCAAATCTAGAAAAGTTTAACCGAAAAAGAAAAAAAGAGAAAGATCAACTTCTATTATAACCAAATTTGAGATGAAAAATAATAAAATTCCAATCTAAAATTAACTGGGTATAAGTTAATTTATTAATTTAAGCACAATTAAAAGTGGAAAAAGGAATAATTGGATTCAAAGCTAACAACTTTATAATGAAACTCTGAAACTGTACATTCAATTGACATGAATGAAATGGATAATTGAATTGAAATGAAATGAAAGAATCTAAGAGAGACAGAGAGAGAGAGAATAATGAGAAGGTACGTACCATAATATTATGATTGTCCCCCATAAATGAAGGGTTCGTAAGAAAGAGAATAGAGAGAAATCCGAGGACATGGATTGGAAACCCTAAAAGTTGGTTGGATTTGCAGTTTTATAGACTTTGAAGTTATTGACAAACAGTTTCTCAAAAAAAAAAAAAAAAAGTTATTGACAAACAATATTCTAACATTTATTACAACAAAAGATAATTATTACTATTTTTTTTTTGTCGTAAGAAAAAAAAAAAAGAACGTGGTAGAGATAGAGATGGGCCACATGTAGTGGGCCACATTAACGTCCTCGTATGTGTGTGTGGGGACAACACTGACCATTCCACCTGGAACACAACGACATATGACAAGCTCAGATCCAACTACTTCTCAATTTTACCAAATCACCCTCCATCTCCATCACCATCACCATCTCCATCTCCATCTCTATTACATTTATACCTATATATATGAGACTTTTTCTCAAAAAAAATTATATATATATATATATATATATGTATGTATAAAAAGGACTTTCATTTTTTAATTTTTAAATGGGATAGGAGGCCCATCATTCATGGTTGTCTTCTAGTTTTTAACTTCATGGGCCTGCTTCTGTGGTTCAGGTATTGTCACTTGGAAGAGGAACTCAATTTCATTCTCAATTTTCGACAATAGCTTAGAATGAGCACTGAATACTCCAATTGATTTTTGCTTTTCTAATTCTATCTGCCAAACCTTTTTTTTTTCTTATGATGAAATTTATGTGCCCGACTTGACGATAAAGACATGTGGATGGATTATCTAATTAATTAAATGCAACTTGGGAATAATGCTTGTATTGATTATTTTTTAATATATAATTAGTCATAGACTCACGCGATGGATTAGCTAATTAATTAAATGCAACTTGGGAAAAATGCTTGTCTTGACTCTTTTTTTAATATATAACTAGTCGCACGCTCACACGATGCGTAAAAATAAATATTATTTTGTATTGCAATATAGTGTATATTTTTTCTTTAAATTTTTTTGAAAATAATTTGTTTTCTCTAAAAATTAAACAATTTCTATTTGTTCCAATTAGGTCTACTTCGATCCAATTTGGCCCACTCAGTCAATTTCAGTCCCTCTTCAATCCATTTTAGACTAATTGGGCTTTAAATTGATTTTTTTTCGTATGTTTTCATTTCAAGTTTAGCTCCAAAAAAAAATAATTCCTTAATTTTTGGGTTAAAAAGTATGAAATTTTATTATACCTGGGCTAATCTCTTTAGTTTTGAGTTAACAAATACAAAGAAAATAATAAAATAGAGATTCAAAATTAGAAATATGAGCCCTAAAAATGCAATAAAAATGATAAATATTCAAAAGTCTTATTTGGTCCACATTGGTTCTATTCGGTTCATTATGTCCTCTTCGGTCCAATTTGGTCATATTAGGTCCATTTTGTCCACTAAAGTTCTATTCGGATCAATTAAGTCTATTCGATCTTATTCAGTCCGTTTCGGTCCATTAAATCCACATTGGCCCTATTTGGTCTACTTCGGTCCATTCAGTCCACTTTGGTCATATTTGGTCCATTCTGTCTACTTTGTTTCTATTTGGTCTTATTCGTTCCTGTCTGTCCACTTTGATCCACTTCAGTCCTATTCGGTCCAATCGGTCTACTTTAGTCCTATTCAGTCCATTTTTTCCACTTTGATTCTATTCGGTCCATTCTCTCTACGTCGGTCCCATTTGGTCCAACTTGTTCCTATTCGGTCCTATTTTGTCTATTTGGTCCTTTTTGTTCCATTTGGTCCATTCAAATCACTTTGATTCATTTTGGTCCACTTCGATCTATTTTTATGCACTTACATAATGAGAAAATACATGTTTGGGTTCAAAGCACCTAATCTATATCCAAATTTATTATATATATAGATGGGTTCAAGTTAAACTTGTGTAACTCTACAAAAGTTATACATTTTTTAAATCATAGATTTCTAAAAAATCTAATGGTTAGAAAATCACTATAATCAACGTCATCTTTAAGATTAATTGCTTTCCATATTAGCTAACCCAATTAATTTGAGAGAATATTATATTATATCATTTTCTACTTTCTTTCTCTCTCTTAATTAATTCATTACATATATGTGTCCAACAATTTAGTTGACAATGATGGCGTTTGATTGAACAAATTGCAATTCACAACAAGAATCAGTATGTCCTTAAACTAACTCCTGGTATTTCCAAAAACTCATCAGTCACTCCAAAAATCACCAGCTCTGCACCTTTTCCACTCACTGATACTTATGGTCCATGAGAAATAAAATATGCAACTTAAGAATGTTGAGAATGGGCACTTGTGAAAGGTTAAGGATGAATTAATTAGGAGAGAGAAAGCAAGTAGAAAATAATATAATATAATAATCTCTCAAATTAATTAAGTTAGCTAATATGAAAAGCAATTAATTTTAAAGATGACATTGATTATAGTGATTTTTTAACCATTAGATTTCTTAGAAATCTACGGTTTAAAAAATGTATAACTTTTGTAGAGTTACACTAGGTGTAACTTGAACCCATCTCATATATATATCTCAAACTCACTATATCTAAAATCTTAAGCATAACATTTATTATTGTTACGCTTTTATTAAGCTACATTAATGTAGTATTTCAGTCCACTTCGATACAGATAAATTTAAGTAAAATCTTTCTAAACATAAAAAACTATGAATATACAAATGTAATTTTTAGGGCAATTATTCATTGTTTTAACGTCATTACTTTTAAATGAATTGCATATGGTTGATTGCACGTTTAAACAAAATAAATAAATAAATATGTATGTATGTATATTTAAATAAATTATTCAAATTATTCATTCTCTCAAAATAAATTATCATGATAATCAAAACTCATATCAAATTTATACTAAATATGTATAATTTATCTCTAAAATTTATTTTTATTATTATTATTATTATTATAATATATATATATATATATAGAGAGAGAGAGAGAGAGAGAGAGAGACTACTTGTGTTTGGGAACTAAAAAATACAATACCAAAATATATGAACCCAAAATATAGTTTTAAAAATCACAATGATTAATCAAGATAAAGTAGAGTTGTAAGAAAGAATAATAAATAAAGAAAAATAAAATAACCACTTTTCAAAAGAGAATGTGAGAGAGAATAGTAAGAAATTTATAGAAATAATATAAGAAGAAAAAAAGTAAAAATAAAAAATATAGTAATAAATACCAAATTATCCAAGTCATGTTATGTTATGTAATAAAATAACATTATATTCTTATATATTTGTAAGGACTAATTTTGACTCGAACCCCAAAACAGGAATGGACTTAAACCCAACAAGCCCGAACAATAAATTTGTATAGAGTGGGAGAAAAGCTAGTCTAAATCTAGAGAAAAGATATCGGTTGTTAGTGTTTAAGGGGAAGAGTTACACATGCAAAAATGCAAAAAAAGCATCCTCGGTTATGCCCTAGTAGTGTGATCAATAGTTTAGAGTTCTTTCTTTTTACTGTTGTATTTCTTCAACCTTTCTTTCTTTTTCTGTTTTTCTCCCGTCCCCTTCTCTTTGAATTCCTTTTTGTGTTATATACCATGGTTTTTGCACCATTTTCACCATCCACGTGTGAGTCAAGTGTTAGGAGTTTCCCTGTCCCATCTCGCACCTCCTTGAACCTTCTACTATTAGCTGTAAGGCTGTTTGTTTACTGTTCAGGCATCACCTCCACATTAATGCGGCCAGAGAGTTGGTTGGGAAGTATTTAATGTGGAGGTAACAGCTCCTAAAGATATTTGTTATCCTTCATCCTTATCCTTTATTCAGTATTTGTCCATCCCTCTGTTGTGGAATACTCTTTATATATTATATTAAGGGGAGGGGAATGTTTCTAGCCACCTCGAACAGAAGTTTCGAGATAAACATCCTCCTCGGATACGGTTAGGTCCACCACAAATATACTTTGCCTCTTCCCATAATACCATTTCATCTCTTCTTTATCTGATAGTCCTCAAATATGTTCTCGTCTTTGGACTGGGTTATTGGGCCATAGGCCCAGCCCTCTCAACCTGAATAGTAACTCTGGGGTCAATTGGCCCCCACCATACTATTTTTATAATGCAATATGATAACATCTATAAAATCAAAAGAATAAAAAAGATAACAACTTAAAAACACAAAACTTAATACATCAACCCAAATTAGAGTTCCAAATAATACAAAAATTCATCAACCTAAAGTAGAGATGCAAGAAAAATATATTAAAAAAAAATCCACAAAAAATGAAGGAAAAAAAATGAGAGAGAGAAAGAGAGAGAAATTACAATTTGTGTGTGGAAAATGAGAGAGTGAAATAACCTTTTGTATGTGAAAAAACTATGAATAAAATGGAAAAAAGAATTGTAAATTTATATTAAGAGGAGTGGAATAAGAAAAGTTAAAAAAATAAAGGAAGATAAAGGGATAGAAGAAAAGTGATATTAAGGTATATAGTAGTGGAGAGATTAAAAAGTAAAAAAGTGAGGGAAAAGTTAGAGAAAGTATAACAAAAAGTTGGGAAATTAGTAAGAAAAAAAAAAGAATTGAAAAAAAAAAAAGATAGAGAGAATGTTGAAAATTGTTAGATGATGTGGCCATTGATGTGGTTCAACCGGAGTATAATAACTATAAATACTATGTATCAGCTTATAGAGATATATAAATTTATAAGGAAGTGATGTCCCAACTTTTGGCTAAATTATTTCATTTCTTATAAATGAGAGACTCCAAAAATCTTATTGATTGATAGTGTAGTGGATGAAACTTAGAATCCCAGGATTGCAACACATCCTTAAAATCTATTGATCCCTCACTACTCACCAGCAACGAGTGAGTCTTACTAAATAAATTTATGATGAAGCCTGTTATTCATATGAGATGAAGAAGTATTATTTATGCAGTATTGAATAATTTTATTTTAGTAAAATTGCATAAAAATGGTTCAAAGTTTATGCTATATTTTAGAATAGGTGTCAAGTTTTTAATTTTTTTTCAATTAAAGTCTTAAACTAATGAAACCACCTCAATTAGAAACCCTTGTTCATTTACGTTATTCTAGGAAGTAGAGAACAAAAAAAGGGGAAAGTGTAAATAAAATTGTCTGTTTTCACCGAGGTAAGCAATTTCAATTTTATAACAATCACTTTCTCATTTTTAGCGAAAACTTTTTCTCTCACACGATGGAGTTTTCTTTCTCTATCCACTCTGTTTTTCTTTGCTTGGTTACCGCCCATAATAAAGTTAGTAAATAACAGAGATAGAGAAAGACTTCAAATTGAATGATTTCATAATTTTGGAACTACATTTGATATTTATCAAAAATCCTAAGACCTAAATTGGAACAAGGGAGGTACTAATCACCGCACATCTTTGATGCGATGGTCACTTATAAGTATAAATGCTTGTGAAGTGCGGGGGACAAGGACCGGGTTCAAGGGTTCAAGTATAGAACCCTTTTTTTAACACGCCTGGACCAAATCGAAAATCTTATTTACATGAATGATTGGCAACAACAATATTGGACATTCCAGAGGCACTCAATTCCAAGAAAACTCTGTAACCATGACCTTTCATATGATGATATCATGATATGTTTCTTGTTGTTCTACTTATCAATATGCCACCAAATTAACAGGTGACACTTGTCACTAAAATTGTGACACTTACTAATAAGTGTCCCAAAGACTTTGCCTATATAGGTTAGACAATAGAAATGACATTGATTGTCAATTTGTACACAACAACAACGACGGGCCATGTGTTCCAAACCACCATAATGGCATTCATAAATTCACAGGAACCTACCCTTGAGACTTGAGAGCCATTCTCTCTCATTACTCTTGAGTCAGGAGTCAGGTCACCATTCCCCAAAATCACCCTCACTGAAGGGAAAGTTCATGTTGGACCTAAGAAGGATCAATTGGATTCCCAAAAATCCAATTAGAAGAGCTAATACACCTCTCCGACTTAATCCAAACTCAATGGTCATTAAGACTTTTTTTTTTTTTTTTTGGTGATAATGCGATAATTACAATGGAGGAGGGGGCATTTGAATTTGGATGTTTTTAAGGAAGTGTCAGTTTTTTTTTTTTTTTGGTAATAAGAAGTGTGAGTTGTGCTATAAAACTCTTAGCCAACACTAGATAATTATCGTAATAATGTTATAGACAGAATAGTAAATACAAATAAATACGTATTTTTTTATTTTTTATTTTTTTTTATAGATGTTCCAAAATAGTATATGTATATACTTGTTTACCAAAAAGTGCATTCTTCCATTAAGAGAAAATATAAAATTGTGCATTTAGGATTTTCTAGAATTCTTAAGGTTATTCCGCTATCCTATACATACATTATAAATTGAAGTATATATATTAGATTTTATTTTGTCATCAATATTTAAATCAATTTCAATGGTCAATATTTTGGTGTTTGTGTATAAATATATTATTGATGACAATTGATGCTAGGTATTTTACACATTTTATCACATAGGCTTTACAAATTGAGTATTTTTTTTTTTTTTTTGAGAAGAAATTGATTACTTTTAAACAATACCAAAAGACTAATTAAAAATTTTATTTATTATGTTATTGATGTGATACCAATCACCTTCATTATCATGTTAATTTTTAAGTTTATATAAAAATGTATATTACTTCTTGCATTTCTATCTATGACATAATAAAATTTAATTAATTTGCTTATTTCAAAAGGGATGGACATGCTTTTAGAAACACCACAATGAAGGAAAAAGATGTTACAGTGAATGTAATATAAAATCTTAAACTAAAAAAGAAGAAGAGAAGAGGAAAACACCTGTTTAAGTTATGGATTGTGAGATGTGATGCACTCATGCACACATATGTTTATGTTATGGGTTTATATTACGTTTTTGTATGTTACGGTGGTGGAGGGGCATTTAAGGGTCCCATTCTCTCCCAGTGGCTGCGGCTGCAAAAAGCAACCAAATTATCTGTAATTCATCGCAACAAATCAACAATGAATTGGACATTAGGATCCCTCAACTCCCTTTAACTGTTCTTGCACATTCTCTTAACCTATCAAAAAATCACTTTGAGTTTGAGCACCCGATTCTAAATTATCGTCCTTTTTTTTTTTTGGAAATCAACCAATACAGAAAAAAAAAAGAAAAAAAAAAGCCCATGTACATTGTCCCAGCTTGTAAAACACTAAAACTTGTCTCGCAACAGGCATGTACAAGTAGCAATCCGAGAGCAAAAGCCTTGCCTATGCATCCAATTAATTATAGTAGGCTTTGTTTGTTCATCCTTCAAGTATGTTTTTATACTTCTGGTCTGAGAGAATGAAAGTGTGGTTATATTATAAACTCCTAAATTTCTATTTAAGAGAGAGAGAGGGGTAAGTTTGTATATCCAGTTATTGATGATGTACCCCAATTAATTAATCCGCCTATTTTAAAAATTGTGTTATTGTATAATGGTGAGTCACTCAGTGATATTGTCTAATTCTCTGAAATGTAGTGCCATGGGTCTAGTGGCACAATATTTTTATAATAAACCTAAGTGGTGAGTAACTACTAATCATTTGGACTCATCAGTGACATCATTTTTTTTTTTTATCTATCATTAACAATTTGCTATTGAGACTTTGTTGTAAAAATATTGTCCCCACAGCTTCTTTTTTTCTCCCAATAGAGATAATACATCTATGTCCCATGCCGCCACCTGCCAACCAAATTATTTGTTTGCCGGTACTCACTTCACTAGTAAGCTGATTAAAAAAATGGAAGAGCACATGCAAAAAGAATAATGTCATTATGTGGCAATTAAAGAAGCTGCAGACTCATCCGCCTATTTAAATTATGCATAATATGTAGTATATGGTTTCAACACAGTGCTGGTGCTGGTGGGACTAGAAGAATTCTATCCGATTAATTGAATATTAGTTAAAAATGCTGTAGCTAGCTAGTTCATTTGCATTATGGCCTTTCCTAGGACTTTTCCCTGCCAATGATGTTACATTAAATTGGAGATTCCACAGTTACGTAATGTCACCTTTATTAAATTAGTGCTTGCCTCTTTATCTCTTTCTCCATCATTTTTCTCCCTGAAAACATCAATATGATACTAGTTTGTAAGACTGTAATAAGCAGTAGGGGATGATTGTATTGGTGGAGCAAACACTTTTGGTTTTGATTGAAGCAGCTTTTGCTAGTTGAAGCTGTGTGAAGTTTAAAATCAATAGAAAGTTGCACAGATTGACAGATAAGTGTGCATATATTAATTATTTAATATAATTGCAAAAGATAAGATAAACCAGAGAAAGGGGAAGAATTTTTTGAAGGAAAGGTAGTAATATGCTTTAAGGAGGAGGATGAGGGAAGACAGGGACATTGGCCCCAGGGTGATCATCGAGGATTGCCACATTATCTAACTCACCACTGCTTTCCAGATTAGCTTAACCATTACAAAACAAGCCAATAAGACATTTGTATTTCCTTAGTTGACTGAGCTTATATAAAATAGTGAACTGGAAAAAACAAAATGAGAGTACAATTATATATATTTTCTTAAAAAAATAGTTTTTTTTTTTTTTTAATATAAGCCAAATAAGCTGAATAAACTAAAAATAAGTTGCGTTAAAGGAACCCCAAGCTATGTAAATAATTAACAGACAACCTGAAGCCATTTTAAAAATTTTGAAGGAACCAAAAAAAGATGGGAAGAGGAAGAAGAACATCATGATGTGTTTGTAAATACTAAATAGAGGTGGTGGAATTCCATAAAAAAAAAAAAAAAAAAAAAAGGTATTTGGAATTGGATAGGGTAGATTTTGAGTTCAAGATGAGGCACATGCCACATGGAGTGAGATAATATGGATAATAGAACTTGAAATGATGTTCAGATTCAAACAAAACACGTGTAACAAACTCTATCACCTTCACTTAAACATGTCCCTAATTTTTTTGACTTAAAATTTGTTTATAACTTAACCATAAGATAAGAATACCCGTTAGCCCCAACAGCGGCTAGAAAGCATTCCCATCAAAGTTTTTAAAAATTTTAAAATTTAGCATCTCAAAAAGTTACTTTATTAATTTTAACAACTCATTTTATAATATACCCAGCATTAAAGGTTCTATTTTTTTACCATTTCATTTAAAATAATATAAACTATTCATTAAAATAATAAAAAACTACACAAACCATCTTTTCCACCGCAAGCATTAAAATAAATTTTTTTTTTTAAGATTGGAGCTACAGTGAGCTTTCAATCAGTTACTATTTTTTTTTAAGTTTAGCATGTTTGTTGTAGTTTGCTTTTTGGTCCTTTTTACAAATTTGATGTTAAAATTTAGCATTTATAGTATTTAGCATTCTTAATGAAAATGCTCTTGTAAGAGCATTCACACTGGGACATGAATATGTCAAATGTAAGCTCTAATTTACTATTTAGTCCGAAAGCAACGCACAATCGGATTTGTATTCACCAACTATTGCAAAAAAAAATTGCAATAGTGCTATAGTGCAATTCTACCTTTAGAATTACACAATAGCTCAATTCAAAAAAAAAACTAATATTTTATTATGTAACTTTATCAATTCCTCTCTCTCACTTAGTTTTGGGATTTTTTTTATTATTTGGATTTTAGGATATATTATTTTATTGTGTATAAATATTATTTTAATATGTTGTATTGTAAAATAAAAGTTGGAATGCTGAGAATATTGTAAAATTGTATGATATAATTGATAAAGTAATTTTTGAGATGATAAAATAGAATAAGATAGAATTTTGGAACGTGAATGCTCTATCTAAAACTAGTGAGTTCTACTAATTTACAAACTTAAAACAGAAAAAAATAAAAATAATAATAATAATAATTGTAATATTCTCCTTGTATATAATATCGATAGTAATTGTTCAGTCTTTATTCAGCGGAAAAAAAAAATGTTCAGTCTTCAGTTGGACTGGTCTTTGGCTCAATTTCCGGTGCAAATAGTTAAAATATGTCAGATGACTACACAATGTACAAATACTGAGCGAAAAACCTGACTTTGCACATTATATAATACAATAGATAGATACATGATAGATCTTGTTTTTTTTAAAATTTCTAATGCAATAATATGAAACTGAAACCTTACTACTATAAAACACATTACCAACAAAGCTCTGAATTATGGTTCCCCTCCCAATGTCCTTTTCTCTGAGTCCTTTCTGACCAATCTTTGGCTTCTGTGTCAAGTGAGAACCCATGTTAGATTTAGATTTGAGAGAAATTAAAATGTACAACACATAAAACAAAAAGAAATTGCCCGAGCCCAAGACATTATTAAATTGATACTATTGAAATACTACATCATTAACCCTTATCAACTCCTTTTTAAGCATTTCTTCAATATAATATGTTCAAAACATCACAGATCCAACCCATACTTCAAATTCCCAGCCTCAGTACAGCTTTTTTTTTTTAGAGAGAGAGAGAGAGAAAGAGATATGGGTTCTCAGGAGTTGCAGCAAAGGAGGGCCTCCCTCTTAGCCTCAAGTGAAACAAGGAAAGGTAAATTCAATGACACCTCTATAGCTTCATGATGCTTTCTCTTTTGTTTTTTTGTTTTATTTTGGTTTCTGACACTTATATTCATTTCATAATTATTGTAAAGATCAAAGAAAGAACTTATCTTGTTTTCCACATTCTTTGTATCTAATGCTCATATACGGCCTCCATTTGTCTCAGGGCCTAAACTTGAATGCTTCCTGTCTACACAAAGTGATTATTAGATGCCAATAGAAGATTATATGAATCTTAATGTTCTGTCCTACTGAGTTATTACTGTTCTTTGTCAAATCTACTCCAGCTGCAGAAGCAAAAAAAAGGCTCTAGTTCTGACCATAGAGAGGCCCACAAGAGGAAGTGATATACTCATATCACATGCAAATTTCTACTGTTTGAGTTTTTATTTACTGTTGCATTCATCTTCTGGCAGAGACGCGTATAATTGTATCTGCCAGCATAATTTGGAGCAAAAGAATCCACAGCGAATGGTCAGGTCAGTTGGTCAGGTCTTTGGTTCTTTCTCAGCTGAAAATGGATCTTAATGAAAAACCAGTGATGATATCATGCTTAAGTCTATGCCAATATTCAAGTATAGAGAAGAAAGTAGTGCAGTAGTATTAATGTGTAGCAGTGAAATCAAATAACATTGTGTGAAAGTTTGAAACTTTGTTCAACTCCTCAAAGTGAGATCCATCTACAACAGCAAAAACATAATAGAGTACAAATGGAAGAGGTGGCATCAAAATCTACTAAACTTGCTCAACAAACCCCAGATGTCTCAATGACTATAGTCACAAGCACCATGATTTCCAGTGGCCTTACCATCAAGATAGCAAGTTGTTCAGGTAAAACAAGAGAGACTTTGACTACTACTCCCTCTCCCTCTGGCTCTAGTTCAGATTTGCCATCTCCAAATATAAAGAACTCAATAGAATCATCCCCATACAACTCTCCCTCTCTTATTTCCCCACCTTCATCAGCATTTGTTTCAGCCTTGCAATCACCTTATATATCTCCAAGGGCCATGATTATGAATCCAAAACCCCAAGAAAACCCAACTCCCCAAGACAACAACCCAACTCCCCTTACACTTTCATCACCGCTAATCTCACAGTCAGATGACATTCCAAGCAGTTCCTACACACCCCCATCTGACCAATATGAATTTTCAGATGACCCAGCTGACTCAAAGCTCAAATTTTTAACCTGTGACCCTGCAGCTCCTCCACGCATCTCATTTTCTTTCCCAGTTCCTCGGATATCCTTTGCCAAAGGACAAGTCTCTCCTGCTTCCAATGCCAAACTCAGGAGCTGTGATGTTTATGTTGGTTTTCATGGTCAAAATCCAAACTTGGTGCGTTTCTCTAAGTGGGTTAAGTCTGAGCTTGAGCTTCAGGGAATTGCTTGCTTTGTTGCAGACAGAGCAAAATACTCTGATACTCAAAGCCATGAGATTGCTGACCGAGTTATCTGCTCTGCCACTTATGGGGTTGTGATTGTTACTAATTCCAGCTTTCTTAACCATCTCAGTTTGGAAGAGATCAGGTTTTTTGCTCAGAAGAAGAACCTTATCCCACTCTTCTTTGACACTGGCCCTGCTGAGATTGTGGGCCTTCTCAACTGCAATTCCTTTGATAAAGAAGGTAAAGAGGCAATTGATGGACTTATCAAGTCCAATGAATTCAAGCTGGAAGCCAGTGAGGGTAACTGGAGAAGCTGCGTCTCTAAAGCTGCTGCTATTTTAAGAGCAAAGCTTGGTAGAAAGAGTGTGGCTGAGAGAGAGGTAGTAGTAGAAGGATTTGAAGAGCTACCCTTTTCAAGAAACAGGTTTTTTGTTGGAAGAGACAAGGAGATTTCAGAGATTGAAACTCTCCTATTTGGATGTGGGGAGTGTCAGGAGCAAGATTGTTCTTTGCAGGCCATCAAAGGGAGTGAAGCCAGTGGCCAATCTGAAGGACTGGCAGATGAGGAAAGTGATGTGGTTATAAGTAGAGGAGGGAGGTATATTAGTTTGGAGATGGGAAAGAGCAAAGAACCAACTTTAGAGGCTTGGGTTGAACCGGTTTTAGGAAGGAATTCATTCAAGAGGTCTAATAATAAGTACAAAAAGTCCAAGAGTGGGAACTACAAGAGCTTAGGCAGCAATGTAATTTGCATAAATGGGGTTGCTGGCATTGGCAAAACTGAGCTTGCACTGGAATTTGCTTATAGGTATTCACAGAGGTATAAGATGGTTTTGTGGGTAGGTGGGGAAGCTAGATACTTTAGGCAAAACATATTGAATCTGTCTCTCAAACTAGGATTGGATGTAAGTGCTGATGTTGAAAAGGAAAGGGGGCGCATTAGGAGCTTCGAGGAACAAGAATTTGAAGCTTTTAAGAGAGTCAAGAGGGAGCTATTCCGGGACACGCCATACTTACTGATTATTGATAATCTTGAGACTGAGAAAGAGTGGTGGGAAGGGAAGGATTTGCATGATTTGATCCCAAGGAACACTGGAGGGTCCCATGTGATTATTACAACGAGGCTATCCAAGGTGATGAATTTTGATGCAATGCAGCTTTTACCATTGCCTTTGTCTGATGCAATGGTTTTGATAAGAGGAAGAAGAAAGAAAGACTATCCAGCTGATGAGTTAGGGTTTCTGGGGAAATTTGATGAGAAGTTGGGAAGGTTGAGCTTTGGCTTGTGGTTGATTGGTTCACTACTCTCTGAGCTTGCAATTGGTCCTGCTGCTCTTTTTGACGCTATAAACCAGGTGCAACTCAATGAAGGTTCTCCTTGCTCTAATATAAGCATCACTGAGGAACAGTATTGTAAGAACAATCCTTTCCTCATGAAGGTACTACACTTCTGCTTTGCAGTCTTACAGCAAACTAATGGTAGGAGGAACCTTCTTGCCTCAAGAATGCTTCTAGTTGGTGGTTGGTTTGCCCCAGCACCCATTTCATCGAGTTTATTAGCAACTGCTGTTAAGAATATGCCTGCTTTAGGAAACCGGTTGAAGAAGTGGACCAGCTTTCTGGCTCTCACATTTGGTTGCTGCACTGGTTGTTTAGCATCACAAACTTGGAAGAGTGAAGAAGATTCAGCCCTCATTTTGGTTAAATTGGGACTAGCACGAAGAGCCAACAAACAGTCTGGATGTTGGATCCAAATCCATCCCATAACACAGGTATTTGCAAAAAGAAAAGAAGGTTTACAAGCTGCCAAGGCCACAGTTCAAAGTATGAGGAGAGCAGGCAATTCATTGATAAACTCAGACCATTTATGGGCTTCTGCATTCCTTGTCTTTGGATTCAAATCTGAACCTCCACTGGTCCAATTAAAGGCAATAGACATGGTTTTCTACATCAAAAGAACAGCACTCCCTCTTGCAATTCACACCTTCACAACTTTCTCAAGGTGTAACTCAGCATTGGAGCTATTAAAGGTGTGCACAAATGTACTTGAAGAAGTAGAGAAATCGTTTGTCTCTCAAATACAAGATTGGTGTCATGGCTCACTTTGTTGGAAGAACAAGTTGCAAGGTAGTCAAAGGGTGGATGAATATGTGTGGCAGGATGTGACATTGTTGAAGGCTACATTACTTGAGACTAGAGCGAAGTTGCTGTTGAGAGGTGGACATTTTGACAGTGGTGAAGACCTATGCAGGACTTGTATTAGTATCAGAACAGTGATGCTTGGACATAACCATGCCCAAACCTTGGCTGCTCAAGACACTTTAGCCAAGTTAGTGAGGATGAGGAGCAAAATATGATGTAATCTTCCATCAAAACAATGAATTCTATGTTTTGGGGAACTCAGTTTTGTCTACATTGTAATCATGTCTTAGTTAGATGTATAATTACCAAATTTCCTTATAAATTTCTTTTAGCATTGTCCATTCAAATGACCCTTGCAATGAAACTAGTAAAATCAAAGATTATCAATATGCTTATACTTTATAAATTATAATCATTCTTCTAAGTATCAATTAGAATGTATACTATGTCAATGCCTTGTAAGGAGGTGTTATAGTTGTAGAAATAATGAAAGGAAAAGAGAAAGAATAATGAATATTTTGAATGAAATTTTTGTAATTTTTTCAATTGACTTAGAAGGCCCTTGATTAATTAAGGATAACTAGCCGAGTTCCCACACAATGTGCAATGTATTTTGTTAGTTTTCTCCAATATTTCAATAATTTTACTTCTAAAAAATTGTAATAATTAGTATTCTATTTTCTAAACAAAGCATAAAGACAATAAGAGAGGTGTAATAATTTGATCATACTATATGTGTTTACAAATTTGAAAATTGCATGATATTGTGACTAATAAAGATAAGCCAATTTCATGCCAACTAAAAAAATGCAAATATCATTTTGAAAAAAAAAATTAAAAAAAAAAATCCTTCAATAATTAAAATAAAAAAAAATAAAAAAAAACTAATGTGAACCACGCCACATCAACACTTTATAAAAAATTTGTAAAATTGTTTGTGTTTCTAGCATTACTCTTCTTTTAAATATGGTAAGAGGAATTCATGGATTGAGAAAACATGAGTCTTTTTTTTTTAGTAGTTCAGCAAGAGGGAGAAAATACTAAAATAGAATAGAATTTCATAATTTATTGTAATAAATAAGAGAGAACACTAAAACATGCTATATTAATTAAGTAAAATGACCATGACGCACTCTTGGCATGATGGTTACTCCACAAATATAAGTGCTTGTAGGGTGTGGGGAGTAAGGACCGGGATTCAGGTCTCTAGAAGGTAGTTTCACTCATATATACATTTAGATTAAGTTAAAAAAGAATTTCTATCTTATATAAATAAAAATTTAAGTAAGATGGTGTTTTTTGAACTGTTAAATTGCTTAGAGATCTACAGTAGATAACATGTGTAACTTTTGTAAAATTACACTAGGTATATTCTTTTCTTCTTCTTTTTTTCTTTTTTTTTGAGAAAACACCAAGTATATTCTTGATTGTGTGTTATTAAATTTTTTTTTTTTCTTTTGTTGGACCTTGTTTCCAATGTAGCAAAAGTAACTAAATTTGTGCAAGAATGTCAAATTTGTAATCAATTTTTTGTCATATAAATCTTAGAAAATTGATATCAAAATTTCATTATACTAATAATTAATGAACTACTTAAAATAATTAATATAAAAAATATTTAGTTATCATATTAATTATATTTATTGAATAGGGTTGTAGTTTTATTCTTCAACTAATTTTGTAGTTAAAATATGTAAAAAAAAAAAAAACAGCGGTCGTTTTGGGGTGTTTGTTTGTTTAAACTTTCGACTTTCAACCTTCAAGAATTAGAAAACACGCACGTGCAAATTATGAAGATAGAAAACGACTGCCGTTGACTACGACCAAGATGTTGGTAATGGACCTAATGGTATTGTAGTGGTTGTTGTGGTGGTCCATGAAAAATGTTTAGGCTTTTGACCCTGCAAATTACCCACTACCAGAAGCCAGAAGGACTGGTTGGTTTAGTTTTCTTCATGGTGTTAATTGGGCTCCGACTTTCTATTATTAGGGCCTGTGGTCCTGTGGATGCTCTCCAATTAAAGTGTCTTTATCTTATGGGCTACTTAGTACAAACTTTCTAATACAAATTGACTCTTGTTGGGACCCATAGCCTACAATTTAGGACACGGTTATCTTATTCCTAGCTAGCTATACATGCAAATGCAATGAACGAACATGAATCTCTTCTTTCTTTTTCTTTATTCGAAATACATGCAATGAACCTACCTGGGTCCTGGGGATCAATCAGATTCAGAAGGAACATGAAAACCTGGCTAACAATCACAAAGTCAAAAACTACTAAATGTAGCTCATTGTTGATATATAGCACCACTCATTTTCTCTACAACAAATACAAAAACCACCATTGAGGTTTGAGTTAATTAAGACTACTGCATGCTACTAAGATTTTTTTTTAAATATTCATTAATCATTATACTCCTTATGCACAGCCAATACTTCATACTATTTGAAGGTTCCTGCTATTATAAGTATGGTTATAAAATAAAACGAATCGAATCGAGCATTAAAATTTTAGACTTATCCATTCAATTTATTAAAAAAAAAAAAAAAAATTATCAAAATTTATAGTCTTTAGGGATGTATTTAAATCCAACATTGTTCACTATTGATTACAATATACATGAGTGAGTCATACAACTTAGTACCAAAGAAGTCATTATGCTACTATTAATTTTGCTTTAGGATCTTCTCAAAAAAAAAAAAAAAAGATTTTGCTTTTTCCTAGAATATTAACACTTCCCCAATGTTCAGAACATCTGCCTTGAATTCATATAGGTAAAATAATTTTCTTTTCCTACTCTAAAAAGTTTCAAATTCAGAGAATATTGGATGTTTACCAACCAGTGGTACGTATATATTGTTGTGGACACGGAAATATGCCAAATAAAATGTAATTTGTACGCATAATCTTTCCTAGGGGTAGAAGGGAAACAAGTTTATGTTTGTGTATTTAACAAATGAGCCAAATTAAAGTTTAAATTAGGCTAAAGTATTAAACAAGCCTAGCTTGAACATAATAATATGCTCGTGAACAAACTAGCAAGTATGGGGCTTGATTAAAATTTGTATGATATTATATATTTATGTGTATAAATGTCTAAAATATACTTACGTAGGCTTGAGATTAAATTCTGTAATTTTGTAAATAATTTATAAGATATCAATTTATTATTTATAATTTATCGATAATATAAATAGTCTATTTTGTAATAAAATTATATATATAATTTTATCAATACATTTTATTAAGTTTATAATAAAAAAAAAAAAATCTATCTAATTAATTCAAAAATTATAATTTCAACTATTATTTAGTTATTAATTATTAACACATATTTGTGAAAGGGTAAAAAAATTTTAGTCTTAGAATTTATTATACACTAGTGTGTAGCCTCTGTATATAAACATACACAATTAAAAATAATCATAATTATACAATTCAAATTATACATGATATTAGCTTACACTTCTTATAAACCATACATTTATAAAATATGTAATGGTTTCTTATTATTATTATTATTATTATTATATAATTTAATTAATTTTAGACTCTTCGGTTTTTACACCTAATAATTCACTAACCACAAAAATTTAAAACTTAGATAAACACATGGCAGAAAATTGGACTCTAATTGAAATCCAATTTAGAATCTAATTGGATTTGGACTCTTTGATTTTTACATTCAAAAATTCATTTGGCACAAAATTAAAAATTAAATAGGACATGGGGCGCAAAATTAAGAATCCAATTAAAATCTAATTGGATTTTCTTTGAGTTTTGGCTATATATATATATATATATATGGAAAAAGATTGGGTTAATAAAGTAGCTCATGAACAATCATGAGCTTGTTCGATATGAAAATGAATAAAACTTAAACATTTAATCTAGTTTAATAATAAGCTCGAGCTTGACTCGAATTCGAAACAAAATTAATGAACAATTATTTAGTTTTAATAATCGCCTTAGTTATGCTTAGGGGTGGCAAAATTGGACACGACCTGCGAACCCAACATAACACAACATGAAATTAACAGGTTATGGGTTGAGGTTTAACGGGTTCGTGTCATATTCTGGTTGACATGGTTGGCACGTTTAATAAATGGGTTGAGTTAGTGTTGAACATAGAGAACCCATTTGACCCATCTGACCCATTTAATTAAATGACATTTTACCAATATACCCTTCAAACTCTAGAAATATAAACTTATTAGTTGTTGTGGTTTATTTTCTTTGACATATTGTGATTGATTATTTATGATATTGTGATATGCTTTAGTTTTTTTTTTTTTTTTTTGGAGAGTTTAATATGCTTTAGTTTTAAATGATTATTTGTGATACAATTATTCGTTAGTTCTAAATTTTATATTAAAAAAAATTTATTTGTTTGTTTTTTCATAAATTTTTTTTTTTTGGGATAAAATTTGATAAATAAGTTAACACGATTGATATGTTTAATAAATGAGTTGTGTTAGGGTTGAGAAATCTTGACTCGTTTAATAAACATGCCGGATTAGTATTGACCTATATCGTCGAATACTCATGAGTTGACACAACATGAACTCGACTTGCGAACACGAATTGCCAGCTCTAGTTATGCTCATTTACAATTCTAAAAAGAAATGAGAAAAACTATTGGGGTTCTCTCCCTTTTGGTAAGCAAATTTCACAATATTAGCTTTAGGACATGCATGACCAAATTAACATGGTTGAAAGAATGTAGGACTGAAATTTGAAAAATTTATTCTTAATGCTTGCTACAAAGTGCAAAACTTTTTCATAAATCATACATATTGAACCTCAAAATTTTTTTTTATGGCAAAAGTGATATTAAGGATATTATTGCAGTCTAATGTGTGAACTAGTTTAAAACACAAAATAAAAAAAATAAGTAATTTATTTATTATGTTGTTGATGTGCCACAAATTACATTCATAGTCATATTAGTTCATTACTATTTTGTAATATTTTTAGTGTTTTTGCTTTTGTTTTTGTTTTTTAGTGTTTTTTTTTTGTTTGGGTATAAAAATGTTAAAACTGCAATGGAAATCTTATATGCCTCCAATATCTCCAATTTTCTTATCATTTCTTGCTCTTTTAGACTATAATATCCCTTAATAATATTTGGCTACCGGAAGATATGAGGCCATTTAGGTCCAAGTCTGATGCGAACTCAAGTGACCCTTAGGGCCATGCCTAGCGGACCAAAAGAAAGATTTCAAGGCCGATGCCAAGTGTACAAGTTGTTCGAATCGAAACCATATTTATGTTCCAAACATTGGGTAAAAATGCATGCTTGATTTTTAAACTATGTAACCAAACAGACCTATTTTCAAACTACATGACAAAATACAACTTTTTTGAAACTTGACATTACTGAGTTCCAGGCAAAACTCAATATCAGCATTATCGAGATTCAAAATAAGAATATTAATTTGCTACATAATTTGAAAAAGGGTTGTTTGGCCACATAGTTAAAAAAAATTAAGGCTAAATAACCATTTTCTCCCAAATATTGTCTAGTCTCATTAATCAACCTGCAATATGTACCTTTAAAAAAAAGGAAAAAAAAAAAAAAAATTTGCAATACGTACCAAACACACCACGATGGGAATGCTCGGATGAAAGTGATTGGCAGCAAGCCTTGAAGGGATAGTCTCTACTTGCTATCTTTAAAATAAGTAATCCTAGAGCTGAATAATCAAGCTCCCTTAGAACTCAATATAAATGCCTATGAAAAGTTTTTACCCATCAAGTTAGAATATATTAATCTGACCAACTATGACTCATTTTGCATTTAATGTTGAATGACAACACTCCATTCACTCAACCTACCGAGAGAATGTTGTATTGTCAAGAGTTCTCCACTTCCACAATTTTTAATTAAAAAATAATAATAATAAAGTTATGTTCACAAATAAAAACATTTCACACATTTATATAACAATGACATGGGAGTAGGGTGTTCAAATTTTGCGTGGTTGGGAATTGGGATTCGGAGAATTCCAATATCGAAAAGATGCAATGCTTTACCTACCCAATAGTCACTACATTCTACAGCTACTACTCTTGACTCTTGACTCTTGAGACTTGAGTGTTGGTAAATTCAGAGAGGTAATGCGTAATGGCAATTAGGTGATCTGGAAAGGAAGAATCTTGAATTCTGGCTATGAATTAGCGTAAAAAGCACAGATCAATTGAGTATTGATGATAGGATTGATGATAAGACCCCAACAGCAACACATATATATTATTTATCCAAATCTCCTTCTCTTTATTTATTCCCGGTTTTAGAAAAGTTGTACTAAAATGTTTAATTATATATATACATGTATGGAATGGTGGAGCAGTTTTTGCCATTGTGTTAAAAGGGCCCAAGTTTTCATTCATGTGAGGGGATCGATGTTATAGCTATATACATATATATATATATATATATATATATATATAAAGTGACTAAAATTATATTATTATTATTATTATTATTATTATGGGGGGAGATAGGTCTGTCTGTACACTTTTGTATTATAGCAAGTGTAACTAATTAAGGGACTGGTCAATGTAATCATAATTATTATAAGAGGCTTATTATGATATGAGAGAGAACAAATACTTCTTAGTTCTTCCCCACTTTTTTCATTATAAGTTCAAAACTTTTGAAAGGGGCTAAAGAATAAAGTGAAGAAGAGCGAAGAAAGGACAAGAGGTGGCCCACATTTGCACAATTAATTAGAGAATTCGTTTTTGTAAAATTTAAATAAATAAATAAGTAGAAAAGAGTGTTTTGAATTTGAAGTGTCCAGCTTTTCACCATGCAAAATGTACATCCCCCCACGTTCCATCCATTTTGCCTAATTGTTTTTTATTTATTAATTAACAAATAAATAATAAATAAATAAATTTGCTTTAATTATGGTTATTAAGAAAGTTTGTTTTTATAATCAAGCAATAATTAGAGTAGAGAGCGCATGCAGCAAAATAGGGAGTGGCAGTAGTAGTATACTTAATCAAAAAGATATTGCCAACCTAACTGCCATTTTGTATTTCTTTTTGTTGTTTTTCTATTTGTTTTATTTTGTTTTGTTTTGTACCTAAGCTTCTTTTTGAGTACTCTTTGTCTTTGACCATTCTTTATCTCTCTCTCTCTCTCTCTCTCTCTCTCACTCATATCACTGCTTTCTTTAACGGCTATATAATATATATGATATCTCATGGTCAGCCAGACGTCCATGCATGCTACCTTCTGATGAGTTCTGAACACACACACATATATATGTATATATATGGCTAGCCTTTCTTCTTCTTCTTCTTCTTCTTCTTCTTTGCATTCTAAGATCCAACCAAATCGATCATTCACAAATAAACGAGTACAAAAAAAAAAAAAAAAAAAAAAAAAACTCAAGTAGAAGTAAAAACTACAGAGAAACTCTTCAACGAGTTTTGGGTTCCTAATGGGGTCCTTCTTCCCGATGCATTTGTCTTTGCAGACCCCACATTACACTCTCTCGGTCTGCACTATATACACACACACACACATATATTATGGTGGAGCCTCTCATATATGATATTTCTCTCAGCACAAATAACGAGACACATAAAATATCAAAGAAAACTAACAAGAAGAAGAAGAAGAAGAAAAAGATCAATATGGACTACATATGGCAGTCCATTATGACTGTACGTGCACAATCTGCATGTATTTATATATATGGCTCACGAATTTATCTACTCCCTTCAAATGTGAACGTTGTATATATTTTCTTCTTTCTTTCATTTTTCTTTTTTCTTTTTTCTTTTTCTTTTCTTACTAAATATATATAGTTACATATTTTGTTTTGACTGCTTGATGTTAATTATATATAGCATGATCTTATGTGTGTATAAAATAGCATGCCCAAAAGCTAATTATATAAACATATATAACATGATCTTATTTGTATATCTAAACTAAAGCACCAGCTGCTTGTACTAGAAATACAATCATCCTTGTCACTAATCAGTACTGTCGAGAACCATGCATGACACTGACCCTTGTTTGTGAAAGTGCTATATCATCACTGATCACCAGAGCCAGATCGCTAGACCCATTAATCCATTTACTCTAGGAAACAGCTAGCTACCAAGGTGATTTCAACAAGACAACTAGAAAACTGATACACCCCACTAACACAAGCTGAATTAAAACAACTGTAAATCTGACATGTTAAAGAACTAAAGATATCAGCATTCTTCTCATCAACTTGATATTAATTTAGGTTTACCAAGATGAGAGGTCAAAAGTAACTTCCACATTCAGAATCTTTCTAATGTGTTGTTAACACCCATCATTATAGTTGAATTTTACTGCTTTGTTATTTGAACAAATACAAAGAAAAAGAAGCACAAGATTTTATGGTCTGAATTGCCTCTAACATCCAAAGGTAAATATTTGTAGATGATGATTGATTTTGAAGACCAATTAATAAAAGTATTGCTATAAAATTAGAAGGTTAGAACACATCAAAGAGAAAGAAGCAGCTCTAACAAATAAAATTAACAAAAAACAGACATAATACATTTCCTCAAAAGGAACGCTCAACTCCATTGACTTCAAGCTAAGGTTCCTTGTCAACTATTATTCATGGATTGCTTATACATTTTCTAGTCTCTGGGTAGCTTTAAGATTTGCCTAAGCAAGAAGCCTCATAAGCTGTGTAATATTTGGACCTGACACACAGTACACTAAAATATATACGAACTCAAGCTGAGAGATTTCAACAGCTAAACTTGTGCAGGTACCATCTTTGATTTGATCAACCACCTTTATTTTTGTTATCCCCAAAAGTTTCAGCCAATCAGTAATCTATGAGCAGCTCAAGATTTCATTATAAGATTGAAGCAAAACCTGCTATCATGACCAGGTATGAAAATGCCCCACCACAAACAAAAAATCGCCAACTATGACAAGCTTGGAGAATTATATAGTGCAGACCTCAGATGACCCGTTGAAGGAGATGCAGAAAAAAAAGGGCCTCGTTGCAGCACCCCAGAACCTTCCGAAGTACAACTCCACCTAGCAGGACTTGCATTAGCTCCTCTGGAGGGGATTGCATGAGAGGTGGCATTATGCACCACTGGTAACTCACTGAGAAGAGAAGGGTCCTGCGACTGATAATAAGAGAATGGATTCGGATGCCTTAAGTTATAGTTTGGAACCACTGGAATTGCAATGCCTGCAGATGAAGTAACCTGCCTTTCCCTCAACCCTCCAGGATACTTGGAGACATCAGTGGACAAATCGGCTTCACTATCCGGAATGTCATCAAGGATGATAATTTCTTTATTGGCATTGGCAACAGAATGAGCAATCATCTGCTGGCAGTGATCAGGAGGAACTGTTATAAATTTCTCCATATTGTATGTGGATGCCCCAACTGGTCTGCTCTTGGATTTATTTTGTTGAGCTGCTGGCACGGTACTGTGATGACCTTTATACTCATGAGGCTCCATGGAAGCAATAAAACCACCATCCTTACAGTGGTCCGGAAACAAGCCTGCTGGTCCTCGTGCAAACGTTTGTGGTGTTTTCAGTGTAGTCTGGCTTCTAAAATTGTTTGGCAACCTTCCATCAAAACATTGCCCCACCAAATTATGTGGATCCTGACCTACTTGAGGAACCATATGATGATAGGAATGGTAGACCTGATTTTGCATATTTACAGGAGAGACATCAGAAAATGTTGGAAACCTTGAGGTTAGATGATTGATTTGGGAATGTGGTTGGGCCTGACCAAGTGGCACTGATGCATCTTCATCTTTGTTGACCACCATCAAATTCTTCCCCATGAGCCTGAGTACAGGATTAGAAGCAGATGTACATGGAGAATCACAACTTCCACGACCTGGAAACTTCACTCCCGCATCTGGGGACCCCTTCAAAGGAAGGAGACCTGCAGAGGACTTTGTGATGGAGGGAACAATCTTTTCAGATTTTGAACTTGCAGAACTGTTAAGAGAAAACATTTCAGACCTTGCATCTGAATTTCCAGGTCTTGTGTTCATATTGCAACCCATTTGCTTTCCCATGGTGGGTGTTGTCACGGAAACTATAGCCCTTCGTTTTAATAATTGTGAATCTTGAAAATTTAAAGCAATACCTTGAGAAGTTCTCTCCTTCCTTTGGCAACAGCATGGCTCATCACCTTTGATACTGAGAGGTCCCTTTTCAATAGAAATCTTATTAACTTTACAATTCTCCCCATCAAAAGTAACCCTTTCTACTCCTGCACTGTTTGTCCGTCGAACTGCTGCAGCACTTTCTACTGAAGGCTCAATGCCAGCACCAGAGAAGCCTGACCTTATCTTGTCTTGAATTGATTGAGGTCCTACAGATGATAACGGTTCACAATACTTCTGATCATATTCAGCCATTGTGGGATTGGAGATGGTTGATGTCGCAGAAATAGGAGAATCTGATGAATCCCCATCAATGAAATCATGCTGATCTTGAGAAGATTGAACCCGGCTTGTGGTTAATGATGAGTTCCCTTGAAGATCTTCTGAGCCCATATCCCCCCCAGGACTTGGCAAAAATGATCCTGGTGGCCCTGGAATGGGAATTGGATCTACCTCTACGAAAAAGTTTGCCTGCCCAATTTCAGAATCCATTTCCTCCCCTATATGAACATTTTGCCCAATCAAGCCATTTCCCACTTCAGCACTGCAATAAATCTCCTGTCCATCAATAAAATTTGGATCTGTTGGACATGTTGATGCTTCAGCTGCACACAAGGGACCTTTATAATGATCAATAGATCGGACAGAGGACCGGCTCTCAGAACAATTTCCCAGCTTATGTTGTAGTTCAGAATCCACAGATTTACACAAACTTGTAACATTCTCCCCAATGGTGTCATTGGTAGCTGGTTCCATGACAACATCCTGCCCATGGACCCAAACCTGCTTTCGAGCAAATTCTGAGCCATCATCATCTTTGTCCAGCAAATCATCCCCAGCTCTATCAGAAGAATCCATGTTTTCATCCTCATCATATCCATGACATTGAGGAGCTAACTGTGAACTCTTCAAAGCCATAGCTTCCTCCCTTTGAGATATACTTAGTGCTCTATCTTGTTTGATTTTTAGTACAGTGCTACTACCAATAGACATTTTGTTAGATGTCTCCTCTCTTCCAGACTGATTTTCAATTTGATTGTGCATCAAATCATATTGCTGATCAGCTTGATCAGAATACCAGGCCGCAAACTCTTCATCTATTTCTGGCATCAAATGCACTTGAGAATTCCTAAGGACAGAAAACTTCTTGATCACATCTGGTCTGGATTCAGTCACAGATGATCCACTTCTGAAAGCCAACACAGTTTTCCTTAACGAAGAGAGTTTCATGGCTTTTGATGATAGGGAATGAAAACTCCTAGATGAATTTGTGCTAGCATCAGGAGGAGCATCAGAATTCTGATTTGGTCCTGCAGCAATATCATCCAACTTGCTGCTCAACAAACATACACAATTTCCTGTAGACTTTGGACATGTCAACATACAACCTTCACAAACAGAATTGCTGTCTTTGCTCAACTGGTTGACATTTCTCTTCATTGGTGGAAGGGAACTCTCAAGATTGTCACTGCTCCTGGCTCCAAACAATGGACTTCCCACTCTCTTTCTCCCAGGAGATCGCTCCTTGTCACTAACTCGGGCTTCACAAAATGGGTTCTTCATTCTCTCAGAGTTTTCAGGAGAAGAAATTGGATTTTGTGACACATTTGAAGGTTTAGAGACCTGACTTCTCTCCGCAGGAGAATCACGAAAACAAAATTGATCACTCTCAATTGGAGGTTGATGATCGCCTTTTCTATTGATCTTTTTTGCAACTACAGTTCTTTTGGAGCACACCCATTGTCTTACATGTCCAGAATCATTGGGTTTAAATTGCTTCTGTATTTGATGTTCATTCTTCTCGCACCTTTCTTCCTCTCCATGATAAACTCTTTGATCCCCATAAATCTGTTAAACAACAATTCAAAAACCAGATACAGCTGAATGCTAAGGCTTCAAATAATGCAAAAAAAAGGTGACAACAACTTGTAATAGAAGTGGAAAATGAATTGCAGGAATTATTTTCTAAAAAAGAGTGGCTTAAGGAGAAAAAAAAAAAAGGTTCAAGTACTTTTTATTGCTATAGCATTTAGTTCACCTAAAAGAAAAGCACCAAGCATATTGATCCAAGCCTATAGAGAAGAATGCAATATAGTTTTTAGCCATGTAGCATGTGTAACCTTTTTTATGGCATCAAAACATAAAATACAAATCAGTTGGTGAGATATACACTCAAACTTGTAATTTACATTCTGAGGCATACCACTGGGTGTAGATATTTCTTTTTAGTCTCTAAAGTGAATAAAAGCAGTCAATGAAGATATGCAAAAGTAACTCAGGAAGAAAGGGGAAAAATACTTATATACAGAAAGCAAAGAGTGGTGTACCTGAGTAGAATGGCTCTTGTGAGAGAAATTTTTTTTGCTTTGAGTAGCAAGTTTAAGATACTTGTGATGTTTGTTTCCCCGACGCTTTTTCTTTTTGGATGGAAGGAATTTGGTTCCTTTAACTCCTTTAGGAGGTTTCCTTGGTCCAAGATCCTCCACTTTAGACACAGATGGTGCATCATTAAACTTGGATAAAATCCTAAGTTTGGTGCCATTGGAATCAATATAGACTGCACCTACGTCACCAGCATCCGGTGCATTAACCGGCAACATTCTTTGCTTTCTCCCTTCAGCAGGCATATCAGACTTGTCATTATCCCGAGTAGGCAAGGTTGCAACTGTGGCCCAGTTCGTACCATTTCTTCTATCAAGCTCTTCTAGCGTGCACCTTGCAGCCGTAGTGTAGATATCCACCATTAATTTTGTCTTTCTCGGCTTAATCCTATGCCTGGTTAGTTTAGAATCAGCCATCCACTTGGGAGTTGACTCCACAGAAAGGCATTGATCAATGTGAGCATTCAAGGTGGTGTTGGAAGATGATGAGAAAATTTTGCAAACAGGGCATATCTTTGAAGCCATTGTTAATTCTGACACAGTAGTACAATTTGAAGTGATGTCTTCAGTGGAGCTACGATCAGAGTTGGCACCAAATTTCACAACCAATCTGCACTTCTTACCAGAGGATCTAATTGTGCTTTCAGTCTTGTGGGGTGGAGGAACAAGACCTGCAGCTTCTTCAACTTCAACTGAGGCTTCAGGCAAAGTATGATCAGTTTCTAAGGATGAGATAGATGGCCTATTAGTGGGAAGTGACTCTATATCATCAGATTGAGAAACACTTGTAGTTGTGGATGGGAAATCATTTTCTCCTTCAAACCTACATGAAGTTGTCTCTATGCAATCTTCTTCTGCTGGCTTCTGGTTCAATTGGGTGTTTTTGGACAAGTCTAATAAAACTGCATCATCATCATCATCATTCGGCCCAGCTGGCTCTCCATCAAAATTGCTTAAGTTTTTATCTTTATTCTCAACTGTACAACTTTCAACCGTACATCTCTTAAAGGATTGATTCCTCACTGTATCAAGAGCCTGAAATGGTGGCAGCACATCCTTCACGCCATGTTTCAAGCAAAGTTGCAGGTTTTCAGAAGAAAAAGGCCAACTGGTCTCGATATCCTTGCTTCGAGCCTTAAAAACATAATCTCTGCATGTGTACAATACCATTATTTTTTGTTAATCGTTTAGTGACGTGTAATAAGTAATCAAGTTACTCCAAAAATCTCAGAAGCTCAAAGAATCAATACCGCAGGTATACGTGTCTAACTAGCTAGGGACATAAACCAATGGAAAATGAAACACTTTTACACCCTTATGTTATATATTGTATGTTAACTCAAGAAAGAGAATCATGGACCATTATGAACAGTGAAATCTTGAAGAAACGGCCAAGAATTGCCCAAAGTGATGAAGGAGATTCCATGATCTAGTGAGCACAAGAAAACTCTCAAGCGTGCAGCTTGATATGCTTAGAAGGAACAAGTACATATTGCAAGTGGGGTACCAAGTATCAACAATATCTTAGGCAGGCAAAAGAGACATGAAATCACCAGCAACATCAAGCAAGAAAAGGGACTAAATATATAGTAAATAACTCAATTAAATTAGGCGGATAAAAGTTTAGGGATGAGCCATGAAGAGGCGTAAAAGTCTGATGGAATTAAAAGTCTTTGAACAAGTTTATTAACCAAAGCAAAGCAAAATTGCCACCAAAGATCAAAAATAGAGACAAGATGGATATTGTGAGTTAGGGCCCATGTTGGACTGAGCTAGAAGCAACTTGTAAACTCTGGATCTGACTCAACAAAGCTCTTTAGTCTTAAGATGGGAAAACTTTTGAGAGATCACCACTAAAGATGGTAAACGAAGCAGTTGAGAGAGAGAGAGAGAGAGAGAGAGAGAGAGAGAGAGAGAGCAGTGACAAAAACAATCAAAGCAGAAAAAGAAGAGAGAGATTACCTTATGGAGAATTTGGGAAGTGGGGTTTCAGCTAGTAGGGCTGGCTTGGACAGATCTACCTCTGGCAAGGCAAGCTTATGAGAAGCCCTCTCATCATTACTAGTATTCAGTTGTGGAATATCGCAAGAGCATGAGGGATCTGGTGGAAGTTTTGCAATGGATAACATCTGATGAAAAGCTTCTCTCTTCTTGTGCTGTTTCTCCAACAGTCACAAGCTCTACTATCTCTACCTCTGGCCTTATCTTTAACTTAGACTTCAGCATATATAACAACAATAGCCCTTTATTTCTCTCTCTCTCTCTCTCCTTTTTTTTTTTTTTTCACTTTCTCACTCACTCCTTACACTCCAAACCCCACCACAAAGCCACCAACACAAAGCAGCAGAAGCAGCAGCAACACCACCACCAACTGTAAGTGTTGAGATCAAACAACCCCACTTGAATCTTTTTCATCCATCTGAGCCTGCAAGAGAAATAATAGAGAAAGAGCATAAGTTTGAGTCTGAGGAAAGACCCAGAAGAACAAGGCAGACTGGGAGGTTCTAGACCACTCCAGAACGTTATTTTATGTGATGGGAATGAGTGAATTTGAAGCATCCAAGTTGATTCACCAAAATTTGTGGAAACCCAAGTGATCAAGCAAAGAACAGAATATAAGACCACAAAGCAAAGATATGATGTTCAACTCCAAAGTCATCCAGTGTTATTTTATGTGGAAAAGACCCAGAAACAAAGTTTTCAAAATTGAATCTTTTAAACTCTACAATCTACCATAGCATACTTGAACAATCAAGTAAATCCTTTTAAGCAAGAGATCATATGATATAACATGAGAGATTTAAAAGTTTAATCAAAGAAGATATCCCACAAACACAGTGAGAAAAGTAAAAAAGGAATATGGAACTCAAACTCAAAATCTGAAGCAGCATAGAAAGAGATTTATGAAGTATTAAATAAGAAATCCCAAATCTTTGGTCGTCTAAGCGTGTAAATGAACAGTGAAACTGACCCTATGCAAAGATATCCAGTGTAAAACCAAGACCGCAAAACCAGATTCATTTTCTCTTTTCTTCACAGTGACTAAATGAGTCTGTCAAAGTAATGAAGCCACTTAGAAACCATAGACACAAAAAACAGATCATGAAATCACACAGAAACTTTGGTATTCAAGCTGAAAAAAGAAGTACTAGGAAAACCCAGAAACCAAATCTAAAAGATAATAGCGAAGGAAACAACTTTAGTAACAAAAGAGAAGAACAAACCCAGGAAATGAAAGAAAATCCAAAGCAGATTATACATATGTAAACAGACCTCGTGGTTTTGAAGCTGTTTTCTGAGATGGGATGAGGTTTTTGACAGAAAATGGGAGAGAAATGAAGTCCTAGAAGACTAATAAACAACCAAAAGAATAGGGAGAGAGAGAGCGAGAAAGAGAAACAGCACCACCCACTCACACATCAAAAGGGCATCAGGTTCTTTCTCACTCCACCAAAAAGCAAGTTTGTACCATTAATCACCACGATTCACCCCCCATCTGTGAATATGCGATGAGAGACTTGAAGAAAGAAAGAGAAAGTAAGAGAGAGAGAAAGAGACAGAGAGGAGAGAGAGAGAGTGTGTTTGTATTTTGTGTTTGTGTGTGTGTTTTTCTTTTTCTTATTTATTACAAAAATACATTAATACAAAAGCTGTCCTATCCTATACCTACCCTACAAGCCCATATTTTCTTCCATTCTTTATTCTTGATTTTTTTTCATGGGTAGTGATTGTGAGAGGCTGTGAGAGAAAGAGAGAGAGAGAGAGAGAGAGGGTGGCCTTTTGCCTTTGCCTTAAATGTCGGTTTTAGGTCCCTACTTTGTTATGAATTCCAAACTCTGTTGCCCATGTCATGTTGCTTACTACACGACAAAAACTCTCTCTCTCTGTTGACATTTATCACCATCAAGGAAAATCAAATTTTACCCTTCCAATTCCGATTCCAATTCCAACTCCAACCCCAACCTAAATACTTTTCTAATGTTAAGATTTGATTAATGTTAGAAAGAAAGTATTCTCTGATGCTTGTTGCATGATAAAAGCAACTGGAGCTACTGTGAGATTTTCCTGAGACGAGTTGAATGATAAGCTTTTCCTTTCCCTGAGTTGAGTTGATTGAGAAGCTTTAACCTGAGAGTTGTTGTTGATGATAAAGCTACGTACATTACAGGCCACAACTTTTCTCTTCCTGGTTTGTTCATAATTATTATAGGTAATCTTTATTAGTTCTTGTAATTTAAATAATTATTCTTACTCCCCTTTTATTAGTTCGATGCTATCAGATGTCTTTAACTATATGAAGTGAAACTTACTAGTTATTTACTGCTCAAATGTTTCTGGTTTTTAGTTTAATGAAATCCCCTTTTGACCAAAAACTTAATTAGTTGTATCTTTTGGAATTCCAATCCCGGTTTGAGATCCTTTTTAACTCCCTTATACCATTTTACCAATAACCTAAGTAGATGGGAAAAAAAAAATGATAGTCAATAAATTTTTCTTTTTTCTTTTTTTCGAGAGTATGTCAATTATGTTACTTAAATACTAATAACCAAGTTTTTTTCTGGTTAATGTTTTAAGGATTCCTTAGCTAAGTTAATTTCTTCTTCTTCTTCTTCTTTTTTTTTCTTTTTTTTTTTATTTTTTTATAATTTTATAATTGGGAAGAGGAGATTTAAACTTTAAATTGATTTACAAGACTCTTTGCCTCAAGTTAACTTTAAAACTCTAGAAAATAAAAATTCTTAATATATAATTTTATCTTAACAATTATGAAACTTTTTTTTTTTTTGTTATGTAGCATACCTATCTAATATTAATTGTTCATCTATTGTTTTGTATTTTTAGATAAGTAATTTGTGGAAGATGAGAGAGGCGAGATTCGAACCATATATATAAGACAACACAAAAAATATCACTATCAATGACCCTATTTATTAGACAACGGTTAAAATTATCTATATATATATATATATAAAATAAAAAGGGTTTACCGTAAAATTCTCCAAATATTATTAATTAGTTTCCTTATATATATATATGAGCAAATTATACCAATGTCTTTTGAGGTTTCATGAAATGACACTTTCATCCTCCTTCTTAAAATGTACATTTAAGAAAATGACACTCTGTCTATTGAGATTTATATAAATTTAATAGATAAATTCATACATTCTCAAGTTGTTATTTTAAATAAAGGAATAATTCATTAGAAAAGTAACCGTGTGAGAGGTTATGAACTTATATATTACACACACACAAAAAAGTGTCACTTTTTGAAACGTTTGTAGGGAATTTTTATTTTGTGAAAATTCAAGGGAGATGGATGTCATTCATATTATATATAAAAAATATTAATTTGATTTATAGAATTACAAATAGCATTTAACTGGTTTAGTCTAAACTAAAATAGAACTTTCTGTAGATAAAATTCAAAGACTGAAAAATTATGATTAAATTATTTATTAAAAAATTATGATTAAATAGGTTCTCTAAAAAAATATAATTAAATTAGGTAAATTCTTTTCTTTTTAAATATTAGTTTTTGTTGAAACTTTCAAGAATTACATGCTTTGCATGTAAAATTTATATATATTCAGAATTTGAGTTCAAGGAAGCCAAGCTAAGAATATCCATAATTTTTTAATATAAAAAATAAAATACATATATGTATAATATATAATTAAAGAATGTATTTAATAATATAACATGATTTATTATATGTATTATTTCTTGCATATAAGATAATTCCATCAAGTTGGTTTATATAATTGAAGACAAATATTTTCTTTGATTAAGTCATATGTTATTATTCTTTAAGTCATATAATCACAATTAATATTCTTTAAACATTTTTTTTAAAATAAGATAGGATTTGAAATCTATCGCATTCACTTTAAATAATTTTTAAGGGTACTAAGCCCCCCCATGTATTGAAAGAACCCAAAAGGAAGAAAGAATTATGATTAACTAAAAATTTTCATTGAAAACTTTTTGATTTTGTGCTCTATAGAGAGATCAGGAATAAATTAAATGCTTCAAACCAAGGAACGGGAACAGCACGGGAGAAAATTTTGTAGCCATTGGGGCAAAAGTTTGCACAGAAACAAAATTTGAAGGCAAACTTTCTTCCAGCATTACCCCCTTTAAGCCCAAATTGCCCTTCCAAAATGATCCACTTAAGTATATATATATATATATATATATATATATATCATTTTTTTTACTTGTTTCTGTGTGAACATAAATAGTCTTTTCTCATCTTCACATTCTTATATCCAGCATTACCCCTTTAAACCCAAATTGCCCTTCCAAAATGATCCACTTAAGTTTATTAAGTTTATATATAAATCAATCTCTCTCTCTCTCTCTCTCTCTCTCTCTCTCTTGTAAAGTCCATAGGAATTGTAATCTTTATTACTAGTAATAAAGTGTGTTGTAATGTAATAACTAAACATATTCATTAGTTTTATTGTGATTTATAATATTAGAATGAAACTTAACATTTATTTTAAAAAATATCTTACTTGTACAATTATATCTCCTTAAAAATTGTTATTTTTAAATTTAAGAGAGATATGTGTTATTTTTTATGATTTTTTTTTTTTTTAATAATTGTTAGATGTATATGGAAACTTTGGTTATTTGGAAATATATTAAATTTTGAAATTATTAAACTTACTAAGGAATAGCTAATACAACATTTTAAAGAGGAATATTTATTCATCATTTTGAAGAATAGCTATTCATAAGGAATGATTATTCCTTGCAATAAAAACATAACCAAACTAAAGAATAACTAAACCATAAGAATAACTATTACATTACAGCGCCTATTACAGTCTACTAAACATACCCTATATGTATATATTATATCTTCACATCTTATATATTTATTTAAAAACTTCTAAATTGTGACATAGGTCAATTTGGAAGTTTTAAATCATAATGGAATAACCATTTATTATAACACATATATGAAGTAGACTACAATACTTGTCACACACAATTATTTAACTTTCTTCTTCCTTTTTTATTTTTTTTGGGAGGGGTTAAAATATTCAACTTTATTCAAGTCCCGTGCTCCCCACAACCTTATTAATGTATATATTTGTAGTAGCATTTAAGTGTGTGTATATATATATATATATATATATATATATATATATATATATATATATATATATAAAAGTATCAAACTGTTGTAGATTTCATTAAAAATATTGGTCGGCATTACTATTTAAAAGAAAAAAAAAAAAAAAGCTCACACATACAAGGGAGCAGTGGCGGAGCCAGGAATTTAGGTTTGGGGGGGCAAGATTAAAAGACATGATTGGAAATAAAAAATTAATCTAAAAAAATTAATCAATATTAATAACAAAATAAGTAAACAACTATATGAGAATTTGATTGTCATACAGAATCTAACATAAAATGTAAACTTTAATTTATTTTTTCACACCTAGCTTATTTTACTCAATTGCCTTCAACGATTTTTCATATTTTGAAATCGCTGCATGATTTCTTCACACTTAATAGTCTTGAATTTATCTTTCTCAATATATGTAACTAAGCAATCATTCATCCACTGATCTCCTATTTGATTGCGTAATCGATTTTTAATTATGTTCATTGTTGAAAAAACTCTTTCAACAGTAGCTGTTGTAACTAGTAAGAACAATGCCAAAGTCACTAATAAGTAAATCAATGGATATGAAACATTCTTTTTCATTTCTATCATCTTTTCAACAAGCTGTTCAATTCCTCTAAATGCTGAAAACTCTTCAGTGGACTGCATGTCATGGATGTATGTCTCAAGTTGGTTATCTAGGAAAGAAACTTGAGACATAAAAAAATTCTATAGACAGTTTGGTCTAGTCCATCAAATTTACTAAGTGGGACTCATTAATTTTATATATAGAATTTTACTAGCAATAGAAGTCTACTACTACTACTACTAGGAAAGCTAGAAAGGTCATGTGAATTCACTTAATTGGGTTATTTATTATTATTATTTTTTTTCTTTCCGTGTGGGGGGGGGGGGGGGTCATGATAACTCAAAGGATTGGTTGGCATTGGAGATATCAAAGTTTAGTCATAATTAAAATGCAAGTTTATTGTATCTAATCATATTCAAGTCGTAAGAGCATTCATAATGGTGAAACTAAAATTTTTAGCTTTTACCATCTCAAAAAACTCATTTTATCTATTTTAACACACCATTTCATAGCTAACCTTACGTCAATTCTCTTCTTCTTTGTTTTTCTTTTATTTTTTTACATCTAAGCCAAACACTATTCATTTTTTTATTAATTTCTTTCTCACTTCCTCTCTCTTCCTCTCTGCCACAAAAACCCAACAAACCCACACAATCGGCCACAAAAATCCAACACCACCAACCACCGCTACTACTAGGCACAAAACGACATTAAACCAAGCAACCCACAACTAGCCACAAAATCCATCACAACCATACCCACAACCGGCCACAAAACCCATCATCATTACACCCACAACCGGCCACAAAGCCCAATCGGTGAAGGACTAGAGGAAGAAAGGAGGAAGATAGAAAAAAAGGAAAGGGAGAAGGACTATGAAGGACACAATCAACCAAGAAAGAGAAAAGGAGAAAATAATGAGAGAGAGAGAGAGAGAGAACATAGTTTTTTAATTAAAATATGGAGGAAGGAGAATAAAATAATTAATATATGTGTTTACCTTTGAGCTACAATAGACTGCCATAGATGACAATTTACTATAGTTCAATTGCTAAAAAAATTAGCAGTAGCACCTTCATCGCAACTTCATTTTTGTTACGTGTGTTATTAAAAATGGCAATTTGACAACATCATTGTGAATGTTCTAAGTACAATAATTCTATTTCTAATTGTGCAAGTATTGTAATCTTTAGTTAGTCTCTATATAGTTTAGGATTTAGTCTACTTTTACATATACACACACAATATCATTTTAAACCTATGGTATTCGCTTTATTATAAATGTTCTTTATTATTAAGCTGAGACACCAATAGGTTTCTTTATGATGTAAATAAGATTTGAACCCAAATATCTTATTTGACCACAAAACACTTGATCAATTGAACTAACTAAAACCCACAAAATTTAGTCTACTATAATTATCATTCAATGTGTTCATTTTAATATATAGAAATTAATAGTAGAGATGTAGTTATCAAATGTTGTCCTTTATAAATAAGGTCTCTAAGATTGAATCTCTCCGCCCCCCCCCCCCCCCCCCCCCCAAAAAAAACATATATCTATGATGATTTGCCTTTTAAAAAAAAAAAAGTTATCTATGATGCTTCTAACATGATATCAAAACTATGTATAGAAAAAACTTATTCATGGTAATTTTTATTATTATTAATAAATCTTTAAAAAAATTTGTAAGGATATTATTAGGTATAAAATGTAAATTGTCTATGTTATTTATTTATTTATTATTATGAAACACTTTTTTTTTTACGATTCATTTATTTTAAACTCTTTGGTTTTTTGTATGTAATAACTCATTTGGATGAATATTTATGATGTGGTTCCACATTTGATTCTAAAATTAAGAAATAAAACTCCTTAAGAATAAATAATTTTGACACGTGGCGCAAAATTGGAACTCTAATTTGGAATTTTAATTTGAATTTCTCTCAGCTTTACCTATTATTATTATATATAAACTAGTGTGTAGCCTCGTGCATATGTACGAGTACTATTAAAAAAAGTTACAATTATACGATTCAAATTAATTTTTTTTTATAGAAAAAGTTCAAATTATATATGGTATTAGCTTACACTTTTTTTAAACCATATATTTTTAAAATATGAAATGGTTTCTCATTATATATATATATATATATATATATATATATATATATAATTTATAATTTAATTTTTCCTAAAAAAAATATTTAGAATTTAATTGGTTTTAGACCCTTTGGTTTTTGCACTCAATAATTCACTTACTACAAAAATTAAAAACTTAGATGGACATGTGGCAAAAAATTAGATTTCAGTTGAAATCCAATTTAGAATCTAATTGGACTTTGACTCTTTGATTTTTACACTCAATAATTCACTTGGCGCTTAATTAAAAATTAAATGAAACACGTGACGCAAAATTGAGAATCTAATTAAAATCTAATTGGATTTTTTCTATGGCGAAAAATTAGACTTCAATTGAAATCCAATTTAGAATTTAATTGGATTTGGATTATTCAATTTTTACACCCAATAATTCACTTGGCACTAAATTAAAAATTAAATGGGACATGTGGCGCAAAATTGAGAATTCAATTAAAATCTAATTGGATTTTTTCTGTGGCGAAAAATTAGACTTCAATTGAAATTAAATTTGGAATCTAATTGGATTTGGACTCTTCAATTTTTACACTCAATAATTTACTTAGTATTAAATTAAAAATTAAATGGGACACATGGCTCAAAATTGAGAATCCAATTAGATTTTAATTGGATTATCAATTTTGCGCCACCTGTATATAGATTAACTAGGATAATTATCTTACAATTGTATCATATAAACATAAGTTCCTGCGTTAGTTTTTTATTTTATGATAAATCAACATTAGAAATTTCCAAATGTTAAAAATAAAAGATGAAAGAAAGAAGAGAAAGGGACAGTGATATTCTTAACAAATAGACAAACTGTCCATGAATATTGGTTTATTGAACAAAAAGTAGTATATGCAAGGGCTAGGTCGGGCACAAATAACATTGTATAAGTTGTTTATTTTCTGAAATCAATCATGCGTCATTTCAGAGAAATTGAAAAACAAAGAACACATGAACTGAATTTTTCGATCAATTGCTACAATGTCCACATTCCACAACCAATAATCCCCATATATTTTCTGGACTCTACTCTACCAATAACGAAATATGTAGTAACAAAACAAATATAAATGGAAAAGAAAACTCGTACACTCACTCGATCGTCTCGGTCTCTCATACAGTACCACCATATGTACTATCTCCTCTCGAAGTAAATCTAATTAACATTTTAGAACACAATTCTATGCCATATATGATTACTATAAATAGAATAAACTGGAGCATTTTCCAAGCTCGAACTATGCGCTAATCCTAATCGTGAAGCCTAATATATTGCTTTAATTAACTTATTTATTCATTCAAAGTTCACACTTCAAACTTCAAACTTCAAAACACAATAAGGTATATGTAATTTTACATAGATGCCCTCCCTTTTCACGTATTTGCACAAGCTCGCATATATTTTGTAATTATGCATGTTTCCACTGATTTCTATTCCTTTATCCTTATGTGTAAAAGGAAATTTTGAATTTTTTAGGTACATAACTTGATTTAACTATATTTTATAGCTAGATTGGGATCCGGTGTAATAGCTTTCACCTTTTCAAAAATTTTAACTTTTTTTTAACTCTTTATTTTTTTACTTTTTTAACTTCCTTGATCCAATGGATGATATCAAAAGTTATCTTTTTAACTTTTGATCTGAATCGTTGAGAAGGTATTGCATGGTGGAATAGCCCTAATTACACCAGATCTCAATCCTTATAGCTAGTCTTAACTCCATGGTAATACATGGAAATGATGGTTTTAGAATAATTTTACTACGATCTTACAATAACAAAGAATCAAGGATTCATATCCAATGTGATTACCCCCATCATATGTTATGTATTTGTTAGTTACGTATTTAGACTCTAGTATGACTTGCTACTAAGTTTATCCAATTTTATGATTGATTAGTCAAGATTCAAATTCCTACTGGTATGTTTGGATGACATGATTTGAACATTTGAATTTGAATTTGGGTGATTAAAATTCAAATAACTTTTTAATCACCATATGTACTATTTCTTCATTTTTTTCAAAGTCAATAGTTTTTTCATGCATCATACGGATTAGAGACTAATTAATGCATAATGACAAAACTATTCTTTTCTTTTCTTTTCGAGTAAGACAAAACTATTCTTAGTGACACTATTTCTTTCTCATTTAACTTTAGATTACACGATATTAGTATATTGATACAACTTTTTTCAAATTACGATGTTAATAAATAAATAATAGTTTTGGGAGACATTAAAAACGAAACGAAAGTTTATGATGAAAAACAATTGACTTTACTGGACAAAAAATGACAAAATTCAAAATTTCAGGGCAGATGGATTTTTTTTTTTTTTTTTTTTTTAAATCAAAATCAAAACTATACCCCAACTTGATGTTGTGTAATGAAACCCTTCCTGGCCCCTACCCGACACGGACCCAAAGATTTTACCTAGAAATTAAAAAATATATATATAGCAAATTTATTTTAAAGCAGTTGTGTTGGTATTAAATAAAATAAAATAAAAAGAAACTTGTATAATAATTGAAATTAAGCTAAAATTCTTGCCACTTGGCTGATCCCCATGGAGAGAGAGAGAGAGAGAGAGAGAGAGAGAGAGAGGAAAAAGAAATATTAGTGTTTAAAAGTAGTTCATCAACTTGATGACGTTTTAAGAATTCCAAAGTATTATATATAAGTAAGTGAAGCAATGGTGTATAAAATCAACAAGCTATATAGCTAGGCAATAAGAAAAGGATGAAAAATTGAAAGCAAGTTATAACTAATATATATTGGGTAAAAAGGGGTAGGCTTGCTTTTAGATCCACTACGTGCTTTAAGCAAACTTGCTTAGTATTTTGAATCAAGTAGTTTAGATTTTAATTAATTAGTGTTATGGTAATGGTAATGGTAATGGTAGCCAGCCACTTTATTTTAATTATTAAGTTTTTTTTTTTTTTGAGAATATTTTAATTATTAAGTTACAAGTTGGCAGGAAGCCAAATATTGGCGGCCATTCCAAAATCCAAAGTCCTAACCCCTATAACATGCTTGAAAGTTGTGATCAAAATCAAATACATACATGTGTTAACTTAATTAATTAAATATATATATATATATATAAATTAATATGTTACACTTACAGTAGTAGCTAGAGCTAGGCTAGCTATCCAAATATAGCAGACCCAATTAACCTGTCCCCAGATCAAGATGATCTACCATATATTGCATTTATTTTGCATATATATGACATAGAAATTAATGTTAGAAATTGTCGCATGCCCTCTAACATCAACTCTGAGAACGGGTTCATCAATTCTAAAAATTAAATTAGACTATATCAATCATCACTAGGTATTATTGCTGAAAAATAAGACTCTTCACATAATAATCTAATGCGCATGTCAACGTCCTCTCCTTTATTTTTATTTTTCCTCCTTTTTTCTCCTTATATCATGTGATGTATTAGAAATGCATTAATATAATTAATTAACATTGTTACTCAAACACTATGCTTGGGAGTTTTTTTTTTATAAGTAAAAAATATATTAACAAACGTATAGGGCCCAACCGGGTTCAAACCGGTGACCTCTTGATGGGAGTTTTTAAAAATAATGGAATTAAATAGAATGAATAATTCATAAAGAAATGAATTAAATGGAAGGGAAATAGATAATTCATGGTGTATTTTCTACTGTGTTTGAGGGTTTATAATATGACGAATGGAAATGAAAAAATATATATGTAATTTTACTATTATGCCATTCATCTTTTATTGATTTTTTTTTTCTCAAAATATGAATAAAAATTTCATTTTACCTTTATTTCATTAGGTAAATGAGTGTTTATCTCATTTTTGAAAGAAATGCTTAGGAGGGAATGAAATAAAATGAGAATCTTCTCATAGTCATTCAATTCATTTTTATTAAACTTCCAAACGAAAGAATAGATGAAATATTATTCAAAAATCTCTTTAATTTCAATCCTAAATAAAGTGTAAGTGAATCTCTATTATCAAAGTTTCAAAAAGTTAAAAAATACTATTCAGATGAAAACTCTATTTCCAAGAGTTTTAGAATATTTTTTTGAAAAAGACAATTTAATTATGTATTTTATATATTTTAATAATCTATTATAATTTTTTTTAATTTTTTTTTTAAAAGTCAAGTCTTATGCATGTCAATATAAATACTTGTATCAAATGATTTTGTCATGTACGTGACTCATTATAAGTATATTAAAATCATTAACATAATTTACTTTAAGTGAAATTCTATTATCAAAGTTTTAAAAAAAATTAAAATACTACTCTAATTATAATTCAATTATTAGAACGGTCAAGAAGTTTAAAAAGAGTTTTATTGTTTTACATAATTTTATTTTTATTAATATATCATAATTTTTAGTTTTTTAAATATTTATTTACTAAAAAAAACTTAGTCTTATACAATGTGCACTCGCCATATAATTTAAAGTAAATTTTGTGATTGCGTTCTAAATATTGTGATTACACCAAATAACTCAACGCAATTGTTACACGTAGTATGACAAACTTTCAACATGTAGTGCACCATGAATGCATTAAAACAAATTTCATAATTCATTGGAGTAAAAAAATTTCCCGAAATTTCATTATTTGTTTTATTTTAATTATCTACCGTAATTTTTTGTATTAACAATAAAAATTAGATTTTTACATGTTGTATTTGCACTGTATGGTTCAATATAATGGCTACAGTTTTTATGATGTGTTTTCACCCTTTGGTACTTTATAAAGGAAAATTCTTAAGTACTCTCAAATCATAGGTAAATAGTGCTCCCTCGTCTCACATTCATAATGGACTCCTTCATAAATTTATTGAGTGGACCCCATTATGAATGTGAGAGGAATGAACACAATTTTCCGTGTTCCGAGAGTACAATATTACTCCTTTATAAATACATTGAAATTGTTAACATATTTTTTCCTAAGTCAAACTCCATTACCAAAGTTTTAAGAAATTTATGATACTACTCCAATTAAGATTAAAATACCAAAAAAGATAAAGAGTCTCGTTATGTATACCAATAATAATGTATTATGAGGATGAACTGGGGACTTTACAGCTAGCCTATCAGTGATAAGCTCAAAATGAAGATCTATGAAATGCTTGAAAATAAAAGGAATGACTCAAATGACATCACCCTAAGCACTCCAATGCGCAAATTAGTAACTTGACTAAGGAGGAAAGCAAGGAGCATGCATTAATAGCAATTGTTCCAGCCTCATTATGGTATAGAGATTGTGTATTTATAGTCTTGATTGTGGCACAAAGTTACACTGTAATTTTAGCAATTACCTTGACTGTGGTTTGAATAAACGTTGAATTTTGCACTGCGAGGGAGATTGGGGTAATTGCCTTGATTATACTAACTTTTGCCATTCTTTTCCTGTGGATATAACTGATGCATCCTATATATCTTGTTTCCCTTTTGAGTATCATGCTCATCCAAATAGCTTGTTTGGTCGCTAGGTTATCTTATCGGTTTAACCGTGCTTCCTTGTTTTGCGATGATGAAGTTTTAGTTGACAATATGGTTGGATGATATGTTTTTCATCATATTATATGTTTTAATAAAAATTTGCTCGTATATTATGTGATTTTTGGAAATGTAACTGAAGTAAATTTGTTGATTTGAGATATGAATATTTATCAATTGGTGTAAGTGTAAATATTAGTTATTAATTGAAAGAGAATACATTCATTAAGTAATATTTGATTTGATTTTAAAAGAAAAAAGAAAAGAAAAGTAGAAAAAAGGAATGAAAAATAGCATCCAAAGCAGGGTAAAGGAAAAGAAAAGAAAAGAAAAGTAGGAAAATAGATGGAGTATATATGTAACAGAAATAATTGAAAGTTAGGTAGTAATTAGGGCATCTTAATCTTAATTAAATAATGGAGGTTGTCAAACACAAACAAACAGACTCAAACGTGAATCATGAGGATTGATTGAGGAGCACAAAACCAATTTGGGGAAGAGAAGTGAAGTGAGAAGAGTAAAGAGAAGAGGTAATAAATAGTAAGGCAGTAAGTTAAACCATGAAAGCGATATGACAGTTAAATGTTGGAATGGGCGGGTCCTCCTGACACACTCATAGTCGTAGTAGGCCTATGCTATGCTTAACAAAAAAAACAAAAAAAAAACATTATACTTATTAATAATGTAAAATATATGTATATAGGAAATAATATATTGGACTCTCTCTCTCTCTCTCTCTCTCTCTCTCTCTCTCTCTCTCAATATAATTAATAATGTTGTTACGTAAGGAGGAGGAGGGGCCACGTGTACGGAGTTTAATGTTGTCTCACCTTTGCCTTTTCCTTTTTTTCCTTTCTCTATTTTCTAATTTCTCCGCCTCCTTTGTATTAACTCACCACCAATCCAGGGATTGGCTGAGTTAGTTGGGCTCTCAGCTTGTACTAGGTTAGATTGTGTGTGCTCTCTAGTTCGAGTCCTGCTACCTACACTTTGAAAAGAATTTTTTGGACCAGCGCTTTACTCCTTCATGAACCCACCCAGCGCGAACAATGATTAGTTCCTAGTTAAAAACCTTGAGGAAACACGGTAGGAAACCAATAAAAAAAAAAAAAAAAAACTCACCACCACGTTTGGCAATCTTTGCAAAAAAAAACACATCCTTTTATTTTCATGCTACTTTTCTACTATTTGCTATTTGCTATTGGATTTAGGCCCAAACAACACCACACCAGACCAGACCCGTGCACTCTTTTCATTCATCATCATCAATGAATAAATGATCAAATCAATCTCTCTCTTTTTTCGTCTCCTCCTGTAATCGTCCTATATGTTAATAGATTTACTAATTACCAAAATCCATTATCAAACTCACTATGTAAATCCATTTTATTCACTTGTTCCATCAATCATGACAATATATACTTTTTACCACTAGCATCAACAACTCTGTCCCGTCCCGTCCCAAATAGAGCCACCACTGAGCTACATACAATCACATTATTATTGGTTTATTACCAAAACTCACTAACAGATAAGTCCCCCACCAAACCCCAAGTCTAGTTACTCCACAGCAACTATTTCATTTTTAATCATATCAACATCTTTCTAGGCAACTTTGGTCAATTGTCACTTAGTTTTGACAAAGATTTATAATATCTTCTGCTGCACATGTATACGGCCCAAATAATGTGTTTCATATTGAGATTTGAAATGCAGATGAAATGTTTATTACAAGTACAGGGAAGGCAGTAGAAATGATACGAATGGATAGAATAAATGATGATGATGATGATGATGCAGGTCATTATCGAGGATGTTTTGCTTAACGTGATGGTGCAGTTTTTTTCCTGTACGAAACGTCAAACCACACCTAGCAACAGCAAAATAGCAATAGCATTTGGGGCACCAGACAATGACATGTAACTGTGTCGCTTCCTTATTCCTTCCCTGCCTCTGTATCTCCTATACCACATATCCATCTCTCTCTCTCTCTCTCTCTCTCTCTCAATTGAGATTTAAAAAAAAAAAAAAACACTTTTCTATAATTATGTTACAAAGTAAAACCATATTGGAAAGAGTCATCGACCTTAAATGGCCAACTTCCCACTAAATAAAAATGATAATGCATACGTGAAACAACTTTGCAAGTTCGTAAATCTCAAGAGAGAAATGATGAGTCATTTTAATACGTAGTTTAGCTGATCTGGGCAGCTATATATAATTATATCTTGTTTGAAGATTATAAAGATCCCATATATTTCTATTATTCATGAGTCTTTGTTTGTTGATCCGCACATGGATCATGGATTATTATAATTTTATAAATATCACTCAACTTCACCTCAACCTCAAACTTCTTCAACCCAAGCTCTGCAGCTGCTTGACTATTAAATTAAAGCTAACTTCGAGTTTGACGTGAGCCCAACAATTATTAACCTGGGCTTTTACTCATGATGATGATGAGCCTGAGCCTGCAAAGGGAGACTGGACCCAGTACTTGCATTGCATTGCATTTGCATAATGAATTGAATGGCTTTCGATTTCAACTATCTGAATCTGATTCTGATGCCCAGATCTGGCATTATTTTTTCCAAATCTTTACATTCTCCAATTGAATTCATTTACGTTGTTGTTGCATTGACCAATAATATATTGAATTTTATATCCTTAAAAAAAAAAAAAAAAAGGACAGTTTTTATATTATATTATATTAATTATGTGTTGACTTCACATACTAGTAAAACTATATATATATATATATATGTCTGCGTCTAGCTCTCGTCGTCTATATTAACCCTATTCCCTACAGAAAGTGATATATATATATATATATATATAGTATCTTACAAAGGTGTTGGCAGTGCCACTGGCAAAGGTTACTGTATTGTCAGACTCTCAATTCCTTGTATTCTATAGTTCTTCTATCTATGTATGTCCATATACTAGTAACATTAACTATCTTCGCAGTCATTCAAGATTATCGTAGTGCAAATTCCCTCTTGAATTCTCGAAATAAACATAACGGACAAGTGAAGCAGAAGCAGGTTGTCAGAAGTCAGAATTCCTAATGATTTAAAATAAAACCCTACTACATACAAATCATAAACGGAGTTCCCTTCCCTCCCTGTGCACTATATACTATAATGCTATTGCTATGGGGGAAAATTGGGGGTTGATAGATAAAAGGGATCTTTCCAACACAAGCTCATACCAAAACCTAAAACCACACACACACACACACACACACACATATATATATATATATTCCCAAATTCTCAAACTGTCTGTGTTGGACAAACACACCGGAGACACTCATGCATACGTGTCTCTTCAATGAGTTAGGAAGAAACATTTTCTTTTATTTTAAATATGTTTTTAAAGATTTTGATTTTGATTTTTTTTATCAAAAGATTAACAAAAACAAATACAAGATTTTGATAATTATTACGTATTTTGAAAACTTAAAAATAAATATAATATAAGGCTACAAATATAGAATATCCCCAAAAACATATAAAAATTAATTATTATATCCCCACTGCATTGCGTCATATATTTTTAAGAATTTGTCATCTCCTGGGTCATCATCTTCATGTCCGTGCTTCTTAAACTAAAACCTTTAGGCCAAAAAATGAAATTATTAATTAAGATACACTAGTCACAAAGTTTTATATAAAGGAGAGAGAGAGAGAGGGAGAGAAGTATTATAATTAATAATACAATTTCTTTATTATCAAATGAAAAACAAAATAAACTTTATTAAGAACTCAAAGGTAAAGTTGGAAAATATCCATTCCCATATAATATTTACTTACATAATTTTGTGCATAATCAAAGTATGCTAGAAATTAACAATTTTTTTCAAAATCCAAATTTTATCTCCCTAATATCATAAACACATGAAACATATCTAAAAATTTTATAAATTAAGGAAAAAAAAAATGAAACAAATACTTTCATGACCCAAAACCCAATGAAACCACAATTCAAACGAAAAAAAGGAAAAAATAACATCAAAATCCAAACTTTATCTCCCTATTATATCAAAAACACAAAACATGTATCTAAAAATTTTATAAATTGAAGAGAGAAAAAAAAAAAATGAAACAAAGACTTTTAGGACTCAAAACCCAACAAAATCACGATTCAAAAACAACATCAACAAAAAACCCAAATTCTTAACTTTTTCTCTCTAATATCTAAAACACAAAAAACTAAAAAATGTATCTAAAAACGTATTGGAACATGGCCCTGCTTAATGGTTGAACCATAAAACAAACATGACATTTATAAAGTTACTAATGATTCAAGTATACCACTTTGTACTCAGCAACCCAAGAAAGAAGAAAAAATAGATTACGCCAGTATGCAAGAACAGCTACAAAAATACTTATTAGTAAGTGCAAGTTTAATTGCAAAATAATAACAACAATAATAATAATAATAATAATAAATCTTGTCAAATTATTATCTAGAAAATCGCAGCAAAATACATCATGAATTAACAATTAATGCTAACAAAAGCTACAGGTTGAGAATAAGTATTAGATCTCAAAACAATCCACCACCCACCATAATATATACAAAGTCTCTATAGGCTAGGAAAAAAGAGAACTTTAGAAAGTAGAGTCCATAATGACAGATATTCTGAGCACCACCTTAGTCTCTCATGAAAATTATACAAAAAACCAAATATGAAATGATTTTCAATATGATGTTTTGGTAACATTATATTGTTAACATAGCAACTTTCAACAATAATAATTAAATGTATCACCTGATACTTGTTTGAGATGGCAATTATAGAGGCATGGGGGAAATGACTATTTTTTCGGAAGATTACTAAAACACACGGGAGGGGCGAAGCATTGGGGGGGGGGGGGGGGTGGGGTTCCTAGTTTCTTCATTGAGTCCAAATTTTTTCAGTTAGTTTTAGAGGAAGGGGGTCGTTATTTCATGTTACAGATTTTTGAGAGGGGCAAATTCTTTATGAGATTAGTTTTTATGGACAAGAATGCAGCACAATGGCTGATGTCTAACATAGAACACCTTGTTGTTGGGGTGAGCCCCAAACAGTTTTTTACTCTTAGAGAAGGTGACACAGCTTTTACTCTCCAATGGAGTTCCAACTCTTCTGGTCAGTTCTTGCTGTTGACTGAGCTCAAAGCTGGTGGGTCTAGGAGGTCGATTATTATACCGGAAGGTAAAGAGAGATATGGTTGGAGGGCTTTTGGCCTTGAACTTAGAAAATTGTTGAATCCTTCTCAATATGCAGTGGGAGGAAATGGCTTTCCCAAATTCATTCCTCAGGTGCGGAGGTATAACTTGGAGGCTCAAAATTCTAGAACTTTTGCTGAAGTTGTGCAAGGCTTTCATGGAAGAACAGAGGATAGAAAGAAGCCAAAGAAACTAGGAGTCACAATCAAGGGGAAGATACCACAAATAGGAGAGGAGAAGATGGGGGGGAAATCTGAGATTCATAGGTGCAAAAATGGGGGATTTTCCGGTGGAGAAATCTGATAAGATGGAGGTGGTGGGAGGGGCTAGGAGGGAGATTTGCATTTATGAGGTGGCAGAGGTTGGTGGGCAAATTCTGGCAGACACTAGGATTCGTTTCCCTAGCATTAGTTTGAATTCAAAAGATTATGAAAAGGGGAAGAAGAGTGATGCTAGGAGATCTTGCTGGTCAGGGAGAGGTCTTGTCGTAGAGGTTGATGTGATAGGGAGGAGGCGGGCTTTCTGGGAGAGAAAGAAAGGGGGAGTTACGAAGTGCAGAAGTGAATCACGGGCAACTGAATGGGAGAGTAAAATAGAAGCTTCAAAGGCTCTTAAATGGGTTCCAAAAGGAATCAAACAAGCTGTTGTTAAGCCAAATATGGACCTTGGAACAAGTCCAGTGCTGACCAACACAAGTGTGGGTCTTCTTAACCCAGTTTATTCAGGCCCAAGCCCTTTTGAAGTGGGCGAGAGCTCTTTGGCTGGTGAAGGAGGTTCAACCCAGGTCCTGTTGACAGTTGAACTTGAGACAGGAGTATCGGCCCGGTGCGCAATGTCTCTGTTGGAGGCCGATGCTCTTTTCTACGTCGGTTCCAGCTCCGATGAGCCCTCGTTGCCATCGGGTGTGGCCGATGGTCCTTTCTTCGTCGGTACTAGCTCCGACGAGCTCATGTTGTCACCGGGTAAGGCCGATGGCCCTTTCTACGCCAGAACTAGCTCCGATGAGCTCACGGTGTCTCAGGATAAGGCCGATGACCCATTCTCCACCGGAATTAGCTCTGTTGAGCCTTCGTTATTACCGGGTAAGGCCGACAATCCCTTCTCCATCGGAACTAGTTCCGATGAGCTCACGTTGTCACCGGGTAAGTCAGATAAGGTGTTTTTGCGGTCATCGGTTGAGTGTTTCTTATCTAATTTTTTTCTGAGCTTATCGCGGGCTGGGCTTGTGGTTTTGGGGGATAATGAGGGGGATGAAGGTGGCTTGGACAGTTTCATGCCCACTGCTGCCCTTGAATTTGAGCAACCCAGTTTAGCGAAGTTACCCACGAAGGCATTGTGTGTTGTCCCTGGGGTGAGTGCTTTAGTGGAGGAAGAATTGAATTTTTCAAATACGGGTTTGGGTGGAGAGGATAGCTCACCTATACCTCTGTTGTCTATCACCCCCTTTGGGTTACCTTTGACAACTGAGCTAAACTGTGGTAATGAGGCAGTGGAGTGTGTGAATATACTGGATACTTCTAGATGGGTGAAGAATAGACTCCTTGGTTTTAGTAAACTGGTGGGGCTGCCTTTGAACCGTCATGAGAAGCTATGCATCGCTTTGTTACAAAAGATTGAGAAGGAGACGGAGGCTGCTAAAGCGATGAACAGGAAAGTTACTCTCTCTAGAAAAGTTGTTATCTATAAGGATAAAGGGAAGAGAGAGCTGAGGAACTTGCAGTCTTCGGTTAATTACGATGGTAGGTAGTGTGTTGGCTGTTGAGCTACTTTTCAGTTGGGGATTTCATGTCTTTATGAATTTAAAAATTCTTTCTTGGAATGTTAGGGGTCTAAATGACTGTAGGAAACGTTCGATAGTGAAAAATTTATTGCGTGAGTGGAAGTGTGATGTAATTTGCCTTCAAGAAACTAAACTTACTGGCATGGACAGACAGATGGTGGGGAACTTGTGGAGCTGCCCTTTTGTGGATTGGGTGGCTTTAGACGCTGTCCAAACGACTAGTGGGATTCTACTGATGTGGGATAGGAGGGTTTTAGAGAGGACGGAGGTTTTGGTGGGTTCTTTCTCTGTGTCTGTTCGGTGGCAAGGGGTGGGGGACGGTTTCAGTTGGGCATGTTCGGGGGTTTATGGCCCAATTGATAACAATGCGAGGGGGTTAATGTGGGACGAGTTGGTTGGTGTTCAGCAATACTGGAATGTCCCTTGGTGTTGTATTGGGGATTTCAATATTGTCTGCTTCCCTAGTGAACGATTGGGTAATTCTCGTCTTACTCCAGCTATGGAACTTTTTTCAGAGTTCGTTAAGGATCTTAATTTGATAGATTTGCCTTTAGAGGGAGGGAGTTATACTTGGTCTAGAGGGTCAGATATGCCTTCGATGTCTAGGATAAACAGAGTTTTGGTGTCTCACGATTGGGAGGAGCAATATCCGAATGTGACCCAACGGATTTTACCTCACCCTGTTTCAGACCATTTCCCAATTCTAGTGGAGGTAGGGGGAATGGCGAGGGGGAAAAGTCCGTTTAGGTTTGAGAAAATTTGGCTCAAGACGGATGGGTTTATCGATAGAGTTCAGTCTTGGTGGAATCGACATTCTTTCTCTGGCACTCCTAGTTTTGTGTTTGCCAAAAAGTTGAAGGCTTTGAAAGAGGACATCATTCAGTGGAACCGTTTGGAGTTTAGTCATGTCAGTCGCAAAAAGTCTCAATTATTAGAGACTTTGAAATTATTAGATGCCAAGGAAGGGGAGTTTGGCCTCTCTGATGCAAAGTCTTGTGAGAGAGCTGTGGCGAGATCTGAAGTTGAGAATCTTCTCTCTTTGGAAGAAATCTCATGGAGACAGAAATCAAGGATGTTATGGATTAAAGAAGGAGATAATAATACTAAATTCTTCCATAAGATGGCTAATTCCCGTAGAAGGTTTAATCATCTGAGTTTTCTGGAGGTGGATGGGGTGATCTATGAGGAGGAATCCGAGGTGGCTGCTCAAGTAGTAAATTTTTATAAAAATTTGTACCAAGAGTCAAAAGAGTGGAGGCCTTTTGTGGAAGGTTTGGAGTTTGATCAGATAGATGGGTCGGAAGAGGCGTTGGCTTGAAAGGAGGTTTGAGAAGGAGGAGATTCTTCTAGCTCTTAATGAGTTGGCTAGAGATAAAGCTCCAGGTCCTGATGGTTTCTCTATGGCTTTTTTCCACCATTGCTGGAGAGTGGTGGAAAGTGATGTTCTAGCAGTTTTTAAGGAGTTCTATCATCATAGTAAGTTTGAGAAATCATTAAATGCTACCTTTATAGCTCTTATTCCCAAGAAAAATGATGCTTCTAATATTCGAGATTTCAGGCCTATCAGCTTGGTAGGGAGCTTGTACAAGATATTGTCGAAGGTTTTGGCAAATCGGTTGAAACAGGTTTTTGATCAACTGATTTCTGAGTCTTAGAATAGTTTTGTGGGAGGTAGACAGATTCTTGACTCAGTTCTTATTGCTAACGAGTGTGTTAATAGTCGTGTGAAGAGTAAGATTCCGGGAGTTATTTGTAAGCTAAACATTGAGAAAGCTTACGATCATGTGAATTGGGAGGCTCTCCTAGATCTTTTGAAGAGAATGGGCTTTGGGGAGAAGTGGTGTAGATGGATTCGCACTTGTATTTCAACTGTCTAGTTTTCTATTTTGATTAATGGGGCGCCAGCTGATTTTTTTGGGAGCACGAGGGGTCTAAGACAAGGGGACCCGCTATCTCCAATGTTGTTTTTGGTTATGATGGAGGTTTTAAGTAGGATGTTGAAAAGAGTTGAAGGTGCTGGCTTGATCAAGGGTTTTCAGGTTGTAGGCAGACGGGGTGTAGGGGAATGTGTCTCGCATCTTCTGTTTGCAGATGATACTATTCTATTCTGTGATGCGGATGTGGATCAGATCCTTCATGTGCGGAAGAGTGAGTTGGTTCCTATAGGGGAGGTTAACAATATTCATGCCTTGGCAGAGATTCTGGGCTGTCGGATTGGGTCTTTGCTTATGACCTATCTTGATATGCCGTTGGGGGCTTCCCATAAGTCCCCTTCTATTTGGAATCCTATATTGGAGAAAATTCATAGGAAATTGGCCAGGTGGAAGAAGTTGTGTTTGTTAAAAGGTGATAGATTGACGCTACTTAAGAGTACGCTTTCTAGCCTTCCTACCTACTATTTATCCCTTTTTACCATCCCTTTGCATGTGGCTAATAAGATTGAGAAGATTCAGAGGGACTTCTTGTGGGGGGATTCGAAGGTTCATTTGGTGGGGTGGGATAAGGTGTGTGCTCCTAAGGTTAATGGTGGTTTGGGAATAAGGAAATTAACTACGTTTAATAAAGCTTTACTAGGAAAATGGTTATGGCGGTTTGGGGTTGAGGAGACTCGTCTTTGGCAGAGGGTTGTGGCTTTGAAGTTTGGGGAAGAGTGGGGGGGTTGGTCTTCCAAACTAGGCAGGGGTGTTCATGGGTGTGGTTTATGGAGAAGTATCCGAAAAGGTTGGGAGGTGTTTAGCAAACACATCTAGTTTGAGGTAGGGGTGGGGGATAGAGTGAAGTTTTGGACGGATCAGTAGTGTGGGGACTTACCACTCCATCTATCATTTCCAATAGTGTATGGGATTGCTATTAATAGAGAGGCATCTATGGCCTTGTCTCTCAAACGGCTGGGGACCGAGGCTCGGAGAAGTTGGAAGGTTCTTTTACTTAGAAATCCAAATGACTGGGAGACGGGAGTTGTGGATGAATTCCTTCATACCCTGGGTTCTAATTTACCTCATTCTGAGCAAGGAGACCGTAAGAAGGGGGATTTTGGCGTCCGCTCGTTCTATGATAAGTTTCGAAGTCCCCTGCCTATTATCTTTCGTTGGAAAGGTATTTGGAAGGTTAAGACTCCTACGCACGTCTCTTTCTTTGTTTGGTCTGCAACTTGGGAAAAGATTCTTACAGGGGATATTCTGCGGTGTAGAGGCTTCGATTTTGTTGATTGGTGCATTATGTGCCGCTGTAATGGGGAGACAATGAATCATTTGCTTCTTCATTGTGGAAAAGCTTATCAGTTGTGGAGCCTGGTTTTTAGATCTTTTGGGATTTCCTGGGTTTTGCCAAGATCGATTGCAGATACGCTCTTCGGTTCGTGGAACTGGTTTGGAAAGCACTCTTCTAGCGTTTGGAATCTAGCTCCGTTGTGCCTAATGTGGTGTATTTGGAGGGAGCGAAACTGGTGTACTTTTGAGGACAGGGACAAATCCAATGACCAATCGCTCGCTTATTTTAGTGGCTCTCTTTTTTATTGGTCTAGAGCTTGGGGACTCACCTCTAGTGATTCTATCCCTATGTTCCTTAGTTCTCTTCTTTGTAATTAGTTTTTTGTTGGCTCCGTTTGTTTTCTTGTTTTTTTCTAATTCTTTTCTCTTTTGTTTGTTTCCTTCTCCGTATTCTCTGTTCTGCCTTATGTTTTCATGAGGTAGCTTCTTGAATATATATTTTTCTTACTTGTCAAAAAAAACTTTCAACAATAACAACACACATACCCAAAAAAAAAAAAAAAAAAAAACCAATTATAAAAAAGGAAAACATTAGTGAACAAAAAAAAAGAGGGAAATTACACCTTACCATCCTAAACTATACCTCAAATTACACTTTGCACCCTAAACTTTTCGGATCACCTTTTGCACCCTAAACTATGACATCTGTTACACTTTGCACCCCGGACTTAAATTTTCTGTTATCTTGGATGGAAAGCTCAACCTCATGAGTTTGCATGTGACTCTTGCTTAAGTGAAACATGGTCCAAAGACCCAAATGCCCTTCTTCCAACCCAACAACAAGCCACTTTCTCTCTCTAAACTCTTCCACTATTTTTGGCCACACACAGTCACAGCCACCAATTTACGGGCATGAGATCCGCAATTAGAACCCACACATTGTTGGCCATCTCACAACCAAAAACCATATCAAAAACACAAATTCATAGGGATACAAAATCATAAACACAAATTCGGACCAACCCACACAAGATCCACAAACACAAATCTCATTCAATCTATCACCAAGATCTGCCGTGAAAGTGAGAGAGAGAGAGAGAGAGGAGCTAAATCATACACAACCAAAACCCAAACCGAATCTGAATTGGGACCCAAAAAAAAAAAAAAACCCAAATCGGAGAGAGGAGCTAATCATACACAACCAAAACCCAACCCAGATTTGAATCGTGACCTAAACAAACCTAAATCGGATATGAATTGCAAACAAAACAAAACCTAAATCGGAGCTAGCCACCATCACCCACTACCATCTGCGACCCAGCCACCGTACCACCCTCAAAGTCCACTGATCCGTGCATGCAAGAGACCCAAAACACCAAGTCACGTGTGAGGGAGAGGGACTGCCTGAGACCGTGATCTGTGTAAAAGATGTGAGGAGGTTCTTTTGAGTTTTGACTTGGAAGAGGGCATTTAGGTCTTTCGACTTGCTGTTACTTAAACAATAGTCATGTGCTAGTCAAGTGATTGAGCTTTCCGTCCAATATAACAGAAAATTTAAGTACGGTGTGCAAAGCATAACAAATGTCATAGTTTAGGGTGCAAAATGTGTAGCCAAAAAGTTTAGGGTGCAAAGTGTAATCTAAGGTATAATTTAGGGTGGTAAAGTGTAATCCCACCCCCCAAAAAAAAAAAGGTGATAGGAGCAATACAAAATCCATCAAAACAGAAACAAAATCGAAGAAATAGAGTGAGTATTGAACCTTTTTTTTTTTGGGTTGTTGGCAATACATGGAATGAATAGGAGAGAGAGATGCAAAAAGGGTAATATTAAGAAATTTATATGGAAATTAAGATGGAAGAGGAAAAATTACAGGAGGAATAAAGTTAGTGATTAATAACGGAGGGAGAAGAAGAGTAAAAAATGAGGAAAGGAAAAGTTAAAGTTATGAAGAAGAAAACTGAATAAGGCATCAAGAGGGATAGAATTTTGAGAAGCCATATATTGCCACACAAATAAAAGGGGAAAATTGCTAGGAAAAAGTATTGATGATGTGGTGCAACAGGATTTTTGTAAAATTAAATGCAACACTTCTACTATTATATATAGTATAGATGTGTGCCCATCTTAAACACTATAAAAGGGTCGTATCTCTCCAAAGATATTTAGAATCTATCTAGGTATGTCAAGAGCTTGCAACTTAACTGGCACTTCCTACTGTTTTCAATGGAGATATCTAGGGTTCAAAGCTCCCCTCCCCTTTGTATCTATTTGGGGAAAAAAAAAATTCCTATCTAGACAAGTACTAAACAAGAAACACATCACCAAATGATTCTACAACTCCCAGGTGTTTAAAATGGAAATGATATCACCCAAGACATTAGCATATTGGAAACTCTAATGGAAATTAAATTGCAATCAAAGCTCTTGAAACCCTCATGCAAATTGTTCTCAGAAAAAATTTCACCTCATAAAACTTATCCAAAAAAAAATTTCTCCTTATAGTAATTCAAAACATAATGACCAAATGTCATTCATTTTAACGCCAATTTAATAATCACAGCCTATCATGGAATAATCAAGGAGTTGATATGGTACATGTTCCATTACAACTCAATATAAGGATTAAGATGTGTCAAGGCCCTACAGGATCCAAAAAATTTGCATAAAAATCAGCAAATTTAGTGTGAAAGGACTAATTATGTGACTTTTAAAGGGTCACGATCCCACAACTTAGAAAACGAAAAAGTTCTCTAATCATTGAAGCAATGTCCAATTGTCGCCTATACTAAGAGTAAAAGTAGATTATAATCTAATATGTTGTCTTAACATTACATCTATGATAATCTAATCTGTTCATGTTATATCTGAATGCGGGGTAAGTGAGGCAGACAGGTAAAAGATGTAGCTTTAACAACTTTTCTAAGAAACAAGATTTAACTTTTCTGATACACAATGAAGTACAACAGCCAAATTGAACACAAGCATTTGGCATCTGTAAAATCCCTATTAGAAGATGACATCTAATGGCACCTCTTAAATGAAGAAGAAGCAAACAGTTGCATTTTGATAGAGCTAATGATCCCAGCAATCAATACTAAGCGTACCAAGTCATATTTCCTGAGGAGATCTGAGTCGGCTGGATCAGAAGGGCTTCTCATACCCCTGTTGTGGTGGCTGCTCCCAGGCTGGCAAAAAGCCTACAGTTAGACCATAAAGGGTTCAGAAGAAAGCAGAAAACTTCTTTCACCAAAAAATATATATTTACTGTTCATGTCTCAACAGCAAGATACATGAATATAGTGAGAGCAAAATACAATTTAAATGGCTTACAACAATAAGAGTACAAGACTCCACAACCTGACAGTATATGACAAATGCAAATAAACTCACAGCAAGTCATATATCAGTACAGCTTTCCAAGTTACAAATATCCAAATTATTCAAGTCTGTGCTACGTCTGAAAATTGGAATCCACAAGGTGAAAGTAGTGTTCCCAACCTCTCTAACACCCCCAGCCATGCATTTTACCAGCTAAATTTTAAATAAGAAAACTCAATGATTTAGCACTTTCGTGGTACATTTAATTTAATGTCTCTCTCCCTATGAAAAAATTCTGGTAGCTACCAAAGACTAAAAATCCTTTCTATTAAAGCAGTTACTTACAAATTTTTACAGCCAATCTATTAGTTGACACTAGTACCCTTCAACTTGGAACTTTATGTTTTACATGATGATTTTATGGGTCATTTCCGATCAATCTCTTTTGTAACATTTTCATGGAACTCAAATTAAATCATAGATGCAATTGCAGATGCTTCATCCCATCCCACAAGAGAATTTTAGTAGAGATGAAGAACTAGAGGCAAGATTTTACATTATGAAAAGATGTTTCCCAGCTAAATAAACCAAAATGTTTCCTCTTCCAAATTTACTTTTTCAATGTCTTTCCCAGGATCCAGTAAAACTGAAAATAAGATATTTGACACAAACATATCTTTTTTGTTTTTTTTAGTTGATAAATTACGCATACACTTAATTTATCTTGAACCGAAGACCTCACCCTCCATCCCAGTGATATGGAAGGAGGAAATTCCATAATGGAGGCAAAGTTTTCTTACAAGCTATCAAATGCCTTAAACAATGGAGGAGAATTTATGTTACATGCAAAGTCTCAGGTTTTCTATTTAACATGCTTTTGGTGAAAACATGGTTAACACAACCCTAAACACCATATATGCCCTCCTACTTAAGGCATGCAGCATATCAGAGATTGTGTGTGGCATGAAAGAAAAGGAACACATTTCCATGAAACCTATTGCATCCATTTGGATCTCAGAAAATACAAGGGATTGGAAAGAAAAATGATCAAAATGCCAGAGAAGGAAGCAAACTTTCAAGCATTTTCCTTTCCCTTTTGTCATTCCAAGATTCAACTAGGGCCATAGCTGTCAAAAGATAGGAACCACCTTTTGGCAGAATTTTGTTTTCTGCCAAAAAAGCACACAACTATAACAAACAAACCTCAATATTTGTTTAATGCATAAAATGCATTAACACAATTGTTAGCATGATATCCAAACATCACCTTAGGCAGATCAACCATAGAAACTCTAGATTTATAAGAAAACAAACCATGAAATTAAATATCTGGCATACTTAATGGTATTTCTCCCAGGGACATATATATGGAATCATCATCGGCAAGAGACCCCTGAAACAATCAGTAAAAGAATGTAAGTTGTTAATCAATATTATTAAGGCAGATGCATAACTATACATTAAAATCAAACCACATAACCTAAACCCACCAAATGGGGACAGGTAAACCATAAAGCTACCTGGTTTGTATACTACAAATAAATTTTAAATGTATAACCAATTATCATCAGTTAGTGGTAGTACCTCTCCATTAGGAAGGCCCATCTCATTGTGCATTGAACTAATGTCACCTGGTACTGAAGAACAATTTGGAAAATCACCTCCAAGCAACTCCGAGATCATAAGCCCATAACCATCCTGAACATCAGGAATATCATTGGTATTCTGTGCATTATTAGAAAAGCCCTCAAGGCCCGTATATGCAGTCTCAGTCCTGTACATTTCAAAAACCTTAAATCAATAAGAGCAATGTATAGAAGCAAATAAAGAATCTACAAAAACTATCAGCTCCGGTGTGCCTGCTAAAAAGAGCTTAAGAGCAGTAGGGAGGTAAGGCAAACTAGAAACGATGCAAGGGGCAAGTCTGTGCAATCACTTTTGATTATAAGTTGATGACTTCTATAATATCGTCATGAAAAGAGCATATTGAAACTTACTTTCTCTCTGCATTATGGAAGGTCTTATCATCAGTGGTAGAATCATTTTCTAAATCAATGACTTCAATCTCTTTGCCATCAGTGACATGTCTACTATATCCACCAGACACCTTGGAATTACTCATTGATAAGTCAACATCAACTGGTGCCACTTCTTTTCTGTTTCTGGAAATAGGGTCGTAAATATGCATAGGATCATTATCATGATTCTCATTTGTGTCAGAAGCTCCCATGAGATTTAGATCACAGATTTTATATGAACCAGGAAAAAGCTGCTTCTCTTGTGCATAGTCAATACACTGTTCATCCCCAGCATTAGGGAACTGAGAATCACTCTTCAAGCTCTCATGATCAATAACCACAATCATGCTCTCGCTAGGTGTAGCCTCGTCTTCCGGCAAGCTCTCTTTCTTCACACTTGAATTAGAAAGGTGAAAATACTCATCACCCTTTGTTACAAGAGAGGGAATCCAATCTCTGGGTTTTTTCGTTTCCTCCCTCGTATCGCTATCTTCTAAAGCACGTTTTTCACCTCTTTCCTTAGCAATTGAACTACAATTTGCAAAACCAGCCAGTCCCTGACTCGATTCTTGCTCACTGTCATGCATAGAAGCTCCATCTGGGAAAGATTGAGTTGCAAATTTACCTTGCTCAATATTATCTGCAGAATCTAATTCGACCAAATTTTCAGCAGACTGGAGGAACTGAGCTTTAGAAACTTCAGAGTCAAGACTCTTAGAATCATGAATTTTATTTGAAGATGCATCACCCAAGGAGGCATCTTCAACTAAGATTTCAGATCCTGTTGGAGGCTGCATATCTAAAGCAATAGACAACTCAGTCTTGGGAACTGCATCAACCCTTGGGACCCTATGTGTCAATGCAGAGCGAGTTCTTGTGGGCACCTTGGCAAATTTGCATAGTGTTAGCAAATCAGTAGTGTTGTTCTTGTCTGAGGGATTGCCCTCCACAACATTATCCTGGATGATTAAATCTTGTTTGGCACTCTGTTTGTCAGCTTCATCAATACTATTGCCATCATTTTCCTCCCCAATTCCCGCACTAACATTCTTGGAATCATCAGAACTCCTGGAGAATTCCCCATTATTCTCATGCTGGAGATCTTTCCCAGCACCAGAAGAACTTGCTTTTGAGCTCGTATCATCTTGGAACTGGTATTTGTCATACTCAGATTCTGAATCACCGGCATCTTCATTTTTGGGTGCTAAGTCACTTGGAGTTGACATCTGCACTCCATTAGTAACATCTTTACCAACTTGCTGCTCCTCTTGGTAGTGTCCAGAAGCAGTGTCATCATCACCATCAACATCAGCAGACGACTTTGTTCTACTATCAGACCAAGAGCCACTTCTCCTATACTCTCGGCTATAATCCGAGCCATAACCCCGAAAAGATGTTGCTCTTCTCCTGCCTTTGGGAGTAAAATCATCCCCAAATTTTCTCCTACCCATCCCAACATCAGAAGCAGCACTCCCTAAACGAGAAAGGGCGGATGCTCGACCCTCTGGTGGAAGGGGAAATCCATCTCCCTCTTGAAACTCCCCCAACGGCTTCTTCAAAGTACCATTCTGCCACTTAACAGAAAGTGCGTTTGGAGGCAGCAATCCTTGAGTAACTAAATACTCGGCTGCAAGCCGCCCTGCTTCCATGAAAATGTCACCTCTGCGAGGCGGCAGTGGTGGTGGCGGCGGGGGTGGTGGTGGTTGTGGCTGTGTATGTGGTGATTGAAATGATTTAGGGTGGCCTTGGCCACGGCCAAAACCTCGATTGAAGTTCCGGAATTCAGAGCCATAAAACCCATGTCCCCTAACTGAACCTTCAGGGGAGATCCGAGATGAAGCCATGCCCATTCCCATGGAATTGGACCTATACCCATTTCCAGGACTTCGATGCCGGGCATGCATTTTCTTTGATTCTATCTTATATTTTCCTCAGAAACTGTATTCCCTACAAAATAATTGAACCCCAGAAAGCCAAACCAAGAGAAAAACTGCCTTTCTCTAATAATCAGTTCACTATGGCATTAACTGGGTTCAGACACAAAAAGAAAAGGAAATTGTATTGCAGTACATACGATTTTCATTTTTTTACCCCCACAATACAAAGTTGAAAAATCCTCTTAATTGAGCTCAGAAACAAAAACAAAAACGAAAAAACTGTGTCATTCTCTGGAATAACAAAGATCCCCAACTTCGCAAAAAAAAAAAAAAAAAATGGCAGAGAATGACAAAACCCCACCTCAAAAAGTAGAAGAATGTTGAGCGAGCTCAACGACTGTTAGCTACCACCCCTCACTTAAAAACCAGAACTTTGAAGCAGCAGTTGCAGTTACCTAATTATTCAGTTTTAGATTTAATAGGAAGCTCCACAATCCAAACCCAATTCATCAATCAAAATAAGAATACGATGTGAAGGAAAATTTGAGATCTTTAAGGTTAAAATCGAACCTTTTTTTTGGGGTTTCAATTTTGGGTGGGAAAGAGGGAAACTTTGTTTGTGTTGTCTGATGATGATGATGCCGTGTTTGATTGATGTCAGTCAGTCTGTCTCTCGAGATTGAGATTGAGATTGAGATTGAGATTGAAAAATCCGTCAAGGTTTTGAGATCCAATACAGAAAAATAGTTATACAGGCACGAGATTAGCAAATAGCAGTAGCAGTAGCCACAAACAACGCCCTTTACCTAATTCACCTTTTCCACTGGTTTTGTTTTGGTCAATTTTTGGCATTCACAGACTCTTTCTTTCTTTTTCTTTTTCTTTTTCTTTTTTTAGTTTCTTTTTCAAAGTTTCTTTTTTAAATAAATAAAGGAAAAAGATAGAAATGTATAAAAACAATGAATTTAAATACTTCTCCTATTACCTATTCCCTATTCCTAAGGGAATAGTAGTATAATACTAATTCTCTCAAAAGGAGGTAGGAATCGCACGCGCCTTAATATGGACCTCCTTTTGTTTTGTTTTAGAATAATTATTACATAAATCTACTAGTAGTGGACTTTTGCTGGGTGTTGAGGTGTTCCATATCTAGTAGTCAAAATTCTCCTACATATTTCTTTTCTTTTTACTTTAAATTTGAAAAGAACAAATGTGAAACAACAAGCTACAACAAATGATTACTTAATCCATCTCTTTCTCGATTTTATACGCAAGCAAAAATCAGGAATAGAATAGATTGAGATATTTCTCTCAATAATACAATACAAAAGAGGCCACTTGCAGTATATCTAAAAAAACAAAGAGGCCACTTGCATGGACAACAAAATTAAATGTATGATTATTCAAAAAAATTATTTCAATAACAATTTAGTTTTAGATGTAATATTTTCAATAGCCCAAATAATGGGAAGAAATTTGAAGTGGTTGGATCACATCACATTTATGGCATAATACCCTTCAAACAAAGATGATTTCTCCCTTGTGATTTGTTTCGACTGTTGTTGTATAGTCATTGATGGTTGCATTAAAGTTAACTTTCAAAAAATGGGAAAGCTGTGGATTCCATAGAGATCAAACCTACAAAATCCTAGGAAGTTAAACGATCATCGTATATATATTTTATTCATTAATTTGCCTAATTAATTAAGAGTAAAACATCAGTTACTTCCCTTTTTGGTCGCCTCACAATGCAGTTTCTTGTCATTCATACTAAATCACTACGTACTGTTGCGAATAATAAGAAGCTTTCTTATTTTTTGTTTTGGGAGCATCTAATTCTCTTCTGATTGATTGTATCACCAAACTTACCCAATCAGAAATGAAATCGAATTGCATATCAAATAATCTTAACTCTCAAGAAGGGCTACCGAGAGAGAGAGAGAGAGAATTGGCCCAAATAACTTCGCTACTAAGCAATCAATGGATAGATGCATGTTCTGGAGTTTCTTCCTCCACCTCAAAGAATATGCATTCCTTCTCATGTATAACGTAGTTGGGACTATTTGTTTTGCTATCTTTCACATGAATAGTTCAAGTGTCTCTTAAATTTTATTCCAACAGCAGCAAAAAAAATTAAGCAACTACAACAGAGCCAGCTTCTTCACTAACATTTTTCTTTTTCCTAATATGTTGTTTAGAGTCTTACTTATATCCATTATATTCTTATTCAAGTGGTTATATATTTTGATTTTTAAAAAAAAATTAGTTTAATTTCCAGTTCCTTTCATTCATAACATTACAAAGTACAAAAATAATGCACAATATTTTGATTAAAAAAAATCAAAATATATAACCACCTAAATAACAATATAATAGATTAGTCTCATCACACATGCAAAGCGCGTGCGATGAGGCTTTTTATTTTTAGTCTAGAGTATGTGAAATTAGGAACTAAGGAAACTAGAAATTTTAAAATAATAATAATAATAATAAAAGAAACCGGTGAGTCTTTGATAAAGTAAAAAAAAAAAATGGAACAGTCTTGAGGGAAATATCAAAGTGGACTGAGAATTTTTTTTTAATTTTTTTTTTTAGATAATTTTGTTTTGAAGACATGGATTAGTAGGAAAATGTCATATTTTGTAAACATTTTACATGGAGTTAGAGATATATTTTTACCACATTGTCCTCAAGTTTTGTTCCTATTAAACGAAAAATATGGGTATTTTTGAACCACATAAAAGTCCAGTCCAAATAAACGAATCTTCTTCTATACTCCTATTTAAGAGCTTTCTCTGTTTGAACTGGACATTTTTTTGATTTCAAAATACCCTTACAACCTACCTTTAAATAGGGCAAAACTTGAGGATAACACTAAAAAATTATATCTCTTACTCTCACCTAAAACATTTCCTACAAAATGGAATCACTCTCCCACTAAGCCACTCCTTCAAAGCAACTATATTTTTACTTCTTTTTTCTTTAATAGAAAAACAAGTTAAACAACCCTATATTGCTATTGCTTTTTTTCCTTTTATTAAAAAATAAAAAATCATCCTCACGTTTATCTTCCTATCAATTTTTTTTAATTTAAAAACATTCTCAAGTTTATCCCAAAAAAACCTAAATAGATATATACACATTTGTTTACAATTTAAACCGCTATTAACTTAAAAATAAATAATAAATAAAAAAATAACTGCTCTTCCAAATCAATTTGGAACAAAACCATTTCCTAAAATTACACATGGATAAATTTTTCAATTGCCACATAGTGAGTTTGAGAAAAATTCTTCCAAATCGATTTGGAGCAAAACCATTTCCTAAAATAATATCTACATTAAGGAATAGATTGATTAAGGAAAAGTAACTTATTTGAAAACTAGCAATTTAATTTTTAAAGTAATATTCCAAGTGAATTTGCATCCAAAACGCACTTGTATCAAATTGAATTTGCATCCAAGTAAAATTTTAGAGTAATATTCCAAGTGCTATGTATGAGAGGAGATTATTTCAATAGCTAAGTCATGAAATGTGATAGTATTTTGCAATGCTTTGATTAGAGAAATTGTATTGAATACAAAAATTTATCAATGAAATATTAATTTGTCCAGCACAACTATGCAAAGTAAATATTGATTATGAATTGTATCAAGATTGCATGGGTTAAAGACTTAAAGGTACATATTAATTTTAGTAATGCACCAAAAAAGTGTATTGATTCAAGTTAATTATGAAACTAGTCTCTTTAAAAAAATGTTTAAAGTTTGTGTTGTGTATCAAAGAGTTAGGCCCTTTTGGATATCTTTTGGATATACACTACTGTAAGTTTTTTTGAAAAACCTTCTTCCATATCTCCATGTGTGTATTAAAAAATACTTAGTATTCTAAAAATAAAAATAAAAAATAGCCTCTGAGCACGCGTGTGAGCGAGTACTCAGAGACTCTTCTAGTTTTTTGGTAAAATTTAATAATTTGCAATCATTATAATTTGAGATTGTTACATTTTTCAATCACAAAAAAAACCTAAGGGTGTGATGAAAAAATTATTTCATCCAAAGTGCATAACACTCATCAAACCCCTAGGTATTTTTGTAATTGGAAAATTTAGTAATCCCTAATTATAATGGATGCTAATTATTAACTTTTACAAAAAATTTAAAAAAAAAAAGAAAAAAAGAAGAGTCTCGAAGGCTAGTATAGATAGATAGATACAAGACTCTAAACAACATATTAGGAAGAAAAAAAAGTCATTTAGGCTAAAATGCAAAACTCACCATCTAAGTTTCACAAAATTCATTTCAATCTTATAACTTCGCATTCAATCAATTCAATCCTATAAGTAATAAGTTTAAAAAATGTTCAATAAGTTAGCAACGTTTCCAATCTATTTAGGAAACTAACATCTCAAATTTTTTAGACTCAAGTTCATTATAGTAACTCGAGTCTTAGAAACTTGAGTTTTGTGGAACTCGAGTCTTTACGCACCTAAGCAACCTAGCAACATAAACGCAACCCAAAGAAGCAACAAAATGAAAACAACGATGCAACAAAAACAACCAATCAAGAGAAGCAACAAACCAACACCCACAGTTCAAACTAAACCCAGGCGGCAAAGACTCCAAGCGAGGGAAATCGGCTCAAACTAAACTTGTCCACTTTGGATTCTCACTCTCTCTCAAAACCAGATTTGTAGAAACCCTAGCCTTTGCATTTTGGGTATTTTTTTAATTTTGAATTTGGGTTTTAAGAAAGAAAATCAAATTCTCACTCTCTTTCTCTCTCTCTCTAAACCAGATTTGCACGACCAGAGCCTTTGGGTTTTGGGTATTTTCTAAATTTTTGATTTGTTACCGTGAACTTAAGTCTTTTTAGACTTGAGAAGTTAATTTCCTAAATAGTTTGGAAATATTGCCAACTAACGAATTTGTTTGAAAATAGACATTATTTTGAAAAAAAAAAATCCAATTTTTCCGTTTGATTTTGTCAAATGCACTTTTAGTTTCATTTTTTTTTTCTCCATTTAAAAAATCCATAAGAATTAGCATAAAAATTATATTTTGAAAAAACAAAAGTTATAAAAAATTTTAGAAACATGTGTGGGTAAAAAACAAAGGGTGAAAACTGAAAATGTTGTTTAATCACTGTTGATCCAGTGACGCTATCCAACAGCCCTGGGTTGTTGTTTTTGAGATTAAAGAAAGTGGGTCTATCTCTATTCTCTCTCACTCTTATCAGATTCAGATAAAAGAAAATCTTCTCTCACAGTTTCTCAGAAATGGGTTTCTATTCCCCAACCACGTAAGCCTCTCCCTCTCTCTCTCTCTCTCTCTGCATCCCTTCTATGTTTTTGTCAAGTTGCAATTTTTAACAAAGTAATTTGGTTTTCTTGCAGTGTGGTTTGCCCTTCAAGCTTCTTCACACTCTTGGCTTCGAATTCTAGCTTTCCCACCAGACCTTTCTTTCCTACTAAAACAAAATGCTTCTCAAAAAAGTTACACGTGGCGTGTTCTACTTCTACTTCTCCTTCTGGTATGTTTTCTTTGCTTTTCTTTCTCTACTATATGTATTTGTGTGTATACTTTAGGTTATGGTACTCTGCCTGATAATGGGTAATTCTGCATTTTTGTTTGTTTCAATTGGTGAACATGTTATAGTTTGCAATGGGTTTTGATGGGCACACAGAAATTAAATTAGTAATGCCCACAATCCTAAGTTACAGTTTTCTATTTACTTGTTTGGAAATGTATATTATATATGAGGCTTTTTGTGCTTTGTCATTTAAAATTGATAAACTACTATTTATTTCAAAAGCTTAAGCTATTAGGAAAGTGTAAATTTAATCATTTAATCACTATTTAAACACAATAACACTCTCCTCAGGTGTGGGGGATACGTGGGATTAAATTTTTTATTTTTTATTTTTATAATTGGAGGTGGAGTGGAGATAGGATTCAAATTTCAGACTCAAAGCTACTTGCTATACAGTAATAAATTACTAGTTGTCCCAAAAACTTAAGTTATTAGAAAATGATGAATTTAATTATTTAACCTTTATTCTAACAAGAATATTGCCAAAATTTTTAGCTAAATGTATGTAGCTTCTTCCCTCTGACTGAGCTGCGAACAACATTATGATTTTGAGTCCATCCCTTCAAAGGATGTAACAAATCGGAATAACTTAATTTTAGTACTACACACCTAGCCACTCACACACTGAAGCAGAAAAACTGGTTCATAACTCTTTCTATTTAGTTCTAACTCACTTTTTAGATAAGATGGGTGTATCCAAGCACTAGAAACAGTAGTAGAAACACAGCAGCTGGAGCAGCCCATAAGTAGTAGTTGGTTGACCTTTTTCCATTTCAGGATGACTTTTAGGGTCACATGTATTCTATGCTTAGGCTGACTGCTCAAGATAAAATACTTCATATGACTTTGGTGGAATTAGATGTACCAGATCAATGTTCTTAAACCTTAAGTTTTTGTTAAGTTCTCTGTAATAATAGCAATGATGGCTGTTATGAAAATATGCATTCTTTTATGTGGAATATGTATTCCTTTAATTTATTAGGCTACCTGACATAAGGGATTTCTTGTATTACACTTATATTCTTTTATGCTACATAATAAATGAAGATCATTCATAAAGTTGCCTTGGAGCCTGTTTTAATATGACACTTGCTGGTTTTACTTGTACCTGCAAATATTTTTATGTTGTCAACCCTGCTCTTGTAGTCTTATGGAATTCTTGGTACATCCGCTATTATGGAGCCCATGACAAAGGATTTGCCATCTGTTAATTTAACCTTTTTTTCCTTTCTTCCCCCTCATTTGAAAATTACCTATAACTGTTGTATTATTATGATATTTTCCCAATGTTTTGGACTCCATGTTTGAAGATAAATAGATCATCTTTTTTTATCTGTTTCTTAACCTTGATGTTTTGGGGACATGTAAATTTTTTTCCTTTGAGAATCAAGTATGCTATTGTACCATTGAATATTACTTGATGTTTGGACTCCATGATTTTTTTTTTTTTGATAGATAATAAGAGTTTTATTGATGAAAAGAACAATGTGTTTACGATTGTAAACTCACTGCCCTTGAAACAAATACAAACAAATCATAAGGAAAGACTAATAGAGATAAGAAAATCAGACAAGGAACTACAATGCGTAAGCCCCCAAATACGAGACCACTCAAACAAAGTCCTAGCAAGCAAGGTCTTCAACGTATCTATAGGACTCTCAACATCCTCAAAAGTTCGGGCATTGCGTTCCTTCCACACTAACCACATAAGGCATGCTGGTACCAAATTCCAAACCTTTGAAGAGTAAGTTCCCAACCAGTTCCTCCATGCAAAAAGAAGAGAAACAATAGTGTCCGGCATCACCCACTGAACCCCAAACATAATAAGGATCTCACTCCACAAAGCAGAAGCAAACCTACAATGGATCAAAAGGCTTCATTAACCCTCTTATGTTATTTATTTATATTTCCAGATCCTATTTTGGTTAAGGCTGCAAGAGGAGATCCTGTAAATCGACCTCCAGCATGGATGATGCGCCAGGCAGGAAGGTATATGGCTGTTTATAGAAAGCTTGCAGAGAGATATCCATCCTTTAGAGAGAGGTCAGAAACAACTGATCTCATTGTAGAAATCTCTTTGCAGCCTTGGGAAGCTTTCCATCCTGATGGAGTTATTATTTTCTCTGACATACTTACCCCTCTACCTGCCTTTGGTGTCCCATTTGACATAGAAGAAGTAAGGGGTCCTGTTATCCAGTCACCGATTTATTCTGAAGAGGGATTGAAGTCTCTGCATCCCATTGACTTAGAAAAACTTCATTTTGTGGGGGAATCCCTTAGGATATTGCGCCGGGAGGTACTTTCTATACTCATTCATGCCTAGAAAGAATAACAATTTTGCTGTTTGGCTTTTGTTTTACGTGTAAATTATGATAGAAGTGTAGTATCTCTCTTTAGTCTTGCTTCTGTAAGTTATTTTATTATTTATTCTTTTGGGTAGGTTGGTGGGAACACTGCTGTTTTAGGTTTTGTAGGAGCACCTTGGACAATAGCTACATATATAGTGGAAGGGGGTACAACGCGCACATATACAACCATAAAGACCATGTGTCATACTGCACCACATGTATTGAGGGCCCTTCTTTCTCATTTAACACGGGCAATATCAGACTACATTGTATTCCAAGTGGAATCTGGGGCTCATTGCATACAAATTTTCGACTCATGGGGTGGACAACTACCGCCTGATATGTGGGAACGCTGGTCAAGGCCTTATATTGAAGAGGTAAATTGGAATGAATGTTTTCACCATTCACTGCTGTAGTTGTGGATGACATTGATTATTTTAATCTGGGCACTATAAAACTTTTCTTAAACTGTGCACTATGATATTGGGACTTCCTGTTAACAATTTGCTTCACAGTGCACTATGCATAGCTTTATCCCCCCCCCCCCCCCCCACACCCTTTTCTCTTTTTATTGTATTGATCTACTTCTACTTGACTTACTGTCTTACCCAAAAAATTTAAAAATATTATTTTTCTACTTGGTTTGCCACGATATGCAAAGGTGTGAATTTTCAAGTCTCAAGTTTCTTGCATATTTTGTGTGTCATGTATAGAATTTTAGTTACTGTGAAAATTGCAGAGCACAATTTTGTAACATGCGAAGAGTGATTCATAGACCAAGAATATCATTTTCACCTATCTGTCATTGCCTTCTCGCTTATCATTTTGATGAAATATTGCTGTACACGTTATGCCTACATGCTATATTCTTGACAAAATTGCAGGATTTCAACTGTTTTAGGGTTTTGTTTTTTGTTTTTTGTTTTGTGTGTGTGTGTGTGTGTGTGTGTGTGTGTGTGTGTGTGTGTTCTGGAGAGTAGAGCATGATTTGTGTAAGTTTTCACATTTTCTTATTTTCCTTGGTATTAATTGTTCTTCTGAAAGTGCAGATTGTAAGTATAGTGAAGAACAAATGTCCTCAAACACCACTTGTTCTATACATTAATGGAAATGGTGGCCTTCTTGAGCGTATGAAAGGAACTGGTGTTGATGTGATTGGGCTTGACTGGACAGTGGACATGGAAGATGGAAGGAAACGATTGGGTAAGGAGGTCAGTGTACAAGGCAACGTTGACCCTGCTTGCTTATTTTCTCCTCTTCCTGCCCTGACAGAAGAAATTGAAAGGTTTGTGACAAAAGTTTCTAATAAAAATTTCTGTCACCTGCAATTCATACCCTCCCCTTCGCTAAATCTTGTCAAATTAGATAAAATTTGAGAGTTTTAATTAAGTTTAATAGACGTTTGACCAAAAATCTGACTGTTTACTTGAAATGATTCATGTCCTAATACATAGAAAATTTAAGTCCTTTAAAATGACAAGTGGATCGCCAGAATCGGACTTAAAAACAAACAAGATATCACAAAAACAAGAAAGCTCTTCAAAATTAAAACCCTAACCCTAGCCAAATTTGGGGTTTAAGCGAAACTTGACCAAACAACCTCTAAAGGGCGCGAGCCACATATCATTCAAAAGCTTCTATGTGCTTTGCCTCGGAGACTTTCCTCTTTGTTGTTTATTGCCTAAGATTATATAGATTTGTAATTTTTCTATTCAATCAAGAAGTAAGAGTTGGATAGATATATGTTGTCAGGGAAATTGGTTAGGAATGGAGTTATTATTCCACAGAGATGATAAAGATTTCCAATGGTTTGAAAATACCCTAATTGGAACATCTAAATGACACTTACTTACCTGAGTCTCTGCATGAGCTGGTTGAGTCTTTCTTCTTATAGTCAAAATTACTTGTGTAACAAGAAGAACATGGGTATCATTTTCTAACAAAATTACCAGGTGTGACTCTGAAACTTAATTTTCATTTAATTTATGTATCTATTAATGCATATGGCTTTGGTGGCAATTGACATTTACGAGTTGTCTGACATGACATGAAGTGAATCATGCACTTTTGGTTCTTGTTGAAATTAAACTTAAAATTTGACTTTGGAACTTTCATAATAGTATTTAACTGTAGATTTTGATTTTGATTTTGATTTTTATTTTTTATTTTTTGGGGTCAGGGTTGTGAAGTGTGCAGGTCAAAGGGGACACATTCTAAATTTGGGACATGGCGTTCTTGTTGGGACGCCTGAAGAAGCTGTTGCACATTTTTTTGAAGTTGCAAGAAGCTTGAAGTTTGATACACTTTATCAAAATCAAACAGTAGACTCTAAATTGGTAGTTTGAGGACAATATTCATTAAGCACAAGCAAGCTATTTTGTTTTCACTACCATATTCCTGTAAACATGAATGCTTAATCTCAATTTAGCTTTGTTTTGTAGTAGAGGAGGGGCTTTCCTAAAAGCTTTGAGATTGTGTACATTTTTTATTTTTATTTTTTGTGGGTGAGCTAACTAGTTAAAATCAGTTGTATCTGTAATTTATGATTAATTTATTCAATGAATTAATAAATTATTAATTTTTGGTCAGTGTACGTGTACATTTACCATTTTCTTCGAGCATCACAATTTTAATACTCAGTACTCAATTCGGGCTGCTTTGGCATCTGCAATCAGAGGATATATTTTAAATGAATCCCTTTTCTAAATAATTCAAGAAATAGTTGTGATCAAAATTTTTTTTTTTTTAAAGGCTACATATATGATATGATATAATGAAAGTGCAATTGTGGCGACATTATGTGTATGGAGGGAGTAATAGTGTGAATGAAGTAAATCAAACATATGAAAAGGGAATACAACAAAGTAACTTGCTCAATTTACAAAGTTGAGATCATAATATGTCATCATGAACGAACCTCTTTAAAAAAAGAAAAAACAAAAAAAAAAAAAAATCTGAGCATAAGGGAAAAATGATGGTTATTACAAAGTGTTTGCTGCAGAGTTGGTTGCGTAAAATGTAGTTTATTTTCTTTCTTTCCAACCACCTTGATAAATGTCAACGGCGACGCGCATTGCAGTTGTATCGCAAAGTCGTAGCCACGTCATATTTTATTTTTACTGTTCAACATAGGGAATAATTTACCCATAATAACAATTAATTAATTAATGGAGTAAAAAGTAAAGCCCAATATATTTACTTGCACAGTGACGGTACAACAACGCTTTAAGTAGTAGGCTGATTTGCTTCAACATGCGTCGTGGAAGGAACAAATTCTATTTATATATATATATATATTAATTGGCAAAGTTTAGAAAAAACTCAATTAAATTTTACAATAGAATTCAATTTTGTGTCATATGTCTTAAACTAATTATTTTTAGAGAGAATTTTATTTCTTAATTTTGGAGTCAAATGTGAGACCACATCATAAATATTCATCCAAGTGAGTTATTGAGTACAAAAACTAAAGAGTTTAGAATTAATGAGCGTAAAAAATAATTTTAAAAATAAACAATTTACATTTTCTACATAATAATATTCTTACAAAACTTTTTAAAGAGTTAAAAATATATATAAATAACTATCAATAATATTTAAATTATATATGTAAGAATTAGACTTTGCATTTTAATGTATATTTTTTAAATTTATCCATGTATGGAGTTACGGGTTAATATATAATAATAAGGATTTTTATTCTCTAGGTTTTATTTTATATTTTTTATATGTGCCCGCCCACAAAAAAAAAAAAATATATATATATATATATATATATATAGCTCTCTCTCTAATTAGTAATTACATTACAGGGATTTGCTTCCCTTCCTAGAGAAAAAGAGATTGTTAGTATTGTGGAGTTAGTCGAGGTTATATATGTTTGTTTGGACAAAAAAAAAAAAAGAAGCTAACTTTTGTGCAAACCAACAATGCACGGAACGTTTATAATAAATAAATAAATAAATAAGGAAAAATGTTCATACACCCTTGAACTTTAAAACATTGGCCATTACATTCCTTAAACTTTTATTTTGGTCAATTTACTCTTTAAACTTCGCACATATGCCAAATCACTAAGTTAGTCTCTATTAAAAATTTTAATGGAATATGGATGTGAGACACACATGATGTTTAACATACCAAATCTAAAATCTGAGAAGAAGAGAAACGTTCTAAAGTGAGAGTGACACGATGATCAGAAGTTAGAACCACCGTGGCATCCCTCCCTCCGCGCCGGAAATTTTGTCCTACCGTCCATGGTCCCGTCACGCTAATCAACTGCATATCCATCTCTTGTTCGATAGCCACCATGTGACTGACATTTGCATTCCAAATATTTTCCAAGATGCATCAATTTTGAGACTTTATTATCTTACAATGAACTCTAATTTACAAGGCTGGATGTTTTCACTGATGTTTGATGATGAATTTCTTGGAAGCTACAATCAACAACCAGACCAAATCCAATAACCCAAATAGCCGAGTCCCCCATAATCTTTACCAACCCAACAAAGAAAACTAACCAAAACCCACAAATCCAATTCCAAATCCCAACAACGCACACCGAATTCTTCAAAGCCCCTTTTTTTTCTTTTTTTTTTTTGTAAAAAGAGTTACATATAAACTCCTTTAATAAAAAACTAAATTGGAAAAAAAAAAAAAAAAAAAAAACTTTGTTTTATTGAAGGTTCTTGGAGATCAAAGTCTAGGAGCTTCAGAGGTGTAATTCCCCTATTCAGATCCATTAACCTTCTTAAAATTGAAACTAATTGGTTTTAGAAATTTGAAACTTTTGTTTTTTGGGTTTGTGGTGCGGATCCATATATACTGTTGAACAGTATTGCGAGACCACAGATGGCAAGATGGATTTCCGCTGGCGGAGGGAGGGATGTTGCGTTGGTTTTGACCGATCATCTCTTTCATTCAAAACGCTTCTCTCTTCTTCCACTGAGTTCAGATTTTAGATTTGGTTTTTTAAATATCATGTTTCTCACGTACATTTTCTATTATAATTTTAACAGCAAACTGATGGAAGTAGTGATTTGGCACATAAATAAAGTTTAAGGAGCAAATTGGCTAAAATAAAATTTTAAGGGGTGTAACGGGCACTAATCTAAAGTTTAGAGGGTGTGGGGGCATTTTTCCCAAAAAAAAAAAAACAATGCATGGAACGTTTATAAAAAAACAAAAAAATAATGCGCGGGACAGAGGAATTACTAATAATTAAGAATAATAATTTTGCTCCTATAAGAGCATTCACATCAAAGATGTGAAAAATACAAAATCCTAATTTTAGCTCTCCCCCTTAAAATATCATTCACATCAAGCATGCTATTCTTAAAATTTTTGACATCTTTGCTATAGTGGAGTCATCTTTGATATCCTACTATAGCAAGTTACTAGAGTTTTTTATTATTATATTTTATTTTTCTCTCTCTCACTCTCTCTTGTGTCGTGCCTCTCTCCACTGCTTTCCTCTCTCTTTCTCTTTCTCCTTCTCTATTCCTCTTTGTCTCTCTTTGACTCTTGATCTCCACTTCAACAACGGTGAGCGACACGACGACAAGGATGGTGCCATCGTCGCTATTTTTCTAAGGGCCTCGTCAAAGGTGTTGTGGACGTGTTCCTTCGTCAAAGGTGTCGTGGATGTTTTTCTAGTGCCATGCTGGACATGAGATGCTTCGAGTGTGGCTGGGTTTTGTTGGGTTGATCGAGGTTTGCTGGTTGTGGGTGTGGGTTGATTCTGTGGTGTAGGTTGATTTGTGGGTGTTGGGTTGATTCCGTGGTGTGGGTTGATTTGTGGGTGTGGGTTAATTTGGTGGCTTTGGGTTATGGGTGTGGGTTGATTGATTCGATGGTTGGTTGTAGTGGTTTGTTGTGGGTTGAGGCCATGGGTTGTGTTGTGGGTTGAGGCCGTGGGTTGCTAATCTCTCTCTGGTTAGTGTAGGTTGATTGATTCGGTGGTTGGTTATGGGTGGTGGCCATGAGGGGTGGGTTGGTTGTTTTTGCTTGGAGAAGAGAGACACACAGAGAAAGAAAGAGAAAGAGATGTCTCATAGAGGAAAAAAAATTATAAATAATAAATAAATAATATTTTAATAAAATGGTAAAAAAAAAATTTGGTGTTGGGTGTATTATAAAGTGAAATGTTAAAATAGATAAATTAATATTTTAAGATGCTAAATGTTATATTTTTTTTAAACATGTTTTAGACAAAAGTGCTATAATATCAATAAATAAATGCATCTCCTTCTTCTCCTATTTTTTTGTTTGGTCCACTAATAACAAAAAAATAAAAAATGGAAAACAGGTGGGGGGAAGAAAAGGAGGCAAAGGAAGAGTACGATTTAGTTTTAGTAAATAAATATTGGGGAGGAATGAAAGTGATCTCAATAAATTAAAATAGAAATAGCAATGATCTCGTCTCTTTTTGTCTCATCAAACTCCTCAATTTTTGTTTCATTGAAAAGCAGAAATACCTCCCAATGACTTAGAAAGAAAGAAAGAAAATGTCAGGAGTCGTAGAAGAAGAAGAGTACAGTGACGATACTCATCTTCTCCGATCAACTAACGACCATGATCATGAAGGCGTCGTAGTCGTCCTCGACATCGAACAACAACAACCATACGCTGCCTTCTCATCTCCCTCCTCCTCTTCTTCTTCCAAACCTCGTCGTCACAGTTTCAAGCGCCTCCTCGATAGAACCATTTCTTCTTCTTCTGTTAGGGACAGAGACAGAGACAGAGACAGAGATCCTGTTGTTGTTGATGCGGATCCTAGCGATGATGCCGTTGTAACCGACGCTGGTGCACCTCCCGAATGGGTTTTACTCCTCTTGGGTTGCCTCCTCGGCCTCGCCACGGGTCTCTTCGTCGCCGCTTTCAACAAAGGTGTCCACGTCATCCACGAATGGGCCTGGGCCGGTACTCCCAGCGAAGGTGCCGCTTGGCTCCGATTGCAGCGTCTCGCCGACACCTGGCATCGGATTCTCTTGATTCCTGTCACCGGTGGTGTTATCGTTGGGATGATGCATGGTTTGCTTGAGATTTTGAACCAAATCAGACAATCCATTTCCAATTCCAACAAATCCAAATCCCAATCCCAATCCCAAAGGCAAGGTTTTGATTTCGTTGCTGCTGTTTTCCCAACTATTAAGGCGATTCAAGCTGCTGTCACTTTAGGTACTGGTTGTTCTTTGGGTCCTGAGGGTCCAAGTGTCGATATTGGCACATCCTGCGCTAAGGGTTTCTCCGTTATGATGGATAATAGTAGTGATAGGGAATTGGCTCTTCTTGCTGCTGGTGCTGCTGCTGGCATTGCTTCTGGTATTCTTCATTCCTTTTCCAATTCCAATTCTTTATTATTATGAATGGATATGCCAACACCCTCAGGAGGTGTTTCCAACTTCAAATCTTTCCTTACCCATTGTAACTATCAATCAAATTATGAGTGGATACAATTTAGGGCAATTGCAATTCAGTCACTTTTATTATGAATAGGATCATCATATATAGAGCAATCATGAATTTAGTCACTCTATTTTGAATGGATACAATTTAGGGCACACCATGATTTTAAATTTTTAATCCCTTAAATCTGCTAGGATTCTTCAATTTTGTTTGTGAAGAACTATTGATTGTGTCAATTCAATCCTTGGAAGTCTTGAAAGGGGTTTCATTCTTACTCCTGCTGACATTGCTTTTAAAAATCAAGTAAACCTATAGTGAACTTTGATCTTTAGTAGCATGAGAAGCAAAGAGTTCAAAGAAGGCAAGGTTTGTATGATTATTGCTCTAGGAAAATAGGGCTGTGGAGCTTTTGCATTAAAACTTTTGTGATATAGAACTTTGACTAAGAATCTCTTTACCGTTCTGACTATTTGGAAAAATTATAGTGAATAGTGCTCTAAAGATCTGAATTTTTAAAGCATCTACACTTGTTCAATTTTCCTAAAAGCTCTAAATTTCAGCTTTTCTGTGTAAAATTTTAAGAGTATAAAGCTCTTTTTAGGAAAATTGAACTAGTGTACATGCTTTAGAAATTCAGATCTTTAGATCACTATTCACTATAATTTTTCCAAACACTCAGAAGGGTAAAGAGATAAATTTTAAGAGTATAAAGCTCTTTTTAGTGGGTTACCATACGCTTCATTTTTGGCTCTAAAATTTCTGTAAGGCTGTACTCAACACAGAGCTAGACAGAGCCTTTGGCAATTTGCTTTGCCAACAAGTTAGGGTAAGTGTAACTTTGAATCTTTTTGGAGGCTTTAGGGATTAAATTGAGACGTTTGGTAGTTAAAGGACAAATGTAAACTCAGACTGACACATGATTCAAGGACCAACTAGTAGTTTGGCCTACAATTTATGTACTAGAAATTTATGTAATTAGGGGTGCAATCAGTGTAATCTTGGTACATGCAAGTTTAGTGCAACATTTTTTTTTTTTTTGAGTAGATACCATATAAGGTTTCTGCATATAATTCCACGTTTTCATGTTATAAAGGTTTCTGCATATAATTCCATGTTTTCATGTTATAACTTAAATGGTTAATACTCTTTTAAAATTCTTTCTGCCAGGTTTTAATGCAGCAGTTGCTGGTTGTTTCTTCGCGATTGAAACTGTGTTAAGGTCTAACAAAGCAGAGAACTCTCCTCCATTTACAACTGCAATGATAATATTGGCCTCTGTCATCTCATCAACTGTATCAAATGTTTCACTTGGGACGCAATCAGCTTTCACAGTGCCTACATATGATTTGAAATCTGCTGCTGGTTAGATAATCATACCCTCATTTTTTACCATCCTCTTAGCATACACTTGCTTATATGTGCATGTGAGTTTTCTACAGGTGTTTTTCTGAAAGGAGAAGCATAAGTATTTGCTTTGTGTTTTCATTTTTTTTATTAGGATGAATACACAGTTATTCTTATCCGGAGAAAAGAAACGGTGTTTTTGGGGGGTGGGGGGGGGGGGGGTGAGAACCCAGCTTGACTTGAACAATAAACCCTGTTTTTAGGAGTCACCAGAGATTCAGTCAAAGAACTTAAGATTCTTCCCAAAAAAAAAAAAAAAAAAACATTAGAAGTTACTCAAGATTCCATTCCTTTTAATATGATATTGATACATGTAGGCTATTCCTGTTTGTGTACCCGTATTCTACTTTTTGCTTCTTGCATTATCCCTTTATGAATTGTTACTGATATGGACATCTTCATATAAAATTGGGTGTGGTGCAAATACCGCTGCCTCAAGATGTCATGTAGGTGTAGTTGAAACCTTCTATAGTCTCTTTCAAATTTTGGTCTATGATAAGAAGCATGTTGGTCACTTTTGTTTCGTTATTTTAGAACTTCTGATATTTCTTTAGATCAATGCTTCTAACTTTACATGAAGCAACGTGCTGCCTTTGCATTTGTATATTATCGTGTTTAAGTGTAACTGTATGTGTGCATGGATGTCATTGTTATGCAAATAAAAAAATTCTGATAGTTCCAGGCAGTTTGTTGTTTAGGGTGCTAGGTACTATAAAGTAACTATTCTTATAAAAATCCAATATGAATAGTTAAATAAAAAAAAAAAAATCCAATAAAGTAACATGGGTACTAGGAGAGATAAAACAATGAGTGAGCACATCCACTTGAAGGTGGCGGGGGTGTACCTTCCGAGAAAAAGATGTACTGAAGTTGCTTCATGTGGTTTTATGATGTGTAACGGAGATCAATATATGCATAAATAAGAAAAAGTGATTTGATTCAATTTGAAGTTGTTAAATTACCGATTATTCCAAAAGCTTAAGCTATTAGGAAATGTTGAATTTAATCATTTAACCGTAGTTCTAACACTCCACCTTGTGTGGGCCTAAACTTCCCCTTGATAAATGGGGCCCAGCACGTGGGATTTTTAATATTTTAAATGGGAGGTAGAGTAAATACAGGGATTGAACTCAGGATCTCCTGCTCTGATACCATGATAAATTATTGATTGTCCCAAAATTACTCCTATCCTATTTTGTTTGTCCACCTTTCCCTTTTGAGATGTCCCATAATATATACTACTTTCCAAAATCCATGCACACAATTATATGATATTGCACACATGTCTAACTTTTGTATTGCCGTGCAGAACTACCTTTGTACCTGATATTGGGCATGCTATGCGGTGTTGTCAGTGTAGTCTTCACTCGCTTGGTTACTTGGTTCACAAATTTCTTTGACTTCATCAAAGAAAAATTTGGCCTTCCTGCTGTTGTGTGCCCTGCTTTAGGTGGTTTAGGAGCTGGAATAATAGCTCTTAAGTATCCTGGAATACTGTACTGGGGTTTCACAAATGTTGAAGAGATTCTACGTACTGGGAATTCTGCTTCAGCTCCTGGAATCTGGCTGTTAACTCAATTATCAGCAGCCAAAGTTGTGGCCACAGCTCTGTGCAAGGGGTCTGGACTTGTAGGTGGACTTTATGCACCAAGTTTGATGATTGGTGCTGCTGTTGGTGCTGTATTTGGTGGCTTGGCTGCAGAACTTATCAATTCGGCAATTCCAGGAAATGCCGCTGTTGCTCAGCCACAGGCATATGCTCTGGTAAAATTTTCCTTCATAACTGGCTCATCTTAATTCGGCAAGTATTAACTGCAGCTTTTCTCACTCCCTCTTACAATTTTTTATTTGATTCTGTGAAAATTGATTTAATACTTTCTAACATGTATTGCAGGTAGGAATGGCTGCTACATTAGCTTCGGTTTGTTCAGTACCCTTGACATCAGTCCTTCTCCTGTTTGAGTTGACAAAAGATTACAGGATATTGCTTCCTCTCATGGTAATTCTTGCTTGATAGTTACTGCATATATAATAGGTCTAAAAGGCAGCATAGTAGTAACCATATCACCTCAAGGAAATGTTAACTGCTTTTGCTTTCTCAACTAGATTGTAATTCTCAGAATTTTGGTAGTTACATACCTTGGCTTTAGTTAATTACAGTCCATCACACATTTCTTCAGTATGCTGCATTCTGAAAAAGCATTACTGTTTTTTTCTCCAATGTTGTCAGACAGCGTATCACCCTACATTTATCTTGACATTTTTGGCCTGAGAAAAATGCATTGCTCTTTCAAAGCAGAATATAATAAATTCTCCAAAAGTACTCCTTTAATTCTTGCAGCTGCTCCAGTTTCTGAAACAGTAAGGGATGGCATAACAGCCATATGAAGATAATATTAAGCAAAGCTCTGGTAGCTTGAAATGGAAATCTTCTTCTCCTTCTTATATGAAGATATTGAATTCTCCATATCTTTCTGCAATATTGGGATTAGGCTCTATTGTTGCTTTATTGTTGTTGATGAGTAGATTTTATTACTTTGGGTATTATTGTAATATGGATGTCTACAATTTTATAATGCTTGATTTTACCCTCTGTTCCTGTGAATTTTGCAATTAGGGCGCTGTTGGATTAGCAATATGGGTTCCCTCTGTGACAAACCAGGCCAAGGACAGTAAAGCATCTGATGCACGGAGTTCAGTGAGAGGTTATGCTTCTCTTTCACTTGCTGATGACAAAGATGATGGAGGTGATTTAGAACTTTCTGTTATAGAAAATGGTGCAGATATTGAGGCATTGGATAAGCTTCTGGAAAAACTGGAGGTTTAATTATTTTTCCTTTCTCAACTGATATTTGTATTTGCTATTTTATCTATTTATTTCATCAATGCTGTTTCTTATTTTAATGTTACACCTTGAGCATATTATTTGATATTATATATATGTATATTGCCTTTTATTTTTAACCTAACAGCATTAGTTTTACATCCCTAATTGTCAGGTTTCTCAGGCCATGTCAAAGAGTTGTGTCAAGGTTTCCTTGGAAATAACCTTGAAGGAGGCAAGAGATCGTATGGATGATAACCAGCAAACTTGTGCACTGGTGGTTGATGAGGAAGGCCTTTTAGAGGGAATACTAACATGTGGTGACATTAGGCGGTATCTTTCTAAGAAGTCTAGTGACGATGCCAAAAGTGATTCAAGACATTTGGATGTATGTAATATGAAACTTTCTTTGTTGTTCTAAATTGTCATATTAATTTATTTAATTGGCTCATATGCATCTCTCTCTCACTCATGCACACACAGGTGTACTCAGAATCGTTTTCTGTTTGTGCTAAATGGTCAAAGTTCAATTCCTATTGAAGCATTTGTTGTTGTTATTATTATTATTTTTTCCTTCAAAATTTCTCATCATGGCTATATTTTGTGATGTATATATATTTTTTCTTTCTACTTTTAAGATAAATTTCTAGTTTTAATTAATTAATTTTTTTTACAATTTCTTTTTGATGCGCATTGCCAAATTCTTTGTAGGTGAGTGCATGTCTTGTTTCCTCTGTTTGTACTCGAGGTTTAAGCTATCGCGGGCGAGAGCGTGGACTTTTAACCTGTTATCCGGACACCAATTTGGCAGTTGCCAAGGAGCTAATGGAGGCCAAGGGCATCAAGCAGCTGCCTGTGGTTAAGCGCAGTGTGGAATCCAACAAAGAAAGGAAGCGAAGGATCATTGCTCTTCTTCATTATGATTCAATCTGGAACTGTCTCAGGTTCTCATTGATTTCATAGTCTTGTCTACTATGATTATATCCTTGTTTCCTGACCTACATTTGATGCCTGATCCTGTTTTTAAATTATGATATACTAACAATGTTGCATTTATCTCATTCTTGTGGGGATTTTTTATTTTGTTTCTCAAAAGGAAAAAAGAAAAAAGAAAAAAAAGAAAAAAAAGAAATCTCTGGTGCTTTCCGAGCTCTTAGAGGTAACAATCTTTTGTCAAGAAACAGTGAAAGTAGATGATTGAATGTATTAAAGTCATATAACTAAAAACATATATAAGAAATTGTCCCCTTCTTTTTTCCTCCGTTCCGATCAAACAATAGTAACCAACCAAACAGTTTCGACCAAACGATAGTAACTAGAAACCCAATTAACTGTTGGCATAGCCTGACCTTTCAAACTAATGTGTGTCTTGCATAGCCCATACTATTGGACCAATGGGTTCATTTTCAGTTCAATCATTCGATTTTGACATATAACAATACAATGGCAACAATAACAACAAACCTTTTTTCCTATCTCTTTTCGTTCTCTCGACTTGAATGAAATCACTCATTCTTACCTATCAAAAAAAAAAAAAAAAAAAAAAAAATCAAATTACTCATTCTCACGAGTGAATTAATTGCTCTCCTTTGATCTTAGATATTGAAAGTAACTTTTGGTATCTCTAGACCATCAAGTTTTACAATTCCTTCATCTTCGTTTCTATTTATACTAAACTTGCACTGCATGTACTCTATTTTAGTCTTGATTAACTTGGAGTCTTTAGATTCTAAAGCATCCCTCCAAATCTCCAACTATCAATGTCTTGTTTCATCCACTAAAACTTTATTTTCTACAACAAAAAAAATGCCAAGAAACTTCTTGAATTGATTAACTCATCCATAACCAATGCAAAATGCAAACAAATATGGACTTAATGCTAATCCTTAATACAAACCTATTGTGATATAAAATTCGCTTGTGATGCCTCCACCTGTTCTCACCCTAGTCATAGAATTGTCTTACATATCCTAAATCAGCTTAATATCTTTTAGAGGGACTCTTGTTTTCTAGAACCTACAGCCTCTCTACCCTATCATATCCTTTGTTTAAATCAAAATAAAAATATTTTTATGGGCTTCTCTTTATTCCTTCATTAGATGTTTTAGCATGAAAATAGCTTCTGTTGCCAGTTTGTCTGGCATAAAACCAAATGGATTAACCAATATTGTTGCTTGTGTCTTAACCTCTGTTCTATAACCTCCTAAATTTTCTTAGTGTTACTCATAAACTTAATTTCATGGTAATTTGTGTATTTTTGAATGTCTCCTTTGTTTTTGTATATAAGTATTGAAGTGCTTTTCTTCCATTTATGAGGTGTTTTGTTATTATAGATCGTATAGAAAAGGTTTATCAACCATCCTACTCCTGCATTACCTAAGCACTTCCAAATGTCAATGGGAATTTCATTATGCCTTATGGCTTTTCCCATTTTCATCCTCAAAGCATTATTTACCATAGTTGTAATAAAACCTCGAATAAACTTACAATTTCTAACCTCCTTTAGATTATTCAGTTTGCTTAAATTTTTTATATCGCTTCCATTTAAAAGTTTATCAAAATAAATCTTCCATCTCTCTTTAATCTCCATCTTTATTGCATTTTGCACCATTCAAGTCTCTTGTTTTTCTTTCGGTTGTCCTAGCATGTTTTATAGTTATAGATATATCTCTCATGTTAATTTATCTTTTGCATGAATGTACTCATTCCACCCCCAAGTGGTCCAAGTCTCCTTAGTTGACTCTACGTCCTTCAGATTCTCTAAGTACTTTTTTTTTATAAGTACTCTAAGTACTTCTTTAGCTACTCTTCTAATACAACTAGCCATTTCATTGATGCTACTTTTTAGATTGCAACCTCATGTGATTTTCTTTGATGTGAATTATGTTGATAAATTCTCTATTATGCTCATTTGCTAAAAATTACACAGTTCATTTGATGATAGATTCATTGATGCTTGGAACTGAAATCATCCAAATTATATATTCCAAATATTTTAAATAATGTTTCCTTGTTCTCTAGTATAATGGCCACTTCTTTTGGGCCCCATGCATGATGGGTCCAATATGAGGTGAATATTTTTTGTCGGACCTATTGGCCTCCTCCAGCCTGTTGTTCACATTAGTTGGTTTCTTGTGTATATAAACTTTGATGGGTTCATCTAGAGCTGGGATCTGGGAATGAAATGAGCATGTGTGCATTATATCCTCCCACGACATTAAAATGGAAAATTTTGGGGAGCGATAGATTCCAAATGGTCTTTCATTGCTACCTAGTTATATCTCTATTTAGGGCACTGTTAGGCTGAGTGAAGATTCTAATTCTTTTCTTTTTTATTGTGGTTTGAAATTTTCTATTGTTGTTCTTTATTCCACGATTCATGATTTTTGCATCTAGGTTAACTTACATTATTTGCTCTACTTGAGGTTGATATCTTTTGCGTGTGCAGAGAGGAGATTAATCGCAGAAATTCCATATATCAGCATAGAAAAGAGAACAATCAAGAGGTGCTGGTTACTAATGGTCATTGATGGGGTCATACAATTGATTGTCAGAGTTCCTTCAACTGCCCCTGCAAAAGAAAAGTTAAAAGTTGAAAGTGAGACCATGGCCATCATTTTTGTTTTGCTGGTTTTGGGCCTCTAAGTCAGTGATAACCAAATATATATTCGTGAGTCTCTAACTTTGGGGGTTGAGATCTATTTTACGACAACTTTTTGCTGATATCCAAGATTCCTCAGTGAAATATAGGATTAGCGCTTTGTACATGCACATTTCTATTACAATTCATATCTCAATGAAAAAAAAGAAGAGAAAATCTATTACAATTCGTGTCAGAAATGTAACTTGAGTGAAAAGAATAGGAAGCACAGTTTGAGTTGAATTTAAAAGTATTGAAGCAAGCGAAATTGGCCGACTTAAAGGCTCCTGTCGAAGACATTCCAACTATAATTTAGGCATAAATATTGGACTAGAGAATTGTGGACTGCCCATGCTCATTAGAAGTCGTTTTCAATTAGTTTTGAGGTTCATGATGTATGATTTTCATTCATAGTAGAATATAATTATATATCATAGTTGTGTATGTCTGTTCTGTTACTCATTTAGGATCTGAGACTTTTCTGCTGTCTGCAAACTGCAATAAAAAGACTTTTTTTTCCTCTCTTTTTAAGTTCTCCCTCCTTTTTTCTTTATTTTTCGTTTTTAGTCTCGAGCACAGTCGGGAAGTCTTGTAAAATGTTTACTAAAATGCAAATGAGAGATAAAGCCATGCAAGTGTTTTTGTGTGACAATAAAAAGAAGCTAAAGTAAGAAACAATCGCATTTGTAGTAATCTTCGTGACAAAATTGATGATAAAAACATTTTGTTAGTCTGTTTGAGAATAATTTATTTTGTTGAAACTGAAATTTTTTTGCTGAAAATACTGTAGATAAAACTAAAAGGTAGTTGAAATAGTATAGTAAGACCCATGAATAGTATCAAAAAGTACAATGAGACCTATATAGTAGCAAAAATAAATTGAATAGTAAAAAAAACTGACTTAAAAGCTTTTCAAGTCAATGCTAAATGCACACTTAGTTTGTGGAAGCTTGTAAGACTTACCTGCTCATTAACTCTTAAGACAAATTAACATGGTTTGGGTATTCTTCGTCATTGATGGCTCTATATTAACATGGTTGATCCCTTGTATTTGTGTGGTTGTGCAAGCACTGGTATGTGTCTCTCTTACTAAACAAAATCAGCCATAGCAATTGGGACGTCTAAAGTCGGTAGAAGAGAAGAAGCGGCCTATAGATTAGGGCTTCATCCGTAGTCTACAAATTTTGTCTTTATATATTATCACTTGTTTCAAAATTTTAAATTGAAAGGAAATAGTAAATCTAATAATTTGCTTATTATTCTAACACTTTACCATGCAACAAGCAATATATACTGATGCAACAAAAAGTAAATAGATACTGATTCTGATGAGATATATAAAACCATTACTCTAGCTTCCATTCAATGGAGTGGAAGATTCAGGGTTCCAAAGGAAAAATCTAGTACCTGGGATTTTGCCCGTTTGGTACAGCCACTCAAACATATGTTTTCAGTTTTTAAACAACATTACACATATTTCTATACACTTTTTGACCCATACATATTTCCACACATGTTTTCAAATATATGTTTTTAGTTTTTAAGTGCATATATCAAACACCCCTAAAAGCATGTGGTAAGTGTTAATCAACCAACATATATAGTTTCAGGTTTTGATTGTACAGCGTTCTTGGTTGCTGCAAGTCTGTAACACGCAATAGCAGTTGTTTCAGCCTTGGTTCGCGTTGTCAAGGACTTGGGACTTCCAATGTAAAAAGTACTACTTTTAATTACATAATCTTTATAGGAACATGCTCCTGCTCCATTTTCTATCATGCACAAGTTCACGCAAGATACTTACAGATATGATAATCAATTTGCATGTCCTATATGGCATTAGCATTGCCTATAAGGCTAACAATGATGTAGTGGAGGAAAATGTGGTAAAAAAAGATACAGATATATATATTGAGCAAGGTTTGGATGACAATGTCACTTATAAAAATTAAAGAATCAAGATGTAAATGGATCACTAATTGAAAATGACCATATATGCATATATATAGAAAAGTAAACGTTCCTACTTTCCCATAGAAAAATAGAAAGGAGATTTACATCTGAGGCCCAAGTGGCAGCCTACTCATAATTTGTTGGTATACTGATGAACCATTAGACAGGTTCAGACCAGGCTCAGACATAGGCTCCACCTTGGGTTCTCCTTTTGGCAACATGAAACCCATTTCATTCACCTGGCGTTGTTGGTGTGCCAAGTATGGATGAACAGGCATTACAGGGAGCTTGGCTTGGCCAGGACCTAACCCAGCCATTGCTAGATTGGCCAGGCCTGGTTGACTCATTCCAAACGAGAAGCCATGGGATGGCCCCATCTGCTGCCTTCCAGGTAGGCTGAACGATCCGAGTGAAGCAGGCCTTTCAAACCTTGCCATGCCTGGGTGAACTTGTGATGGCTCGGGCCTGTGAACATGAGCTTGAACTGCGGCAGCAGCAGAAGCTTGGGCAGGTACTGCACTAGAGGCGCCAGAATTTACGTGACTGCTATTGCGAGCTGCGGGAACATCATGATTGTGCTTTCCCTCATAAGTGGTGATCACTGACTTAAGATCATGCGATGCCCTCTCCACATGCTTCCTTACTGTGCAACCTGCACTAGTGCACTTGTAGTAACTCCTGCATAAACAAAATGTCCCCATCTTTTCAGTTTTGAAATGAGGGTAACTGAGAGGACAAAGAAGAAAATAAATAAACCAAGCTTGCAGTGATTATTATTAACAACCTTGGATTTGGATTTCCTTTCACAACTTTCTGACCATACTTGCGCCAACGATATCCATCATCAAGGATGTCTACCTCACTGGTTGTCTGGACCACAACTCTAGGTTCACGAATAGCTCTAGTGGCTCCACTCATTTCTGTTGCATAAGCTTCAATTTTCCTGGAACATTTAAACAAGATTTGTATTCGTTTCATGGTGATCTCAATATTTGAAACAAGATATCATTCAGAAAACAATAGAAATATGAAGCAACCTTCTCTTGGACTCAGATTCATCTCCTTCACCATCATAACCTAATGACACACTGCCATGAGTCCCCCGGTCATCTTCATCTTCGTCATTGGAAAAAGTAGATGATGCATCCACTGCATCACTTGATTCAAAGTGAGTACCATTCTGAGCCTGCACGGAGGCAGATTGGTACTCAGGGCCCACAGATGCTGATGATGTCACCTCAAGGTTGTCATGCCTCCAATCAGAAGCCCCAGCAACAACTCCCTTTTGTGTACTTGCCCAAACTGGTTCACCATCAGCCCCACTCTGCGGCACAGCTTGTTCAGGGACATCTAGTTGCATGTCCACAAGTGGGTTACCAGAACCAATGGCTGATCGCCGATTTGGAGGAGGTTTAGGGTGGTTATGGGCCCCCTTGTAGATGATCTCTGTTATGTGGCCCTCATGAGATCGTTCTACTTTCTTTTTAACCGGACAATTTGAATGCGTGCACTTGTAATAACTGCGTGGATATTCACTCCCTTTTACTTGTTTTTGTCCATATTTTCTCCAATTATATCCATCCTCAGATGGTGCACCACCACCACCTGCAGCCATGGGATCTCCATTGCCTCTTTGATCTGCTTCTTCATCTGGTTGCTCATCAAGTGGTGGAGAATGTTCGACAATACCACCAACAGCATCAAAGGCTCTTTGATCTACTGAGAAAGTATTAGCCCCATTATCCTTTTCAGTAGATGATCGAGAGAAGTCCGCCTGAGGATGGAGGTTGCTTCTATTCTGTGTTTGAACTTTGGTAGGTTCTGCACTTTGATGAGAATTCTCTGACTGAACAGAAACCTCAATTCTTGGAAAGGATTGTTGAGGAAGAGTGGCTGGTGTCATCTGTACAAGATTAGTGTTATTAGCAAGATGAGAATTAATTACCACTCACTCTCCATACATCATCAAGTGCAGAGGACTCCTGAGTGGTAAGCACTAATATAAATCATATCTGACATGTGTGCATGCATTAAAATTGAATGTTCCGGTAAGTACAATTTGTATAGTATAATTACTTTGCTTGAAGTGCCGAAAAAGAAAGAGGTGCCCGGTTCTGGCATAGGCTTGAAAGCAAACGATGAGGTATTGATATCTTCAAAAAGACTATCTTTACTTTTATCAGGTGCCTCTGGCATCAATGTCAAGCTCCTACCGTCAACATTTGAAACAAATGGGAATTTTCCAGTTGTTGGAGATGGCTGTGCCTGTAGTTTGACAGGTTCAGAAGGACACATCAGGCAGAGCAACATCAACAGAACTAGTATTCTACCTTCAATGTAATGATTTGGCAATCACCAGACTCTAAATATCTTAATCTAAATTTATGTTAACCCATTTTCTAATGATGGAAGCCTTAGCTTTTTCAAATATCTTCTCTCTCTTAATCTGCTATAACTATTTAACTGTCAGTAGAAATTGGTCATAAAAATCTTCTTTCAGCAATGAACTGTTTATCATAGCTTAGCATGTAAGAAAGCGTATATGACCAATTTATTTCTAACTCAGTCTACAGTAGAGTTGAAAGCAGCATCGATGACTTCCACTCCTAGGCCCCTAACGCATAATAAGCAATTTATCATATACCATTATAGCCTGATACAATGTCATCATATTCTATACATTACCAAGAAAATGAACCAAACAGTATTTAAAAACCAAAAAGGTAAAAAAATCTTAAGCTTACCAGAGAATTGGAAAGGAAAACAGGAGAATCTACATCTAGCAGTGTAGTGGGACTGAGACCAGGAGGTATTGTTATGTAAGGAGAACGATTGTCAGAACTCAAAGACAGGTCAGCTGATCTAATGCTTTCTGTATTCAACCTGGGAGCATTAAATCCAGCTCTGGCTGCCATCCTTTCAACAAGGCCACCACGTGAGCCGGATTTTTGCTCAGAAAATGAACCAAATTCAGTGAGTTTGTCACTAGAAAATGAACCATTGTTGTTTACAGCTCTATTTCCTGACACCATTTGGTCTGGAGGTCGTCCCAGAAAGAGTCCTTCACTTCTATTACTGCTGGGAGGTTCTGAGACCAATGGTCTGGACCCAATATCCTCACCTAACATTGCAGAGAAAAATGTTCTTGGGCTTGGACTTGGAGGCACCCAATCTCCAATTATAGCAACATTGTCATCAATCCCAGCCATGCACAAGCTCAAAACCGGGACTACCAACAACAAAAATCGAGGTCTGAGGTTGCACCCAGATGGAATTCCTGAATTCACAATTGGGGTCTAAACAAATTTAGCCCAATTATTCTGAAATGGCATATAAAGCTATATTAACAAACAATTCTGTCAAAAAAGAAATGGGCTTCCTTTACGTTAATTGCAGAGAAAACGAACAAAAAGAAAGAAAGGAAAAAAAGAATATCTGGTTTACACATTATATGCAATCTAAGAGAGCAAAAAAGGACCACTTCCAGAAAATTAAGAATTAAGAAGAAAGATAAAAACTCGTTCTTTGTCTGAAAACTGGGGATTTTAAAATAACATTCTAAGACAACATTCATTAACAAAATCATAGGTATCATTATCCACAAACGAAAATGGACTGCAGACGAGAAAATTTTCCATCTGTGTCCAACTTTTCAGTTTGCGCAAGGTTAAAAAAAATGAACAAAATTTGAAGAAGATCCATAAGAGAAACATAATTTGATAAACTAAACAAAACCCAAATATATTAGATCCTAAAAGCACACTAAGATCTAATAAGATAAACGAACTCCACAATCAAAACCCAACAATTGCACAGACTGCAATAGTTAACATTTATTTATTTTTTTTAAAAAGACAAGATAAGATAAGATATTGATTGCAAAAGATCAGACAAAATTTTCCCAAATTTGAAAATTAAGAGACACATACATAACCCAAAAAAAAAAAAAGGGTAAAAGAGAGAGAGATAGGAGATAATGATGAAATGAATAAAAATGATTACCTGAATGATTATAGACTCAAATTAAGTATGTAATATATGTATGTATTTATGTGAAGGAAGACTCAGCCACCTTCACCTTCACCACCACCACTACCACACAACACAGACTCAACCCACCTTTAGTCCCTAGCTGTCTTGACCTGACCAATTGTCCAGACCCAGAAGCAGAACCCCTCTAATTTCTCTTTTCCATTTTGTTTTTTTTCTCTCAAATCTTCTAGCTTTCAGTCTCTATGTTTCTGTTTCAGTTTGATTTTTAGCCCAATTTGATAATGATGATGTTCTTCCAGAATAATTACAAAAAGAGAGAGATATAATATTATATTGATTAGTATTTTATTATTATAATAAAGAAAAAGAGGGTGCGGTGGGCGGGTTGGGAGGGAAAGGAAAAGAAAGCAGAGGAAAGGAAAGGAAAAAAGGGAGGGTGATTGTGTAATGTGCTGTGTGCAGTGGTGGTGTTGTGGTGGACCGGAAATTTGATGGAATCTTTGAAAGACAAAAAGAGAGAGAACAAAAAAGAAAAGGAAAAAACAAAAGCTTTAAACAAAGCCTTTTTTTTTACACAAGGATTCTAATTTTTCTTCACCTCTGCTTTGCCTCTTTGATTGATTTCCATCTTCTAATTATTATTCCCTCTCTTTTGAACTCAACCCTTTCCTTTTCTTTTTAACTCCACCCCAATCACATCTCCTCCAACTACTACTTTATGTAACTGCTTCATCTTTATTTTACGGCCAAGATTTTATTTTCTTCGTTTGACAGTGTGTACTCAATTACATCACCACACTATAACCTCTAGATTTTTAATATTTTTTTATCTAAATTATAAAATAGATCAATTTCAAAAAAAAAATTAAAAAAAAAAATCTTCTAGGTAGTTCATACAATCTCTAAAGCTAATGACGTGTTTGATTGTGCTAGAAAATGCATTTTAACTTTGAATTTTTGTTTTTTTTTGGGGGAAATTGGAAAATAGTTGTACAGCTGTGGTGTCAAAAGTCTAGGAGAGTATAATAGGTGCTAACACCTGTACCCTTCAAATGTGAAGGATGTTATAACCACCACCTATTTGCTTCTCTGCCTTGTTTTACCATTTTGGGTTGTGCCCAAGCTACTACCTATTATTATATATTGTTCTTCCAATTTTGGCATTCACAAATTGACACATTCAGTTTAGTTGTACACTACACTATTTTTACGTAACAATAACCAGTTATGACTTCGGAAGTGTCTATCTATGACTTCAGTTATGTCTTTCATCAATGAATTTGTATCACTTTCAATCTAATAAGTTAATGACGGTTTAGTAGAGTTTGTGGTGTATATTTGTGTTAGAATCTCATTACCTTTCTTTTGTGTGTATGTTTGTTTCTATATATATATATATATATATATAAAGTTAATAGTAATAGTTTGAACTGGATGATAATCCATAAATTGTAAGTATTTTGGACTGGAAACCATTTTGTTATCAATAGTATGAAGTTCATCCAACAAACATGAAAATGAAAATTAAATGCAATTGTTATTATGTAGTCTTTTTCATTTTTATCTTATGTCAAAAATTGTGTAAAAGGAAAACTATGTTTGTATTCATAGAGCGACCTAGTTTCTTAGATTTGTATCTTAGGTTTTAAAATTAAATTCAATTATGTAATTGCATTGACCAATAATGCACAATATTCTTTTCAAGGAAAATTGAGTGTAAGGGTTGCGAAAGAGTTGAGTTTTTATTTTATTTTTATTATTATTATTGTTATTATTTACTTTTGTTATTTTTTAATATTGGAGAAACTCCTTCTAAGCATCCTGAGCGGTTGGCAAAGATGCCCGTTAAAAAAGCCTAAATTCAATCATGTGGTTCATTTGGTCAATGCAACCACATTACTAAATTTACAGTTTTTGTCAATTTTATAAATTAGGTTGCATTAAATACTCCATTAAACAATATTATTATTATTTTTAAATCAAATTATTTATACTATATATCATGAAAAGCGGACACAAGCACAGCAAATTTATACTACTAGCCAAAGAAATTATTTACACATGTTTTTTATTTTATTATTATTATCGAAAGTGTGCTTTACAACTCACAATTAAATATTAAGAATTTCTTTAAGTTATGCCCGTAGGGGCATTTGTGGATGGAACTCTAAATTTAATTTAGTTGAAATATGTTATCATGTGAAAAAAAGAGAGCATCTTCCAGCACTGTGGGTTCACAAAGAGTCCACAATTCACATTTAGTTTAAAGAATTTTGGGGTGAGGACAGAGCATTAAGATAGTTTACATAGTGGATGATCGGAGCCCCGAAAGTTCAAAGAATGGTACTGACCCACCACAAGTCAAGACTCTTTAAGTCTCACCACTTTATCAATTAGTCTTTAGTCTTTACACATACACTTGTGTCCTGAGAGGGAATCAAGCAATTACAAAAGACCGTCATGAGAAGCTTCCAAATATGGTGAGGTTATTATTATTTTGCTACTCTGAGACCTATCACTTTAGTTACATGGTTGAAACTTGATTGGATCCAATATAGCATAAACTAGTTATATAGCTCCAACATATATATACATATGTTGTGACTGTTACACGAATTATACTTTCTCTGAAAGGATATGAAAAGAGCTTTGAATAATTGTTTAATTATTAACAAGATTGTTGGTGATGGGATTATAGATTCAAAATTGACTTGAATGCTTATTTCTACTACATCTTGACAAAAAGGAATGCTTTAATGCAAATGCAAAAAAAATTAACTTAGGAAATTATGTATGTATATAGAAAGCTTTGGAGAGACAGATGTTTGCTTTCATCACTTTGCTTCTTACACGAAACTTAAATGTACAAATTTAACAAGAGACCATTATGTAGTTGTTAGTGTGTTTGGTTTAGTTTTTTTTAGCTTTTTGCTTACTTCTACTACATCCCCTAATTAAGTAGGTCGAGGTTTTGACTATAAATTATGATGCAATTCTTTATGTGAATGAGATGTTTATTCTTTTTTTTTAGCTGGTTATAGGCCTGAAAACAGGTGGTGTGACAGTGTGAGGTTTACCCTTGCTAGGCTTTTTGTACATTGTTTTCTCTGTGATTTGTGTAATAAATTCTTTTTCATACATTAAAGAGAGAGAGAGAGAGAGAGAGAGAGTCTAACCTAAGATAATGTTAAATTGAAAAGGACAAATTATGAAGTATATTTTCCAAAACTATGAATTTATTTGCATTTTGTTGAACTTTTGGAATAATGTTGGATTGAGGGATCATTTGCTTCTACTTTATATAATATATTATTATTATAATGATAATGAATACAGCGTAGAAACAACTGGTTGATCATAATGAATTGTTATCTTATCTTTAAATATCTATCCTTTATTATTATTATATATAAAGAGGATCTAATTCTACCCTAATAAAATCGTGCGACGTGGACCTTCATGCTAGTCCATTCCTGCGTTGCCTTCTATTTGTTGTACGTCTGGTTGTGAGCTTCCCGGCCACTTCTTTTCTAGTCTAGATCTTATTATTCCTAGTATTCTATATGATGGATGATAATGATTTAATCAATCGAATCTATTACTATACAAGTTTAAACTTAAAATCCAAGTTTGATTAGCCATTAGCCTATGTATTGTCAATTGTGGCCTTCAGGCAGATGAGTTTTGAGGCATACGTACATGAGTGTCAAATGCACTTACCGTTGGCTAAAAAGAAATAAGTATAGCAGGCTAGAATACACTTGCGGTTGGCTAGAATTTTGAAGCATCCTGTGATTATCTTCATCCTGTGATTATCTTATCAAAATCTATGTATAGGTGCTTTTTGACCTGTACAAAAATTTGTCATCATCCTTCAATGGATACTTATACTCTAGAAAAGTTATGTAGGCTCTCTAAAATGTTGCCTCGGTTGTCCTTGTCATTTCCGCTTGTTTTTGCTGCAAAATTTTTATAGAAAACAATCTTTACAAATGTCTCTCACTTGAGCAAGCTTAGGATCCATTTGGGAACAGTTTAGTTAGCTGAAACTGAAATTTTTTTGCTAAAAATACTGTAAATAAAGTTAAAAGGTAATTGAAATAATATAATGAGACTTATGAATAGTACCAAAAAATGAAATGAGACCTATGAATAGTAGCAAAAATTGTTGTATATATAGGTATATACATGAATAGGTTGTAATAATAATGTTTGAATTTGGAGAGTATTGTTTAATTAAGTGAAAATTCAAGTTCTGGAATTTTCTAAGTGAAATTCAAACTAAAGGATTTTCATCCGGTCCAAACTTTTGCTCGATCGATCGAAATGATGAAGAAAATAATCCTGGAGTCTCTGGATGATTTGATCACTATTCGATTCATGTTCGATCGATCAAAAAGAGCATTCGATTAATTGAAAGGAACTCTCGACCGATCAAAACACGTTTTCTGCAGAATTTTTGGTAATTGTTCTGAATGTTTGAAGAGGTTTTAAGCCTTGTGAACGTTTTTATGAAATATTTTGACTCTCCATACGTGTTTTTTGATGAAATATAATCCTATGAGTATAAATAAAGGCTTATGTTCACTTCACAAAATAGTAAGTTAGAGAGAAACACAAAAAATCTTGTGGTTATTCTCGAGAATTGTTATCTGTAGAATCCAATAACTTGGTTGTATCCTGAGGATAAATTTGTGATAATCTTTTAGCAACAAGAGTGTGGGGGCAAATATTGTCTAAGGATAACAATTTGTACCTCCAAGTTATCTATTTCTGTTTATCTTTTGTGTTATCATTGTTTTTTCTTTATTACTTTGTATATTATTTCCAATAAAAATAAGCTAAATAGTAAAAAAAACTGACTTTTTAAGCCAATGTCAAACGTACTCTCAGTATCTTGAGCGAGCTCACCAATGCTGCTTGCCTATCATTCACTTGAGCAGGCTTCACTTAAATGCCGTTTAGAGAACTTTATTAATTTCCTGATTGGCACTTGACTTCATAATGGATTTGCTTGAGCAGGCCTAGGGCTTTGCTTGAGTCTGAGTGAGTCACTAAAATTTAGTTTTTTCTTTTTCTTTTTAATTTGTTCTTTTTTTTTTTTTTTGGGTGCTAAATTGTTCTTTTTTTATTTACCTCCAAAGTAAGATGATCACTAACATATTACAAATTATGTGTATGTTCACAAATATACAATACGTATATACCTATTGCTATAAATATACAATACATATATATACCTATTGCTATGGGTGAAAAAAAGTTCAGTTTTAATCAGGGGAGGGGGTAAAAATATAATTCTCACTGACCCTATATATTAGGGTGAATGTCGAGTGTTGGGATTAGGCGACAAAGCTTACTGTGCGCCATGGAGAAGATTGCAATGATTGGTCTCTAGAGCTTGTCAGTCAACAAGAATAAGTCGGATATAAATTGGTATAGTTGGCTTTGGCGTGCAAAATCTTGACACCAATCTCGAACAATATTCCCAATTTTGTTTTTGTTTTTTTGTTTTTTGTTTTTGTTTTTGTCTTGTTTTGTTTTTTTTTAAAGATTTAAAACCAGGAAAACCACCAATTTTGGTTAGTGTCAGTCGAACAAAAGCTTGTTAATAGTTTTTTCTTGCACGTCTGGCTCTGTTTGGATACCGTTTATTACTGAAAATTGAAAATTTATTACTAAAAATACTGTGGCAAAATAATTTTTAAATTATGAATAGAGCCCATGAGACCCAGTTTGGATGTTATATTTGCTTTATTAAAAAACTTATGGGTCCTGTAAATAATACACGGGATCCAGAAAAAACGCAAACGCCAACTGCATTTGCTATTCAAACTCACACTAGGTATCACTTTTAAGACTTTCAAAATTTACAATTGACACCCTTGACTTTTATAATGATGTTAATGTGTTCTTTTCATTTCATTGACCTATGGTCAATTACATTTTCATTGTTAACCCACCTAAAAACACTTCTGTTTTTTTTTTTTTTTTATCCAAAATGATGTTGTTTATGAGTGAATTAATGACAAGATTCTAATGACGTTGATATTATATATTGTAATATTTGAGAGTGAAAATTACAAATTTCACAATTAAGGGACCGAATTAAAAGCAAACCTAAACATAAGAGGAATAAATTGCAATTTAACCTAAATATTAATATCTTTTTACAACCCACTTTACTTTGTGATGTAATGTGATGTGGGAAAATTATTAGGTACTTCCGGAGTACCATAAATGCATGCTCCCTCCTCTCACATGAATGGTGGGTCCCACCATAAATTTAATTAGTGGGGTCCACCATTTATGTGAGAGGAGGGAACATGCATTTATGGTACTCCGGAAGTACACAATAATTTCCCTGTGATGTGGGACAATTAAGGTTGCAATTTGCCAATTGTTTTTAAATGAATGAGAAAATTTCATTAAAGCAAAATACTAACACAACAAAATTGATATCAACACCAGTTATCAAAAATAGAGTTAGGTACTCCATAAGCTACAAAGAGATAAGACTTCTGTTTAGTGCATTGAAACACGAGACGAAACATGAGACCAAACATGTGTCATGTCCAGTGCTTTAAAACATTAGACACAAGCTAAACCCAATACAAAGAGCTATTATAGATAGATTTTTTAACATTCTTATTCCAAATAAACCTATATCAAACATCAACAAGAACACATAGCACCAAATCAACTTCAGACTGAACTTCTTCCGATGTGAATCCTAGCTTTCTTATCAAATATCAAGTAAAACATGGTGGATGACAACGCTCCAAGGCAATTTGCCAATTTTCGTCTTTAGGATTTGCTCTTGTTTTTGTTTTTTTTTACTACATTAAGGAGAGAGAGATGTAACCGCTAGTAATTGAACCAGAGTCCTAAAAAGTGCCAATGAGCTATGAAGCTCTTGGTGCCCTTAGGAATTTTCAACTCAATAATAGATGGAGACTTGTGCTTCATAGTTCATATGATCTAGTTTGTTTATAAGACATGTACGAAGTCAAATCCCATGCCTTTGTTTTGTGAAGTTTTTCTTTTGGATTTTGCTATATAAACCTAGGAAGAGAACTTTCTATTTTTTTGCTGAAAACCTAGGCAGAGAACTTGGCGCATGTAATTGGTATATAATATATATTTGTCCAAGTCCAATCTTAGTATTGAATTGGGAGACGTTTGAAAGTACTCCCTCCGTCCCACTTTGTTTGTCCTCTATTCCATTTTGGGATGTCCCAAAATATTGTCCTATTTCTAAAAATAAAAGTTATTAATTTCAATTTTTTGATAAATTTATTTAAGGGTAGTTTTGGAAACTTATACATTTTTAAATAATAGACAAAACAATAAATAATATTCCTTTAAAAAAATTGACTTTTTAAACAAGACAAACAAAGTGGGACGGAGGGAGTACTAATTATTTTATGAAACAGTTTTACAAGACTTTCCTCTCATAATACTTAGAGCCCACAAATGTGTAGATCTCAATATATTATGCAAGAGATTTCATAAGATTGTTTCGTGACTATATGAATGGTTGTTTTTTTAAAAAGACATTACCAAGGACTTTTTTTTTTTTTTTTTTTTTAAGGAAGATATTACCAAGGACTTTGGCATGTAGAAGTCTTCTTAAACTTAATTCTTATATCTCCTCTCTTTGATGATTGTAAGCTCTTGACTAGTCAAATTCCTCACCTTCGCTTCAAGCATATTTATCGTGAGGTGAATAAATGTGCTGATAGATTAGCTAATTTAGGTCTTTCCTAACAGCCGGATTTTTTTGTCCATTATTCCCCTCCTGAGGGTTTGGTTTCCTTTGTTGCTGATGACTGCCTGGGTGTGCTTTGTAATAGGCTTTGTCCTGTCAGTTAGTTTCTTCTAATAATACTTCCTTTTTACCAAAAAAAAAAAAAAAAAAACTTAATTCTTATATTTATTTGTTACCTTATATTGACATGTTATCTTTTTCTTTTCCTTTTTCTAATGTTTTCCTTATTTTTTTTTATAGCATGTATTTACTACGTAGAGATTGATAGATTGATTTTCGCCATGTATTTTGTGTATCCAACTACTGTGCTAATAGGCTTACCGAATCCGAACATATATATATATATATATATATATATCACGTGCATTTTTTTTTTTTTTAACTTGTCTGTCTACGTGAATTAAAAAAAAAAAAAAATGTTTGGATACAACTTATTTTTGCTGAAAACTGAAAATACAGCAAAATAATTTTTAAATGTATAAATAGTACCAAATGACCAATTTTTAATGAAAAAGTGAAATTTGTAGGATTTATGAACAGTATACGAACATACTGTTTACGGGAGAATAGTCAAAAGTGGCTGCTTAACCAAAAAAAAAAAAAAAAGGAAAAAAAGAAAAAAGGACGTGTGTCTCTCTCATCAACTACAACAATGTCCTCAGCTATTAAATTCTCCGCCATCTCTGGATTCCCAAACTTTTTTTCATTAAATTTTTTCTTGGAACGCAGCATAGGCAGCTGAGTCCATTAAATCAAAAGGCCTGTAGTGTAGTGAATTATTGTGACTTTTAGAGCATTCACATAAGCTTAGCAGCATTTTAGTCAAATTTGATCTATAAAACTACTTTAATTTACTCATCTGTAGGAGAAATTATAAGGTCTTTATGGTGAACAAGTGATGTGGTCTATCATTCCAGTAAAAGACTCTCACTTGTTTAAAATTATGGAGTTTTAAATAAAAACTGAATACTGACTTAGCAATTTTAAATAAGCGTGATTCTTTTAATGGAATGATGGACAAATGACGTGGTCCAACATGAGGACTGTATAATTTTTCTATTTGTAGATACACCTATATCATACTCAATATTCTACCTTTAATTTAATTTAAAATAGTTATTTTATTCATTAGTAATTATTTCTCTCTCTCTCTCTCTCTCTCTCTTCTAATCTTCCTTAAGGTCTCGTTTGGGAGGAGAGAATGGAAATGAATGAAAAGAATAATTTTGGAATATTCTTTCATTCTCTTATTTGGGAGTTTTAATGGAGGGAATGGAAAGTCCCTTCTATTGTTTGGGAGTTTAAGGCCTCGTTTGGGAGAAGTGAATGGAATGGAATAGAAAGGAATGAAAAGAATAATTTTAGAATATTCTTCCCTTCCCTTCCCTTATTTGGGAGTTTTAATGGAGGAAATGGAAAGTCTATTTCATTATTTGGGAGTTTAAGTAAGAGAGAATAGAATGGGTAAGAGGGAACACTTATTTCTCTTTATTCCCTTAAAACCTTAAATTTTTATTCCCTTCGAAATTGGGAGGAATGAGAGGGAATGAAATTAAACTTAATAAATTTTTTACTAAAACTCCCAAAATACCCCTATATATTCAACTCTTTATTTTAAAATTGGGGTCTAATAATAATATTGTCATAAAATAATTCAGTTTCATTCCTCCCATATTACTCCCAAATAAGATTACTTATATTCATTTCATTTTTATTCATTTCCATTCCTTTATTTTAAAACATCCAATCAAGATTACTTAATTCCATTTCATTCCATTTTTTTCCCTTACTTAAATTATTTCATTCCATTTTTTTCATTTTCATTCCCTTATGATCATTCTATTTCATTCTCTTATGAACTCCCAAATGAAACTTAAGTAGGAGGGAATTGAATGGGTAGAAGGGAACAGAATGGGTAGGAAGGAACACTCATTCTTCTCTATTCCCTTAAAATCTTAAAACCTCAAATTTTCATTCCTTCCGAAATTGGGAGGAATGGGAGGGAATGAAATTAGATTTAATAATTTTTTTACTAAAACTCCCAAAATACCCCTATATATTCATAAAATAATTCCATTTCATTCCCTCCATGTTACTCCCAAACAAGATTACTTACATTCTATTCATTTTCATTCTTTTATTTTAAAACATCCAATCAAGGTTACTTAATTCAATTCCATTCCATTCTTTTTCATTCATTTCCCTTACTTAAATGCATTCCATTTCATTCCATCCCTTTTCATTCCCTTATGGTCATTCCATTCTATTCCATTTCATTCCCTTATGAACTCCCAAATGAAGCCTAAGGAACCTTCTGTGTCTTTCTCTTTGTTTCTCACTATCTCTTCCATTAACCACCGAACCTCTCTCTCTTCCTCTCAATTTCTCTATTCCTCCCTGGCCACTGAACCCACTGTCGATCTTTCTATGGGTGGATTGGCTGGGGTGTGTGGTGGTAATAATGGCAGTGATAGACGACTCGTGGGGTTGGGTTTGCTGTTCACTAGGTCTTTGAGTTGAGGCTTTTGATGGCTATTTGTTGTAGGGGTGTGCAGAAAACCCGCCAACCCGACTTGACCCAACCCAACCCATTGGGTTGGGTCGATTTTTAGGGCTTGGTGGGTTGGGTTGGGTTACAATTTTTTTTTTCTATAGCGGGTTGAGTTGGGTTTGGGTCATAACATTACAAACCCGCCAAAACTGACCCGACCCGACCTACCCATATTTTAATATATGTTTAAAATATATACTATATTTAATAATTAAAAAAAAAAAAAAAAACCAGTTATAGAGCACTTCCTCGGTTCCTACTATCATATATAATATAAAATCATATTAGTTCTTTTAATATATATTTAAATATATTATATAATTAATAAAAAAAATTTAAATTTTTTTGATATATTTTGTTTATAATTGAGTTATAAACAAAATATAAGTGAATTAGGATATTAGTTCATTTATATTTTGTTTATCAACTTAGTTGGATATTTAAACATTTTTTGTTTACAACTAAGTTGGAATATTAGTTTATTTATCAACTCAGGTGGCAAGTATGTGGCAAGTATGATATATATTTTTCTGCTCAATTTAATAATAATAGTAATAAAAAAAATTGTTTAACCCATGAGTTCAACCTGACCCAACCCACCAATCCGATCCAACTCGACCCATGCACACCCTTAATTTGTTGTGATTTTGAAAGTTTGAGGTTGATTTTGGGTGAAGGGTTTGGTGTTGCAATATTTGAAGTTGATTTTTTTTTTGGGTTGTTTGACTTGACTTGGGTGGAGCGGACCAAATGGTGGGTTGGTGGTGGCAGATCTGAGGTGGGTTGTTGCCTTTGTGGTGGATTCGGTGAGAGAGCGTTGGAGTGAGAGAGAAAAGGTTGGAGAGAGAGGGCAAAAAAAATAATTTTTTTTAACATTGGCAATGAAGAGCACCTCACCACAAAGTAGTGTGGTACTATTCATCTCTAGGTTTTTTGGGTTATTTTGAGGAGATTGATGCGTGATTAAATTGTGGGTGCTTGACTTTTTTTTTTTAACATCAAGCTAGTTTGACTAGCCTGATGTGAATACTCTTAAGAACCCCTTATTAATCAAATTGAACTGAAAGTTGAAACACTGAAATAAATTATTTTAATAGTTATGATATAAGAATATTTTTTATAATCACAATATAATTTGAATATATGACATTGATTATATGATGGTTGCTTTTCATTATTAGATTGATTTTTATTTTTATGGGTTATGTAAGTGGAAGCCTTTTATTTGATCACCCAAAAAAAAAAAAAAATCAAACGAACCAATTGAAAATACTCAAGAGTGGCTATAAGTCTTGTAACTCAATTAATACCTCTGAATATTTTCAACCAAAAAGTCTAGCGTTCAAATCTTTTTTTCCTGTTATAAGTATTAAGTGTGAGTTTGGATAGCGCGTTTGTTCATTTCCAGTGTGCCTGTGTTTTTCTTATGTGGGTCCCATGCACTGTTCATGGGACCTGCAAGTATGGTTTCAGCAAATCTAACTTTCAAACTGGGTTTCACGGCACTATTCACACATTTAAAAATTACTTCGCTACAGTGTTTTTAGTTTTCAGAAATAAGCGATATTTAAACAGACCCTAAATTATCAAAAAAACAAATACTTGGGTAGATTTTATTATTATTATTATTATTATTATTATTTTTATAATTCAATAATTGATGACCTTAAACATTTTTGTTAGAAATAAATACTCAAACAGACTTTTTTTTTTTTTTTTGTTGAGAATTACTCAAATAGACTTTTTTTTTTTTAGAAGGTACTCAAATAGACTTAGTCAAAGAAAGAGAGGTAGGAATTAGTGGTGGAGCCAGAAATTTATGTTAGGGGGGGCAAGATTAAAAGACAAGATTGGAAATAAAAAATTAATCTAAAAAAATAATCAATATTAATAACAAAATAAGTAAACAACTATATGATAATGTAATTGTCATACAGAATCTAACATAAAATCTAAACTTTAATTTATTTTTTCACACCTATCTTATTTTACTCAATTGCATTCAACGATTTTTCATATTTTGAAACTGCTGCATGATTTCTTCACACTTAATAGTCTTGAATATATCTTTCTCAATATATGTGACTAATTAAGCAATCATTCATCCACTGATTTCCTATTTGATTGCGTAATCGATTTTTAATTATTTTTATTGTTGAAAAAGCTCTTTCAACAGTAACTGTTGCTACTTGTAAGATCAATGCTAAAGTCACTAATGAGTAAACCAATGGATATGAAACATTCTTTTTCATTTCTATCATCTTTTCAACAAGCTATCCAATTCATTTAAATGCTGAAAACTCTTCAGTGGATTGCATGTCATGGATATATGTCTAAGTTGGTTATTCAAGAAAGAAACTTGAGACACAAAAATTCTACAGACGGTTTGGTCTAATCCATCAAGTTTACTAAGTGGGACCCATTAATATTTTATATATAGAATTGTACTAGAAGTAGAAGTCTACTACTGCTGGGAAAGCTAGAAAGCTAACGTGAATTCACTTAATTGGGATTTTTTTTTTTTTTTTTTTTAAGTTCCCCACCTTCCCAAATCTATATTAGTGTCCTCTTAGTTGAATTTTCAAGTACCTTAATCAATGAAAAAAAATATACGAAAAACCTTTAAATTTTGATAAGCACTACTTTCAAATCTTGCTAGAAAATGAAAGAGATTTCATGGAAATGGAAGGCTAATTAAAGATTGAACCTTTAAATTTAATCAAAGGGAAAGCTCACTAACTTTGATTAATTAATGTTAGTTTGCTAAAATTTGGAGGTAGTGTCATTTTTATAAAAATGTTAGTTGTGGGGACCAATTGTATCCGGTATTCAGGCTACGCTGGAAGAGGCCAGGCCCAATATCTGATCTCATATGTACGGGCTGTGTAGGGAAGGGCCAGACCCAATGTCCAATCTGAGGGAGGGAGAATATCCGAGGACAATCAACAAAAGAAGGAGATAAGACTGTCCTCCGAGGAGAGGCAAAGAATGCTCGAGGGGGAGTTGACCGTGTCCGAGGACTATAGTCACCTCGGGACGTCTATTCGAGGTGTCTGGTGAACTTATCAGTCATTTAAAGTAACACCTCGGACAAACCTTACAGCAAAGTGAAAGGGAAAAATATCAAATAAAAGATAATAGTAAGCAGGAACAAATATCTAAAGGTACTGTCACCTCCGTATTAAATGCCGCCCAGCTAACCTTCTGGCCGCATTAATGTGGAGGTGATGCCTGAACAGTAAACGGGCAGCCTTCCAGCTAAGAACGGAAGATTCAAGAAAGGGCAAGAGAGATGATGAAAAAGGACTTTCAACGCCAAGTCCACACGTGGATGTGAAAAAAGGTAAAAAAGCCATAGTATATAAGACGAAGAAAGGAAAAAGGAAACGAGACTGAAAATTATTCTAAAATCATAGCACTGGGACATGTCCGAGGAGACTCTTTGCGTAAACTACACTTGTAGCTCTAGCCCCTTTACGCTAAAACCCAGTATTTTGGCCCAAGATTCAGACTAGCTTTTCTTTCCTGCACTCTACAAATTTATTGTTTGGGCTACGTGGGCCTGGATCCATTCCCGTTCTGGGTTCAAGTCAAATCTGGTCCTTACATTAGTAATGTATAAACGTTGTGTATTTTTTGGCCTTTTCTTTACTGGGTTCACTACGTAAGACAATGAATAAAATGGCCCAGATAGCACGAGCAACATACATCTTCATAACAAGCTAGCCATGGTAGTCCCGCAGGGGGGGGGGAGAACATTTGAAATTTCAGGGGGGCACCTCGCCCCCCCTCCCTTCGCCCCTGGTGGGAATATGATAAATCAATAACATACTGAAATGAAAAAACTTGGGAGGAATGAGCCAAAAACTGGCATAAAAACGGAAATTTTGTTTGGAAGTGATAAAATAAGGAGCCAAAATGTAAGGATGACGCATTGACGGACCCCAAACCCAAGCCCCACCCGCACGGCATAGCGCAGCACAAGCCTCAACTCAAGCCACACCAAAAAAGGAGTCCAAATTTGAATACAGATCGTAGTCATTGTGAGCGGTAACATTAACAAACACTACCTCAGTCTACCTCTCTACCATTCCATTCATGATTCACGCGACTCTTACTTTTATATCCATTTCTTTAATCCCAAACACCAAGTTAAAAAGATACTTTGACTAAGTCTTTGTCTCATTCCCATTCTCTCCCCACTCTCCTGTTACCAATGTTGGATCAGAATCAAACACCTAAGGCCATGTAGATTGGACAAAGTTTCTCTCTAAAACTAGTTTTGACCGAAACTTTTCAAACTTTTCATATATATATTTTTTTAGATGTGAATTTTAAAAATTTAACTGTTGAATTTTATGTTTTTTGTATTCTTAACATACGTATCAAATTTCATTCAAATTGGATGTTATTTACTATTTGATCAATTAACTTATTTTTTATATACAACTTTATATTACAAAAACTTGAAATTATAATATTTATTTGATGACATAGTAATTGATCTTTGATCTTCTTGAAATTTTGTAAACATTAAGAATGTAATAAGGACAGGCAAGATAACGGTTAGATTTTCAAAATTCACATTCAATATAAAGATATACGATAAGTTTGTAGGGTTTCTTTCCAAACTAGTTTGGAGCGAAGTTTTGTTCATATATATTTTGGACATCTGTTATAGTTAGAGGTACCCATCCAACCCAACTAAATCGACCCAAAACAAACTCAATTTAGTGCTGTGTATTGATTTTTGTGGATTACCAAGTTGAGTTGGGTTATAATTTTTGTGAATTTAGGCCTATTATATGAATTTTAATAATTTATTATAAAAGAAATGCTTAAATAGTTTATGAAAGCCTAATTATTTTTACAAATTATGAAGTATGTATGTAGAACCATCGATCCAACTCAAACCATATGGATTGAATTTTGTTAGTTTTTACACGTGTGATGGGTTGGGTTGGCTAAAGTCAGGATAGGTTGAATATGATCTCGAATTAGATTCAATACAACTCATGCACACTCCTAGTTAAAGTTACATTTAATATTCTACTAAATAAAATGTGTGTGTATATAACAAAAAAAATTGTGCATTAGCTCATAATTTTTTTAATATTATTTTTTAACTTGTACTTTAAGGACACTCTTGGACAAGACTCCTACAAATAACATAATCCAATTATAACTTAAATGAAAAGTAAAAAATCCCAATTCTATTAGCTTAAATTTTCAAATAACAAAAAATTAGTTTGGTTTTAATCCCAAAGTAAGGCATTTTTATCCTTTAATCCAGACTTTGTTTTATGTTGAGAATTAAATAATGAGTATAATGTTGAGAGTATTAGAGTATGGGGGTTTTAGATAATACAACCAGTAAAGATTTTGTTTTTGTTAACAAGCTTTTATCATGAAGCACATCATTATTACATTAAAATTTTCATAGTTTATAAATTCAAATCCTATTATATGTATCACTTTTCGTTCCTTTATGAACTTTGAAACAATTCTTAGCCAAAAAAAAGAAAAGAAAAAAAGAGAGGTCTGAAACGATATGTAAAATGGGAAAGAGAATGTAGAGATTGTTAAAAAGGACAGAGTTGATTAAAGGAGGTTGTATACAAAGCCGAGGTAGAAAAAAACAAAGAATGGAGTTAAAAGCTGTTGAATCCTGAAAAGACGAGAGACAAACAGATGGAACTGAATCTTATCTTTCAGTCTTCTCTTACTTACTAGTATTATATTACATATATAATATATCCTATCCTCCTCCTAATAACTAAGCAATTAATAACGACTTTTGTCAGCTCTGCAGTCAGTGTGGACTTTGAATAAGAAAGAAACAATTCCCATATTGGGACAATGGGCCCCACTATCTCTATTTGTGCTTTTCTTTGTTGATGAGGCCCTGGCCCTGTGCTCTGTGTCTGACAGCTTGGGCCAACAAATATGGGTTTAACCTCTCACCAGCCCATGCAGACTCTCCAAAGTCTAGAAATTTGCACCTTATTTGGGCTTGGGAGGCCCATATATGGAACCTCTTTACCTATTAACTTTTGTTGGAAAACATAGGAAGGAATGTGATTTTGCCACTTATTAGGTCTCATCCTTTTACTTCTAGCAGAGGGATGAGCTTGTGATCAAAGTTTATGATTTTTCTTATGTGAAGAATTTTGAATAGTTACAAGACTTTTGGTATTGTTATAATATATATATATATATATATATATATTATGGTTTTGCATTAAAAATCCATACAAATAATTTGCGGCATATCTATGATCTCTAAAATTTTACAAGATTGAATGTTGTTATAATCTCCAAAAAAAAAAAAAAATAGTGTATCAGAAAGAAAGAAGTTTGTTGAATTCAATATGTAAGTTTTGTAAAATATTCCCCCCCCCCCCCCCCCCCTAGCTAGAGTAAGGTGAGGGATTTTTTTTTTTTTTTTAAGGGTACTCTTCAAACTTGAGCTAACCCATGCCATGGGAGAACCTGCAGGCTCTTATTACTTACATATTATTTCAACTCATCAAACTGTAAATAAATGTTGGGAGTTTGGCAACTGGAAACCACTTGGGGATGCCAAAGTGAGTCATGGAAAATTAATATATTATTATTATAGCAAGTGACTAGAAAATCCATTCAGGAAAAGCGGGTAGAAAATCCATTGAGGAAAGTAGTAATAAATATAATTGCATACGATGCGCCTATAAAGGGTTGCTTAGGTCTACTCTCCTAATAAGTCACAACAGAAAGTTGCTTTCCATTAAGATATATATATATATATATATATATATATATATATATATATATATTCAGCTTTAAATTAAAGCCTCAATAATGATATAGAGAGTCATATACAGACAAAACATATATATATATATACATACATATATATATATATATATATATATAAAGGAAGGATTTTTAAAATACGAAAAGTCACATGATTTACAATCACTCTCAAGGGCAATTAAATAATTGGCATAAGTTTTTGAAAACCATGCTTTTATATATATGTGTGGAACAGGAACACCGACTTACATTCAAAAGTCCCATAACAATGATGGTTAGCTCTAGCTAAAACCTTCAAACTTCAAACAGCTTTCTCTTTTTCATTATTTGCCATCACTGCCTCTCAAATACGTTTTTGACCATAACAGCAACCCCAAACTCACCCACTAGAATTAAGCTTTAAGTTTACTTTACGTAACAAATGTTAAATTTTATTTATTAATTTTTTTATTATCAAATTCTTAAGGGTCCATTTGGATTGAACTTATTGTTGCTGAAATTGAAACTGAAAACACTGTAGTAAAATAATTTTTAAATGTGTGAATAATACTGTAGGACCTATTTTTAATATTTTTTAATATGTGAACAGTGTATGCAGAGTGTGTGAACAGTGCATGCACTGTTCATAAACAGTAAATTTGCCTCTGCAAGTCAATAACTACGGCTTAGAAAAAAAAAAAAAAATGCGCGTTTGTAAATGCAGACACCCAATCTAAACCGCACCTAAGTTAATAGATTGTGTTTGACAAGTCATACAATAAAAATGATGTTAGTGACTTGTCTATATAAAAATGATGTTTATGCTAATAGTAATTTTTCACCTCAATAAATTATGAAAAAAAGGTTGTGAAATTGGTCACGTCTCTAGCACTAATCTTGAACTTTAGGTTTCTAATATACAAATAGCAATGTTTAGTTCACATAGTTGAATATTGGAACATTTTTATATACTAAGAATTCAATCTCCTTAAGTCTTTCAGAAGTTGGAAATTCAGACACCTAAAAAGGAAATACAACATGGTCGCGCACGAGCTTGCTCGCTTTGCTAGATGTAATGAGACTTATTAGGTATGGAAATTGGAAATGAGTGTCTCCTCCTATGGTGAGACACCTTATCCACCTTGATGGCTTATAATGCTGCATGCATTCTCTTAATCTTGTGTACTCCAATTTCAGCTAATATATATCAAGCTTCTCATCAAAAAAAAAAAAAAAAACAAAAAATCATGGGGTAGGCCTAAGACTTGGAAGTTGGAATCACCCTCTAAATCCACGAATGAAGATTTTGACGAATCCCAACTACCCACCCCCTCCAAACAAAAGCTAGGCCAAATTACGATTTTGGTTGCGATACATTTGTCACAGTTTCAATTTCGTCTCCTATATACTTTAATTTGTCAATTTTGTTTATCTTTTAATATTCAAAATGAAGATCCCAAACCATTAATTGTGTTAATTTCACCTAATAACTTACAAAATTAAGTTAATTTCACCTAATAACTTACAAAATTAAGTTAATTTCATCTCTTAAAATTCAAAATCAAATCAATTTTATCATTATAAATTGATGGATGAAATTGAAATGACCTCCAATAGAGAACAAAAAGTGTAATTTGGCCAAAAGGGTATTAGGATTTAGGGTTGAAATTTTACTGTAGAAACTAGCCGCAAACCTGCACGATGCGCGTGATAATTATTTTTATGATGGTTTTATTAACTTTTTTTTTTACAATTTAAACTAATTTAATAATGAGTAATGTATTTTGTAATTATATTTTTATTTATTATAGGAACAATCATAAATGTAATATAGGAACAATCCAAAACACCAAAAAAACGTAAACTAAAAAAATTTAATAAAACTTAACAATGATTAATTGAAACAATATTAGGATAAAATTTTGTTTTTGATAATCTATTAAGGTTATTTTCTTTGTAGAAATTATAATTTCGGCCACTCAAAACATATTATCAAATAAACAATTATTAGCAAAATCTAAAATTAAATTTCTATACATGCATTGTTATAAAATAATAATAATTAAAATAAAATTGCAAAAGTTAAAATTTGTCACCTATCCGATTATTTTTGTTTGGCTAACCTTTACTTTTCTTTAAATAAATGACATTATAGAGTATTTTTAATACAGATATTAAGAGTACTTTGTCCACCATAAATGATTAGGAAAAAAATAAAAATTAGTAAAGTCTCATAGTTTAACATCTAAATTGAGCACTATAAAAAATCATGATATGTAACAGAATAAATACCAAATTATCCAAATCATGCTATGTAATAGAATAATATTATATTTTTATATGCTATATTTAATTCTTTAGAACGCAATAGGATAACATTTAATTCTTTGATAATCTATTAAGGTTATTTTCTTTGTAGAAATTATAATTACGGCTACCCAAAACATATTATCAAATAAACAATTATTAGCAAAATCTAAGATTAAATTTCTATACATGCATTGTTATAAAATAATAATAATTAAAATAAAATTTCAAAAGTTAAAATTTGTCACCTATCCGATTATTTTTGTTTGGCTAACTTTTACTTTTGTTTAAATGAATAGCATTATAGAGTACTTCTAATACAGCTATTAAGAGTACTTTGTCCACCACAAAGGATTAGAAAAAAAAAAAAAAAATAGTAAAGTCTCATAGTTTAACATCTAAATTGAGCACTATAAAAAATCATGATATGTAACAGAATAAATACCAAATTATCCAAATCATCCTATGTAATAGAATAATATTATATTTTTATATGCTATATTTAATTCTTTAGAACACAATAGGATAATATTTAACAATCAAAGAGAATAAAAAAAAATTAAAAAAAACAATAACAACAATTTAAAAAACAAAACTAAATCGCATTAACCCAAAATAGAGTTTTAAAGAATATAAAAAATTATCAACCTAAAGTAGAGATGCAAGGAAAATAAAAAATAAAAAATAAAAATCCACCAAAAAAAATGAGAGAGAGAGAGAGAGAGAGAGAGAGAGAGAGAACCATTTTTTTTTGGTGAGGGAAAACTATGCATAGAATAGAAGAGATAGTGACAAATTTATAGTAAGAGGGTGTGAATAAGAAGAGACAAAAAATAAAGGAAGATGTAGGGAAAGAGGAAGAATGATGTTAATGTAGGGGTAGGGGGAGATGAAAAGGTAAGGGAGGGAGAAAGATTAAAAAAGTAGTGGAGAGATGAAATGGTAAGGGATAGAGAAATGTTAGAGAAGTGTAAATATTAAAAAAAAATGTTAAAAATAATTATAGGAAAATTGGAAAAAAAAAAAAAAAAAACCCTAAAGCTTGAAAGGATTCAACCCTTTTTTTCTTTTTCTTTTTTTCCCTTCCTTTAAGTTGAAAAAGCTCACACAAAACCCTAAAGTTGAACTGAAAAGGCTTTAAGTTGAGCTTGATAGTAGAACTAAATAAATAAGAGGTGGCCTAGATTAATTATATAGATTTATTATAGGATAATAGTAGAAGTAAATAAATAAGTAGTGGGCTGGATTTATTAGAGGGTGATATTAAAAATAAATAAATAAGTAGTGGGCTGCATTTATAAGGCTGAAAATTGTAAAAATCATTTTAAAATTGTAGGATAAATTATATTTTAAAAAAAAAAAAATGACGTGGCAACTAATGTGGTGCAACGTGAGAGCAGCAGCATTAAACGCTACGCTTCAGCTTTTAGTAATATATAGATTATGTTCATTTTCTTTGTGTCTGTGTCTCGGTCTGATTTAAATATAAAATATTGAACCTGTAATTGGTTTTGGTATGGATTAATTATAGGCATTTGGTCCATAGGAATAAGCAAAAACTAAAATGGATTATCAAGAGCTAACAACAAGAATGATTTTTCTCCAGTAGATATGAAAATCTAATTTGAACTTTTTGCTTCAATTTGGTCTCAACAACAACAGAACAGATAAAATTAGATTTTTAAAAATCATCCAATATTCCACAGGACATAGATTGTATAACCTAGATACTGCGGGATCTGCTCCTAGAAAGTAAAAAGGAGTCCAAAAATATCCCAAAGTTGTACAGGAAATAACTAAACGGACAAAACTTGAAATCCAAAATGAGTCTAACATAATGCATGAACGTGCAAATGATGACATATTCTATATTGAAGATTTGACTAAATGCCTAGAGCCTAAAATTCTAGGACATAATGAGAAAACAAGCAAAATTTGACTTCAGAAAAGCATATTTAGATCATGATATTCTTAAAATGCAGCAAGATATATTCTCCAATAGCACCACTGATGTTGCTTTATCTATGAGATAAGCACAAGAATCCAAAATCTAAAGTACAAAATATAAACAAATAGCATAATTTTGTTTTAGGACAACCAGAGCTCTTGAGAAGAAATTCTTATGAGAAAATTAAAATAATTGCAACAATTAATTATATGTTGGGTAATAATAAAAAGAATAAGTGAACCCAAATTTATAGGCTCAAGTTTTTTAAGTTTATGAGAAAGTTATATTTACTACTCAACTGGAGTCTCTCAAAGTATTCTCTCTGTTTCTGTTGTCCCAACATTTATAGCATGAGAAAGGTTTAAGTTGAACATCTAGATGAACTTAAGCTGGGGAAAAAATTTCTTACACGCACGAATAGGTCAGATAGCTTAAGAATTTCACTGAAGAATCAATCATAATTTTGCTATTAGCTTGATAATTTGTAGCATAGATTTCACATTTTAATAGATGCTTATGTTTTACCAGCACTTGCCCTCACGTGTGAATCCAAACTCCATTTCAATAAATGGGAAAAAACACTGGAATTTCAACTTTTAAATGGGACATTGTTAGAATAATGTTATCAGCTTAATTGATAAACCAAGACTTCAAGTCATCATTGAAAACCAAAGCTAAAAAGATCGCATAAAGGGACTGGTTGTTGCACTTCCAAACCTCAAGCACCATCAGAGAATTAAAAGAACACTCAATTTGCCAAGGTTATCAAATATGAACAAGTTCCGTACAAAGCCGACCTGGAGTTGGGTTGAACAAATCCCAAAAAAAGCTATGGAACAAGAGAATCATGTACTCATGTGATATGCATTAGTGTCAAATGAGAAACAACAATCATTGAAGGAAATAATTTAGGTTGTTTCTTTACACAAAATCAAATTTAGCCAGTAGCAGAAGAAGAAAGGTGTCCAGACACACACACAAAGAAATATGTATGCACACATTGAGAGCAATTTTAGAATCTCATGCTAATCTACATTCAATCTCTACATGTTTAATCTTCCTTTTCCACAAAGATGCCTGTTGATGGGCTTTACAAAACCCTTAATAATAAGTCATTCCTTTGAGAAATCATAATCCTAAAAAAAGAGTAGCATATTAGTAATAATAATTGTTAACCGAGAACTAATGATACTTTTAGAAATTTTAAAAAGACTACTAATATGACCTCATATTACCAATAATGGTGTAAGTGTCATGCCATCTACTAGCAGTATGACAGCCACATTAGCTTTTAATTAATTGGTTTTGGTGGAGGTTGCATAGTTGATCTTTTTTCCCACTGTATTCCCTCTCTTCATCTTCTTCTTAACTTACCAGTTTAACAAAAACGGCTGCAAACTTTGTCTCTCTGTCCTCAATTCCAACTCCTGCTACAATTATGCTCTAGCTTTGTGTGGTTGCCAAGAAACAAAATAATAGAAAGGGAAAATACAGTCTTCCAATGACAATTTTAAGCTGAAATGGAACCCCCCCCCCCCAAAAAAAAAAAAAAAAATTCCTTCTAAATGAAACTGAGCATTAATTAGCGCATTTTGGCTATTGTATCATCCATTTCAAAATTTTAAAGTAAAATGCATTATATAAAATATAATTACTGCATTCATGCAAGGAACAAGATATGACTGACCATTCATGAATATCTTAACACAATTTCTGGTCCTGAATGCACAAGTAGTAGAATTCACTAAAATCCAATTTAAATTTGCCAAGAAACTAACATGACCACAAACTAGTTACAACTAGATACTGTAGAAATCAACTTTATATTATTTCTAGAATTCTCATGTCTTTTTAAATGACAAATCTGGATTAAAGAACAAGTTCAGGAACTAGCACTACGTTAATGGGACTTAAGAAAACAATGCCTAATATTAAAGAGTAGCTTAATTTAATCATTCCATCTTATGTGGCAGTCAACAAAATTTTATAACTAAATGAGAACATGTACTAATGCTTGATACAATCCTACCAGACCCTTCTTTTCTCTTTGAAACATAGAAATTGGTGCAAGGAATGCATAATTGCATACGCTTAAATTGGATGAAGTTCATTAAAACAGCAATGACTGATAACCTTGAATTGGAAGCTTCCTTAGACTAGAAACTTGTAAGAGAAAACAGATAGGATAACCAAACCAACATGTGAATGTAAGAACACTCATTTCCAATCACAAACAGATTAAAGCAATTTTATGCAGAGAAAATGAATTTAAAATCTAGTAAGCAATCAACTGAATGTCATTCTTGAAAACCGTTGTTATATGCCAAACACCCCCCTTCTCTCTCATGACAAATAACATTTTCATATTTCATTAGTTTTGTGAAAATTCAGTAATTAGATAAATACAATAGCCATGCTAAATTAACAGTTATTTATTGTCAGTTACATGTGATACAAATTTGCACATTTATTCATACACAAAGATATAATATAAATGGAAACAACAATCAAGAAACTATGTTATCTGCCATTATAAGGCTATAGCTTACTAGTGTTGCCTTGTTTCCAGCAGTAAGAGCACAATAAAATGAACTACATAATCAACAAACAGATGCCGTAACTCATTACCAAGGAAAAATATGCCAAATTTGAATCACTTAGGTATTTCAGATAAAGGTGGCCAATTGTGCAGGTCCTAAAGATAAAAGAAACCATGAAGTGCAGAGTGAGGGAGGTGACATTGCAAGGCCTGAACTCTCTTAAAACCCACCACTTTTCTTCTGCCATGTAACTCATTTTCCTTTGGGATTCCAATGCTAACATTGAAATTCATAAACATTCACAGTTTCTTTTACACACACAAGGACACAGTCACACAAAAGCAGTAGTTTCAGTTAATTCATGTCCCAACTAACCCATAGCTTGATGTACGAAATCCATCCCAAAGGCCTCACAAGCAAGATCAGAAATTTAATTCAATGCTTTGGAGTGCTTGAAAGTTTCATGTAGGTTTCGGAAAAGAAAAGATTAAACAGCAAATAGTTAGAGAGGAGGTTACAATTGCCAATTGAAAACGATACAAACTTGTGAATCAAATCCAGAGACAATTGCGAAAACCTTTTTGTCAAATTCAATAATTACCAGAATTACACAATCGTAAGAAAAACAAAATACAAATGGCTCAAATACGATTTCAATTTCCCAATAATGCTAATGCTACAACTTTACAAAACTTTCATCTAAAATTCCAGCTTTCTATAAACAACAATAATTGGAAATTAAGACAAACTGCAGCACATCAGATACCAAAACTGTGACAGGGAGCAGAAAGCAAAGGCTAAGGAACAAAGTTTTGAAGTCTTTAGTAACAGATGTGATGATGAAAGGGAAAAAAAAAAAAAAGCTACCATGAAAGACTCCATTACTTTGTTCTCCCTAAGTTTTCTTCCACTCTATCTCATTCAGTGTTCTATTATATACAGTGGACAAGAATTAAATTCAACTCCAATTTCAGAGGTTTACATCATTGTTACCACATCTGTGTAGCCGTGGCCCAGCGAGATTCAGGCTTGCAAGACACGTCTTTAAAGTCCAATTAGGGATGAGTGCTATGAACTAAGGTTCTTTTTCTCGTGATTCATCCATAGCAGTGTCTTTCAATGAGAAGTCATCGATACTATCATTTTCTGTATCAACCTGAAGCTCTTTAAACATTGTCATCACCTGAATCATGGTTGGCCGCCGGAATGGCCTATCATCTAGGCATTCAAAGGCAATCCTCAGATACTGGAATAATTCAGCCTCACCAGATTTCTCTGTCATCAACTCCAGGTCAAGTATCTCATTGCTTCTCTTCTCCCTCTGAAGCTGCTTTGCCCATCCAACAAGGTTGTTGTCATCGCCAAACTCGGAAGGGTCTATTGGCTTCTTGCCCGATATAAGCTCTAGCAGTATGACACCATAACTGTAGACATCTCCTTTTGCTGTGCACCTGAAACTCTGGTAGTACTCGGGGGGCACATAACCTGGAGTTCCTGCAAGGGTGCTCACACTGAGATGAGTGTCAAGGGCATTCACCAGCCTTGCCATGCCAAAATCAGAAACCCTGGCTTCAAAATTCTCATCTAGAAGAACATTACTAGACTTCATATCCCGGTGTATAATGTGAGGTATGCAGCTATGGTGAAGGAATGCTAGACCTCTTGCAGCCCCTACAGCAATCTTCTTTCTAGCTGTCCAATCAAGCTTTGAGCCCCCGCCTTTATTCCTGTCATGAAGAACAGCCTCCAGACTCCCCCATTTCATGTACTCATACACAAGAAGCCTCTCCTCTCCAATCTTACAGTAACCCATCAATGGAACAAGGTTTCGGTGCTTGATCTTCCCAATAGTTTCCATCTCTGCCATAAACTCCCTATCTCCCTGACCAGTGACATGAATAAGCTTCTTAATTGCAACAACACAGCCATCTCCCAATTGAGCTTTGTAGACCTCACCAAAACCTCCAGAACCAATTAAGCTGTCAGCACTGAAACCATTTGTAGCTTCGAGTAGATGAGCGAAGGTCAATTTCCGCAGAGGTTTTTCAAATGTAGCAACATTGATACTAAGGGGTTCAGGAACACTGGAAAGTTTCCAGCTGCTACTACCTGAAGTTGGAAGACTTTCAATGTATTTCTCTCTTTGTTCTTCCTTGAGCTGGTATTTCTTCACCCGATAAAGAGCAAAAGTAAGTCCGAGGATACAAGAGAGGAAGAATGTGATGCCAATGATCATCCCAGCTTCCATTGACTGCTTCTTCCCCTGAGTGGAGTAAACTGCAGAGTGGCTTTGAGAGACACAAGGGGGCAAGGGTACCCCACAAAGGCCGGAATTGTTCTCATATCTGGACGCTGGGAAAGTGGTCAGCTGCCCTCCAGAAGGGATGAGGCCCGTGAGGTTGTTATTCGACACATCAAGGTCACTAAGAAAAGAGAGTGTACCTAAGGACCCTGGAATGTAGCCTTGAAGATAATTGTGTGAGACATCCAGAACTCCAATCAACTTAAGACCTCCAAAGCTGTCAGGAATGTTTCCACTTAGACTGTTATGTCCCAAATTCAGGACTTGCAAGAAGTTCATTGAACCTAAGTCTTGGGGAATGGTTCCAGACAAGGAATTGTAAGCTAGATCAAGATAGATCAAACTGCCATTGTTGGGGAATGTATAAACTGTCCTGCCAGAGTAGATTCTGGTTGATGGGCAAGAGTGAACCATAGGAAAACTTTCCAGCCTCCCTTCTCTGATTCCCTCAAATTCAACTAGTCCTCCAGCACCCCTGCAAGCTGTTCCACCCTCATTTCTCACAAATACAAACTGCTTCCCAGAGACCTTTCCAGCAATGACAAGGCCAGCTTGATTGGCAAGCTCAGATGGGATAGCACCATATAAGTCATTGCTGTTTAAATCAAGCCAAATGAGGCTCTCGCACTTGCCAAGCTCTGGTGGGATCTGTCCGGTTAGTGAATTGTTACCCAATTGGAGGATAGCAAGGTTCAGGAGATTCCCAATACCAGCAGGGATATTTCCAGTGAGCTCGTTGCTAGCAAGTGACACCCATATCATGTTAGTGCACTTGCCAATTGACTGTGGAATAGTTCCAGTAATAAAATTGTTGTTGAGAATCAGTGACTCTAAGTTTCCTCCATCTACACAAATGCCTTCTGGTATTTCCCCAGTAAGGTTGTTTGCCCACATAACCATATCAGAAAGATTTGGTAACTTCCAAATTTCCAAGGGAATTGTGCCAGTCAGGCTGTTGAAACTAAGATCAATTGTCCTCAGGCTCTTGCAGTTGGCAAGCTCCGAAGGCACTGTCCCAGACAGGTAATTGTCAGCTAGAAGTAGCCTTTCCAGAGCTGATAAGGCTTTTGAGGAGCAGAACTCAGCTGGAACCTTCCCTGTAAAGGAATTAGAACTGAGATCCAGCACTCTTAGTTGAGTACAATTGGTCAGAGAGAGAGGCACAGGACCAGTTATGTTGTTGAATGGTACAAAGAGATATCTCAGGTTTTGGAGAGTACTCACAACTGTAGTAAGGAAATCTCCAGAAAGTTGATTGTTGCCAAGATTGAGAGAACTCAAAGAGGAGCACTTTGCAAAAGTCGAAGGCAACCCACCAGAGAGTTTGTTTACAGAAAGATCAAGCTCCCGGATCCCCCCACATAACTGTCCCAATTCAGACGGTATCTCGCCAGAAAACTGATTATTGGCCAAAGCTAGTAACTTTAAATTCTTCAAACTTCCCAGCAAGACACCTGGAATTTTAGACTGCAACATATTGTGAGAAAGGTCAAGTGTCTCCAGAAGCTGACAGTGTCCTAGGCTCATTGGGAAGTCACTGCCAGAGAGGATGTTGCGAGCTAGAAAGAGTGAAGCTAAATTGGGACACATCCCAAAATCAAGGCTGGACAAGTTGCCAGAGAAGTTGTTGTAGGAGAGATCTACATGGTAAAGAGATGCAGGGGAGTCAGGTAGAAAACTAGAGGGGATAGACCCAGATAAGAGATTGTGGGAAAGGTCAATAAAAGAGAGATTTTTGCAAGCCTTGAGGGTGGAGCTGAGTGGTCCAGTGAGCTTGTTGTCGGAGAAGTTGAGTGAAGCCAAGTTTTGGCAGGAGGAGAGAGAGTAGGAAAGGAGGGAAGAATCAGAAATGCGATTGCGAGAAAGATCGAGGTGCAGAAGAGAAGAAGGGACATGGAGAGTGCCACCAGGGATTGAGTTGCGAGAGAGATTGAGGTAAGAAAGACGATTACAAGAGAGAAGGAAAGAGGGTCCTGGAAGAGGGTCTGAGAAGTTGTTGGAAGACAAGTCTAGAGTTTGAAGGCTGGAACAGGAGCTTGTGGTGAGATTGGCAGCTGAGAATGAGTTGCCTTGCAAATATAGGCGTTGGAGAGTGGACACGGCTGTGAGAAATGGAAGGTTTAAGCCACCAATAAGACCTGCATAACTTAGATTCAAGGCTACTACTTGGCCGTCAAGAGAGCAAGAGATAGCTTTCCATGAGCATGGACTTGAAGAATCATCAAGCCAATCTGCTAAGAATCCCTTGGGATCAGAATCAACTGATTGCTTGAAGGCCATCAACAACCCCACCACATCATTTCTTTGTTGTTTTTGAGCTAATTCTCTGCCGCCTGAACCTGAAGTCATTATTACAAGGTGAAAGAGAAGCAACAACAACAACCACCCCATGATGCCTTGTCCTGATGATATTGACACCTTCCAATTCCATTCTCTCTTCATTTTGTTCAGCTTTTCATCACCAAACTGATCAGCTGACAAGTTAAACAAAGAAAGAGTTTCTGTCTATTATTTAGCATATATTTTCTTTGGGAGAAGAATCTTTTTGCAAAAGGTGTTTAGTCTCTACTACTCTCTTTTTCTACATTTACAATTAAATGAGAAAGCTGGATCCTTTGACACCTCTCTATGCTCTCTTCAAGGACCAATCTTTCTTTACTTCATTTCAGATCCGGGCTAACTAATTAAACTTACTCTTTGCTAGCTGCCTCTTGATGCTTCTTTAATTTCTTATAAGACTCCAAAGGAAAGCTGAAATATTTAGAAGAGGGATAATAGTTAGCAAGAGAAGAGAGTGAAAAAATCACAAGCAAAAGCTGGTAATGATGAATTACAAAGCAAAACACAGAGCGCTTGTATGTAATTACTGACAATAATAATAATTGCAATAAGAACAAAAAGATAAGGAAATGATTTTGAAAGAAAAAGAAAGTAGGCAGACGACACTAGTAGCTGTTTTGTTTTGCAAAAAGGTCCAAAATCAGTGTTGGTTTAAGGAAAGAAGGGAGGGAAGGAAGATACCTTGGACTTGTTGGAGTGACAGACTCGAAAGAAGTACGATGTTCAGAAATGTCGGCCGTGACACAAACTTAAGCCTGTCATATCTGGATCCTATAGTAGGACTCCAGAAAATAGATAGATAGTATAACACATGAAAAGAAAAGCTCTTTTTTTTCTTTTTCCTTACAGTTGTAGTACTAAAAATTTACTGGCAGGTTGTACTACTTCAGGGGAAGGCAGAACCAACCAACCCAGTACCCAGATATCAGACCCGCAACTATATATTTATTATAGGATTTATTGCTTCACGCTGCACAAATAATATTACACAGGACAGGACCACCACAGGGCCAAAAAGTAGAAAAATGGTTATAGGAGGAGGAGGAGGAGAAGAAAGAAGTGGATGTTGCAGAGGAAGTAAAGTGACATACCAGAACAAGAATAGAATGGAGTACAAGACAAGTTGGTGACTTGGGGGCAAAAGAGAGAGTGAGAGAGAGAGGAAAAAAGTAAAATTGTGGGAGTGGCGCTCCCAAAATTTCGTTCTCATTTTTCGGGTCCAGTCAAACTTTGGATTTGATTCCCTCTCTTTCTCTCTCTCTCCCCAAACTCTGCCTTTTTGGGAGGGATAGTGTTCCTTGTTGGATGAGTTACTCAGCGTGTACGTAATAGTGTTCCTTGATGGCCATTCATACGGATTTTAACTTCTTCTTTTTTTAGGTGAGTTTTCTTTATACTTTGAGACTTGAGTGGTTGGGCTTTTCTTTCAAATCTTCAATTTCCAGTCAGACTATATATATATTAACTCGTCCATTTTTTATTGAATTAAACCCTTCCTTTAATTGCTTATCCAATCAAGTTTGAAGCCTTTTAATAGACATAAGTAAAAATCTAGTTTATAATGAAAAACAAAAATGAAAGAAATCGAATTTGAAGCAAACTTTCGAAAAACTTACTTTGTTTATCAGTTCAAAATTCAAACACTGACTAGGGCCTCGGATGATTATGAGTCATGAGTTATGACACAACAAAGCAATATGACCAAAAGTGTAGGACCAAAAGCAATGAAAATGTGACCCACTGAGAGTCGGTGACCAACAACTTCGAGTGTCCAGCATTTTTTACGCACGTCTACACCTCAATTTTACCTCATACAATATCCATCTCCACGGAATATAAGTATAATATAACCGTATGTTAAAAGCAAAACTTTGAACAATCCTGGTTTAAGTGATTATATAGTGGTAACTGGAAATGGTATTTTCTATTGTATCTCTAAACTTATTAGTTGAACAATTAAATGAGAATGTCATGTCTTACCAAATAAAAAAAAAAGGGGTTTAACATACTTTTAGTATTGTGTATTTAAAACAAAATGAGATTTCTAATTAAAAAAGTATTGAAAATAAGCCAAACCCAAAAAGGTAAATCTCAGTTATCATATGTATCAAACATGAATAAAAAAGCATGCCTTTCAATCTTAGATAATGTAGAATGTTACAAACATAATAAATTTTATGGTTGTTTTCACAATTTGTTGAGATAGTAATTGTAACTAGTTTAACATTATTTTTATTTTTAGTTGAGATTACTACCATGGACACTGATTTATTGTACAAAGAATCATAATCCGTTAGTGGTAAAAAAAAGAAAAAAAAGAAATTTGTTGTGAGATGAATGTAGATGATGATATGGAAAGAATAATTAAAGGAGAGAAAGGGGGGAAAGTCGATCTCGTAAGTCCAAGAGCAAGAAAAAAGCAAACACTTTTTTTACAATGTGGGATAAAAAAGGATTGCATTGGGAGGAGCAATATTTGTCTTGAGGTGGTAGGGAAAAGTGAAGGGTAGGCTTCACATAATTAAATAATAGTGGCAGTGGCAGTGGGCATACAAATAAATAAATATTGAATTTTAGGAGGATGGCATTAGGGCGCGGGGCGCGGGACTTGAGGCTCTGTAGACTTTTCGTAGTAGCGTTGTGTAGTGTTGTGTTGCGTTGGCGTGTGTGAGAAATGTGAATGACAAAAATGAAATGATACGTACTTAAAAGTCATAATAAATAATAATGATAATGAGGGGTTGGGGTTGGGGTTGGGGTTTGCATTTTTGTCAGTATGCTTTACACACGAGCGCATCCTATTCTCAAATCTCAAGATAATGTCTCACACACACACACCTTCCTTTTCATTCGCATTTTGTCCCCTTTACATAAAATATAAAAGTAAAATACAAAATCCTTTTCCTTCTTCCTACAGGCTACAACAAACAAACAAACAAACAAACGTATGTACTCACTCACTCTATTCTTTTTTAGTATTCTACTATTCCTGTTACCATTGTCTAGGGGTGTCAATGTTTGACCCAACCCGCGAACACGACACGAACCCGACACGGGTTTTTTCGGGTTAGGGTTGGGCCTTAATGGGTTTGGGTCATAAACGGGTCGACCCGAAAGCAACACGATAAGAAACGTGTCATAAGCGGGTCAACCCGCGTAACCCGCAATAGACACGTTTGACACGCCAATTTATTTGTGTCAACCTGAAATGACCCACTTATCACAACCCGTTTAACTCGTATAACAAATAAATATTTATTTTATTTTAGATTTGTCAAATACCTTTTATATCCAACATATATTTTAAATTTAAAAAGAAAAGTGAGTAATTACAAAAATTTACAAGAGATATAATTGGAAATTGAAACTTTACAGACCCTAGAACTACTAATACTTTTTTTTGGCATAGAACTTGCACAAATGAAATTGGATGAGTTTGTGGAAGATGTTATGAATTTGGACATCAACAAAGAATCTATGGATGATAATTGTGGTCATAGTCAGGATTAGTCTACTGTTTGCTCAAATTCTTTCAATATTGATACTTAGCAATTGGCGAGTTCCAAGTATATTATATTTTCATTGAACTATGTTATTTTATTTTTGTTAAAATTTGTTATTTTGAATTTTGGTTGAAGTGTATGCACTTCTTTTGGAGTGTAAAGAAATTATTTTCTAGATGAATGTTATATTTTTATTGAACTATATTATTTTGAATGTGGGTTGAAGACTTGAAGTGTAAGCACTGCTTTTTGGGATGTAAAAAAAATTATTTATAGATGGATGTTATATTTAATATTATACAGGTTGAAATGGGTTATGTTACATTCATGTCAACCCAACACGACTCATTTATTAAGCGTGTCAAATGGGTTGGGTCAGGTCAACCCGCTTAATTAACAGGTCGGGTTAGGGTTGAAAGATCATGACACGATTATTAAATGGGTTGGGTTAGGGTTGAGCCATTTAGTCGAATACCCCTACCTCGACACGACACGAACTCGACACGCTAACCCGAATTGACACCCCTACCATTGTCCACTTTATCGTTTTGCATTAATTAATTATAATTGGTATTAATTTTTTTTAAAAAGCTAATAACTCACCAAGTTTCGCTAGAAAACAGCGGAATCCTCGCAAAGAAACCAGGCTGATTTCCCAACCGTTCCTTTATTTTATTTGTTGAAAATTGTTTTGTTGTTGATGAATAAAGTGTTATCCTCTCTTTGCCTAGCTGTCCCAACCTTACACATACAAATATTTTGATTTTAAAAATTACTCCTAGTACTAGTACTAGACAGTAGACACACATTATCAGTAAAAGTCTTCTTCTACCCATCGGATGGGACCCATTTCTTTTTGGCGCACGAGCGTCCGCAATCTATTCTTTTCTTTCTCACCGATTTTATCTTATTTCTTTCTATTCTTTTTTTTTTTTTTTTCCTAATCATAAATTTATTTATATATATATTATAGTCTGGAATTATTATTTTTCATTCTAATATAGTTGACTCTGCATTGCCTCATGATATATTGTATTTATCTTCTTCTTAATAAAATTACAATATATATATATATATATTAACTATAACTTGAGAAGTGTGTAATATAGAATTTTACCATGTGAATAATATATTGTTTATTCTTTTATACAATTCATTCTTATTTTATACAAAATATCAAGGTTGTCAAAATCGAGATTTTACGTAGAATCGTTGAAGGTAAGTGGAATCGTAGATCATAGGATCAGATCGTGAATTGTAAGATCTTATATATTTTCAAATTTAAAGCAAAAAATGCATTGATAATGACTTTGTATGTTGAATAATTATGTAAATTATAAATTCATCTATAAAAAAAAATAAATAAATAAGATTTGCATCATGTGATGTAATTTGCATGTCATACATCGCTAAGTTTATACTAACGAAACAAATATATTTAAGTTTTGACCCAATGTATCTAAAAAGTTCAATAAATATTTAATTAACAACTAAATACCAAAATATTTATCAAAACATATGGAAAATATTTTTCAAGTTCTAAGTTCCAAGTTTGAAATCCAAAATAAGTTAGTAAATGGAAACTAGTTAACTATAACATGAAATCCAAAAGTAAGATGAATATTAAGGTGAAGTGAACATTTAATTATTGTTATTTTAAGGTTCTTATAACCACTGTTCTAAATTTCTAATCATCATCATCCATTTCATCATCTATGTAGACATTATATATTTGTATATTAGAGCTGCAAAAGACATCAAGATACAATTTCACACTCAATTATTCAAGTTATACCACTTAGCAACAATTAAAAAGCATGCTAAAAAAATCAATCAACCAATATACAAATACAAGCATAGCTGATAAAATTATACATAAAAAAATATTTTAGTAATATTAGAACACAAATTAGTATATTGATTAAACAAATTTAACAACATTATAGCTTAAAAGGCAGCAAAGCCAACATCAAATTCTTCATTTAGAAATAATGAAGTATTCCTTCATTTTAATTACAAGTGAACTAGAAACTAGAAAACATTTGCTTAGGTTAACATAAATTTTTTTTTTTTTTTAAGTCATACCATCACAACATGAAAAAATAAAAACCCTCAAAGTTTCATCAAAACAAAAAAATTATCCCATAAAAAAAACCAAAAATTTATATTTTTGGTAGGATCGGTAAGATCTCATATGATTCTACGTACGTCCTACTGTTTTTACGATCCTAGTGTGATCCTAAATGTTTTTGTGATGAGGGATCATAAAATCGTGCGATTCTACGATTCAAATTGCGATTTTGACAATCATGCAAGATATTAAAAATAGCCTTCTAATTTATCTCTAAACGGAAAAATAAATCCATTTAATTTGTTATTTTATAAAGGCATCTCTGTTCTAGTTTTTTTTTTTTGGTTTAGAATAATGAAACAAGTGTAAGGCTTTTGTTGAAATATTTATGTTTAATATGTACGGATAAAGTTTTTTTAATAGTTTTACTAAATATATATATTTTTTAAAAATAACATTTTCCACTCTATTCTATGCCACAATATTTTATTTTTGTTATAATAAATAACCTAAACTTTCTTTAAAAAAAAAGGGGACAAAATGCTTTAACTTCTGATCGAGTATAAATTGGTTAGGTGGGAGGAGGCAATTAGGTGCATCAAGTAGTGTTATTATTTATTAATATGCCTTTACGAAATATTTGGCGGTAGCACACTAAACGTGTTCTATTATTCTACTACTTTTTTAGGTGAGTTTGGTCTTTGGTTAGCTTTGAATAGACGTCTTCCTCTGTTTCCTCCACACTGCACTGCACTGCACAAGCACGGCACTCTGTCACTTTCGCTTTCACCCCTTTGGTACTCGCAAATTGCAAACAGTATTTCACTCACATGTCTTTTAATTTCTGGCTACTCTCAACTCTCAAAGTTATATTATTCCATGGTAAATAAATATAGAGAGGGAGGAGGTAGGGGTTGGAACCACTTACTTGAAACATTATTGTAATGAGCTCATCACTATTGAGCTATCACTTGAACACAATTCTGTAATATGTAAATAGGTTGAGGATTAATTATTACTTTTAAAATTATAGCATTTAACTTGCTATACTTCTAAAATATAGGGTTCAAAAATTATGATTCTACAAAATTGTAAATGCTAACATGCAAAATCTTATTTTGATTTTTTTAGGCTAATCTTATTTTGATATTGGATGGAAGAAAATTTATAATGCTATTAAAATAGAGATTATGCTAACTCAAATGCAAGTTGGCATGCTAATTTTAGGAACATCGTGAAATTGTTATAACATTTTGCCGTATCTCTAGCATTATTCTTATCTTTGTTGAATCTAAATTCTTGAATTTTCAAGTCAAGGTGTTCAATTTTTTTTTTTTTTAAGAATAGACAAAACAAATTAATTTAAAAATAATTAAGTATATACATTTTTTTGTAAGTATAATTTTTTTTTTTTTTTGGGTAAGTTAGGGTATTCATATATATCAACACCCTCACTTATATGTAGAGTTGCCACCAAGGGCCTACTAAAAGAGAATGAACATACCAAAGAGAGCAAACTAGAGTAGGGTGTGCCGTCAACCCACCAAAACCAACTCAATCCAACCTAACCTGTCGAGTTGGGCTTGGTTATGAAATTTATTTTTACAGTGTGTTGGGTTGGGTTGGGTTGGGATCATAAGTTCACAAATCCGCCTAACCCGACTTGACCCACCTATATTTAATATATATTTAAATTTATAATATATTATACAAACTTGTTATTTACTTTATTGCCCATCTTCCTAAATAAAACACAAACTCTAAGTTCTCTACAATTCACTATCTTTCTTATCTCATGTTACACACACGCATGCGCGAGTGCACGCGCGCGCGCACACACACACACACACACACTCTCTCTCTCTCTCTGTCTCTCTCTCTCTCTCTCTTAGTAGCCACTCCCACTTCTACTCTGAGCCCTAAATAAAATCCAAACCCTAATTTCTCCTCATATAATTTGTCTTCATTTGATGTTATGCTATGGATTATTTGGATATAAATTTGTTCTTACTTGTGGTGGTATTATTCTAATACTCAATTTAATAATAATAATAGCAATTAAAAAAAAATGCCTAACCCATGGGTCCAACCTGATCCACCTGGGTTAGGTTGGATCCCTGTAATGGGTTGGGTTGGATTAAATTTTTTTTAACCCACCATGGTAAGTTGGGTTTAAAAAACCACTCAACTCGACCCATGCACACCCCTAAACTAAAATACCAAAAAATCATAGATCTAATTTAGTCGAAGATGGAGAAATGGTCACCAACCTTAGTTTGAAGAGAGGATACAAATTCCCCAATAGTTTGGTGTGGCCACCCAATTGGACTTTCTCTTCAAACTCCGATCTACAAATTGGATTTTGGGCAAATTACAACTTACCCGCCTGTGGTTTTGCTGAAATTTAAGTTACCTACCTGCGGTTTGAAATTTGACACTTTATCCACATGAAGTTAGCCCAGTTAGAGTTTTGTAACCCAATTTTGTTAAAAACATGGTTAAATATGTAATTTTGCTTCACTTTGTCTCTCTCCTCCAAAAACACAGAAAACATAAAAATACAAGATCAAAAAGAATCCAACGGAACACTTACATCATGAGATTTTAAACCACAAGTAGGCAACTTAAATTTCAATCAAACCTTAGATGGGTAAAATGTCAAATTTCAAACCACAGATAGGTAACTTAAATTTCAGTTAAACTATATGTTGGTAAATTAATTTACCCTTGGCTTTTTTAGTACTTCAGTTTGCTCTTTCTTCAGTATGCTTTCTTCCTCTCCGATTGAATCGGGTGTCTGTGGGTCCATCTATTTTGTTTTGTTTTTAATAATAAATATAACGTTTAAGAGGAGTGTTGATTTATGAGTGAGAGGATTTTGATATTTGAAGAGTGATGATATGACAAAAGTGTTATGGAGGGTGTAAAAAAAAAAAGAGGTTTTACACCGCTGTTATTGAATTTATTCTCAAATAGTATATAGGTAATTTGAAAACAAAACTTTGATGTTAATGTATAGGTAAAAACTATCTCACCGACCACGTATTAGCTCTATTTTGTAATAATGGAAGGAAAATAATGTTATTGTGGATAAGACAAATCATAGGGGCCACATCTTGTAAACCAAGTTCCACGGCTCGATCTTTTTTCTTCCCTAATCTACCAACCCATGTATGACTTAGAGATTTTTTCTTTTCCCCACCTTGATTGCGCTTCTTTGCTTTGACATTTCAAGCGGTCCAAACTATTATTGAGTGATAACAATAGCTATGAAAACTCTAGTCTCTAATAAATATCCATCCGTGTGTCTGTGTCATGTCATATATAGCGTCCAACCCAGATCTTGCAAAAAAAAAAGGGAGAGAAACAGAGAACACTAATATCTAAACTGCAAGTTGGTCCCCTAGAATTTACAACATTTATCTATCCCTCTTTTTAATTTTATAAATTTAATACTCTATTTTTGCAAAAGTTTTATTCATTAACATATTTTTTTTGAATTATTAAAACGAAATTCTTATTCACTCACAATAGAACGACCATTGTTAGTTTCAAAATTTTGATTTTTAATAATATCCAAAATATTAAAATGATTCACATATAGGCCGGTAAAAAATTCCTGCCATAATATCATGAAGCCCTAAACTCAGTGCCAAAAGTCGACCAAAGACTTAAACTCAAGCTCCAAAAATTAAGTCTAAGGCTATGTTTGAATTCGGCTGAAAAATCCAGCGTGTCTGCGTCTGGCAATTTTTTTTTTGGCACGCGTTTGAGGGACAAACCTAACTGTTACGGCTACTATTCATGCACTGTTCATGAACAGTAGCCGCAATGTTTGACTTTTCCCACCCTTTTCAACACATCAGTACTATTCACGGAAATCACAAACCTCATTTTTCAGCAACTTTTTTATTAAAAATGGGTCTCACGGTACTATTCATATATTTAAAAATTATTTTACTACAGTGTTTTTCAGTTTTCAGTTTTTAGCTATATCCAAACAGACCCTAAACCTGCTAACCACAACCAAAGTGGGCCGACTTCCTTACTGGTGTATGAAATTGTCTTTAGCGAGTAATACTAAATGGGCTTCACCATCGGGGTTATTGGTCTAGTAGTCATAGGCTCACTCTTAGGGGTTTGGGAGGTGGAGGTCTCATGTTCGAATCTCGCAATGTAAAGCATCTGTAAAATAACTTCATACTCTTAACACATACTTACTAGCATATTCGATGGGGTTGAGTGCACAGTTATGACTCATCTGGATCACTTACTCTCACAAGCTCGGGTCCAGTGGGTAAGGTGTCACTATATTTACACTCAAGTAGAAGATGCCAACTTAAATCGTCCCCTACCCATTTTTTGTTATCAAAAATAAAAAAATAAAGGGCCTCACATGGCATTAATACTTAAGACTTAAAACTCCTCTTTTTTTTTTTTTTCTTTTTTTTTTTCAAAACCAACCAAAGAACAAATCTAGAAGATGCCAACTTAAATCGCCACCTACCCATTTTTTGTTATCAAAAATAAAAAAATAAAGGGCTTTACATGGCGTTAGGACTTAAGACTAAATTTTTTTTTTTTTTTTTTTTTTCAAAACCAACCAAAGAACAAATCTAGAATTCAAATTCATAGAATAAAAAGATTGCATCAACGTACAAAATTTTTACTTTTGTAAGGTTATAACTTTTAACTTATAACTGATCGCAAATCCACTTGAAGCATGGGAATAGATAATCATTTTGTAATTGTAATAAATGTACAATATGTTTTATAAAATTTGTTGTATGGGGGAGCTGAAGATCGAGGGGTCCAATTCGAGGACAGATTTGCCCAATTCAAGCAAGGAAAGGTAGGCCAACTCCAAGGACCGCGCCTACCCAAGGAGAGCAAGAGAGCCAAAGGACGATTGGTGTTGAGGTACAAATTTTCAGGCCTCAATTTCATTAGCCCACTCACAAAAAATACTCACATGAGCCCACACATTATCCTAAGCCCACATAAATATTTCCCACACATTACTCAAATATTCTCCATAATATTGGGCTCCCACAAATATTTCCTATATAAAACCCCAAAAATTGTCATGGGCCCTCTCACAAATATTACTTGTTATATCCCACATATCATCTAACTTAAATTCTCCACAAATAATACTCATCATATTACTACCAAAATTGGGCCGCAAATTACATTATCCCCACATAAGGCCCAACATCATTTAGCTTGTGGGCAAAACCCAAAGAAAGCCCAAGCTCCCTAATGTCTCACTATGATGTGGCTAATTCAAAGTCTCACTACGATGTGGCTAATTCAAAAGTCTTACTACGATGTGGCTAATTCAAAGTCCCACTACGATGTGGCAAATTCAAAACCTGCTACGATGCGGCACTATTTACAAAGCCCGTTGCTACACGATATCTCTAAAAACCGATACAATCCGGCATCTCTAAAAACCCGGTACGATCCGGCACCTCTAAAAGCCCGTTGCTATACGACATCATTTACTAAGCCCGTTGCTACACGGCAATACTTTACAAAATCTTAAAATCATATTCACAAATCCCAAATACTAATTTGACACTATTCTACAAAGCCCAAATAATAATTTGGCAATTATTTTTCTGAAGCCCAAATACTAATTTGGCACTATTCTATAAAGCCCAAATAATAATTTAGCAACTATTTTTCTTAAGCCCAAATAATAATTTAGCAACTATTTTTCTTAAGCCCAAATACTAATTTGGCACTATTCTACAAAGCCCAAATAATAGTTTGACAACTATTTTCCTTAAGTCCAAATACTAATTTGGCACTTATTTCACAAAGCCCAAATAATAATTTGGTAACTATTTTTCTTAAAGCCTTAATAATAATTTGGCAACTGTTTCTCTTAAGCCCAACTAATAATTTGACACTTATTTCATGAAGCCCAAATGTTAATTTGGCATAATTCTACAAAATCTAAATATTATCTTGGCAACTATTTCACAAAGCCCAAAATACTATTTTGGCAAGAAAAATAATTACTTTATACTCAAAACCCAAATACTATTTTGACACATACTTACAAAACTCAAGTATTATTGACACTTGCTAAATCCCCTTTTCATGGGAAAATATAATTATTCAAGAAAAATCTCTTTTATAAGATTTATGAAAGCCCACGTGCATCACCCATGGCAAAACTACTCATTTTGTAAGGTTAACCAAGCCCAAGCAAGCTTGTCTGCAAAGCCCAGTAAGGTCAGGCCAACCCATACACAAATCTCAGCAAGTGGAGAGCACATGAGCTGGTCAGCCAAATCCCAGCAACAATTGAAACAGCTGGAGCCCTCTCCCATCAAGCCACAACTTGTCTAATCAGATCAGAAAAATGGACACATGTCCACTAGGGGATGAATCCTTTCTCCACAAGCTAAAGTCCCATCATTTCTCAAGTGACATAAAGCTGAAGCTGATGTGACAGAAAGCTGGGAAAGCTTCAGCCAACTGTCACTTCTTTCTTCTCCAACCCAGCCAGTCAAAAATCAAAAGCAGCCATGATTAGACCTCTGAAGCTCCTGAAAACGACATAAAATCAGTTCATTTTCATACTAAAAATGTGTATTCTCAGGTTCATGAACCCCAAATGGGGAAACTTAGGGAAATGTGGTTTGGAGGGCACCAAGGGGATCCCAGCAGAGTTCCTAGCAAAGGCTCCAAGGTTGACACCTGGCTTGGGGTGGTCCAATTTGCCCTAGGGAACTCTGATTCTAGTTGCAGCACAACCAAGATCAGTAGCCTAAAAGCATGCTCTAATCCTATCAGCCAAGGCTAATCAGCATTCAATGCTAAGCCAGAAACCCAACTGTTATTACCCAGAATAGCAAGAACCTTCTAAAGTTAAGTTTACTACTCTTAGCTAAATTCTTAAGAACGATTCTCTAAGGATTTTATGGAGATTGAGAAAGATTTAGCAAAAATTATTTGCTAATCATCCCTTGAAAATCCTACTATAAATAGAATTCTCCATTAATGCTTCAACAACCAACTCACTAAGCTACACACCAAGATTTTTCCTTAACCTTTCTGCAAAAAGCTCTAAGCTCTGAAAAATCATTGAGTTCTTAGTCCCAAGCTTAGAAAACGAGTTCCTCAGCTCACAGTTCAAAAACACTTCTCATAGCTCTACTCACAAACATTTACTTGCCCTAGCAGAAAACTCTGTCAGCTTTACTTATATTACTCACTTATTACTCATACTACTATACACCTCCACTCCTTACTCATATCACCCACAAATGACTTTCTCTACTCACTACTCATTACATATACTACGTTCATGAGCATGCCTTGGCACCATCATGATCTTGCTGCACTAGTTGGGATCTCTCTCTCTCCTTTCATCTCACACTAAGTTTTCTCCATTATTTGCTATTATGGAATCTATGATATTTACTTATTCCTTTACTATTAATGGCTATGATGTGACCGTTACTATAGAATTTTTTCCTCATATTGTTGTATTAAAAGACTCTTCTCTAGAGCTAACGGATGATGAGCCTGAAAGTGTAGATGTTTCCCTTGATTTGTGAAATAGCTAACAACTGAAGTTTATTCTATTTCGTATTGTCTTACCGCTGGGCCGTTTTTTGCAGAAATATTTTACCGCTGGGCCGTTCTCTTCAGGAATATTTTACCGTTGGGGTACAAAATCTACAGGGGTAGTGGGAGGAAGTTTCATGAAGAAGACATCTCCTACCTCCGCAATCAATGTTTTGCACTATCCTAACCAGTTGTATTAATGAGGAAATGACCCCTGAACAGTAACTTCACAGCTAACAACTCTCTCTACCACCTCCAGAGGGTCTTGATGGGACAAATATCCTAAAGGATCCCCTGAAATGTACAGATGGAAGGCTGGGATGCAAGGGGAGGGGCTATATAAGGAAGGGAACCCCTTAGAAAAAGGGGATGAACATTTTTCAAGAAAAAAAGGAACAAGTGAAAGAACAAGGAAATGCCCTATTAAGCAATATTATCCTAACTTATCAATACAGGATCTATCCTTAGATTCGCTTGAGAAGGCTTTCCATTGTTGAATTGTTGGTCTTGTTAGGACATATGTGATTTGATGTTAGGAGCATATGTCGATTTAGAATTTTTTTTTTTTCATTCTCCTCTCTTATTTCCCTTTGATCTATGTTCAATTTCATTCCATTATTCTATTTTAATGTTTTTACCCTTCTATCCATTCACATCTATCGTCCATTTTTCCTTAACATTACATTTTTAAACAATTATTTTGATAAATAGCATTGTTTGAAATTTATTTGAAAAAAAAATACTCTAATGAATAGACATGTGCTAAATATGGTTAAAGATGTGACCATTTTCAAAAGTTTGGTCTGCATATTTCTCGTGTCTTCAAAAGACAAGTTATGGTTGAAGATGCTAAACCCACCTTCTCTTTAAGAACCTTGCAAAGTTTTAAAATAACCTTCAAAGATAAACAAACAATCATGACTTAGTATGCATCATTTGGTTTTTCCAACAAATACATTCAAAATTTAAATCCCTACTATTGTTGTAACTATCAAAATATCAACAACAACAAAAATGTAACTACTAAGCATGGTATTTGTTTCCTCCAAAACTTGATATTTAATCATAATACTTATTTAAATACTAGGTATGCAATACGTCTATCCCATGCTTTTCTTTTCAGTTGCCTGGCTCATATGAGCTCAATAACTTACACCACAAGCAAAACAACGTAGCAAAAGCATCAATATCATTGAAATTATAATCACTTAACGACACGTGTTTAATGGAAGTTGATGTGAAAACTTTAATTGAATAAACTTGAAATTTTGAAAACTCAATTAAATAAAAGTGAAGTTTTAGAAGCTTAAAATGAATTTAGGTCAAACTTAAAAACCATTCTTATTATTTTGTGAGGTGTAAAATTATTACTTAAGTTTTAGTATTTAGGTTTATTAACATCTCTTTTACCATTGATAATAAATACTCTAATTAATCAGTACGCTCTTAACAATTTCCTTCTTGTAAAACAATTTATGGGTTACAAATGAGCTGGATTTAGTTGGGTTTAAGACCACAAACCCAACTAAATCCGGCCCATGACATTATTTAAACTCCAAAAACCATTAAAATAACAAAGGGTCGTAACTCAGGCGGGCCCATTCAAAACCAAAAGATCCATTTCCATATCCAAGTCCCAAATTTAAGCCCAGCCGCGAAGGCGCGTTGCCTCTTCGTTCTCTTCTGCTTGAATTAGGGTTTGTTAATTCTTGGATAAGTAGTAGCAAATCCTGATTTGGAGTGGAATGCTGGTTTTGTTTGTGTTTTGAGCTTATGGTGTGGTTTTGAAAATCTCAATAACCCTCTCTTTGGAAAACCGAAAACCGACCGAAACCGATTGATTTTTCTCTGTCGTCAAAACCTTTTTCTTCTTTGTTTCGAAGAGAAAAGTTGTGGTGTGCTTTGCGATGGTGCTGTCGGATGATGAAACAAACAGGCTATTTAGGATCCGAAAAACGGTGATGCAAATTCTTAAGGATCGGGGTTATTTGGTTGCAGACTTTGAGGTTGACATGACCAAAGACCAGTTCAGAAGGAAATACGGTGAGAGCATGAAAAGGGAAGACCTTGTCATCAACAAAACCAAGCGAACTGATTCCTCTGATCAGGTTCGTTTCCCCATCAATCTTTCTCTTTCTCTATATTCAATTCTATTCTACTTTTTGATACTCAACTCGAGTTCATCACCAAACAAGATTTTATATTTAAACTTTTAACTCATTTCCTTGCTAAGCAAGCTCGAGCTTGTTCACAAACTATTTGATAACTTATACTTTTCCTATATATTGTGAAATCATGACTAAAATATTTTACCTTTACGTGATTCCATGAATTTTTACTTTGAATAGACTGTTTATATCATCAATAATATGAACCTATTGACAAATTTATACTATCCAATTTCAAACAAAATGGGACATGTTAATTAAGAAGGTAACATAGAGTATGCTTTTGGGTAGAATAGAATGATGGAAAAGAACAAATGTGGCTGACCCTGATTAGCCTGTTGAGAATCCTAGCTAATCCCAAAATTTTGGGACCAAGGTTTGATTAATGTTGCTTGCCTATGTTTTGAGTTTTTCCTGCTTCCAGTATAGTTTAGTACTTCCCTGTGCAGAGTTTCCTCATATGTGCTTTTAGCATTTACATTTTTATTGTCATTGATATCACTAATTCTATGATTCTTTTGGGATCAGGGAAAGTTGAGCTAGATCAATTCATATGTTATAACTGTTCTATGTGCATAGTTTCTTTATTTTTTCTGTTAAGAGTTGGCACTTCCTCATGTTTCCAACATAGACATCTAGGATTCAAAAAAAAAAAAAACTGGTTATATGTTTTGATATACATGATCAGAATGTACAATGCATGGTACTTGTGTATACTTCTATGCATTCTTTTGTTGGTTTTCTTACTGGTTGTTCCTTGTATACCAGATCTATGTTTTCTTTCCTGAGGAACAAAAGGTTGGTGTTAAGACAATGAAGACTTACACCAATCGCATGAAGTCGGAGAATGTTTTCAGAGCAATCTTGGTTGTTCAACAAAATTTAACCCCCTTTGCGAGGACTTGTATAAGTGAGATATCTGCAAAGTTCCACTTGGAGGTTTTCCAGGTAAAAGTGACTTCATAATGTTGTAAGAACAAAGTTGTGGCTCTTAAATTATGTCTATTGTCTAGTTTATCCATTATTTTCTTACCAAAGGAATCTTAGTATTGTAGACAATAGAGCTGTTGCAATGGCCTGCTTAGTATGCACATCTCCCAAGGGTCTTGGTGGGTCTGATGTTTTAGCTATTTGAGTGAACTTGAAAGTTTGTCTTCTTATTGGTGGTTTTGATGGTTTACTGAGCTTGAATGTTTATTCAACCAGTCACCCATTCTTGCAACTTGATGGTTGAAGAACTTTGGTTAAAGATGTTCCCAAAGAAATTTTTTGTAGTGCTTTTTTCTTTCCTTTTAAACTGATTTCTCATCTTTATCATCAATTTGAAGAGACTTTACTCTAAAAGTGACAAAGTAATCATCTTGAGACTTTTTTTTATAAGTATGTTGGACATCTTTGTGATACAAGAACCATTTCTTTTATGTTTGTGTGTGAGGTGTTATTGGTGACATTCAATTTGCTTGATATTTGTGGAACATATTCAAATGCAGCTTTGTGTAAATAAGTTTTTTTTTTCTTCTTAAATTCTTACTTATATCCGTTCATACAGGAGGCAGAGCTGATGGTAAACATTAAAGAGCATGTTCTTGTTCCCGAGCATCAGGTGCTTACAACTGAGGAGAAGAAAACTTTGCTGGAAAGATACACCGTAAAAGAAACACAGGTCAGTGTAGGTTAACATTTCAGTTGCAAATATTTGGAAATTGATAGCGGTTAAACTTTTGTTAGAATCTATGAGATTTGTTGCGGTTAAACTTTTGTTAGAATCTATGAGATTTGTTGCTGAGACTGAAAGCTTATGCTACAGAAAATATGCCTTAACATGCCAAAAATTAACTATTTATGTGCACCCACATAAATATTGGTTTTAAGAAATGATTATTATTACACAAAATCAATCATTAGAGCGTCATTTTTGTGCTAGACAACATGAAACTTGTTAGTCTGCTCCATGATTATGGATTGGTCTCTAAATATGCTAAAAATTTGGCCAAATGTTGCTGTGTTTAGCAGAAAGACTTTTGCTATTAGTGTGTATCCTTGGATGATGTGGCTTGTTAATGTCCTTCAACAGTCCTAATTTGTACTGTGATCACCCTGTTGTGGCAAACTCTTACTTTTGTTTTTATTTGTTTGGTTAATGAAATCCCTTCCTACAAAAAATAAAATAAAAATTTGAGGTTGAAATAAGGTAAAGCTTTGAAGAACTAGGTTTATAAGAGAGCTAATGAGCAGAGCTGAGAAAAATTTATCCTAGTGATTTTGAGTGCAGCGCTGTTCTCTAAAGCCTGTTAGGGTCCTAACAATCAGCTGGGCTCAGGTTATCCGTTATTTAGAGTGTGCTTTACTGTCTGGTATCACTGGATATGATCTATGTCAGTGGACAAATTCTTGGGGTTTTTGGTTTACCGAAGTGCAATCTAAGAATTGAATGTAATAAGTTAAACTAAGTTGTAAACTAATTGTTGTTCGTGTGTTCTATTACGTATTACTGTTTTAAAAGCTCTATATACTACTTTCGTGTTCGTGTGTTCTAATAAGTATTACTGTTTTCTAAAAAAAAAAAAGTTGTAAACTAATTGCAATTACACAAAACCGCTACAATATTTCAAAGTTCCAAAGTGCAATCTAAGAATTGAATGTAATAAGTTAAACTAAGTTGTAAACTAATTGTTGTTCGTGTGTTCTATTACGTATTACTGTTTTAAAAGCTCTATATACTACTTTCGTGTCCGTGTGTTTTAATAAGTATTATTGTTTCCTTAAAAAAAAAATGTTGTAAACTAATTGCAATTACACAAAACCGCCACAATATTTCAGAGTTACGTAATTAGACAATGAGGCTACAATGAGAGTGCCCTCTTTATGTTACCTTGGACAACTTTGTAATTTTCTAAATGTTTTGCTCTAATGTTAACATATCTTTTTCAATTTTTTTCTCTAATGAAGGTGTCCTTTTCAATCACATGATCATAAGCAAATTTGAATGTGCAATCTCTTCTTCCCTTTTTTTTTCCTTATTGGGATATCTGTGTAGATCATGTAAATTTTTTCTACCATCCCTCAAGATTGGGATGTCAGCCCCTTCTGAATGCATGTCATTTTGCAGGTTTGTTACAAATACCATCAAATTTTGATATTTTATTGATTATGCTTTGGGTGATTGGAATGCAGCTGCCTCGTATTCAAGTGACTGATCCAATTGCCAGATATTATGGGCTGAAGCGTGGACAAGTTGTGAAGATAATCCGGCCAAGTGAAACTGCTGGCCGATATGTCACCTACCGATATGTTGTATAAGTATTTACATTTTAGTGACTGCTTAGGAGATTGTTTGAGTTGGACTTGAGTTGAAAGTGCTGTTGTGCTTGTCAAAATTTCAAGAGGCTAGTTTTAAGGGATTTTGTAATGGGGGTTTCAAGACAACTATGTTGTGAAAATATTTATTGTTATTCTTCAGTTGTGCATCATAGTGTATGCTGTCTATGGTGGTGGTTTGTAATCCTGTTAGCATTTTCTTCATGCATCTTAATGTAAGCATTTTGTGTACTTGTTAAAGATGCAAGCTCTGTCTTCTTTGTTGTGGTCCTCTCCTTAAACAATAGAGTAATTCCTAATACCGCAAATCCTCTCATACTTGTGGTTATCCTGGTGATGTTGTTCATTGAATGTGCTTGACTAATATCTTACTGTCCAAGGAGCTAAGTTATTTCAGGCATTATATGCCATTTTGACATGCTCATTTGTTCTCTTGAATAAGGCCTTGTTGTATGAAACAAGTATAGCACTGGAAGTTGTGCCAAGTTGGGTGACTGAAGATTCAACCATAAACAATCGAAACCAACAATTTTTTTATTATTATTATTATTTTTTAATTTATAAAGAAAAACAACCTTGGTTGGTTCCGCATCTATCATTAGTTATGGAAAATAAAAGGCATATTCTTGGCATTTCATTCAGGACATCAAAGAGACACTTTTGACGGGCCATTGATATACGTATCAAGGAAAATAAAGAAGTCTATGAAGGAGAGGCAAGTTACTAATGCTTCTTTGATATCAGTCTGATGTGACCATAATCTCTGTGTTATTTTTATCTTTACTTTTTAATTCTTGATATGTTGCTGTTCTTGTCATAGGTTACTGAAGTTTCCCCGGAAGAAGCTGAGAGTGTGACAGGTGGCTATGAAAGGAACCAAGCAACTGAAGTTGGACCCAACCATATATGATGCCTTGATCAAGGAGAAGGTAGGTTCCTTTTATTTATTTGCTGTTATTTTTACAATGATAGAAATATATTTGCTTTTTTGATATATTCATTTACTTTGTATAATCTCTTTGCAAAGTATTTTAAATTTACTCATCCTTCTTATCCATGGAGTGTGTGTGAAGCTGTTATATGCAAAATTTTCAATGACTTTGTTCATTTATTATTGTCACCTTGCAAAATGTTCTTCCATCAAAAGGAATACGATCCTTGTGGATTGGTGTTGTATGTGTAAAGCTAGTGGCAAATTAGTTGAATATCTAAGGCTTTATTGTTTTATTGCTAGAGATTTGTGGTCTTTTACCTTTTCTTTATTTTGAGTGGGTGATACCTTCAAAGGTTACTGATTTGTTCCTTATGTTTGGAGGGCAAAGTAAAGGATCAATATGGAATGCTACTCTACGTATAACATGGGTGATTTGTAGAGAACAAAATGATAGCAGTATGAGTGAATGTTTGCTTGCTTGCTTTTGGCTGCATCCTCATTTTTTTGGTTTATAAATAGATTTTCTAGGCAAGATGAATCTTAAATGTGGTCTTTAGGTGAACCTTTGTACACATCTTCTGCATACTTTATGTCCCTTTTTTTCCTAATAAAAAATTCAGTATTACTAGTGTTGCAACATGTGCTTGAGTATGCCAGGTCGTTTGTTTTTGGGGCTAATTTCTGTTTTATTTTTTATTTTTTATTTTTTTAAACTTAGGACAGGCAACTCAATTTGATGTCATGTCACTTTGATTCCTGTTCTTCATTTTCCTGCTGTTTTTATTTATTTATTTTAAAACTTTTAACCTGGGGTTTGGTGTGCTTAAACGGAGAATCTAATTAAAAAATTGATTATAGTTTGATCCCTTTTTGGTTTACCTGATACAATGTTGCAGGTGGCTGTTGGTGATGCTATATATATTGAAGCAAATAGTGGAGCAGTAAAGAGGGTGGGCAGAAGTGACGCTTTCGCTAAAGAATTTGACCTTGAAGCAGAAGAGTATGTTCCACTTCCTAAAGGAGAGGTTCACAAAAAGAAGGAGATAGTTCAGGTCTGTTTTCATTTAGCTACTAGTTTTTTTGTGTATGTTGCATATTCTTAAATTCATAAGCGACATACTAATTTATAATAATAGTGTTGGACATTTCCTGACTATGTGTGTTCCATATGAGATCAGGATTCAAGATAGTTGCGCATTTCAATTTTTTGACTGTCAGTGTAGTTAGTAATTGCAGCATTGCTTTCATAAATGCCATATCGACATTGTGTGAAGCATATGCCATCAAAATATAAAGAATTTAAGCTGCATATTTGTTTGACCTATGAGGGAAATGCGTTACAGAAATTATCTGACGAGACGTAACTGACTCTTGAAGTTGCTTGAATTTCTCTTATGGCTGCAGCCGACCCAAGGATGATATAGCAAGAATTTAATGCCTCTTAAGTTGTTTGAACTTATCAGCTTGTGACTCTTGGTGGCTTAGTAAGTTGTTGAGCTTCTTATAGGATTTGTAACCATTATGCCTGTTCTAAGTGGTTAAGTGGGGGGTGGAGTTGGGTGGTTCATACAATCATATTTTGCTCAGCCAAAGAAAAAAAGGGAAAGAAAAAGAGAACTAGGAGAGAGAGAGAAAGAGTGAGACTGAGCTTAATGTATATAAGCATTGCTTTCGGTTCATATATATATATATTGTTATGCTTCTGATAGAATTTTCATTTTGTTTTCTTAGATTATGTTGATGTTGACTATTGGTACTGGAAGTTTATACTTATCAGAAGACTCTTAAACTGATCTTTTTTGCGATGTAATGGGCTTCCTATTTTGATGTTCAGTTTTCTGTTTGCTTATCCAATCTCTAACAGGATGTAACACTACCTGATCTGGATGCTGCAAATGCACGGCCTCAAGGTGGGCAAGATATACTGTCACGAATGGGGCAGATGATGAAGCCTAGGAAAACAGAAATCACTGACAAGTTAAGACAAGAAGTTAATAAGGTACTACATCATATATATTTTTTTTTAATTTATAAGAATTAATAATAAAGTAAATTAATTAATCTACTTCATAAATTTATGTCAGATATTAATTTCAATGTGTTATTTTCTTTTGATAGAAGCTTAAGTCATGGTCAGCAAGTCATACGAAGTTTCTCAAAAATTTCTGCAATTATTTTGGGAAATCCTTTTCTTAAGTTGTTATTATTTTTCTTAACAGTTCTTTGATTAAGTTGAAAATTCCATGACATTGACACAGTCCATTCTTCTTTTCACCAATAATACATAAAAAATCATTCTATACTTTGTCTTTATCCCACTATGATGCATTAAAGATGAGATGGTGTATGTTTGTTCCCAAATTTATGTTTTTGTCTAGCTTTGGAGGTAACTTTTTTTTTTTTAATGACAGGTTGTTAACCGGTACATTGATGAAGGTGTAGCAGAACTTGTCCCTGGAGTTCTATTCATTGATGAGGTTTTTTTCTATATTATGTCTGTCCATGTTTTAAATGTTTCATGGTTGCTATTTATTATTTATTTATTTGTTTATCTATCATTATTTGCAGGTACATATGCTGGATATGGAATGCTTTTCATACTTGAATCGTGCTTTAGAGAGCTCACTATCTCCAATAGTAATCTTTGCCACAAACAGAGGGTTTTGCAATGTGAGGTATGAAATTCTTGTGCACCTTAAAAATTTTGGAGTGCTTCTTCCTTGACCATCTTTTTAACCTTAATAAGCAACTTGTTACATATGAAAGTCACTGTTGCCAGTTGACAAGTCATAAATCTTAAAGCAGAAATTGAATGTATTTGTAATTGATTAATAGATATGCATGATATACTTCTCTTAATGTGTTGTTATTGTGGTCGGTGTTATCATCATTCAGGCCTTAATAAATCTTAAAGCAGAAATTGAATGTATTTGTAATTGATTAATAGATATGCATGATATACTTCTCATAATGTGTTGTTATTGTGGTCGGTGTTATCATCATTCAGGCCTTAACCAATAAATTTGCCATCTGTATTGCATTGTTAAGGCATCAGCCTTGATACTTGAGCCATACAAATGATTTTTCCGGATTTATGTGATTGTTCATTAGTTAGAGATGCCTTTATTGGCTCCTTGCCGGGGAGGAAGAAGGCAACATAGGAATAGGGGTGTCAGATTTGAGCGTGACTATTGATTGGGAGATAGAGGCGGTAACCTCCTTCTTTAATATCCTTTATTCCAATATCCCTCATCGAGAGAGTAGAGATAGATTGATTTGGCAATTGAAAGGGAATGTAGATTTTGATGTGCGTTCTGTTTGTGATGCCTTAAGGGGTCCTTGTTCTAAGAGTTTTCCTGTGAAAAGTATTTCATGTGTCAAGGCCCCAGGAAAATTTCTTTCTTTGTTTGGACGGTAGCATAGGGGAGGATCCTTGCGATAATCCCATTAAGAGAGTATTCATGCTAGTAGGGTGGTGTTGTAAGCACCATAGTGGGGAGATTGTGGAGCATCTTTTGTTACACTGTAATGTTTCATTCAAGCTGTGGATTTTGTTTGGATGTTGGAATTGAATAGGCGAGCGTTTTTACATATTTGTAATCTGACTCTATTATGTTTGATGTGGACTCTACCGTAGGAGTGTAACCATCATAAATTTGAGTATTTGGGAATTTCAAGGACACATTTGATAGAATTGTTATTTTATTTTATTGGTTTGATCGGTATCGGGCATGGGGTTTTACTGATTGTAACTCCATTCTTAAGTTTTTAGAATCATTATACTTCTGTACATAACATCTTGTAATTCTTTAGACTCCTATAATAGAATTCTAATTTACTTATCAAAAAAATTATTGGGGTTTTTTAGCAATCTTATTGAGCAATTGTGTGTTGGGCTAAGTGGACCAGTTCTGTTGTAGATGGGCTAAGTGGTGGGGGTTTACCTGCTTGGATGAAAATAGTGGTTAAATTGATTTTGTGCAAGTGATGGAGGTTGGTGGCATGTGTGACAGCGGTTGCTTATATATATATATATATATATATATATAAATATAAAGTCTTTGTAGTTGGTCTAGGAATGTGATACTTTGTAGTTGGTTGATATAGGGCTGGTCTTAGTCAATTCAGGTTTGGGAACTTGTGTCATTTACTTCTTTTTAATTCAATACTTTAAAGTTAATGGCTCTCTTATTCTACCAAAAAAAAAAAAAAAAAAAAATCTTGATTAATAGTATAATTACTTAATAAATACAAATAATTTGGTTTGGGGAAGTTGAATAATACTTGGTAGCCCTTCACCAATGAGCTCTAACTCAAATGGGACCTCCTCCCATTGTAAGAGCGTGGGAGGGTGAGGTCATGTTACTTACCAACTGAAAATAATACTTTTTTGGCCTTTGGGATTATGATGCAGTTCTTTCTAGAAATCCAATTCGTGAAATTGGGGAATCTCTAGTGAAGGTGAAGTCTATCACAAAGGTAAGAAGTTTCTATGGCCTCAGCAGTAACTTCACCTGATATGGCTTTCACTCTTACAACCTTTCTTTGTTTCCAGCTCTCCCTCTCTAATTATCAACTTCATACTGTTGGCTCTTCACTCTTGTACTGTGCTGAATTGAAAGAGCTCCGACTTTCCCACAATAGTATCAGGGTATGCATTCCAGACCAGTCTATCTTTCTGCCAAGCATGTTTTCCTCAAATGAAAACTTCTTCAAAGTTATCCTCTTGTAATTGCTTGTCATCTTTGTTGTTTTTTCCTTTGATGTATCTCTACTTTGCTGTAGTTTATTTTTGCTCCTTAAATTCTAACCACATTTTTGTCCTCTCTGAACTGCTCAGACTCTTCGGGCTGAGTTGGCTCGGAATAAGAAACTCCAGAATTTGGACTTGGGGAATAATGCCATCATAAGGTGGTCAGATCTGGAGGTCAGATACAGGGAGGATGATTTTTTTTAATAAATGGATATGAATTATGTCAATCAATGCTAAAAATCTGTGTGGATCTTGCTAGTTCATGGTGTAGAATAGAAAAAACCAAGGCCCATTTGAAATTAGGGAGAACATGATGGCCTGTTTGATTGCTAATTCTAGGAATGGCCTTTTTGGTTGCACCATAAAATCCTATTCCAAAAATGAACCAATATCTGTGTAAAAATTTACATTCCTCAACAAAACAAAAAGTACAATACAAGAACAATTTTACACGAGAGAGAGACCTTGATGATTCTATGGAATTTAACGTTGTCGTAGTAGTTTCTGCGAGAGAGTTCAATGAAGTTCCTGCAAGTTCTCGGTGTGTGCTTGTAGTATAGCTGTGTTTTACACGACAAATTAAAAAAATTTAAATAAAAAAAATTGAATTTTGAAACCTAATAACACTTGCCCTATTTGAGCTACTTTATTTCACATTCAAACTTTAACAACCAAAATAGAGTAGCATTGATATATATATATATATAAAGAAAAAAAGAAGAAAAGAAACTCATTTTATTACTTTGTTTGATTTTTTATGGCTTTCTGAGCAACCAAACAGACGGCAATTAAACAACAAAGGAAAGTACCTCAACGGTGAAAGAACCCATGGAGTTTTCCAGTGTCACCTCCGGTGGCCCTCCTTCCGTGCTGGCCCACATCTTTGAGAGAGAGAGAGAGAGTGAGTGAAGTGTGAAGACTAAATTCAAGAGCTCGAGTTATTGGTCTCAGCTCAGGCGAAGGTGTGAATTTCAGAACATGTTTGGATTGAGTTTTTTGATAACTCAATTCTTTGTTTTCATAACTCATAACTCAAAAATGGTGGGACCTATAGCAAAAAGGTTGTTTGGCCAAACGATAACTCTGTTTCCATCACTCAATTTTCTGATTTTTGAGTTATGAGTTATGGAAACTGAAAACAACCAAAGGCTGTTTTCAGTTTCCATAACTCATAACTCAATGGCATTTTCGTAAATAAACACACATGGAGGGACCCACAGTCGTAACTTTTGATCACCTTTTGACTTTTTTTTTCTTTTTCTTTTTCTTTTCCTGGGTTGGCGTTGGCTGTTTGTGTTTTTTTTTTTTCTTTTCTTTTCCTGGGTTGGCCGTTCAGTTTTTTTATTTTATTTTATTTTTTTTTATAATATTAGCTTCGGTGAGTTGGGTACTGAAAAAAAAAAAAAAAAAAAAACTGTACTAACTGACAGGTGTGGGACCCATGAATAGTGTGAAAAAATTGAGTGATGAAAATAAAAGTGATGTTGCCAAATGAGTGTGAAAAAATGAGTGATGAGTGATGAGTAATGAGTGATGGAAATTGAGTGACGGAAATTGAGTGATGAAAAATGCTTACCCAAACAGGCTCTCAGGGTCTGAACGCCGAAGCCAAATTCTAAACACCTGGGTTTTGTGGGCTTTCTTAAATGGGCTCAATTTTGGGTCAGTTTTAAATATTTGCAAACATGGGCCAATGTAATTTTTTAATATTCCATTTTTTTATTGTTTTTTTTTTTCTTTGGTGACTAAAAATAATAGATAATAATAATCCCATACTTTGATTTTGTATGTTGCGATTTAATCTCTACATTTTCTTTAAAAATAATAATAATAGATCGTTATATGACGGTGTCTTATTGATTATTTTGTTTTCCCTAGTTAATTTTTTAAATAACATCAATAGTCACTTTTTTTTTTTTGGTGGTGCATTTGTGAGAATACTCCACCTTGGATGATTTAACCCATCTTACTTTCTTAAAAAAAAACTTAGATGGATTTGATAAATGACAGTATAATTTCAATTTTCAACAATATAAATAATGTGACAGAGTCAATTACATATAATGTCATTAAATTTATTCAAAATGATAATGTTTTATTCCAATCGTCTCTTTGGATTATTATTTTTTTCTAATTAACTTTATTAACTTATTTGTTTATGTATAAGTTTTAAAATTTTCACCTTTTTCATATACAATTATACTTTTGCCAATTTTCAGGGAATAAACTTTTGAAAATAAAAATTATAATAAAAATTATGATATAGGAATCTTATTCAAGTCATTACAAAATAGTTTTTTTTTTTTTTTTTTTTTTTTTGAGAAAGACATAATAGTTTATAGTACTATTCATGCATATTTTAATCATATGATCCATCAAAGTCATCTAAGCAATTTCTTCTTAAAAAAAAGTCATCTAAACAAGTTATACAACCATTAAAAATAAGTATCATTTAATTTTGATTTTTAACTCATCGGATCAACTTTTTTCAAAATAATTGTTCAATACTTTCGAAGTACAACAATGTGTTATTTTCTCATCTCACATAATAATGAATCATTCTAATTGAATTCATGGTGAAAAATGAGTTATATTTTCAATTTTTGCACTCACAAAAGGATACATGACACATTTATACGTGATTGTCAACATTCTAAGTTCGGTTGAGTAATTTTTTAATTTCTCTTTTAGTTGGGTCACGAGAGACTATAACGTTGTTGCTAATACAACTACTAAGTTTGCTTTAAGTTCCCTTGAGTCTTTTTGTTTCAATAATGGCAACCTACCTCTAGTCTTAGAGTCTATTTGTAGGGTGGATTACCCCTAATTGTCCCTTTATTGACATGCTAAGAAGGAATCACCTACTAGTACAACATTATTACATGTCTAGCTTTCATGATAGAATAAAAGAAAAGTTAGTACATTAAGTGCATATGTACCCCCAAAAAGTATCTTCAATTTCGAGAGATGCTTCGAATAAAAGAAAAGTTGGGAAATTTTTGATAAACAAAAGTTAGGAAATGAAGAATGAAAGAAAAGTTTTTTTTAAATTTTTTTTTTAATATATATAAAGAATGAAAGAAAAGTTAAGTGGCATGGATAAGTATATCTTTTTATTCCGAGAGATGATAATTTTGATAGATTCTCCCAAAAAAAAAAAAAAAAAAAAAGTAAAGAAAAAAAAGAGAGAATTTTGACTATAAATTGACACACTTCTAGTAAAAGAGACTAGTCGACTTAAAATGGGCATAACGTGGGCCCAAGCCGGCCCAACTTGCCCAACTTGCCCAACTGAAAATTGAAAAGAAAAGAACTAAATGAAACACACCTAACGGGTTCCATATCGTGTCTGATTTCTGATGAGACCAATCAGGCTTCCCGAACCGCCCAGCGGGTTTTCGGGTCTGCCTGAAATCTTCGATGCTGGTGGGGTCTACGGCACAATCAAACGAGCTATAATCATCGGAAACGGCTTTGCCGGCTCAGAAAATCAAAGCATTCGCCTTGTTCGCGCTCTCGGTCTCTCTCGCCACCACTCCTTATGCGTAAGCCATTTCTCTTTGATCCCAATTCTTTGTATGAATTTTTACTTTTATTTTTAGGATACGATAAAATTTCAACTTACAGCGTACTGCTTCAACTTAAGACATGACAAGAAACTTTAATAGTTCAGCTAACTTAAAGTTTTCAACTCATAATGAGCGTTTTTGTCATAACGAGCGTTTTCTTTTGTCATTAGGCTAAGACATTTATTAGTTGTGCTAATTCGAACTTGTATGTATGGAATTTTAAATGTTTTCGTTAATGATTTATGTATGAATTTTGTAGCGAGTTACAAGGCCAAGAGGAGGAATCAATGAGTGGCATCACTGGGTTCCAGTTTCTCTACACAAAAAATTGGACTATGTCATGAAGCGAATTGGATATCAAGTCATGGTTAATGGGCAAAAAGTGATGCCTTTTTTTTCTCAAACAACTGGTATTGTATTGAATTCACTCTCAAATTATGTATGAGATAGATGTATTTTGTGATAAAGATAGCTGTTGATTATGTTGGAAATTGTAAATTTTGATTATATTATGGGCTGAAGCGTGGACAAGTTGTGAAGATAATCCGGCCAAGTGAAACTGCTGGCCGATATGTCACCTATCGATATGTTGTATAAGTATTTACATTTTAGTGACTACTTAGGAGATTGTTTGAGCTGGACTTGAGTTGAAAGTGTTGTTGTGCTTGTCAAAATCGTCAAGATGCTAGTTTTAAGGGATTTTGTAGTGGGGGTTTCAAGACAACTATGTTATGAAAATATTTATTGTTATTCTTCAGTTGTGCATCATAGTGTATGCTGTCTTTGGTGGTGGTTTGTAATCCTATTAGAATTTTCTTCATGCATCTTAACATAAGCATTTTGTGTACTTGTTAAAGATGCAAGCTCTGTCTTCTCTGTTGCGGTTCTCTCCTTAAACAATAGAGTAATTCCTAATACCGCAAACCCTCTCATATTTGTGGTTATCCTGGTGAAGTTGTTCATTGAATGTGCTTGACTAATATCTTACTGTCCTAGGAACTAAGTTATTTCAGGCATTATATGCCTTTTTGACATGCTCATTTGTTCTCTTGAATAAGGCATTGCTGTATGAAACAAGTATAGCATTAGACATTGTGCCAAGTTGGGTGACTGAAGATTCAACCAAAAACAACTGAAACCAACAAATTATTTATTTATTTATTATTTTTTAATTTAAAAAGAAAACCAACCTTGGTCAGTTCCGTATCTGTCATTAGTTATGGAAAATAAAAGGCAAATTCTTGGCATTACATTCAGGACATCAAAAGAGACGTTTTTGGGGTTCCAATTAGCAAATGGCAATGAAGAGTAAAGCCTACAGATCAAAAGTAAAATGAATAAATATATACTACTTTCGTGTCCGTGTGTTTTAATAAGTATTATTGTTTCCTTAAAAAAAAAATGTTGTAAACTAATTGCAATTACACAAAACCGCCACAATATTTCAGAGTTACGTAATTAGACAATAAGGCTACAATGAGAGTGCCCTCTTTATGTTACCTTGGACAACTTTGTAATTTTCTAAATGTTTTGCTCTAATGTTAACATATCTTTTTCAATTTTTTTCTCTAATGAAGGTGTCCTTTTCAATCACATGATCATAAGCGAATTTGAATGTGCAATCTCTTCTTCCTTTTTTTTTTCCTTATTGGGATATCTGTGTAGATCATGTAAATTTTTTCTACCATCCCTCAAGATTGGGATGTCAGCCCCTTCTGAATGCATGTCATTTTGCATGTTTGTTACAAATACCATCAAATTTTGATATTTTATTGATTATGCTTTGGGTGATTGGAATGCAGCTGCCTCGTATTCAAGTGACTGATCCAATTGCCAGATATTATGGGCTGAAGCGTGGACAAGTTGCGAAGATAATCCGGCCAAGTGAAACTGCTGGCCGATATGTCACCTACCGATATGTTGTATAAGTATTTACATTTTAGTGACTGCTTAGGAGATTGTTTGAGCTGGACTTGAGTTGAAAGTGCTGTTGTGCTTGTCAAAATCGTCAAGATGCCAGTTTTAAGGGATTTGGTAGTGGGGGTTTCAAGACAACTATGTTATGAAAATATTTATTGTTATTCTTCAGTTGTGCATCATAGTGTATGCTGTCTGTAGTGGTGGTTTGTAATCCTGTTAGCATTTTCTTCATGCATCTTAACGTAAGCGTTTTGTGTACTTGTTAAGATGCAAGCTCTGTCTTCTCTGTTGTGGTTCTCTCCTCAAACAATAGAGTAATTCCTAATGCCGGAAACCCTCTCATACTTGTGGTTATCATGGTGATGCTGTTCATTGAATGTGCTTGACTAATATCTTACTGTCCAAGGAGCTAAGTTACTTTAGGCATTATATGCCCTTTTGACATGCTCATTTTTTCTCTTGAATAAGGCATTGCTGTATGAAACAAGTATAGCACTAGACGTTGTGCCAAGTTAGGTGATTGAAGATTCAACCAAAAGCAACCGAAATGAACAATTTATTAATATTATTATTATTATTTTTTTAATTTATAAAGAAGACCAACCTTGGTTGGTTCTGCAGCTATCATTAGTTATGGAAAATAAAAGGCATATTCTTGGCATTACATTCAGGACATCAAAGAGACGCTTTTGGGGTTCCAATTAGCAAATGGCAATGAAGAGTAAAGCCTACAAATCCAAAGTAAAACGAATAAGGGTTTGTTAGGGTTATGAGAAGTCCACTCCTCTGTTTATTAATTTTGAGTTCCACCCCTCTCCTTGTGGAACTTGCACACATCAGCTTCCATAAGCTTTAAGGAGGAAAGTAAAGGAGAAAATCAACAAAATTGAATTGCTTCAAGGAGGAAGCCAACACAATTAAATCATATGTGCAAAATTCAAAACTTTACAGGATCTTTATAGCTAAGAGAGAGGATATATGGCAACAGTATGGGGTCTACGGCTCCAAGTTAACGGCATTAACTGGGGGCAAAGATGAAACGCTGACGACATTAAGCTGAGGGGTATGCATGATACTGACGGTTCTGACATAACTTAAACTTGGCCTCCACGCATACATATACAAGGAAATATCTTGTGCCCCATGTTTAGAAAGACTCCTACAAGGAAAGGTTTTCGTAAAATACGCTCATAAGGACTCCTATAAGGAAGACTTCTAAACCAATGAAAAGATGTCCACCCTCTACTACTATAAAAGCTCCAATACCCTCAACAACCAAGGTACGCATAATTCACCCCAGCTTTGGCTAGGAGTGTGCAAACTATCACCGGAGCCGACAACATCGACTAGCACCAACCCTTCCGCACTGCCATTGGCATCGACCGATGGAGCCGATGCCAGCGATTGGAACACGAATGGAGCTCCGATGCTGGTGCGGTGAGGACATCGGAGACACAAAGCACGCACCGAGTAGAGCTGAACCGAACCGATACAAACAGATAGAGAAATATTTTCAGCTCAGATCAGGGGTATGGTGTCGTTTAGGTGTGTATCTATTTTCATTTTTTTAGTAAAACATTGTCGTATTGGGTTATTATAAAAATTAAAAAAAAAAAAACCACACACACACACACACACAAAACGGCACTGTTTAATGTAGGTTTTCACTTTCAGACACATACCTCACTATAAATTCATTCTATTCACACTTGGGGACCCTTAACTCTCTCTCTCGCTCTCGCCTCAGTCACCTTGCCTCTAGCCTCTTGCTAGCGGTCTCACCGGCCTGAGTCGTGCCTCATAGCAGCAGCAGCTCCTACGGCAAACCACGGTAAGCCATCAGCCCATTTCTTTTGGTTTTAATGGAAACGAAGTGAGAGAGATTGTGTTTGACTGTTTGTAGTTGTGCGTGTGAGTATGATTGTGTGAGTTGTTGACTTGTCGTTGTTCAATGTCCAGTAGGGAAGTGAGTTAGAGAGTTAGAGTTAGAGATGGAGATTGGACAAAGGCGTGCATGTGAGTGTGTTGACTCAGTTAGTTAATTTATTTAGTTATTTATGCGTGTGAGTGTGAGTTGTTTGTAGTTATTTATTTATTGAGTTTTTATTTAGTTAGTTTTTAGTTAGTTATTTATTTATTCAATTTAGTTTTTACTTTTTGGTGTGTTGACTCAGTTTAGTTAATTTGGATCATTATGTGAACATATTTTTTGCACAAGTTTTGCACAGGTTTGAAATGAAAAATACAGTTTTGAAATTTTGGATCGTTATGTGATCATTATGGATCATTATGTGAAATTTTGCACAGGTTTGAAATTTTGGATCATTATGTGATCATTATGAAATGAAAAATACATTATTTGGCACAGGTTTCTTGAACAGGTTGATATATTGATATTGGACTTGAAAGCCCAATTTTTTTATTATTAAAAAAATAGTTTTTTTTTTTAATATTTCAAACCGACTAAACTGCACCACAAAAAACCGCACCGCTATAGGTCGGAAAACCGACCCTAGGCAGTGTGCATTGGTTCCAATTATGAAAATACCGATCTCTATCGGTTTGGTAATAAATTTGGAAAAAAACCGCCCTTACCAAACCACACACACCCCTAACTCTGACACTCTAGAGTTGTGAGAAGTTCTAACTTGACATTCGGAGGGTATTTGGCTGACACCACACCGGTGTTTTCTGTTAGGTCTTCTCTTTTTGTTGTGTAGGTATTGTTTTGAGCACGTGAGGCCGTGTGACTTACTATTAATTTTTCGGCATCATTAGTTGGCACCGTCTATGGGAAACAACAACGATTTGTAAGCCATATTATCGCCTCTCGGACAAAAAGTTGCATGGTACTTATTCGCTTGATGGCAACCACCACCAATAATCAAGGCGATGAACCGCGACCTACTGCCCTGGGGAGGCAAGTCTAAATCCTCATAGCAGCAGTGGAACGCCTCACCAAGCAGAAACATGATTTGGAGGAACAATTGCGCCAGAAGAACGCGGTGATGGACACCCAAGAGGAAAACCAAGAAGGCACTAGCGCTGAGAGAAGGAACCAAGAAGGACCAGAAGGTAGCAACACCTCGAGTAGGCCAAAACGACAAGATACTAGTCACCCATTCATCACTGATATGGTTCCACCTCAAATAGTAGCTGAGATGCAGATGATGAATGAACAAATGGATTTTATGATGAATGCCCTTAGAGGACAAGCATCCACTGACTTGGATGATTTAGTCCACCGAATTGATTCACCATTCACAGCATCCGTCACCTTATTCCCCCTTCCTCCGAAATTTTGCATGTCGCAGGTGGAAAACTACGACGGATCAAAGGACCCCTTAGATCACCTGGAGTCTTTCAAGACCCTGATGCACCTACAGGGGATACCAGATGAGATCATGTGCAGAGCCTTCCTCACCACGCTAAAGGGATCTGCAAGGATCTGGTTCAGCAGGCTGACGCCAAACTCCATTGGTACCTTTAAAGAGTTAAGCGCCTAGTTTGCCTCACACTTCATCGGGGGGCATAGGTATAAGAAGTCTACTGCATGCCTCATGAACATCAAGCAGCGGGAAGACGAGACGCTGAGATCCTACATCACTAGTTTTAACAAATAGGCTCTCTCGTTAGATGAAGCCGATGACAAGATACTTGTGGTTGCCTTCATGAACGGACTACGGAAGGGTAAGTTCTTGTTTTCCCTATACAATAACGACTCGAAAATTATGTCAGATGTGCTGTACAGGGTAACAAAGTACATGAACATGGAAGATGCATTGTTGGCTCGAGAAGAGAGGCCTAAGAAGAGGGAAAGACAGGAAGACGTATGAACAGACAGGGGGCGCAAGATGGCTAGGACCAGAGAACAACGGGAGGATAGACGCTCCAAACCCCCCATAGGAAAGCTCATGAGTTTCACCCCGCTAACCACCCCGATCGATCAAGTCTTGATGCAGATCAAGGACGAAGGAGCCCTGACATTCCCCGGCAAGCTGAAGGGAGATCCCAATAAGAGACCTAGGGACAAGTACTGTCGCTTCCATCGCGACCATGGTCATGACACTGCCAATTGCTATGACTTGAAGTAGCAAATTGAAGCTCTTATAAGGCAAGGAAAGCTACAAAGGTTCGATAGTAAGGAGAGAGCGGACCCACCTCAAGAGCATGCCCCCCGATAGGATAATGAGTGCCCTAGACCACCCATAGGAGATATAAGAATGATCGTAGGGGGCATGACTATTGGGTCATCCATAAAAGCTCGGAAGACTTACTTTAGGATGGTTCAGAACATCCAATTGACGGGTTTTGTAACAAAGATGGTAAGGATTGACAACCCTGTTATTGGGTTTTCGGAGGAAGACGCTCGATGTGAGAGACCTCGTCTTGAGAAATGTAATGGGCGCCGCTAGAGACTCCGCTCAAGGAAAGCTCGGTCCTAATTGGGAAGGACCTTACATAATCACGTCATGGTAAAGGAAAGACACCTACCACCTAGAAACACTAGACGGACGGAAGTTACACCATCCGTGGAACACCGAGCACCTACGGAAGTACTACCAGTAGAGATGATAACGTGGAGAGCAACACTTTTTGTTTGCAGTTTACTTTCGTTAATTTTAGCTACACTGCTTAGGTTGCAGCTTACTTTAGTTAATTTTGCCACAAATACTTTTTAAGCCTAAAAGGCGGGTTTTTTTTTTTTTTTTTTCTTTATAGAACTTTTCTACGAATGCATGGTTTATCATAATAAAAGGAGTTTTATTCAGATATGACTAATGTGTTTGTCTACAAAATATTATCCAATCCATAAAGTGGACGAGTTTACAACTAAGTCCATAAAATGGACGAGTTTACTACCGAGTTCGTAAAATGGACAAGTTTATAGGTTCATAAAGTGGACGAGTTCATTAGTCTATAAAGTGGACGGGATCATTAGTCCACAAAGTGGACGAGTTTATTACTAAGTCCATAAAGTGGATGAGTTTATTATCAAGTCCATAAAATGGACAAGTTCATTAGTCCATAAATTGGACGGGATCATTAGTCCACAAAATGGACGAGTTTATTACTAAGTCCATAAAGTGGATGAGTTTATTATCAAGTCCATAAAATGGACAAGTTCATTAGTCCATAAAGTGGATGGGATCATTAGTCCACAAAGTGGATGAGTTTATTACTAAGTCCATAAAGTGAGCGGGTTTATTATCAAGTCCATAAAATGAACAAGTTCATTAGTCCCTAAAATGGATGGGATCATTAGTCCATAAAGTGGACGAGTTTATTATTAAGTCTCTAAAATGCACGAGTTTATTACTAAGTCCATAAAAGTGGACAAATTTATTTTCAAGTCCATAAAATGGACAAGTTCATTAGTCCATAAAGTGGACGAGTTCATTAGTCCATAAAGTGGACGAGTTTATTACTAAGTCCATAAAGTGGATGAGTTTATTATTAAATCCCAAACATAGACGAGTTCATAATCAAGTCCACAAAGTGGACAAGTCCACAAAGTGGACGAGTTTATTACGAAGTCCACAAAGTGGAAGAGTTTATTATTTAAGTCCCTAAAATGGACGAGTTTATTACTAAGTCCATAAAAGTGGACGAATTTATTCTCAAGTCCATAAAATGGACAAGTACATTAGTCCATAAAGCAAACGAGTTAATTAGTCCATAAAGTGAACGAGTTTATTACTAAGTTCATAAAGTGGATGAGTTTATTATTAAGTCCCAAACGTAGACGAGTTCATAATCAAGTCCATAAAGTGGACAAGTCCACAAAGTGGACGAGTTTATTGTTAAGTCCACAAAGTGGACGAATGTATTATCAGGTCCAAGTGGACGAGTCCACAAAGTGGATGAGTTTATTACCAAGTCCATAAAGTCGATGGATTCATTTCACATGTAGACGAATTCATAAAAGCAAGAAGATGAACATACAACAACAAAAGAAACAGATATAAAACACCATAAATAAAATGAAGTTTTTACAAACAAAGCCCAAGAAAAAACAAAAAAGGGCAGTGTCCAGAAATTAGACTACAATTACATTAAAAAGGAAAGAAAAATGCTAGGTTCATGAAGCAGGGGGGTCTTGTGGGGCCTCGTCACCTTGGAGAGGAAGGTTTGGGATATCTCGAGCTAAAGGGTCGTCAACAGTTGGAGGATTGGCCGACGAAGTTAGAATGATGGGAGGATTCAAAGCAGGTTGAGGAAGGATGACGCCGTCATCTTGAGTATCCTGATCTGACTTGGAAGAGTCATTGGTCTCTTCTAAAACAGCGTCGCCTGCAGGCGTTGTTGGCAAGGGGGCATCCATTGAGACCTTCACCAAGACTAGGGCAGGGTAATTGGATTTAACCTGTTTTAAGGCAATCCTCAAACCCCACACCATAATACTCGGCCCTGGAATCAATGAATGCCTGTGAATCCTTGAACTCTTTTATAGCGTTGACCTTGGCCATCTCCACTTGGCCCAACAAAGTCGCCAACTCCTTCTCCGCCGTTTCCTTGGCTTCTAGATCTTTTTTCCGTTGACGACCCTCCTCCTCCAGCTTTTCCTTCAACTTTTTCACCTCTTGGTTGAGGGTACAGAGGGCGCCTCTGTATGTTCTTGCCCATCAATCATGTTCTTAATACACTTTTGCTGACGGGCAATCACCCTTTCATTGGCAACACCTTTGGCCTGTATAGGCTTCATACGAACCAGGGCCTACAAGACAGAGTAACTGTCAGCTGATTCGCATGAAAATGAATAAGTAAAAGAAAGAATGAAAGATACTTACTCGAGCAAGGTCATAGAGGCCTGAATCCCCCAGCTCCCCAGTCACCTGGCCAACATAAGGATTTGCGTCTTTATTTTTGATAATGGACTCAAGCATCTCGACAACATAATCCTTATGGGCAAGGAGACGACACTTAGAATCTTGAGTGACGGGGCCGGGCGTCGTCATCAACCCCTTGCCAGCCTCGGCTTTGGAGGTGACGGCTTTTTAGGAAGTTTCTCTCCAGGAGTGACGAACGCCTTTTTCAATGGGCGGTCGTCCTTCCCTTCAGCTTTCCTCTTAGTCGCCCTCTTACCAACGGCCTTAGGGGCTGACGAGGACTCCCCCACCTTAGTTTTCTCTTCCTTTTTCTTATGAGCAGCAGCTGCCCTCACCCTCTGTCTGGCTGCCTCCATTTCTATAAAAGCAAAAGATGAGTATGCACAAGTGACGACCAAAAGAAAACGAGTACAAAGATGACAGGAAATTAAGAGATACTTACATTGACGAGAATAGGCGTTTAGCTTACGAGCAATCGGCGTTGGCTCCGGACCTCTGCAGTAAAGGTGTAAAGTGTCGAGTGTAATGAGATCCCGTCACTTTCTCTGCTCCAACAGGATCTCTGTTACCCGACGGATGAAGGCTTCTTGCTCCTCTGTGATATGAAGATGAATGCTAGCTGAAAATAAGGGAAGTAGACGATGTTAGAAGTTTGAAACGAACAAACAAAGGAAAAAGAGCAGATGAGATTAACTTGAATCCTTGACAAAAGCCCAAGTGTTGTCAAAATAACCATGGGGCATCATCTCCCATTCTTCTTGATGACACACCCAGTTCGTCCCTTTTACAAAGAAATACCTTCCCTTCCAATTCCTATTGGAGTCGGGCATATCAGATACCAGCTTCAGCCCATTCTTTTTCACTGTAAAGTGGTATATCCCTTGAGACGAGACTATATGTTGAGGTCAATAGCACCAAAAAAAAGAACTCGTCAATGGTTAACTGACGGTTCCCACCACTTAGACGACCCCACAAAATCTCAGCCTTAATGAATATCCTCCAAGCGTTAGAGCGATTTGGCTGATGGACAAGCCCAAAAAATTGGCTAGCTGACGGTGAATCGCTGTCAGCGACAGCCTCAATCCTGTTGCGAACATGGCATCATACATGCCAACGTCCGCAGTCTTCCCCAAGTAGCACTTCTCAAACTTCCCGAGGAGACGGATTGGGATGTCGTCCGGTATCTAGTAACGGTCTCGTAGGGTTTTAAAGACTTTGCCTAACATCGTCGGCAAAAAGTCATTAACGGTCCATATCTTAGGGAGGATGAAAGGACGGTCATCTTCGGGGGCTCTCGAGGTGCTATCTAAAGCCTCCTCATCACCGTCATTATTGTCCCCGTCATTCTCTCTTCCTTCCCCCTCATCTTCCTCACTACTCACCACTCCCTCATCTTCCCCTCTATAACTCTCCAATTGCTCGTCAGAAGGTTGGGCTGACATTTCCCTCTCTGACAACTAGGAGAAGCCCTTCTTGGGCTCGTGACTTGACGGGAAGACCTCGTCGTAGCCCGCTCCGTCGCAGACTGACAATTGTTCACTCGTCGCTTTTCTAGACATCTGACTACCTACAAGCGATGGAGGCATTCTAAGAACCTAAGTTGATGGACTTTCTAAAAAATACATAAAAAACAGAAAGTAATAAGAGTAAGGGTGACTTACCAAAGTAAAGCTGACGGATTCTTGGAAGATGACGGTTTTAGCTAAAGCAAGATGACAAGGGCAAAGATCTCTCAAGTGACAGGTTCGCTTTGACAGTCAATAGCAGTAAAATAGAGAAAATGAAGGGAAAGAAAAAATATATATAAGGGAGGATATGCACAAAAGACGAAACGACACCCTCGTCCAGAGGTAGAGCCAATTGAGTTGCGCCACGTGTCCAAGCATTAAATAAAGGTTGCTCGAGGAATCGCCCACAAATGATTCTCCCTTTCTCCTGAGCAAAAGAAAACTAATAAATAAAGTTCAACTCCATAATCTGTCAGCTTAGATTGACGAAGCTATGGAGTAAGGGTCAGCTGATAAGGATAAAATTATAAATATACTCACTAACATATGGCAACAGTATGGGGTCTACGGCTCCAAGCTGACGGCGTCAACTTGGGGCGAAGATGAAAAGCTGACGACATTAAGCTGAAGGGTATGCACGAGACTGACAGTTTTGACATAACTTAAACTTGGCCTCCACGCATATGTATACAAGGAAATATCTTGCGCCCCACGTTTAGAAAGACTCCTACAAGGAAATGGTTCCGTAAAATACGCTTATAAGGACTACTATAAGGAAAAGACTTCTAAACCAAGGAAAAGATGTCAACTCTCTACTTCTATAAAAACCCCAATACTCTCAATAACTAAGATATGCATAATTCACCTCAGCTTTGGCATTCTAGAGTTGTGAGAAGTTCTAACTTAACCTTCGGAGGGTATTTGGTCGGCACCACACCGGTGCTCTTTGTTAGTTCTTCTCTTTTTATTGTGCAGGTATTGTTTCGAGCACGTGAGGCCATGTGACTTCTGTTGATTTTTTCACATCATCAGTAATCATCTTGGGACTTTTTTTTATAAGTATGTTAGGACATCTTTGTGATACACGAACCATTTCTTTTATGTCTGTGTGTGAGGTATTATTGGTGACATTCAATTTGCTTGATATTTATGGAACATATTCAAATGCAGCTTTGTGTAAATAAGTTTTTTTTTTGCTGTCTGCTTTGGCCATCTGAAAGCCTTGACAAGATGATGGACCAGCTAGCTAGCTGTTTAAATAAATTTTAGTTTTTGTATTGTTGTTTATGAATTTCTTTCAGTGTTACTTTGAATTTTGTTGTGTGACGTTTGAAAAATTGTAATCTACTTTCTTTTTTTCTTTGATAAAAAAAAAAAAAAATTAATCTACTTGAATGTATGGCATGTGTTGTAATGAAAAATTATTGTGATCTATGCGCATTGACTTTTTGTGCACAGTTCAAGCTTTTCTTTATGGAGAAATTACATATTTTTGACACTAAATTATACCCAATTTTACAACATTGCTCCTTAAACTATCGAAATGCACAATTGATCATTCAAGTCTAACATAATTTTGCATCAAAAGTCCAATTTACTCCTCCCTCCAAAACATACGGTAGATGGTAAATTGGTCTTTTAATGTTATATTCCATTAGACTTAATACCAAAACAAATGACGTGGGTTTAAGTGTTACAAAGTTATAACTTTGGGGGTCGTTCGAGGTGAAAAAAATGCAATTACCCCTTTGTTTATTGTATTACTATAAAGCTTAGACTGTAGTTTTCCATTCTCTTGAAGAAGAAAAAAAATCCATTGTTAAGAGTTTTGTTGGTACTTCCTGGCATTTTTTATGAAGACATCTAACGTTCAAATCTCTCTTCTATATTGTTGTAAGTAATTATAATAAATAAATAAATAATCATTATTTTGACATCTTGCAACACTAAAAACAAATTAATTTGTAATATAAGTTTTCAAGTGGTATTTAGTCTATAAATTAAGAGATTATATAGGTAGGACATACAATAAAAATACTAAAAGATCTATTCTTTCAGGTAAAAAAAATGTAATAAATATTTTAAAATATATAATTGAAACTTTAAGGAGGAAAGTAAAGGAGAAAATCAACACAATTGAATTGATTCAAGGAGGAAGTCAAGACAATTAAATCATATGTGCGAAATTCAAACTTTACAGGATCTTTATAATTAAGAGAGAGGAGGGGATTTAAATTATAAATATCTATTTTATTATTATTATTATTTGATAGGAAGATATCTGTGTTAAAAACACTAATGTAAATTGAGGTATAAAACTTGAAAACTTTACTAAACTTCAGTAAAGCCCAAAAGGAAAATTGGCATAAAGGACATGTCACAAACGACTTGCTGTTAAAGACCTAGTTGGTATGGATCCCTACATAGGTCGCAACCTGTAGAATTTGGCTTGGGTCCAGTGTCTTATGGACTAGACCCAATAGGATGCTTCTATATATCTAAAAATTGTCACATGACAACATCCTATATGCATTGAAATATATAGGGGGTGTTTGTTACTAATGTTTAAATAACATTTTTTAGTGTTTAAATAACATTATACATATTTTCACACACTTTTTTATCCACACGTATTTCTACAAAATAACAACAACATTACAAGAAATCCCTTCTCACTGAACAGACCATAGTTACTAGCTAAGGTCCATATTCCATCCCATGTAAAAATGGGCCACAATGCCCATAAACGATAAACCCAAGCGGAGAAAGGTTATGTTAGACAATATAACACATGTACAAACGACTTCGCTCTAGAACTAGAACTGTAAAAATAAAGATACCTCTTTGGTAGGGATGTGCAAAGAACCAAGGAACAAAAAAAAGGGCCCGAACCGACTGATATAAATATATATATATTTATGTTACTCTGGTACATTAGTGATCAGGGCCTTAGTGGTACGCTCCTTGTGATTCGGCCAGCTGATCCCAGGTTCGAGCCTTTACGTGGGATGTGGGTTTTTTTGCTATTTAATTTTTTAAAACCCTAGAGCATGAGATAAATACTATATGTTAGCTGTTTTTTTAAATCTTTATTTGAATTGGGGTTTGTTAATTCTTGGATAAGTAGTAGCAAATCCTGATTTGGAGTGGAATGTTGGTTTTGTTTGTGTTTTGAGCTTATGGTGTGGTTTTGAAAATCTCAATAACCCTCTCTTTGGAAAACCGAAATACACCGAAACCGATTGATTTCCAGCCATTTCGGTCGGTTTCGGTTGGCCATACCCATACAAACCGACCGAAACCGAACCGAGCACACCCCTGTCACACACCTTGCTCACCACTACCAAGCTGTTTCAGCAAAACCCAAACTGAACACACACACACATAGCGAGAGAGATGGATAAAGTGAGGATAGAAGAGGTCCAGTCCACTACGAAGAAGCAGCGCATCGCTACTCACACTCACATCAAAGGTCTTGGCCTTGAGGTATATAAATTTCACACTCTAATTTTCCACTTTTAGACGCTTTTTTTTTTTTTTTTTTTTTTCTTGGTGTTTTAAATTTCTGTAGTTTATTGCTATAAATGTATTTTCAAATAATTGTTTTAAAAAAAATGATATGGTAGTTGTTCTAACTGTGCTTAGGGCGCGTTTGCATAAGCTATTGGAAAATTGTTTTTTGAGTTTAAAATAAGTGTTTGTAAAAAAAAGGTACGTACGAGGAGTTGTGGTTGCAAAATGCCTAACGAAATGTACCCTTAGTATCATATATTTTGTTCCAAGCCCGGAAATAGAGGAGGGTTGTGGCAGGTTTATTATGAATTATTATGTGATTGGTAGGAGTTATACTTGTTTGGTCACTGAATATGATGCTGAGATTAGTTCTTTAGGACTATATGATTCTGAGGATTTTAGATGGTTGTATGGATATATTGACCTATATCATAGGTTGATGTGTTTTTTCAAAAGTGGAAGACCCTTTGCTTTGTGTGCAAGAAAACAACATATGGAAATTAGAGCTTGTGAATGTCAATTTTAAAGAAATATTTATGGTCAGCAAAGGTGGGAAAAGGGGTCACTTACCATATATTTTGTTCATAGCACGGTTCCAAGCCTGGAAAAAGAGGAGGGTTGTGAGAAGGTTGATGGCTCCCATAGAATTTAGTCACTTTATTATGAATTATGTGGTTTGTAGTAGTTCTACTTGTTTGGTCACTGAATATGATGCAGAGATTAGTTCTTTAGGACTATATGATTCCGAGGATTTTAGATGGTTGTATGGATATATTGACCTATATGTTGATGTGTTTTTTTTGAAAGTAGAAAACCTTTGATTTGGGTGCAAGAAAACAACATATGAAAAATAGAGCTTGTGAATGTCAATTATAAAGAACTATTAATGGTCAGCAAAGGTGGGTCACTTATCATATATTTTTTCATAGTGGGTTCCAAGCCTGGAAATTTAGTCACTTTATCATGAATTATGTGGTTGATAGTAGTTCTACTTTTTTGGTCACTGAATATGATGCCGAGATTAGTTCTTTAGGACTATATGAATCTGAGGATTTTAGATGGTTGTATGGACATATTGATAGTGCATTGTCATGCTTTGCTTAATTTTCTTTGTACTGTCATCTCTCGCCTATATGTTGATGTGTGTGTGTGTGTTTTATTATTATTATTATAAAGTGGCAGACCTTTGTTTTGTGGGCAAGAAAACAACATTTGAAATAGAGCTTGTGAATGTCAATTATATACACCTGTTCATGGACACCAAAGGTGGGAAAAGGGGTCACTTGTCAGGAGATCTAATCCTGGAGGCCTAAATAGATCCTTGCTTGAATTTATTTTGTAGATCATGACTGGTTTTCTGGTTTGATCTTCATGTGAATAACTGGTAACTCTATGTTGGATTTTTGGTCATTAATTTCCAGGCCAGTGGAAGAGCATTGCCCTTGGCTGCTGGGTTTGTGGGTCAGGCAGAGGCAAGGGAAGCATCTGGTCTTGTAGTTGATATGATACGGCAGAAGAAAATGGCTGGGCGGGCACTTCTACTGGCTGGGCCTCCTGGTACTGGAAAGACAGCTCTGGCTCTTGGAATAGCACAGGAACTTGGGAGCAAGGTACTTCTCACATTTTATCTTGGTAACTTGTTTTGTTATTTTATTTATCAACATTTTTTATGTTTCCTTGGTGAGAGTTCTTTGTTGATGTTTCATGTTTTTCCCCCATTATGATATTAGATGATTGATGGCCCTTCAGGCTTATTAAATAAAACTCTTCTTTGTTATTTTGCAGGTTCCATTCTGCCCAATGGTGGGTTCAGAAGTGTACTCATCAGAAGTAAAGAAAACTGAGGTTTTGATGGAAAACTTTCGACGGGCCATTGGTCTACGTATCAAGGAAAATAAAGAAGTCTATGAAGGAGAGGCAAGTTACTAATGCTTCTTTGATATTTGTCTGATGTGACCATAATCTCTTTGTGTTATTTTTATCTTTACTTCTTAATTCTTGATATGTTGCTGTTCTTGTCATAGGTTACTGAACTTTCCCCGGAAGAAGCTGAGAGTGTGACAGGTGGCTATGGTAAAAGTATTAGCCATGTGATCATTGGATTAAAAACTGTGAAAGGAACCAAGCAACTGAAGTTGGACCCAACCATTTATGATGCCTTGATCAAGGAGAAGGTAGGTTCCTTTTATTTATTTGCTGTTATTTTTACAATGATAGAAATATATTTGCTTTTTTGATATATTCATTTACTTTGTATAATCTCTTTGCAAAGTATTTTAAATTTACTCATCCTTCTTATCCATGGAGTGTGTGTGAAGCTGTTATATGCAAAATTTTCAATGACTTTGTTCATTTATTATTGTCACCTTGCAAAATGTTCTTCCATCAAAAGGAATACGATCCTTGTGGATTGGTGTTGTATGTGTAAAGCTAGTGGCAAATTAGTTGAATATCTAAGGCTTTATTGTTTTATTGCTAGAGATTTGTGGTCTTTTACCTTTTCTTTATTTTGAGTGGGTGATACCTTCAAAGGTTACTGATTTGTTCCTTATGTTTGGAGGGCAAAGTAAAGGATCAATATGGAATGCTACTCTACGTATAACATGGGTGATTTGTAGAGAACAAAATGATAGCAGTATGAGTGAATGTTTGCTTGCTTGCTTTTGGCTGCATCCTCATTTTTTTGGTTTATAAATAGATTTTCTAGGCAAGATGAATCTTAAATGTGGTCTTTAGGTGAACCTTTGTACACATCTTCTGTATACTTTACGTCCCCTTTTTTCCTAATAAAAAATTCAGCATTACTAGTATTGCAACATGTGCTTGAGTATGCCAGGTCGTTTGTTTTTGGGGCTAATTTCTGTTTTATTTTTAATTTTAATTTAAATTTTTTTTTTTAAACTTAGGACAGGCAACTCAATCTGATGTCATGTCACTTTTATTCCTGTTCTTCATTTTCCTGCTGTTTTTATTTATTTATTTTAAAACTTTTAACCTGGGGTTTGGTGTGCTCAAACGGAGAATCTAATTAAAAAATTGATTATAGTTTGATCCCTTTTTGGTTTACCTGATACAATGTTGCAGGTGGCTGTTGGTGATGTTATATATATTGAAGCAAATAGTGGAGCAGTAAAGAGGGTGGGCAGAAGTGATGCTTTCGCTACAGAATTTGACCTTGAAGCAGAAGAGTATGTTCCACTTCCTAAAGGAGAGGTTCACAAAAAGAAGGAGATAGTTCAGGTCTGTTTTCATTTAACTACTAGTTTTTTTGTGTATGTTGCATATTCTTAAATTCATAAGTGACATACTAATTTATAATAATAGTGTTGGACATTTCCTGACTATGTGTGTTCCATATGAGATCAGGATTCAAGATAGTTGCGCATTTCAATTTGACTGTCAGTGTAGTTATTAATTGCAGCATTTCTTTCATAAATGCCATATCGACATTGTGTGAAGCATATGCCATCGAAATATAAAGAATTTAATCTGCATATTTGTTTGACCTATGAGGGAAATGTGTTACAGAAATTATCTGACGAGATGTAACTGACTCTTGGAGTTGCTTGAATTTCTCTTATGACTGCAGCCGACCCAAGGATGATATAGCTAGAATTTAATGCCTCTTAAGTTGGTTGAACTTATCAGCTTGTGACTCTTGGTGGCTTAGTAAGTTGTTGAGCTTCTTATAAGATTTGTAACCATTAGGCCTGTTCTAAGTGATAAAGTGGGGGGTGGAGTTGGGTGGTTCATACAATCATATTTTGCTCAGCCAAAGAAAAAAAGGGAAAGAAAAATAGAACTAGGAGAGAGAGAAAGAGTGAGACTGAGCTTAATGTATATAAGCATTGCTTTCGGTTCATATATATATATATTGTTGTGCTTCTGATAGAATTTTCTTTTTGTTTTCTTAGATTATGCTGATGTTGACTATTGGTACTGGAAGTTTATACTTATCAGAAGACTCATAAACTGATATTTTTTGCGATGTAATGGGCTTCCTATTTTGATGTTCAATTTTCTGTTTGCTTATCCAATCTCTAACAGGATGTAACACTACATGATCTGGATGCTGCAAATGCACGGCCTCAAGGTGGGCAAGATATACTGTCACTAATGGGGCAGATGATGAAGCCTAGGAAAACAGAAATCACTGATAAGTTAAGACAAGAAATTAATAAGGTACTACATCATAATTTTTTTTTTTTTGATAAGAATTAATAATAAAGTACATAAATTAATCTACTTCATAAATTTATGTCAGATATTAATTTCAACGTATTATTTTCTTTTGATAGAAGCTTAAGTCATGGTCAGCAAGTCATACGAAGTTTCTCAAAAATTTCTGCAATTATTTTGGGAAATCCTTTTCTTAAGTTGTTATTATTTTTCTTAACAGTTCTCTGATTAAGCTGAAAAGTCCAAGACATTGACACAGTCCATTCTTCTTTTCACCAATAATACATAAAAAATCATTCTATACTTTGTCTTTATCCCACTATGATGCATTAAAGATGAGATGGTGTATGTTTGTTCCCAAATTTATGTTTTTGTCTAGCTTTGGAGGTAACTTTTTTTTTTAATGACAGGTTGTTAACCGGTACATTGATGAAGGTGTAGCAGAACTTGTCCCTGGAGTTCTATTCATTGATGAGGTTCTTTTCTCTATTATGTCTGTCCATTTTTTAAATGCTTCATGGTTGCTCTTTATTATTTATTTATTTGTTTATCTATCATTATTTGCAGGTACATATGCTGGATATGGAGTGCTTTTCATACTTGAATCGTGCTTTGGAGAGCTCACTATCTCCAATAGTAATCTTTGCCACAAACAGAGGGTTTTGCAATGTGAGGTATGAAATTATTGTGCACCTTAAAAATTTTGGAGTGCTTCTTCCTTGACCATCTTTTTAACCTTAATAAGCAACTTGTTACATATGAAAGTCACTGTTTCCAGTTGACAAGTCATAAATCTTAAAGCAGAAATTGAATGTATTTGTAATTGATTAATAGATATGCATGATATAATTCTCTTAATGTGTTATTATTGTGGTCAGTTTTATCATCATTCAGGCCTTAACCAATAAATTTGCCATCTGTATTGTATTGTTAAGGCATCAGCCTTGACACTTAAGCCATACAAATGAGTGCATCACAAACTTCTTTTGAGCACTATTTTTCCTTTATGGCTTATAACTGGAGCAACTTGGAGATGTTTTCTTTGGCTTGCAAGGTGGTCAGGGGATAAGAAAGTGAAGCTGTGCTAATGCCTAAGTAACAAAGAGTTTAACAACTAGGTATTTTATGTGTTTTGTGGGACATGGGTTTGCGAAATATTTTAAACCATGCTGCCCACTGCTGGAGGATCCATACCTAGGAACTTTGTCGATCTGATATGTAGAGCTTTTATATTGTTTATTCATTTTCATTTGATCTGCTAATGTAAACACAAAGTTAAAAAAATATGGTCTTCATGGCTTCTGTAGTCTGTCCATGATTAACTAGGCCTTTTCCTGGGATGATGCCATGGTGGTTCCACATTTCTCAATGTAGTAAAATGTCAAATGTTTGGATTGATCGATGATCTTAAAGCTGCATTTGGTGGGGTAGGATACGGTTTGCACCCCAATTGCTAATGGTGGATTGGGCGAAAAAAAGTTAATGACCTTTAACGAGAACATTTTGGGTAAATGGTTATGGCATTTTGGGTTGAAGGAAATGCTTCTATGGAGACGTGGTAGCCTTGGAATATGGAGAGGAGTGGGGAGGTTGGTGCACAATGTCTGTTCGAGGAACTCATGGTTGTGGCTTATGGAAAAGCATAAGCATGGGTGGGAAGGGTTTCTACAGTATATATACCTGCTTTGATATAGGGGAGGGTAGTTGTGTTTGGTTTTGACATTACAAGTGGTGTGGTGACCAACAATTGAGGATGATTTTATTGGATTTATACGATTGTTCATTAGTTAGAGATGCCTTTATTGGCTCCTTGCCGGGGAGACAGAAGGGAACATAGGAATAGGGGTGTCAAATTTGAGTGTGACTATTGATTGGGAGATAGTGGCAGTAACCTCCTTCTTTAATCTCCTTTATTCCAATACCCTCATCGAGAGAGTAGAGATAGATTGATTTGGCAATTGAAAGGGAATGTAGATTTTGATGTGCGTTCTGTTTGTGATGCCTTAAGGGGTCCCTGTTCTAAGGGTTTTCCTGGGAAAAGTATTTCATGTGTCAAGGCCCCAGGAAAATTTCTTTCTTTGTTTGGACGGTAGCATAGGGGAGGATCCTTGCAATAATCTCATTAAGAGAGTATTCATGCTAGCAGGGTGGTGTTGTAAGCAGCATAGTGGGGAGATTGTGGAGCATCTTTTGTTACACTGTAATGTTGCATTCAAGCTGTGGATTTTGTTTGGATGGTGGAATTGAATAGGCGAGTGTTTTTCACATATTTGTAATCTGACTCTATTATGTTTGATGTGGACTCTATCGTAGGAGCATAATTGTCATAAATTTGAGTATTCGGGAATTTCAAGGACACATTTGATAGAATTGTTTTTTTATTTTATTTTATTGGTTTGATTGGTATCGGGCATGGGGTTTTACTAATTGTAACTCCATTCTTAAGTTTTTAGAATCATTATACTTCTGTACATAACATCTTGTAATTCTTTAGACTCCTCTGTGTGCTTTTCCATGTGCATGAAGTAGTCTCGTTCAATAGAATTCTAATTTACTTATCAAAACAATTATTGGGGTCTTTTAGCAATCTTATTGAACAATTGTGTGTTGGGCTAAGTGGACAAGTTCTGTTGTAGATGGGCTCAGTGGTGGGGGTTTACCTGCTTGGATGAAAATGGTGGTTAAATTGATTTTGTGCAAGTGATGGAGGTTGGTGGCATGTGTGACAGCAGTTGCTTATATATATATATATATATATATATATATATATATATATTAATTCTTGTATGTGATGCTTTGATTACTTTGATCTTTTGTGTTTATAGTGGTCTACAAACAATAATGCTTTTGTCATCTGGGCCTTACCTCATAGTTGCCTAGGAACCTTGACTTAAGTTACTTTGATGTTTTAAATTCTGTACATGAATCTTATAAAAATTTCTGAATATGAATCTGTTTTCATACAGAGGGACTGATATGAACTGTCCTCATGGCATACCTGTTGACTTGTTGGACCGGTTGGTTATTATCCGAACACAGACTTATGATGTTGCTGACATGATAAAGGTTCAACCCAAATTTTGTGTTCTCTCACTGTCTACAATTTCTCTTCGACTCCTAACCATATTATCATCGTACTGATATTTGTGGTCTTTGTTACTGTCAGATTTTGGCTCTCCGTGCAAATGTGGAGGACCTAGTTATAGATGACGAAAGTTTGGCTTACCTGGGTGACATTGGTCTACAAGCATCCTTAAGGTTTGGCTTAATCTTTAGATTTGCTGTTTCTGAGTCCCATCCCTCAAAAGATATTTAGTGACGCTTCTGTCATCTCTTCAGGCATGCAGTTCAGCTGTTATCGCCCTCCAGTATTATGGCAAAAATGAATGGCCGCGACAATATCTGCAAGGTAATAATTTGATTTGGATTAATCTGTAATCAATGTGATTGAAGATGATTTAATATATTGCAGAATTTTTCTTCCATCAATTACATTAGTAATTTTGTTTCAATTTATATGATTTGTAGGCGGATATTGAGGAAGTGAAAGCTCTCTATATGGATGCAAAGTCTTCAGCAAGACTTCTTCAAGCGCAGCAGGAAAAATACATTTCATGATAATTCTAAACAATTTTCCCTGAATGTCAAAGGTAGTCTGAATTTGGAAGTAGCATTATTTAGGTTCGGTTAGCTTCTCTGTTGTGGGTTTTGAAAGAGCAGGAGGTTTTGGTCAAAGACTCTGGCTTCGTTGATGATTAATGTGTGTAAAGGCGAAATGTTTCAAAAGTGTTCCAAGCTACGGGAAATTTGTATTTGTCACATGAGTAGTGTCATGGTTATGCTGTCGGCAGCGATGCAAGTAAGTGGTGAAACTCTAGTTGTTGCACCATTCTGTTAATGAATGCATCAGTGTATGGAACTAAGCTTTCAAATACACTTATATTTACCCTGGAAAATTACTAACCCAGTTATGTGATGATCACTAATTCTCAATTTTATTTAACAATTTTTATGCGAATCTGTGTGAGCTTTATTTACAGCATGGAAGTAGCCATTGCTTTATATTTTCTTCCTTACTCCTGTGCTTCACATGCGTACTTGAAGAAATAGTGATCAAGGGTAAATTGGAAGATATAAATATAAATATAAATATAAATATATATATATATATATATATATATATATATATATATATATATATATATATATATATATATATATTGCTCGAGTTGTTAAACCATTACTATATAAGTCCAATTTCAACATCAAATGTGGGTTTCCTGAAATTATGAAAGAAGGAAAAACTAATAATTTGGTTTTGATGGTGAATGAGATAGTATGTATCCTTTCATTCCTTTGCACAGACATTCTTAAGGGTTATGTGTAGAGAGTATTGCAGGACATAATCATCCGAACTCTTGTCTATAGAGTTGAAAGATTATTTTCTTATACGTAGGGAGATTAAAAAAAAAAAAAAAAATGTTTGGCCAGGTCATTTCAATTACACAAACTTAAAAATGCTCACTCAATTTTTATTATGCAAATACCAAAACACACAAAATTCCTTAATGTGTAATCATTTTTTTTTTCTCGACCTCTTTCTTTCTCCTGCACTCTCACGCTCTCCCTTTTCTTCCTCATCACACTAACCACATTGCTCTCCCCAACCCTCGTCACTTACTTTCACCCCAGCCCTGCCACTATCAAAGCTTCGATCTGACAAACCATAAGTGGCTTCTATTGCGGCATCCACAACGGCTGCATCTCTTGGGGTGATGAAATGCTCGAAAACCCTCTCAACTTCAGTGGTGTGGCTAGGTCACTAGCCACACCCCTCTTGCTCCCAACCACTTTCAAGAATGTTGCACTTTTCTCCAAGAAGTTGCCATTGCCACCCAAAAGATTTTTTAATAATACATGTTAAGATATTTACTCTTATTAATATATCATTGACATACCTAGTTGATTTGAATCCACAATTTCACCCTTTATGTTAAAAAAAGAATGAGAAAAAAAAAAGCCATTTAAAGTAGGGTTCATTAACAAAGTTTGGAATGACTTAGGAGTTATAAAACATTCCTTTGATGCAAAATCTAAGAAAATTATAAAAAATTGAAATTCGCGCCAAATAAAAAAATTTACAAGATTCCTTGTGAGATTAACTTAGTGGTAGAAAGTTCTTGTAACTTATCATACTTGTAAGGTTGAGAGTTATAAATTTGAGTAGTGACAAGCCTCATTATTGTGCGGAGGACCCAATGCTATGATGAGTTGAGTTTAAGTAGGTTGGGTGCAATAACCACATTTGTGATTCCTTTTTTTGACCGATGAAATATTTTTTAAAAAAATTACAAGAGTTGGGGGAAAAAAAAATCATATCTTGTTTTTGCCCAGAATACAAGCTTGTTTCTTTGCTCGACCCGAGAACCCGGAACCAAACCATCTTCAAATAGAAACGTTATAGCAGACGAGGCGAGCTAGGGTTCTTGCATTCGTTGTCCACGACGAGAGCCAAGGCACCAGACCGATAAACCATGACTCAGTTGAGCTCGGAGCAGGTCTTGAAGGAAAGCAAAACCAACAACCCCAACTCTGTCACATCTCTCAAGCTCAATTGCAAAGCACTTTCTGATGTACCATTTCTCTCTCTCTCTCTCTCTCTCTCTCTCTCTCTCTCTCCTTGAAACCCTATCACAGCGCCATTTTCACTATTTTGAATTATCAGATCTCATGCTTGAGCTACTTCACCAACTTGGAGAGACTTGACCTCAGCTTCAACAATCTCACTTCTCTCCAAGTCTACTTTCTCTCTAAACCCTAACATATTTATATATATGAATTGGAAATTTTTGACATTGATTTCTGAAATGATATATACAAGTTAGGTTTTGGAGGCTTGTGTCAATTTGAAGTGGTTAGCTGTTGTGTAGAACAAACTGGAAAGCTTAAATGGAATTGAAGCTCTTTCTAAGCTCACTGTAATTAGTGACAATTTCTTTTCAATTTTCAAATATTTCATTACTCATTTAAAAAAAAAAAAAAATTACCATCTTGGTTTGGTTTGTAGTATAATGATGTTAATTTTTGAATCACTATGAAGCATTTGAATGTTGAGATTTGTAGCATGGAATGTTTCAAATTGTACCGAGGTGGTGTTTAAGAACTCATTCAAGCTACCCAATTGATTCAATTTTAATTATACCATCTCGGGATTTATCAAAAAAAAAAAAAAAAAAATTTATATATATATATATATATATATATATATATATACACCGTCTCGGTAAAAGTATTATTTGTTCTATTTTCAAATGAGTTTCAGTTTGTTCCTTGGATTTTTGATTGAACAATTAGCCTCTTTGATGTGCTTGTTGACGGTCTTGTGCTGATTTGTTCTTCCATCAGCAACATAACATAATCATAAGCTACATTTACTAATGCCACCTCGTATTTCAGTTTTTCCTTTTGCTATATGAGGATAGCTATTCATGTTGTGGCATACATAATATATACACACACATTTATATACTTATAAAAGAAAATTAACCTCTTGGATATTAGGTTTATTACAAATCTATTTTTCTATTGGTATTTTTCATGAAAGCCTAGTGGATTTTTCAATTTTGACATGAGTTTTAATTTGGTCCTTTGATTTTTTATTGAAAAATTAACCTATTTGATGTGCTTATTGACGGTCTTGTGCTGATTTGTTCTTCCATCAGCAACATAACATAATCATAAGCTACATTTACTAATGCCACCTTGTATTTCAGTTTTTCCTTTTGCTATATGAGGATAGCTATTCATGTTGTGGCATACATAATATATACACACACATTTATATACTTAATAAAAAAAAAAAAACCTCTTGGATATTAGGTTTATTACAAATCGATTTTTCTATTGGTATTTTTCATTAACGTAATGAATTTAATCACATGAAATGTACATGGTTTTTGCCACATCATTAATAACTTTAAAATGCCATTATTACCATGCATGCATCATGTCATTAAATTCGTTATGTTGTTACAAAAATTGTTAATATAAGGTTTGATTTGTCACATATATAATGTCCAGGGGGTTAATTGTTGAAATTGAAAATATGAGTACCAAATTGACACTGACGTCAAAGACCGAAGGTGACATTTGTAAAAATCCCAAGCAATAAATATAAATCTTGCATTATACTAAGCCAAATTAATGTTGAATCAAGTTTTTTTTTTTGGCAAGTAAGAAGAATAAGAGCATGACTTATGATTTTAGCTCACATACATTTTCAATTCAAGAACATTTCTTGTGAGGGTATATGTCTTTTTGGATACATTTTAGGTGGGGGAGGGGGGATTAAAACCCTAGACATCTCCTTTGGAAAGACCAAGAAATGCCATTTGACTTAGAGGTCATTGACATTTGTTGTAAGGGTAATGTTAACAGTATTACTAACATAATTGATATATTTTCAAATGGAAGGCCCATTTGTGCTTGGACCACGGAAATTCTAACATAAACTCAACCTCAACATATCCTTTAGTGGTTTTGATTGAGTGGGGAATTGGGGGTTGACTTTTTTAGAAAACTGTGCAGTGACCTTGAAAATTTAATTCAAAAATTGAAAATAAAAATGGTCAACGCGTTTATTCTTATGATTGTGAATGCATTATACAAGTTTGAGATTTTATAGTTGTTAATCAAGTTCATTGTTCGATAAGAAGATGATATAGGATTGGAGCATTGGTTCCTATTAGCATGTCATAATATAAACTTGATAACACAACTTTTAATCCATAATGATCACATCAATCATTGATGTTGCATAGCAAATTCAAATTACTTTAATTAAATTGTGGAAATTGTTTTCTTCTTTGTTTATTCTTAGTAACTTGCTTAAAATGAGGTATATCAGTCAATACTCAGAGGTACTTTTGGAAGGATGGTTTGCTTGTTTTAAAAGCTTCCACCATTCATCATGAATTACAACATATATTTGTAATTTATTATGATCTTTGGTGGAAAAAAAAGTAAACAGAGTTGTCAAATGTAAAAGAGGTAGTCACCAGGTGCTAAGGCAAGGTGAAGGATGCTCCTGTGATGCCTTTTGAGCTTTAAGGCAAGGAACACTCTCCTTTGGCTTTGAAGTGAGCACATTTGGGCATTTTTTATTATTTAAGAACTTCTTTTTTAATCTTTTAAGAGATGAGTGGCAACCTTGTGGCCAACCTAACCTGCCTTCTTTGCTGGTCTAATTTTAAAATTTTGAATTATGTTATGTTCTAAAAGTCATTGTGTTCCATCTTTTTGTAAAACAGGTATTAAATGCAGGAAAAAATAAGCTTAGATCAATGGATGAGATCAAATCTCTTGTGAGCTTATGTGCATTAATTTTGAATGGTGAGCTTTGTGAACCTTAATGTAACCAATTGCATTGTCATAGTAGTTTTTCAAGTTTATATTTGAATGCGGTTGGGTTAGTTGCCATTAGGTTTTACTAGCTAAAGGCAAGTATAGTGGGCCTTTCTTTAGAAAGGTTCCCTACATTATCAATACACACACACGCACACACATAATTTCTCTCTGTGTGTTTATTTATTTTCACTTATGCATTTTATTTTGGGTTGCGTAGATAATGAGATTATCTCCATTTGCAAGCTTGATCAAATAAGCAACTTGAATACTCTTGGTATGACTCCATGATTCTTAAATATGATGTCTAAATTCTGTTTAATGATTGTAATTTTCTTGTACTTTAATGGCAACTAACAATCTATATTTAATTGACATTTATTTTGATTTGTTTTTGTTTGGAGTGAATCTTCTCCCATGAAAAAAGATAAAGAACTAGTATACCAACCTCCAGATCCAACCATAGGGGGCTTCTTCAAGACCATCGGATATGAATATATTGGCTGTGGACCCTACATAAGATACACCAACATTGCAAGTAAAAGCTGAAGAAAAAGAAAAAAAGTATCAAGAAATTCAAGCAAAGAAGAAAAGAAAAACAGGCAATGGCAACCAGCCAATGCATAATTCCTGTAATTCTTCCTCTCTTGGATGGATAGATCCTCTTCCAACCTGCCAACCTTTGTTCTAATATTCACAATAATTTCATCCTGATATTGCTTTGAAAGAAGCACCTAATGGAAGACCCAAGATTTCATATCCAGAATGAGAGCCTATCTATCCACATAGGTCTTGAAATGGCTTTGAAACATAGGAATACACCTCTCAAGTAACAAATATGATATGTATCTGACATATATATGTGTCATCTGCAAATAGAATATGAGATATGGTTAACATATCACTACTCATACAAGCATTGTAAAACCAGAAAGGTAAACCCTTGCTGTTGACATCATCCTACTCAAGGCCTCATGACAATGACAAAAAGTAAAGGAGACATGGATCCCCTTGTCTCAATCCACAAGATCAATTGAAGAAACCACTTGGAGTGCCATTTATCAAAACAACAAAGTGTATTTATGGCTTTTTTTACTTGCTTATATAGTGCAAATTGATCTAGTATATAGCCAAAGTGGGACTCAGGACCATGTTGTGACTGGGTATCATAAGTCTTCTTACGCAACTGTCTTTGGTGTTTTGCAATAGAGAGGGACCACCTCTGGAGGCAGGTATTCAGGCAAAATATGGGATAATCAATGGATTACATGAGGTCACATGGGGTGGTAGATCATTAGAAGTGGTTTGAAGTATATTTTCTAAATTTATCAAATGTCAAATCAAGGGTGGTAGTATAGAGAAGTCCCTTTGAAAATTTTCAACCTTTGGTCGGGTTGGGTTAAACAGGTTTTTCAATCCCTTAACCTGCTACCTTAATTGAATATTTGGTTTTTGTTAGAGAAGGACCCGAATTTGACTGACCATGGGCTTCGGGTCCACTCGTTGGGCTCAAGTCGGTTGAATCCAGTCGGTTTGGTTGGGTTTATGAACTAGCAGAACTGTTGGACAGCCCTAGTTAAGTGGGTCATTTCCTTCAAATCTATTAACAAATGAGGTTGTTAATAGATCTGGACAAAATATCAAATTAACACATTTTAACAAAAAAATGGACAAAAATTAAAATTTAAGGATTAATTTAACAATTGAAGGAAAAGTCCAGCTGAATAAATTGATGATTTAAAAAAAAAAAAAAACAACATATGATAACAAGTTAATAAATCATTCATCTCATGGAAGGATAGCTTAAGGAATTCACTTTCATGTGAAAGACTATTACACAAGATAATAAATGGACATGTTTGGAGTTTACCTATATAAAAAAAAAGAACATGATTGCGTTTGGAAACAACTTATTTTTATAGTATTTATATATATAAAAGTTTTTGGTAACTTTTATATTAAATATGTGATAAAAAGCTAAAAATTAAATTATTTGTAAAAATACTGAGATATAAAGCAAAAAGTTAAAAAAAAAAAGATTTTTCCAAACACATTTTTTTGGAGAAGGATGAAAAATGAGAGGGGAAAATAGGGGGAGGATGTTTTTTTGGATTGTTTGGTTGAGAGGAGAAAAATGGGGAGGTCTAGGTGTTTTCTTTCACATTCCACCAAAAACTAATCCCCCAATTCGGGGGATATGGAGAGAAAATAAGAGAAGGATTTAAGGGAAGGAGGTAGGCAGGAAATGACTCATCTACCCCTTTACACACCATTGTATACATTGGTTTTGTTTGTTTGTCCTTTTTTTTAATATCAAACGTGCAGGTTTTTTGTCTTTGTACTATTTTTTTCCCCTATAGGTACTGTGTATGTTGACGTTAATTTTTATTTTTATTTTTTGTTTTGTTTGCTTTTTCTTTTGCTATATGTTTTATTAGTTGTGTTAGTTTAAAATAATTTAAAATTTTTGTTTTCTATGTAATATGGCTATAAAATTAAATTTATACAAACTACATTTTTTATTTTCTTATTTTTATTCTCAACTAAATAAAGAATTTTAAATTCTTCTACTTTTCTATCTCCAATCAAATACATAAAAGAAAAACTAAAATCTTTTTTATCCCTACCCATTTTCTATCTTCCAATGTATTCATCCGCTATCTAAACTCCTAAATCTAAGGATAAGATTTGAGTGATAGTCCAACCCTTTCATCCCCTCTTGTCTAGGCGTTCCCTTGATCTTAGCCAAAAGGCCGAGAAATGTAAGTCTAGTCAAGATGAGAAAATAAATAAAAGACGCCATGGAAGTGGACGTGATGAGTCATGACCACTCAAACATTAATCGGGGGAAAGGATTGAGGATAGGAAGAAGCCTGGAACTGGAATCTCAGACACTGCAAATTTCATGCCACTTTTTTGCAACCGAATTTATGAGGATGGATATTTTGCAAGTAAATGACACCGACCTTAGCTAGCAGCTAGCTCTATATATATGATTATGAATTGAGTTTTTGATGAAGGGTTGTGCTAACGGGTTAACACCAACTTTTTTACTTTCTTTTTTCGGTTTTTTGTTTTGTTTTGTTTTATTTTGTTTTGTTTTTGTTTTTGATGATGCCGTAAAGTTCACCAGTGAGATGCACGATCCTTGCGCTCAAACAGTCACCTACAAAAGAGAAGAAAACAAGAACACCTTACAGAAGGCACCGGCGTAGAGCCGGCCAAACACCCTCCGAAGGTTAAGTCAGAAGTATTCTCACAACTCTAGAGTGTTAGAGAGGGGTTAATTATGCTTACCTTGATGTGAGGAGGGTGTTGGGGCTTTTATAGTAGTGAGGTCTTGCCTCTTTTCCTTGTAGCCCAAGTCTTATCCTTGTAGGATAAGTCTTTTCCTTGTAAGACAAGTCTTGTCCTTGTAGAACAAGTCTTCAGGAATCCGAAACGTGGTGAACAAGTTATTCATTGTGAAGAGTTTGTGGTCTTTGTTTCATCAGGAATTCCACACAAAGAATGGGTTCGACCTTCTTTTGGCTCATGGACATGGACCCGTTGAACTCGTCAGGCCATATCTCCTATTTTTTATCCTCTTCAGTTTTTTTTTTTTTTTTTCAGCTTTATGTTTTGTTTATGTCCTATATAGAGAAAAAAGAAAAGAAAAAGGTGGAACTGTGATTTTCCTTTTCTTTTTTATCTCATTTTTTTAATAAATTGGACCAACCTCCGGTGCGTGCTTGTCAACATGGAAAAGTTTAGTACCATGATTATTTTCACAACTTTTTCGTAAGTTTGCTACGTGGCAATTGATGGTTACATAAACAAGCTACGACCAAAATAGTAAAAATTGTTAGTGACAATAAGATATTTTTTGAGGAATGGTTTTATCCATATGTCAGACTCGGTCAGAGGTCACAGATATCAATAAGATAGTGTTATATTTTGATATATATATATATTCCAATACATATCATCTCTTTCCTCTTTCTACATTCTGCAAACCTACCTGCAGACCCTTCAATTTCCACATTAACCAGACCCTTCAATTTCCACATTAACCAAAGCCTCTCCATCCAAATAACAAGCTTTGTTTCTCCTTCTCATCTGGGTAAGCTTCATTATTTTTCTTTCTTGTGTGTTTTTGTATACTATACGTTCTTTTTTACATATCTATTTGCATTCTCGTCAGTTAGTCTTTTTTCGTGGGTCCTCTTAATTAAACATACACCAATATCATACTGAGGAGTAGTGTGTGGGGGTTACAATCTTGTCCGCTCTTATTAAATTGTCTGTTATCTCTAATGGATTAGAGATGTTAGTAGTTGGCTTTTTTCTTAATTTCCCCCCTCATTACTTTAAAGTTAAACGACCTTCTAAATAATACAAATTGTTTTTACCAACTCCTCTAATTTTATATGCAATAATAACTTATATCTCCAACTATTTCAGTGTCATATATGCTGTTTTTGTCCATGTTTTAGCCCCGACCAGTCATCCGGGGTTCAAAGAAGTTATTTTTAATGTTCTGCTGTTCCTCTCATTTTAGGAAGATATGGTTTGGCTTAACTAAGATAGCACTTTGACTTAGAATTGAATGAAGTACCCACTTAGAACTCTAGCTAGAGCATACTAATGGGTGTGGCGTATGCTTCTCACACACTCTCTCTGTTCAATGCATTTTCCTAATATAATTTATGAGTCCATGTTTATTACTATTACTATTTTTAAGAGAATGATTCTAACATCTATATGCATGAATTTGAATTCCATCTGAAAAGCTAACCAATTGTTAGTTAACTGCCAATGGCTTGAGCAAATGTAGATGGTGCTAGCAAAAAAGAAGATTTTAAAAATAGCAAATTTTGTAATATTTGGGGCAATGTCTTCTTGTAATTGAAGTTTGGAAATTCTGGCGTAACTCTTGATCCATATTTTAATGAAGTTTGGAAATTCTTATGTCCAGTCAATCTTTATGAAAACTTTATTATGTCCACAGATTTCAGTGGCAAATTTAACCTCTAGTTAGGTACAATATTGATCTAAAGAGCTACTTAGTTTATAACAACTCCAATGCAAGTTAGTTGAGTCCCCTAGATAAGGTTTGATTATGTTCTCATGTACTTGAGTACTAGGATTTTATGTCCTTTCTGATAGTACTCATAAAAATTTGGGCATAGTTGACTCCCTTTCCTACAAAATTATGGGAGCAATCACGTTATTTATCTGTTTATTTTTTGGGTGTTTTAATGACGTCCAGCATAATGATTGCAATTGTTTTAATTTGGATAAATTCAAAAATTGGACTAAGCCCCCCATTTTTGTTTATTTTCCTGGAGTTTTGAAGCTAGTTTACGGTCTTGCTTATGTTGGAATATTATACATTTACATCTTCAATAAAGCCATTCATATGCGCTATATGTTGCTGTTTAGGCACATATGTTGATGCATAAGGGATCAGCATCCACATATTTGCATTTCTTTATTGTTTCTTTTTACTGAATACATGCTTTGGTAGCTAGAGGCATGGAGTATACATGCTGTTGCATTTTAGTGATATTTAGACAGCTGTGAATGCAGAAAGAATATGGCTGCCTTAGCAACTGCAGAAGCTTGTGATACAAATGCAGCGCTACTGGCAAGTGGCGATTTGCGTGTTCTTCAACCTACTTTCCAGATATATGGCCAGTGTCGTGCATTCTCAGGCTCAATTGTCACTCTTAAGGTTTTTGAGGACAATGTATTGGTTAGGGAGCTTCTCGAAATCAGAGGTGAAGGTAGAGTTTTGGTTATAGATGGCGGAGGGAGCATGAGATGTGCTTTGGTTGGAGGGAATTTGGGACAATTGGCTCAAAATATGGGGTGGGCTGGTATTGTACTAAATGGATGCATTAGAGATGTTGATGAAATCAATGCATGTGATATTGGGGTGAGAGCTTTGGCATCTAATCCCTTGAAATCGAACAAAAAAGGCATTGGTGAAAAGCATGTCCCTGTATACATTGCAGGAACCTGGATTCGTGATGGGGAATGGTTGTATGCAGATAGTGATGGAATCCTTGTCTCAAAATCTGAGCTGTCCATTTGAACCATCATTCAAGGAGTTGCATGTCAAATTACGACATGAATAAGAGGACTGAGTCATGAAGTCAGTTGTATTTTTCTAAATTTATTGGTTGTCTCTGGGACTGAGTTCTTAAGTGTATTTATTTTTGGATGAACAAACATTTCTTCAAAAGTTCTGAAGTGTATTAGACTTCAAAATTTACAACATATATTTTCTTGTTCCATATATAAATAAATATTGAAATTTTGCTCTCTCAATCATATTTAAAACAAACTGTTTACCCTGTTATGATACTAGTTGTGCAGAAGCAAGGCCCAAGAGTTTAATACTAATACAACAACAACAACAACTAATTTGGGGTCAGCTATGGACCCTCGACAAATTAGATTGGGTTGGCTACATGAATTCTCATTATCTAGTCTATTTCATTTGAGTCATGCTCTCTGTTGTTTCTCTAATTGACATGTCTTTATTTTTTATTTTGTTAATTACTTCTACTAATGTTAGTTTTGGCTTTCCTTCACATTTTTTCATTCCCTCAACTTGGATTAATTCACTTGGTTCATTGCTCGCTCTCCTTTGAACATGATTAAATCATTTCAAGCGATTCACTCTCATCTTTTCATCAATAGGGACTATCCCTATTCCCTACCTTTGGAATGATTTCCTCATTTCGAATATTATCTTTCTGTGTGTTCTCATTTATTCATCTTAACATTTTTCATTTTCGCTATACTCATTTTATGGATAAGTTACTTCTTAACTACCCAACATTCGGTACAATAAAGCATAACTAGTCATATAGTCATCTTATCAAATCTTACTGTCCTTTCGTCTCTATTTTTATTTTTGGTAAACTTACATTTCATGCGCTTCGTTTTAGTCCTACTTAAATGAAAGGTTTTAGATTCTAGAGCGTCTCATGTGTTTGCTGTGCAGTTCAATGAGGTTTTGGGCTATTTTTAGCATTACACTTTGTGGTACGGTTTGGCCAAAACCATGACCGCAACACACCTCAATTTTGTGGTCATAGGTGCGGTTTGAACTGTTTTGAACTATTATATTTTTCAAAATTTTGGGCTTTTCTTGCCTAGCCAAAAACTGATTTTTCCTTTGTTTTAAGCCAAGTTTTAAACTAATGAGTTAATTTTTCTTTATTTTGGACTGACTTTTCTAATCAATACTTGTAAACAATGATAATTATTCATTTACACCAATAGACATTTGATAAAACCCATATACAAGGCTCATTTATCTTCTTTTCTGTCCGATCCTCTTCCATTTGTGGTGTAGTTTTAATATTGTGGTTAATTCTGCTTGAATAGAATGCATTTGATTGCGTTTTATTGATTTTTGCAGGTAGGCTTTGTCTTTGAGAATTTTTTTTTCCTATTATTAAAACAGAAACATACTCAGAAGTGGATGGTTGGTAAGTAGTAATATTTTATTTTTATTTCTGCACATTACTTTTCTGTAAATTTTGTTGATTGAATTGTAGAACCTGGTAGTACTAAGATCATCCTCCTAAATAAGATAAGATGCATTTGAAATAGATTATAAGTGTCAACGCATTACAATAGTGTGCCTCTGTGCACATCAACTTACTCATACACGGATAGTTTGATACAGTGAATCGTGATACTTGAGAGGCGGCTTAGCTAGGCTATTTGACTATTTGTATTTGATATTATAAATTTATAATATATATTGAATATAAAATAAATAAATATTAAATATTAATATATATAGGGTGTGGTTTGTTTGGTTTTCTAATTATAAAACCGCATACGACATTGCACCATGTAGTGTAGTTCACTATTACTTGCTGTGCAGTATGGTCACGTTATTTTATAAGCGATACGATTTGTGTGGTTTAGTGAACACTCTACCCTACTCTCACCAAATTTCTAACTTGACATTAGCTCCACTTCTAGTTTCATTCACTAAAACTTTATCATTTGCAAAAAGCACATACCGGAATACTTTTTGAATCGATCTAGTGACCTCATCCATCACTTGTACAAAGAGATATGGGCTTAAGAAAACAAAATTGAGATGCAGTGCAATTGGTTTTAAGTGTCGAAATTAAAAGTTAAACCTCTTTCTTGAGCCTTTAAAAATTATAAAAGTGAAAAAATTCAAAGTTTAATAAGGTACTTATTAATCTGAGTTGTGAAAATCAAAGTGCAGACGGTAGGCCACTGATGGCTGTGAAACTAAAGACAGCTTGAAATGTAGTAATTGAAAAGTTGGGAGAAGTCATACATATAGTCCATAGCTGAAGAACGAATAAAATGGGCCTCACAGTCACAGTCACAGTCACAGTGAAAAAAACAAGGGAATCCCCTAAAGTATAATATTAATTAAGAGCCATAAGCTAAAATAAAAAAGCAGAAGAGGAAGAGGGAAGATTTTAGATTAGATGGGGTTGGAGGGAGTAGCAAGCGGTGTGATGATAAAGGAGGTTCTCCTGAAGTTAGATGTGGAGACGCTTTGCTCTCTTGCATGTGTCAGCAGATCTCTCCGATTCTCCGTCTCTCAAGCCCTTTCATTATTCTCTGCTCTCAATCTCTCAGTATGTCTCTCTCTCTCGCTCCCTCTCTTTTCCCAAATTTCTAATGACGGCATTCATAATCATTGTTTGTTTGTTTGTCTGGCACTGGCAGACGTTTTCTCCGGATGCCCAGACTGTTGCTCACATTCTGGGTAGGACCAGGACCAACGGCGGCGGCCTTCTTAAGATCCTGACCATAAATTGCCTCCGCCTTGATGATTCCTGTGTGCCCTTATTTCTCAGCCCACATCTCCATGACCTCAATTTGCTCTCCTGCTCTTTGCTTTCATATCATCTTCTTCCTTCCATTGGGGAAACCTGCCCCAATCTAAGGTAACTCCACTTTTTCAATTCATTTCATAAATGCCCCATTTTTAAGCAATACCAATATTTGGCTGGCACCTTTAAATGTCTTAAAACTGGTTTCTACTTTAAATGTCTCATCCATGCATCGAGACACGGATCTTAGCGTATTCATTCTTAACACTTGCTTTTTTTATCTACTGAATTCTCCGCTGCTTGCTCCAACCACGCTGTAGTACAACTCTCTTTGTATTTTTCACTAACATTGCTCATATATGAAATCTTCAACACTTAAAATAAGTACACAAACATTATTCATGTTCATAATTTGAAGCTGAGATGAAATTTTTGCCAAACTTCATTCCCCATGCATGCAATTGCAATTCGTTTCTCCTAACTTTGACCTTGAACCTTAAACCATTATACTTATATTTTTTTTGAAACTAGTTATTTTATTAACAAGGGTAAATTACAACTTACCCACCTATGGTTTTGACTGAAATTTACATTGCCACCAGAGATTTGACTGATTTTTTTTTTTTACTCTGGCCTAATATAAAGTGTATATGTGTGAGAAGTTTCTTCCTAGAAACTTAAATTCCGGCTCTTGCTCCCACAACCTATAAACACTTATACTTGTGGAGTGACCGTCACACCAAGGATGCGCGGTGGTGGTTTGACTGGAATTTAAGTTGCCTACCTATGGTAAAATCTCATGATCCAAGTGTTCCGCTGGATTCTTTTTGATCTTATTTGATCTTGTATTTATATGTTTTTTGTGTTTTTGGAGAAGAGAGACATGAAAGTGGAGCAAAATTACATATTTAGCTATATTTTTAATAGAAGTGGATTATTGAACTCTAAATTAGCTAACCTCAAAATTTCAAACTACAAGTAGGCAATTTAAATTTCAGTCAAACCATAGGTAGGTAAATTTTGGCCAAACCACAGGTAAATAAGTTGTAATTTGCTCTACTAATAATATGGATGCTTTTAGGACACTTATTAGTTGAAGTTAAGGAGAATAGGCTTCCCTGGCAGATATTTAAAAAAAAAGAAAAAAAAAAAAAGGCTATTTTCCATGTGCACATCTCATTCTGGACCTTTTCTAACCGCAAAGTGCAAACCATTCAGAAAATACTAAAATATGAACCATTTTCTGTTTCCCCTTTTTCATGTCAGGGTGCTTACGCTTGAATTGGTAGAGCAGGACTCACCTGAAATTTTCAAATGTAACCTTGTCCGTATGCTCAAAGGATGCTTGTACTTGGAGGTAAGATAAAGGGATCAAACTCTTTTCTTTAAATTGATTATTTACTTCTCCGTAGATGCTCTGTCAATATATTTTGACTTATGTTGGACAAAGTATGTTTTTCAACTCAAGCATGTTTTACCAAAATAATTGAAGCCTGTTTCTTTTATAATACTTCAGTCATTTTGCCTAAAGATTCGAGGAACAGGTGATGCAAATGCTTTGCAATCCATTGAATTCTTCCTGCCCAAAACTCTTAAAATCCTGAAATTGCAGCCACTGCTTGAGCAAGACGGGATCCACCTCGTAAACCAACTTCAAGTTGATAGGACTTTTTCTGAGACAGCTGATTTTGGCATCATCCCTCCATTGGGCACTTGTATTCCATTGCAGTGCTTGTCACTGGTCCTAGATATTATATCCGATGATCTGATTATTTTGATCACCAACTCTCTTCCTCTTTTGATAGAGCTAGATCTTGAAGACAGACCACATCAGGAACCACTATTGCACAATGACTTGACCAACAACGGGCTCCAGTCCTTGGGCTCTTGTCATCATTTAACAAGTCTCTCACTTATTCGGAGTAGACGGAACCAGCAAGTGTCATTCAAAAGAATAAATGATATGGGCATGTTTCTGCTTTCTGAGGGCTGCAAGGGCCTAGAGTCGGTGAGACTTTGTGGGTTTTCTAAAGTTAGTGATGCAGGCTTTGCATCAATTCTACACTCCTGCCAAAGGTTAAAAAAATTTGAAGTTCGTAATGCCCTATTATTGTCAGACTTGGCCTTTCATGATCTCACCGGGGTGCCTTGTTCCCTTGTTGAGGTGAGATTATTTTCATGCAGTCTTCTAACCTGTGAAACTGTGAAAAAACTGGCTTGTTCTAGCAGCCTGGAGGTCCTTGATCTATATGGTTGCAGGAGCATAGCAGATTCCTGCCTGAGGTCCATTTCGTGTCTTCATAGATTGACTTCTCTGAATCTCTCAGGAGCTGATGTTACAGACCATGGAATATCTATTCTTGGTCAGGGGAGTCCACCCATCACACATTTGTGTCTAAGAGGCTGTAAGAGGGTAACTGATGAAGGTTTATCTATTTTGCTCCATAGTGGGACAATTGGCAAATCATTGTCAGCCTTGGATTTAGGATACATGCCTCGAATATCGGATAAAGCAATACTTACAATTGCTAAGGTTGGTATAGGCATTACTGAGTTGAGTATTAGGTGTTGCTTCTATGTGACCGATTCATCCATGGAAGTATTGGCTATGAAGAGAAGGTTCCAAGATGGAAGTAAACCACTTCGAAGGCTTGATATTTATAAATGCAGTGGCTTGTCTGTTAATTCAATTAAATCACTTAAGAGGCCTTTGTTCCCTGGGTTACACTGGCTTGGTATTGGGCACACACGTTTGACCGGGAAAGGAAATGCTATTCTAACTGAAATTTTTGAGGAACGACCATGGCTGACTCTTTGTTTGGATGGCTGTGAAATGGGATGTCATGATGGATGGCAATTTCATATACCAGAATATCGCTGGTCTTGATTTTAGTGGATGGGTTGGTTTTTGTTTTCGGGGATGTGTTTGGTTTTTACACTCCATTTATTTCAATGTAAAATATTTGTAGGAAAATATTTTTATTTTACAGTGTTCGGTAGTGTATATGAAAATGTTGTGTAAAATATTTTCCAGTGTTTGGCATAACATAAAATAGAAATAAAAAAAAAGCGGTAGAAATTTAAAATTGTATTGAGACATCACCAATGGCTAAAAAGGTTGAATCTACTTATACAATTTTTTGGTGAAGGCTCTAGGGATTGTTTGGTTTTTAGGAACAAAATTGAATTCTAATAAAGTAGTAGAAATCAAAAATCGTGATTTAACCACTGGAAATAGATGGATTAGGTAAAATTTTTTGCTATCAAGATTAAATTCCTAGTTTTAAATTTAGTTTGTTTGAAAGGGTTTGTGTTACCACGAATACTCCTAAGATTAGGTAATTACTAATTAAGTTACTAGCAAAAATTTTAGTTGCTAATTTTACTAACAAAAGAATTTAGCTAATTACTAATTCTGTATTTTTTTTAACACTTTCTACTATCATCGTGAACATAAAGTAAATTTGATTTAATGTATGGTAGAAATATGTTGATAGAAGATATTAGGCAGGGTATCAAATTTTGCTCAGGTAACAATTAAATACTATATTGCATCCTGGCAGAGTAGTTAGCTTCTATATTTTTATCATAGTATTTTTTTCTTTATAACATTGGTGGTGTCAACAACTTAACAATTTGACACCACAAAAAACTACTTTATTTATTTTACTACTTCTCTTTACAAAACACCCAACATCAATGGTTTTATTTTAGTATTCAACACAATAAAATAATATAAACAACATAATAAAATAATATATTTACTATAATAAATAACAACCACCATCACCAACACAATAAAATAATATATAGATGGCTGTGCACTGTAACTCAACAAAAAAAAAAAAGGCTTTGGATAAGAGTTTGGTTGTCTTCCTGTTAGCCTTTGCAATGTTTTTTATAAGATTATTGCTAAGGTGTTAGTTAATCGGTTGAAGATAGTACTACCCCATGTTGTTTTTGACTTATAGAGTGCCTTCCTATCTGGGAGGCTAATCACTGATAATATGCTGGTAGCATTTGAGACTCTACATTATTTAAAATGTAAGATGCACGGAAATTTGGGTTACATGGCTCTCAAACTTGACATGAGCAAAGCCTACGACAGAGTTAAATGACAATTTTTAGAGAAGGTGATGATTCATTTGGGTTTCTCTGGTAAAATTGTGTCTACTATCATGTCTTGCATCAAATCAGTTTCTTATGCTGTGCTTCTTAATGGAGAACCTGTGGGGCATGTTAAACCAGGCTATGATGCACAGACACGGACACGGACATGGCGATATAGCAATTTTTGAAAAATAAGGACACAACATGTCATGGATACGACAATTAAATAATTAATTAAATTTTATATTTAGGCATATTTTTTAATATTTTTAGACATAAAATACATTTATGTCTAGACATAAAATATTTTTTCACAATAGTTACATCTGAAAGTAACATTCCCACCACCAATAGTTGCTTTTTCTAACTTAGTAACATATTTCCATAGAGGAGCAGCTGACTCAATTGATTTTTCACTTTCAGTATCATTTTAGTAAAATCACCTACAATATTTAACTTTAATAAATAAATAAAACTATAGCAGGACACACAAAAACTATAGCAATAACAACATTAAGCATAAAGTCAATGGTATAGCATAAACTATAGCATTGTTGTCCATGCTGAGAGAGAGAGAGAGAGAGAGAGAGAGAGAGAGAGAGAGAGAGAGAGAGAGAGAGAGAGAGAAGCATCGATGTCTATGGAGCTCGTCGATCGGCCTGATCTAGCTTTAGCGAGGGATAGAAGGTAGCGGTAACGGGCAAAGTTCAGAGACTCAGAGGGAGGGTGGGTTGAGAAGTGAGAATGAGATGTGGGTTTCAGTCTAATGACTTCTCAGACTCTAATGTTTTAGATTATATCATAAAATCAATGGTATTGGTGAGTCCATTTGTCAAAATTTGTGATTTTTTTTTTCACTGCTGGCGTGTCGGACTCATCGGAGCCACATCGGCCTTGTGTTGGAGAAACGAAAAAAGAAAAAGAAAAAGAAAAAGAAAAGACATTGCTCAGACATCGGAGTCCCGCGAATCGTACTGGTTCTGGTGGTGTCCAACACGTGTCGGACACCGACACGTCTCCAAAAATGCCGTGTTGGTGCAACCTAGAAACTAGGTAAAGGGTTAGATCAAGGTGATTCATTGTCCCTGTACATGTTCCTTTTGTGTGCTATTGGTCTTCAAGGGCTCCTCCATAAAGTTGAATCTAATGGCTCTATTAGAGGAGTTTCTATATGCAGAAATGGTCCACAGGTTTCTCACCTTTTCTCTTCGGATGATAGTGTTCTCTTTTGCCAGGCAAAGGAAATAGAATGCCAAGTTATCCTAGACATTTTGGCTACTTAGGAAAAAGGCAGTGGGTAGAAAATCAACAAGGATAGGACCAATATTTTCTTTAGCTCTAACACTTATCAGGATGTTTGGATTTGCATTCAATAGCTCCTTGGTGTCCCTTCAATCAGAAACTTTGAAAAATATTTGGGGCTTTTGGCCCTTGTGGGAAGAGCTAAAAATTTTTTTTTCACTTATATCAAGGGTGGAAGGAGAAGTCACTGTCTCAAGCTAGTAGAGAGGTTCTGATTAAAGCAGTGATTCAAGCCATTCCAACTTATTTCATGATTTGTTTCAAGCTTCCAAAGGGTTTGATTAAAGACTTGGAGACCATGATTCGAAAATTTTGGTGGGGTTATAGCAGCTAAGGTAGAAAAATTCATTGGGTTAAATAAGAGCAATTGTGTGAGGCCAAAGAAAATGGTGGGATGAGGTTCAAGGAGATTGAGAATTTAGGGTTTAGGGTTTAAAGCAAAGATTCTTTCCTAATTGTTCCATTTTAGAGGCCAAAGAATCCACTCTTGGCTCCTATGCATGAAAGAGCATTTTAAGTGCAAGAGATGTTATTAAAAAAGGCATGGTGTGGCAGGTTGGGAATGGGAAATCTGTGTGCATCAGGGAAGATAAATGGCTACCGGATAAAATTTGCAGAACTGTCATTGCTCCTCCACCTTCTCTTCCCCTTGATGCCAAGGTCAGTTCTCTCATTGATGCCGAGTCAGCTACATGGAAAGTGGATCAAGTTTAGCAACTGTTCATGCCTCATGAATCCAAATTGATTCTTAGCATTCCTCTTAGTGTTAGACTTCCTCCTGAACGTCTAATCTGGTCTCAAACGCCTATGGGAGTGTTTACTACCCATAGTGCTTATTAACTGTTGGTCAATGCTGCAATGGCTAACAGTGCTAGTAGCTCTAACTCAAACCCCCAGAAGAAATTTTGGAGAGGGCTTTGGAAGCTACAAGTCCTTAACAAAGTGAAGCTCTTTGCCTAGAAAGCTTGCAACAAATCCTTGCCTACCATGAATAATTTGTTCCGGTGCCATATTGTTGATTTGGACCTGTGCAATAACTGCAAAATTGTTTTTGAGGATCCTCTACATGCCATTTAGGGCTGACCCGAGGTGGAAAAGGTGTGGAGTGACCATGCTTGGTTCAGCCAAGCGGTCTCCTCCCCATCGATTGATTTTACTGACCTTTTTGTCTAGATTTTTGCAGGTTTTTGGTGATAACAAGGATGAATTGTTCATCTGTATGGTGTGGGGACTTTGGAATCGTCGTAATACTCTAAGGCTTGGTCTCCCATCTCCACTGTTGGATAGAGTTGGACCACATGCTGCAAAATTTCCTCAAGAATTCATCAACGCTCAAGCTGATCAGTTTGTCAACAATCCAGCTGCTCCTCCCAGCCTGTGGTGTCCTCCGATCTCCCTGGGCTTCAAGGCAAATTCTGATGGTGCCGTATTCAGCAGCACTCACTTGGTTGGTATGGGAATGGTCATTTGCAACAGTCGTGGTGAGGTGATTGTAGCTATGGCTGAACGTATTCCCTTTCCAAATTCAGTAGTTGAGGTCGAAGCTTTGGCATGTTGTCGTGCTGTGAAGTTTGCATTCGAAATTGGTATCCAAGAAGATTTTTTGAGGGAGACTTGATGATTATGATTTAAGCTCTAACTCATGGCTCTACTAGTGAAGCCCCATATGGCAACTTGATCGATGATATACTTACTCTTACTTCTCATTTATCCTGCTTTGAATTTTGTCTTGTTAAACGTTCTTGTAATAGGGTAGCTGATGCATTAGTAAAACAAGCCAAATCTGGGGTAGAATTTCAGGCATGGATGGAAGACCTGTTGGATGACATTGCACCCTTGGCTCTCTTTGATGTTCATTAAGTATTAGTATTTTGGTTTTGTTTTCTAATAAAAGCCCTAGGCTACTAGTCTGGTTTCTCAAAAAAAAAAAAAAAAAAAAAAAAACAAAGGCTTTTGCTTCACTGATGCATCATACTTTTGTTATATTTTTAGTTGCTAAATTTAGCATTTTACCTATTTGCTTCCACCAATAATGAATTAAAAAGAACGTGACAAAATTTTTCTCTTTGTCCCCTTATCCATTGTTTCCATACTATAGGGGGGTGGCTATGGCCTTGACCACCTGCCCCTTATCTGAGGTCTAACCATGGTTGGCCAATGGATGCACATAGACTCGGTTAGACTTTAACCCATTGTTAAGCTCATGAAGAAATGATATAATGTTGCACTTTTGTAGTTTAAAATGTGACACTAAAATGTTTGTTTGTTTGTTTGTTTGTTTGTTAAAAGAGAAGTTTTGCTAGATTTAAAAGGCATCCTATAATTGATAGGACACCTTTCTTCGTGAGGACCATGTTTGCCCATCAAGTGACATTATTTTTAAATCTCTATTCCCTACTAGATTAAAAAACTAGTCCCAACAAGCGAAAGTCTACCTTTATCAAGATTGACTTTGTTATTGTGTGTATGTATGAGTTTGTGTGTTATATTGGGAAGGATGTCATCTGTCATTTCTAAAAGACTGAAATTGATGAAGTTACTACATGATATGATTTAGGCTAAGCCAACCTTTTTTTTATTTATTTTTTTATTTTTTCAATGTTTGCTATTTTTTGTTTAGTATAGTTCACATGTTTAACCTCGCTTGTGTTTGTGCTTTGTGCCATATATTTTGTTCATAATCGGTTCCAAGCCTGGGTAAAGGAGGAGGGTTGCTGTAAGTTCATTGCTAGTTGTTGGGGGTGACTATTAATTTGTGTTGTTAATAGTCTTAATACTTTTTTTTTTTTTCAAAAGTCTTAATACTCAATTTTTGCAACATAGAATAATACTGTAACTAATTAAATATAAGCATGACGTAAAATGATGTTTAAGTTGTAAAAAGTACATTTTCTATATTACTATCCAAGACTGTCCAAGAAGACTCTAATCCAAATAAATAGTACATTTACCATACGGGTATGGGTACGGGAGTATGGCAATTATTGAAAAACAAGAGTACGACACGTCAGGAGCATGACAATTAAATAATTAATTAATAACATAATTAGGTATATTTTTAAACATTTTAGACAATATATGTTTATTTTAGGATTTTAATTAAGTGAAAATAACAAATAAGTATAATAACACCCATAAAATATTTGAAACCATACTATGGGCATAACCATTTTTACATCCAATTTCAAAACTTGTTGATCTGTGTAATTGTGAGTGCACGACAATTACACAAATCCTAAACCCTAAACCCCATAAACGAATGGATGAAAACTGAATTTGAAATACAAGGAAGTTTTATCTTTGTATTACCTGGCTTGACAAAGATGTCCACAACCACAAAGATGGATACTGTCTTGTTTTTGTGACTTTAATATGATACGGCGTTTGAGGCATCAAAATTCAATCAACATGTGAGACATATTATGCCCTAAAAGGCCACGATTAAAGGATTTTAACTTCTAGATTCCTCTCCTTGGACTGAAATTTTCTTAAGGTCAAAAATACACTCATCAAATAAACAATGACTTCTCCTAAAAATAGGGTAAACAATGTCAACTACCGTTCAACCGGTAAAGGAAATGCTTTTCTTACTGAAACTTAGGAGGAGCAACCATGGCTGACTCTTTGTTTGGATGGCCGTGAAATGGGATGCCATGATGGATGGCAATTTCATAGACCAGAATATCGTTGATCTTGATTGTAGTGGATGGGTTGGCTTTTGTTATGCGGATATGTTTGGTTTTTTTTTTTTTTGATAAGCATATTTGGTTTTTAATTAATAGATGTGCTTGTGTCAGCAACTGGACAAAATTTCAATTCTTTGGTGAAGGTTAAATGTTTGCATAAATGTTCAGACGCTGCATTCTAGTAAATTATACTGTAATTTGTAAGTTAATTATTTTATTCCTATCCTGTTAAAGATATCAATGGGAGGAGGATTTAGAAAGTTGGTGGGACAGAAATAGGGGTAAAAAACCTCCTACTTGTTCCTAGTCCTGTATAACAGGAAATAATTTATGGGTAAATTGCATTGACCTCCTTCGATAATTTCCAATAATTTATCTTAGAAAGATATGCGAAAAGTTTAAACAAACCTAGTATAAATTTTCCAAGGCATTAAAATAGCAAATATATTAGCGACATCTATTTCATTTATTTATATTTATATCAACACATTAACACGGTTGATTCAATCTCTGCAAGCATTTCATTCAATTATGCCAAGCCTTACCCATGAATAACTATTTTGGACTCCCATATTGATCTTTTGTAAATTACCTGTGTAGTACACATCCGTGTAATAAACACACATTTTATGGGAATGTGTAAAAAACAAAAAAATGGTTATGACTACTGATTATGCTTTCATCCAAAACAAACAAAGGCACCAATTCCCAAAGGACCACACTTAAATCATCTCTTTCCACTCATAAAATTACTTGGTATGGTACGCAAAGCCAAAAATATAAGGAAAAAAAGAAGAAATTCCTGATAGATTTCTCTTTCTGATTTGACCAGATCCTAGGCTCCTACCAATATGACTCCTATGTGCTATGCCCACAAAAAAAGAAACAGAAGTTAGCAAACTGCTAGATAACAGCAATCAGCTTTCACATAAAAGCAGTCCGCCCACCCCTTCGACTATGCCTGTCATATGCAGTGTTGAATTTGTCGACTAGTTCATTCATTGTGCTGTGGGGAGTTAAAAAAAAAAAATGGAACAGTTGCATGTTAAAAAATGGATGGCAATAAAATTAAAACATCAGTCAAAAATAAATTTAAAAATAGCAGTGCCAGAAGCAAACATACCTCGAGCAGTTGGTGAACATGGCTAGGTAAGTGATCAATAATGTGTCATTGTATTCCTATAAAGGGTAAAATCCCACCAAAAGCAAAAATTAAATTGGATCAAGATGTCAACCTAATCATTATTGTATCTCCTGATTATATATTTTTCGTGGGTTCTTGAGAAAAAATGTTTGAAACATGAAAAACAAGGCACTCTTTATGACTATATTATGATATTAGCCACATATTATAGGTATATGCATAATTAGGCATATATACATATGATATTTTGTAGACAGTACACTTATTGTGTGGATCTGCTTCTTCAATAACCACCATCACACAATTAGAAAAAATTACATCAACAAGCACAACCCCCTTCTTTATATGCAGACTCTTGTTTATAGGGGTACTTTGGGTAGAAATAATTGCATATTCGAGGATACAAATCACTCTCTTTCTGCTTTTGTCAAAGACTTGGTAATTTTTATTTATCTTTCAATTTCTCTTTCAACGAGTCTATTTTTATAATTATGCATAAATTTGCTACATTCACTACTACAGGCATCACCGGTGCCAATCTTGATAACATCCAAAGAGGGAATAAATAGGAAGCACTCACCATCAAGAAATCATCTTGAAATTTCTCTGATTCAATAGCTGGCAATCTTCTCAGAAGACTTGATACTTGTCTTAGCAGGGCATTCTCGCAAGGGATATCACCTGTGTTCAGCAATATAAAAGAAAAACAATTAACCCTAGGTCATTAAACATGCACAGCCCAGGCAAGATATTGATTGTTATTATTGCCAACTATTGATTCCATGCAGGGCATTCTTATCCCCATTTCTTTATTACACAAATAAAATATACAGGTCACAACAGTAAAAGTGTATATTTATTTAATTTCCTTCCCTTCCTTTATAAACTCCCAATCACACAAGAAAAAGAGTACCTTAATCTTTTCCATTCAATTCCTTTATGAACTCCCAAACGCAGTGTTAAAGATGTGACTTCATCATATTTTCTGGATTTTATTGTGACATTAGTTGTTTTCCTCATCTTCTTTTGCTTTAAGAAACCTTTTTCCACTCATATTTATTTTCAAAGCTAATTGCTATTTTTATACAATAGATAGATTTATTTTTGGTGGTAAAAAGAGATAAATATACCTTTCTGCATTGCAAGAAGATAGTGATGAAGCACCCTGATTCTGCTATTGAGCATCTTGATGGCACTGTGAATGCCCGTAAGGTGAGCAGCCACTGCAATCAAACCCAAGTTACAGTAATGTGCATCACAACAGAACAAAACTTTTATATAACTAATTTCATCTTCCTCCTAAAAAGAGGTTTACTGATAGACATGTTGGAAAAGTAATAAATAGAAAGGAAAGGGAGTGCTTGCATTGAGTAGCTGCTGAACCTCCATCAGATGGTTTAAGATGTGCAACATGATCAACTGAGATACGTTCCGCTTCAACTGTCTTCACAGCGCACACAGAAAAAAGTGAATCCAGAACACTAGATGATATTACTTAGATCAAATTAGGTTTAGAAGAATGAGCAAGCCTAACCTCAATAGTGTAGCTTGAACGAACAAAAATTAGCTGTGGATTCCCATCTATGACATGCAGCTCTGAGTTGCAAGGATCAACACCCAACAGAACAGAGAAGTTATCACCTCAGTATACTTGGCAAGTGAAAATCTAATAAGGAAATGATCCTAGTCTACCAGGAAATAGAATAGCATATATAAGCCACATAATTTGGGAATTAACACACAAAAAAAAAAAAAAAAAAAAAAAACTAGAGAGCCTTTTTTGATAAGTAAAAAAAAAGAAAAAAAGACTCTAGAGAACTAAATGGTCAATAAAACTTAAGTTACTCATCAAATGAATATACAGTGATTCAGGTCTCTGGTAGGTCATTGAACCTTAAGATTCTAAACTATGATTGGCAATTCAGGAAAAACCAGTCAATGGGTCACTCACTTCCCTCTACTTTGGCCACTTCAGATGGTGTAAAGTAGGTTCAATGAGAAATTTAGCCTCCCAATTCCATCCATTTCTTTTTAACTTCAACTTGGTAAAAGCGGCAAGTGCATATCAGCGCCATAGGCCTCTTGGAGCCAAAGCGTAAAAACATGCCTAATTGAAGTAAAGCGCAAGACATAATAAAAAAATGGTGTAAATGCACTTTTAGTCCCTATATTTTGATTTTTTTCCATTTTGGTCCTTACATTTTAATTTTACCACTTTTAGTTCCTAAACCAATTAACGCGCGTTATTTTCGTTCTTTTCGTCAGTCAACCGACAGAAATGGCTGAGGTGGCAGGCAGAGCAATTAAAATATTATAAAAAATGCCACATCAACATCTAATTTTTTTTAAAAAAAATAATTTGTCAATTTTAACTAAATAAAAAAAAGAAAAAACATAATTAAAAACAATAAAATCAAATGCCTATGAACACAAGAACACAAACCCAGAAAAGCAAACTCAAGAACATGAATTCAAAATTAAACCCATTGAATCAACCTTCTTTCCCACTTAAAATCAAATCAATAATGCAATAAAATTTGAGAAGACAACAAAGACTAATGCTGAATGATCCATGCTGAAAATCAATAAGTTTTTCTCGTTCTTCCCCAATGATTCATGGCCAAAATCATAAAATAAAAAAAAACCCAGAAATCTCAAACACTCAAAAACCCAGAAACCCAAAAACTCAAACAAAACCTAGTTTATTTCAAACAATCAACAACAAAATCAACCAACTTGGCTCATTGAATCAAACAAACACACAAACCTAGAAAAACCCAATCAAACTCAGTTCATTGAATCAAACTCGACTCATTGATTTTTTTTTTTTTTTTTTTTTTTTTGTTTTTCTGGTTTCATTTTTTTGGTTTGGGTATTTGATTTTTGGGTTTGATTTTCTGGGTTTGGGAATTTGTTCTGGGTTTCTTATACTCAGCTTCGGATCTAGCCAGCGCTTCTTTCAATCAAGCTTGAAAATTGCTGGCGTCGGATTCTTCTTCGTTTTGGTGGGTTCGGAGCGCAGTCTCTAAGGATGAGAGTTGAGCGCACTGAGAGAGGAGAGCCCTAATGGCGTTGTAGAATTTAATGCAGTCTGGTTGAAGCCAATCCAAGGTTTCGAAAGCCCTGTTCGCCGATGCCACCATCGTTTCCACGTCCCTAGACCACGACGAAAGCTTTGAAACCAACAGCTTCTTCAACGACTCCGCTGTCTTCGCGTAGAGTTCATGCGTCGCCGGAGTGAGTTGGTTGAGATTATTGCTGCTGTTGTTGTTGGAGGACCCATTACTCCGCTGCCAGAGTTGCTTTTGACTCTGAGCAAATACCCAAACCCAGAATAGTGTTCAGGTTTGGATCTTATGTTAATTTTTTGGGTTTTAAAATTTTTGGGTTGGTGTTCTTGTTAAATGCACTTTTAGATCTTAATTCATGTGAATTTTGGTTTTTAATTTTTTTAATTTAGTTAAAATTAATAAATTAATTTTTTAAATTTATATGTTGATGTGTCATGGATGATGTGGCATTTTTTATAATATTTTAATTGCTTCGGCTACCACCTCAACTATTTCTGTTGGTTGACTGACGGGAAGGACGAAAATAACACGCGTTTATTAGTTTAAGGACTAAAAGTGGTAAAGTTAAAATGTAGGGATCAAAATGGAAAAAAGTCAAAATATAGGGACTAAAAGTGCATTTACACCTAAAAAAATTTAATCAACACAAAATGGTAATATTTTTGCTTGCCATTTCAAATGGATAGTGCAACTACAAAAAGTTTGTAAGTTTAAATTTTAAATAAGTTATTTCAATTTCTTAAAATTTTTATATGGTAACTTTGAAGACAATTAGCAGATATCTTATGTTGTAGAATCGGTACTTTGCTGATAACTTACTGAGGGATGCCGTTGGGAGCTCCGCTCAAGGTAGTTTCAGTGTGAAACCCTATTTTGGAGAAGATGGAACTGAAACTTTTAGGTTGGAAGCGGCTATGCTTATCTAAGGGTGGTAGTCATAAGCTTGCCGGTGTAGATAGTCAGCTGGTTTGCAGCATTTGGGGATGCCGGTTTGTGGATTGGGTGGCTCTAGATGCTGTTCAGACGGCTGGTGGAGTCTTGATTATGTGGGATCGGAGGGTCTTAGAAAAGGTGGAGGTTCTAGTGGGCTCGTTTTCGGTGTTGGTTCAGTGAAAAGGTGTAGAGGATGGTTTTACTTGGGCCTGTTCAGGGGTGTATGGACCAAACAATAATAATTTGAGGAGTGATTTGTGGGATGAGTTGGTTGGTATTTAGCAGTATTGGAATGTTCCTTGGTGTTGTTTTGGGGATTTTAACGTTGTTCGTTTTCCTAGTGAACGAAGGGGTGGGTCTAGGCTTACTCCAGCTATGGAAAAATTTTATGAGTTTATTGAAGATTTAAATTTGATAGATTTGCCATTGGAGGGAGGGCGGTTTACATGGTCTAGTGGCATTGAACAACCATCCATGTCTAGGATTGATAGGGCCCTAGTGTCTCAGGACTGGGAGCATCACTTTCCTGATGTGATCCAACGGATTCTTCCTATACCCGTTTCAGATCATTTCCCAATTCTTTTGGAGGCAGGGGAAATGGCGAGGGGGAAAAGCCCCTTCCGGTTTGAGAATATGTGGCTGAAAACGGACGGGTTTGTGGATAGAGTAGATTCATGGTGGAATCGCCATTCTTTCTCGGGTACTCCTAGCTATGTGTTTGCTAAAAAATTGAAAGCTTTGAAAGAAGACCTTATTCAGTGGAATCGCCAAGAGTTTGGTAATGTTGGGCGCAGGAAGAAAGAATTATTGGGGACTCTAGAGTCACTAGACGCTAAGGAAGAGGTTCTCGGTCTCACTGAGACGGAGAGAAATGAGAAGATTGTAGTGAAATCGCAAGTAGAGCATCTTCTCTCTCTAGAGGAGATTTCTTGGAGACAAAAATCAAGGATGCTATGCATTAAGGAGGGAGATAATAATACAAATTTCTTCCACAAGATGGCCAATTCTCATAGAAGGTATAACCATCTGAATTTCTTAGAAGTGGATGGGGTGATTTATGAGGAAGAAGCAAAAGTGGCCGCTTAGGTAGTTCAATTTTATAAAACTCTATATCAGGAGTCTGAGGAGTGGAGATCTTTTGTGGAAGGATTGGAGTTTGATCAAATAGGGGAGTTGGAGAGGGGTTGGTTGGAGAGGAGTTTTGAGAAGGACGAGATTCTATCAGTGGTCAGAGATATGGATGGGGATAAAGCTCCAGGTCCAGATGGCTTTTCTATGGCATTTTTTCATCATTGTTGGAGTGTAGTAGAAAGAGATGTTTTAGCAGTCTTTGAAGAGTTCTATCAACACTGCAAGTTTGAGAAATCTCTTAATGCTACCTTTATAGTTTTGATTCCTAAGAAGAATGATGCTTCCAACATTCGTGATTTCAGACCTATCAGTTTGGTGGGGAGCTTGTATAAAATCTTGGCCAAGGTTCTGGCAAATAGATTGAAAGTAGTGTTGGATCAGCTGATATCTGAATCTCAGAATAGTTTCGTGGGAGGTAGGCAGATCCTCGATTCAGTTCTCATTGCCAATGAGTGTGTTGATAGTAGAATGAAGAGTAAGATTTCGGGGGTGATTTGTAAGTTAGATATTGAGAAAGCTTACGATAATGTGAATTGGGAGGCACTTCTGAAGTTGTTGAAGAAAATGGGCTTTGGGGAGAAATGGTGTAGCTGGATTCGAACTTGTATCTCTACAGTGCAGTTTACTGTGTTGGTCAACGGGTCCCTAGCTGACTTCTTTGGTAGCTCTAGAGGTTTGAGACAAGGGGATCCTTTATCTCCCTTACTCTTTTTAGTTATGATGGAGGTGTTTAGTAGGATGGTGAAGAGAATGGAGGGGGTAGGTTTACTCAGTGGCTTTAGGGTGGATGGCAGGAGGGGTAGAGGGGAATGTGTGTCACATCTGCTTTTTGCGGATGACACTATCTTGTTTTGTGATGCAGAGGTGGAGCAAGTCCTTCATGTTCGACTGCTGCTTCTTTGTTTTCAGGCTGTGACTGGTCTAAAGGTTAATGTAGCTAAAAGTGAATTGGTACCTATAGGGGAGGTAAATAATGTGCATGTTTTGGCAGAGATTTTGGGTTGTAGAGTTGGGGCCTTGCCAATGACTTACCTTGGTATGCCATTGGGGGCGTCCCATAAGTCCCCCTCTATTTGGAACCCTATTTTGGAAAAAATCCAACGGAGGCTAGCTGGGTGGAAGATATGCCATTGGAGGCTTGAGTATTAGGAAATTGACCACTTTCAATAAAGCTTTACTAGGAAAGTGGCTTTGGCGGTTCGGGGTTGAGGAGAATAGGCTTTGGAGGAGGGTGGTAGCTTTGAAATTTAGGGAAGATTGGGGGGGGGGGGGGGGGGTGGACCTCAAAGTTGGGAAGGGGTGGCCAGGGCTGTGGTTTGTGGAGAAGTATTCGGATGGGCTGGGAGGTTTTTAACAAAAATTTCCAGTATAAGGTTGGAGTGGGGGATAGAGTGAAATTTTGGAAAGATAGGTGGTGTGGAGATCTTCCTCTCAATTTGGCTTATCCAATCTTGTACAATTTTGCTGCTAACAGAGAGGCTTCCGTACAGTCTTCTTTGACATGTCACGGGGCAGGGGATAGGAGAATTTGGGATGTTCGCTTCAATCGAGGTCCTAACGATTGGGAGGCTGATGTGGCGGACGAGTTCCTAAGTCTCTTGGCATCCAATCTACCTTCAGGGACTGAGGGTGATCGTTTGAAATGAAAGTTGACAAAAAAATGAGATTTTACTATCCGTTCATTTTACCATAAGTTACATGGTTCTTCTTTTGTTGTTTTTCCTTGGAAAGGCATTTGGAAGGTTAAGGCACCCTGACGTGTCTCTTTCTTTTTATGGTCAGCAACATGGGATAGGATCCTAACGGGAGATAACTTGCGGCTCAGGGGTTTTGACTTTGTTGACTAGTGCATTATGTGTCGTTGCTGTGGTGAGACAGTGGATCATGTACTGTTACATTGTGAAAAGGCACATCAGCTGTGGTGCTTTGCCTTTAAGATTTTTGGGATTTCTTGGGTTCCCTCTCGTATGGTGTTAGATCTTCTATTTAGTTGGTGGAATTGGTTGGGGAAGCATTCCTCTTACATCTGGAACTTAGTTCCGTTATGTTTGATGTAGTGTATTTGGAAGGAACGCAATCGGCGGACGTTTGAGGATTTGGATAGATCCGAGGACCAATTGCTTGCTATCTTTTCTGGTTCCCTATTTGATTGGGCTAGGGCTTGGGGACTCACATCTAGTGACTCTCTTGCTCTTTTCCTTAGCTCTCTTTCTTTGTAATTTTTGTTTTATTTTGTTTTTGCTCTCTTTCTTTATGTTCTTCTGTTTTGCTGTTGCTATTTTGCTTCTATCGGTTTTCTTAATATAATTTTTCTTACCTATCAAAAAAAAAAAAAAATACTGGCACAAGCAACCTAGGAAGCATGGACACAGGTATGACACGAGCAATTTTCAAAAAATAATAACATGACATGCCGACATGAGCAATTTCTGAAAACTTATAAAATAACATGGTGGGTACAAAACGGGTATGGCACCCTAAAGTGTGCGTACTTTATAGAAAGCAACGTCATCTTACTAAGGTGTGACCTCTCTTAATAAGATTATCACAAGTAGGAATATTCACGCTTTGTGGTGCTCTCACATTGCAAATGCCTTTACGAGGTTAGGAAACAATACTGGAGCCCCTCAAAGTATTGTAGAAAGAACAAATATCAAAATCCCCATTCTTCTTAAGTTTCCACCTTTGTAGTCAAAGGCGAGTCGGGAGCTTGCCTAGGCGCCTTTAGTGAGGCGAGGCACCTTTTGAGCCTAGGTGAGCAAGGCGACCGCCTTAAGCCATGAAAAATGCGCTAAGGTGAGAACCTTAGCTATTTATTTATTTTTAAATTTTAATATATATTTTTTAATTATAGAAGTTTGTTGTGAAACCAATTATTAGATTATTAACTTAAAAGGTCATGTTATGAAACCTATTGTTATTTAAATTAATCTACAAAAATTTGTTGTAAAACTTTTTTTTGTTAAGTTTGTTGTAAAACTTATTGTTATATAGAAGCTTGTTGTAAAGCCTATTGTTAGAATAACTAATAGAGCCTAAACCATGTTAATCCTATTTTGAAATAATTTGATAGATCTAATTTCCTCATTCAACACATTGAAAACCACTTCATTATAATATTATAATACACTAGGCACATGTGATTTAAGTTCTATATGTATAATAAATATATTAAGAATTTGGCGCCTCACTTTACTTGGGGTGGCACCTTTTTGTCGCCTCATGCAATACAAGGCCTTGACGCCTTAAGGTCACTTTTTGCCTTTGACTGACTTCCACCTTACCAGATCACCCTCTTCTCTAATGGGAATGTGAAAATCTAGAAGTTGGGGGAATGAGCCACTAAATCTAACTCGCAATCACCAAAGGACCGAATAAAACATACATCGCTGCTCCTCATTGCCCCTGTAGGGTGCCTCACCAATAAAACAAACTTTGATAAATCCCTTAATATTATTACCAATTGTTCTAAATGATTGGGAGTTAGAATTAATGGCAGATTTCCTTCATAGCTTAGAATCCAATACTCCTTTGGAGAGGGGATCATATGAGATGAAAGTTGAAGATGGATGGGGATTTTGACATTCATTCGTTTTATAATGAGTTGAGAGATTCTTTCTACGTTGTCTTTCCTTGGAAAGATGTTTGGAAAGTTAAGGCTCCTCGAAGAGTTTCATTTTTTGTTTGGACTGTAGCTTGAGATAAGATTCTCACGGGTGATAGTTAGAGGCACAAGGATTTTTTTTTTTTTTTTGATAGGTAAGAAAATTTTGTATTAAAAAGAAGCTACTCCATCAAAGAGATGAAGTAAATATTTACAAGTAACAAAGGAAAACAAAACAACTTATGTACAAGAGGCGTAAGAATTTTAATTTTGTAGATTGGTGTGTTATGTGTCGTTGCTGTGGAGAGGCTGTGGATCATTTGTTGCTTCATTATGAGAAGGCTCATTGGGTGTGGAGCTTTGTTTTTAGATTGTTTAGGGTGTCGTAGGTCTTACCATGAATGGTTTCAAATATCCTCTTTGGTTGGTGGACTTGGATGGGGAAGCACTTGTCAAGCATTTGGAATTTAGATTTGTTGTGCTTGATGTGGTGTATTTGGAAGGAGTGTAATACCACAATTAAGGATATGGATAGCTCGGGAAACCAGTTGCTTGCATCATTTAGTAGTTCTCTGTTTGATTGGTCTAAGGCTTGGGGACTCACATCTAATGATTCCCTCCCTTTGTTCCTTAATTCTCTTCTTGTTTGTAATTAATTTTTTTAAAATTAAAATTATTATTATTACTATTACTATTACTATTATTTTGTCAGTTTTCTTGTATTTTTTCTGGTCTACTTTGTGTTATTTTTGATAGGTAATCAAAGATTTATTGCATAAAAGTACATCGTGTTCATGATGGTGAACACTCTTTTAATTAAAACGAATACAAGCAACTCAAGAAGAGATCTGAATAGAAAGAAGAAAATCAGAAATGGAAGTACATTGTGTAAAAACCCAAATTCTAACCCACTGAAACAAAGTCACAAGCATACACGTCAAAAGATTTGAGATTATCTTCAAAAGTGTGAGTATTACGTTCCCGCCAAATTAACCACACAAGACAAGCTGGAACCATATTCCAAATATTAGAAGAATTCTTCCCCAATCAATTCCTCCATCCAAAAAGAAGGGAAGCTACTGTATTTGAAAAAATTTCCAATGACAGTATAATTTATTTATCAAATATTTGGTTTGTGTCATTGAATGCCAATTTTTAAATAAAAATTTGTTATCTATGTTATGGATTATTTGTACATGTTAAATTAAGTGTGGAGCAGGTCTTTGCATGACAGAAAATGGTGTAGGACGGGGTGAGGCCTTGCAGGGTAGGGACAGGGTGGGACAAAGATAGGGTGAGGTAAGGCAGGGACATGGCAGAATAGTTAACATGTGGGGTGATAGGGTGGGGACAAATATGGGGTGAGGTAAGGCAGGTACAAGGCATAATAGTTGACATGTGGGGCGATGGTGGCTAAGTTGCACAGACACGGACACGGACACGGGTACGGGGGTACGGCAATTCTTGAAAAACAAGGGTACGACACGTCAGGAGTACATCAATTAAATAATTAAATAATAATATAATTAGGTATATTTTAAAACATTTTTAGACAATATATGTTTATTTTAGGATTTAAATTAAGTAAAAATAGCAAATAAGTACAATAACACCCATAAAATGTTGTCAAGTACAATTTATGTTTCATTACAAAACCCAAAAGACAGATAAAACCAAAAAACAAAAACTAAACCCAGAAGTACACGCACAAGGCAGATAAACATAAAACCAAAAAAAAAAAAACTAAACCTATAAAATAAGTAAAACACACGTATGGATAAGTTAAGCCAAAAAAAAAAAAAAAAAAAAAAAAAAAAACAAAGAGAAAGGGAGAGAAAGGGAGCTTTGGGGTTGCCGGAGGCTGGAGCAGGTTCGGTTGTCGCCGATCTACCCCGAGAAGTCACACTGCACAGATCAGATAAGAGATCTGGGAGGAAGAGAGAGGCGTGGTAGATTGGATGATCCAGATCAGAGAATTGAAAGGAAGAGAGAGGTGTTGGTCCTGTTTTATTTATTTATTTTATTTATATATATATTTTTTAAAGCCTTATTGTGTCTGGGACATACCGCCATGTTGTGACCGTGTCCAGGACATACCTAGATTAAAAAAAGAAAAAAAAAGGGTACTCATTGGGTACGAATTTTAGGCTTCTTACCAGTACCCGTGTTTGTGCAACATTGGATGGTGGGGCACACATGATTTGACCTGACTTGTCCTGTTGCTATTCCTAACGTCTATGCGTGCTTTTAAGTGCTTGAAATCTAATCAAGGAATTGCTTCACATCAATAAATGAAAGACAAACAGAACAAGCATTCACTATAATTTCTTCATAACTTTCAAAGTTTATTAACTATAAATACTTATGACAGCAGTGGAAAAATCCACCCACTAGTTGGTGAGATTCTAAATGTCAAGACTTTGGCTGGTATCTTACAATGCAAAGTAGCCAAGTTACCCTTGACCTATTTGGGCTTCCATTAGGTGCTACTTTTAAGGCGAAAGAAATTTATCCAAAAAAAATTGGGATTGGTGCATTGGAGAAAATGAAGACGCAATTGGCTGGGTGGAAAAGATTATATCTTTCTACAAGGGGTCGAATCACTTTGCTAAAGAGCACCTTATCCAGCCTGCCTACCTTCTACTTATCTCTGTTTCCTATCCCAGTGAAAATTGCTAGACGTATTGAAAAATTACAAAGGAATTTTTTGTGGGGAGGCTAAGGAGACAAGTTTAATTATCACTTGGTTAAGTGGAAGACTGTTTGAGCACCAGTTCAAAATGGGATTGGGTGTTCTAAATTTGGTTTTATTTAACAAGTCTTTATTGGGGAAATGGTTGTGGAGAAATGCTATGGAAAGGAATGCCTTGTGGAGAAGGGTAATAGATACAAAATATGGTAGCTTGTGGGGGTTTGGTGTTCTCATAGTGTTCAGGGGCCTTATGGGGTTGTTCTGTGGGATAATTTCTATCCTTGTATCATCTTTAAGGTGGGAGATGGCTCCTCTATTAAATTTTGGCATGATCCTTGGTGTGAGGGACTTCTTTCAGAAAATAATTTCCCAGAACTTTACGATATTGCTAGTAACAAGGAAGCTTCAAGGGCTGAGATGATGTCGTCTTCAGGGGGCACTTTCCATTGGAATATCAGATTTATCCGATTGTTTCAAGATTGAGAGGTAGAATCGTTTGACTCATTTATGGATCGTATTTATGCTGTTTCTTTGAGAAGAAATGGGACAGATAAAATGTATTGGAAATTTTCTCCTTGAGGTTTTTGATGTTCGCTCTTATTATAAGGCCTTAAAACCTTCAATCACCTTTCCTTTCCCATGGAAACCTTTGTGGAAACCAAAGGTGCCTACTAAGGTCAGTTTTTTATTTGGACATCAGCATTAAGGAAAATTTTAACTGTTGATAATTTAAGGAGATGAAAATTGGTGGTGGTGGATTGGTGTTGCATGTGTAAGAGGAACGGGGAGACTTTGGATCACTTACTTCTAAATTGCCCAATATCTCAAGAGTTATGGAATATGGTGTGTTTCCTTTTTGGGGTTCATTGGGTCATGCCACGTAGTCTAGTGGAACTTATAGCTAGTTGGTCACAGAAGTTTCACAAACCCAAAACTAAGGTGCTTTGGAGTATGATTCCTCATTGTCTTATGTGGGTCATATGGAGGGAAAGGAATACACGTACTTTTGAAGGGGATGAAAGGTCGGTTCATGAGTTGAAGCACTTCTTCTTTCAGACTTTGTTTGAATGGGCAAATGCTTCGGGTGTTGTTAATTTCATTTCTCTTCCTGATATGATATTTTTTCCTAATATTTATTTATTACTTATCAAAAATATATAAATATACTTATGACGGCAACAAAGTGTATATTTGCAATATCATACCTCAAAACAAACAATGGGGCTAGTAGGGATGAATATCATATCGCATAGACAACTCACACAATTAGAACAGGGCATAAGCTAAAAATTGCGTAGCATTCCTCATGAGAATTTCACTTGCAATAAGAGGTAATGATGCAGGTTACATACCACTTTCATAAATAGTGACTGGAAGATCCTTTTGAGCATGATTAATTGAGGGATTGAGAAGAACATAAACAGGACTTTCATTGATATCCATCAACTGTTACAAAAGAAAGTTTGTCACAATTAACTAACATACATTTGAAAGAGCTTATATTGCAGCATTACACTAAACAAAGAGTAATTTGAAATTTTGAATCCATAAAGTAGCATATCACATCCTACAACAAAGTTTTCGATGAACAATAATATATAAACCTAATCTAAGAAAACAACCTATACTGATAAAGAGCAGAATAACAAACTGACAAATTCAGGAGTCATGAAAATGTAGACAGACTTCTTAAAGCTTGGTAATCTAAACTGGTGAAAGCTATCAGTCCACAAAATATTACACATACAAAACCACAAATTAAAGCCAGATGGCAACACTAAGTGGTCAAATTGTCAATCTCCGATTACTTCTTTCTTGGAATTTTGGTGTTTCTTACAAAGGTGCTTGTTTGCAATGCATTAATGCAGGATTTCAATGTGAGTTTATCTTACTTAATTTGATAAGTGTTAACAATGGTTTATGCTGTCACAGGTGGTACCAATTACCAAACCCACAGCTTTCTCAAGAAGTTTCTGAGCCTTAGGAGTTGTAAAATGTGATGTGTTTGGATTTAATACGATATAATGCCAATACCCAGGACAAACTATGCGTCACTTTGTCCAGGGGTTCAGAAACCATGACTATGTAGCCACTTATGTATTTCAACCAAATATTAAAGTTGTACCAAGAGGCAGATATGGGTTCAACTGAAGAAGAAGAAGAAGAAGAAGACTTTTTAAATAAAATGTTTATTAAAATAGAGAAGAAATCTCATGAACACAAAATCTGTAGACAAAACTCCCCTAAACATTAAAATATTAAAGAATTTTCAAATGAAAGAATGGGACCAATGAAATCTACAACAAAATGCACGGATTTTGATTCAATAACAGAAAGATTCATAAATAAAATTATGTTTAAATATTTTCGTTCAAAGTGTCCACATTAATCAAAAAAGAGCGGCAGCATTCCTAAATTAACCTTTTAGGGGATTGGCTGTTAAAATATTATTATAAATTGCAAGGCAGTGCACAGTGAGTTAATGAATGATCCATGGTTTCACCAATGCCCCATTCTAATTAATTACCCTTTTTATAAATGCAACCCTAATCTCCCCATTGTTACACAAAAAGATGAAATTGATAGATAGATAGATAGATAGAAAAGAGAAGAGAGAAGAGACTCACAGCTTTGTGAATAAGCATATCAGATTCGTGAGCATCAGTGCCAGTAGAATACCATCCGAGTATATAGAAGTGAGGGAAAACCTTTTTATAAAGCTCTTGCTTCTTTTCGAGGAAGGTACGGTCAAGGGAATGTGTAGACTCATCGTAGAGGAGTTCGAAGCTGTTGAAGATCTCGACGGTGCGTCCTCTCTGGACACCAATCACGCAACCGTAAACCCTATCATTACTATTACTATTACTAATACTAATACTATTACTATTACTATTATTACTGGGTTGCTGCATCTGAGACTTAACCCTAGTGTAGTGATCCGATATGTTCACTATCACCAGTGGATGCAATTTGAATGTCAGTCCACTGCTCGAAGTCGACGACGATGCCATTCTCAATTCTCACTTTTGGGGCCACACCAACTTTGGGGTTTTGCCTTTTGAAGAAGAAGAAGAAGCAATCAATGTTCCAAGGGATTTTCTCTTTTTTGTGTGTGTGTGTGTATATATAATATAATAAGCTTTGCTGCATTGGATAATTGGCTCCAATTGGGCTTGACCCGCTTTTTACATCCTCTGGGCTCACTAGGAAGTTGGAGCCCAATATCGGTTAGATTGGCCCTGGCCACTTCACTATTTTGCTTTTTAAATTATTAAATTTTCGTCTCTTTTTTTATTTTTTTATTTTTTTTATTCAAACTTTCTCTCTCTATTTCCTACTTAAAAAAAAGAGAATATAATTTATTATTTTTTTATGACTAATTTAATTTGATAATAAGTAATCGTCTTTTTTTTCAAGAAATACGAGATAAAGTATATTTAAATTTTGAAGGTGTCAAATTTTTTTTTTTGAAAAGTGGTGTAACTAAAATAAATAGAATATTTTAGTTTAAATTTTGGCTAAAATTTACAAAACCTAAGGTGAGAATACTCTTAATAAAAAAAAAAAAAATCATAATGGTGTATTTTATTTCAATTTTTTTATATATTTCATTTTTATGAATGAATGAAGATGATATTCTAAAAAAAGAAAAAAAGAAAAAAGAAAAAGATAAGATGGGTTGGCTTATCCTAAAAATAAAAACAAAATTGGTTTGCGCTCCCATTATTTGGTCATTTCCAATTCATTGAATTAGAGATAATATTTAAATATATATATTAAAAAAGAAAAAAAAAGACTATGGGAACCTGCCTATCTTCTCATATAAAAGGCACAGAGAAGACAAAGCAAATTAATTAAGGTGAACAGAATTGAGAAAGAAGAAGAAGGAGAAGAGTTGGTGATAATAATAATAATAATCGGAGAGAGTTGAGTTATGGATATGCGTGATCTTGTAACCGGTGGAGCTGCTTGTGCGGTTCCAGGCTCTTCTTCTTCGTCTTCTAATCCTCTTGCTGCTCTCGCCAACACTCTTATTGGCTCTTCTTCTAAGATTCAGGTCTTCTTTCTCTTTTTCTCTTCTTTATTTATTTATTTATTTATTTTTATAAAAACTCAAATTTTTGTTTGTTTATTAATAGGAAAATAAGGAGATTCCTACATCCATAACCCCCAGTTCCGAGAGGCAAATTTATACAGAGACCAATGACCATCTGGGAGCCCTTGATCAGCCATTTGTGGACCCCAACGCCCCTCAACACTCCAACTTTCTTCGCGGCTTTCACGGTTCAGGAGGAGGTCAGACTGAACTTGACGCCGCCTGGAATGATATACACCCTCCTCCGCAATTGGACCATATCTATGATACTCATCCTCACCCTCAACAACATCAACCAATTCTCGATGGTAATTCTATTTCTTTCTCCTTCCCCTTTTTTCCTTACTTCTTCTTCTAATTGTTTTAGTTACTTTACTTACATGTTCAATTAAACACCATTTACTGATCAGATTAAGAATTCACAACTTACAAATGAAACTAATGCTTTTTTATATTAAAAAAATGTTTAAAGACTGATGCCTGCTGTGTTTCACTTTCTCCCAATCACAATTAAGTATATTTCAATTTCAAACACTCATTTATTAGAGGTGGCACCAATCCCACATCTGTTTGTCAGTAACACTTGTAATACCTTCAGCATTTTCCATGTTTAAATACTTCTGGTGCTTCTATCGAGGACTATTCTCAGCTGATGGTTAATTCGCTTATGCATGCCTCTTTTCGAAAGTAAGATGAGTTTCATGTTTATAGACCGAATGGAGAATTAATCAATAAGGATTGAGGGAGAGAGATTTGCCGTTATTGGAAGGTAGAAAAAGGACTTTTTAAATGGATGCATTTTCTTCTTTATTGAATAAATATGGTTTGTCTTTCGCCAAAGCACCTATAGTCTCCTGCACAGACAAAATGGAGGAAATCTTCTACTTACTTTTATGAAATTGTTTTTCTCCTAACTCTATTGCAGGGCCACCCCAAAGAATGTTGTCAAGCCTTTTGCACTCCTTTGTTGATAGTAGCCGTGGTGGAGTTCCCTTTCGTGCTACTCCACTTCCAGTGTTAGGATTGTCTGAAGGTGACAAACAATGTATACGTGATCGTAGCAGCATAATGGCTCGCCACATTTTTGCAGATAAAAGTGAAGATTTTATTAATGCACAGGTTTGGAACTTCACTTGTTTTTTTCTAATTCTATTACTACATGAGTTTCAGATCTTCTTTGGTGATTTTCTCTACCCCTCCTTTGAATTTGCCTTTCATGGACTCAGCCAAGTACCAATGACTTTATGATGCTTCTCTAACCTTGTGATGTTGCAAGCCTGATTTCGTTATATATCCATTAATTTCCTTGGGGAGGTATGGAGAGCTATTCCATTGTACTTAATATGGTGCATTTAGAGAGAAGAGAGAGAGCGATGTTTGCTGCTTCAAAGGGAAGGAGTTCCATTTGATGAAGTTGAAGTACCTAGAGTTCTTGGATAATCTGAATTTTTAGATTATTTATTTCTTTTGTTTTGGCCCTTCCTTGTATATTTCTTGTGTACTAGGTTGTGCCTTTTTTTTTTTTTGGCGTTGAAATGAAGCTATTACTTATTAAAAAAAGAAAAAAAAAGAATAGAATTTTTGCTTTTTAAAGTTTGAGAAAATCTTCCTGGTGAGTGGAATATAAGAACTCTTGCTGCTGCTGTTGTTGTTTATTAATTAACTTGAAAAGGATTTCAAAGCAAATATGTCTTGGCGTTAGTCCTTATTGTAATTTTTTCACAAGAATATTGTGGGATCTGCATAAGGAATATATACTTGAATCTTTCGCTGCTTATCATGACTTTCCTTGTTGTTCATTTGCCAGATACATACTTATTTGGTTGATTTTTTTTCCAGGTGAATGCTCTTTTGTGTTCTTTAGATATTGATGGTGATGCTCGCGCCAAGGGACCTCTTCCAGGGAGATTTAGGGAACTAGAGGATTATTGGAATGAGTCCCAAGGTACTCTGAAACCTGGTTTTCATGCTGCAGATGGATGGGTAGCTGAGTTTAACCAGCAGAGGATGGTACATGGTGCCAATGGCTGGGCCTCTGAATTTGAGCAACAACACGGTGCCAATGGCTGGGCCTCTGAATTTGAACAGGCAATGAATTGTTTTGCCTTTAAACCTAGTACCTATGCGATGTTTTTTCATACCCTGAACACAGTAAAACTTCTGGTTAAGTAGCTATGCAACTAGTTAAAGCTCAGTAAGACCCCAGTCAAAGGTTTGCTAGGATCAATTGACCATATTTATAAAACTTAAGTTGCCAAATATAATACTATAACTGGTATTATTATTGTGATGTCTAGACTACCCATAATAATTTATGGATTTTGCTAATGTGTGCCCTAAGGGCACACAATAATTAATCATTTTTGGAAAAAAATTTCTCAAAAATTGAAAAAGTATTGACAGTTTTTTCAATTCCCAAGAAAATGTTTCCAAAAATTGATAGTTTAATGTGTGCCCCAAGGGCACATATTAACTGGGCCCATAATTTATTATTAAGAAAAATGGGGCTACCCATAATAAATATTAAAAAAGTATCCATTTTGCCAAAGAATTTCAAACAAACTCTGATGACAGGCAAAGTATTCAATATCTTCAGATTGGAAATTTATTAAAAAATGCTTGGACAAAATTGGCTCTAGACTGGTGTGTAACTATCTTTTTCAATCCATTATGTGGCGATTTATAAGACTATTCATGTGTATTATTTAAACAAGTCACATGACTCATTAAAAAATTCATGTGACTAAAACTACAATTGGATGGTCTCTTTAATTCTCACATAATGGGTTGGAGCAAGATAACTGCAAACCAGTTTGGAGCCAAACTTTTTCCTTTGCCATTCACTGTATGTATCATATGACAATGCATTACTACCTTTTTCTTGGAGCTGATGACAAAACGTAATCCTTTTCTACTTTGCCGTATGATATTATAAGACATTTCATTGATACCTTTATTTGGGTGTTACTGGTACAGTCTCAGTTGACTTCAGTAGATCAAATGAGAGGTTCTAATATCTCAAGCTTAGCTGCAATGGAGCAGACTCGCATGCTTGCAAATACGTTAGCTCAAAATGATGACCCAAAGTTTCAGGTTAATATGCTCTATCATGATTCACGTTTCACATAAATTTCTTTCACATATATCTAAATATCTGTCGTTTTGTGGCATGCAGAACTCAAAGTTTCTGCAGTTTGTATCAAAGATGAGTCGTGGTGAACTTATTATTGACGATAATCAAGTCAAGCAGACAGCATTACCTGCAGCTGGGGATTGGGCATCAGAATATCAACATCAGTACAACAGGAGTCCTGCTTGGGCTGATGAATTTGTATGTGATTGGTCATGTATAGATTTGGTTAATGCAGTAAACTTATATATAACATGATTGATTTGCCCATGTTCGTTTACAAGTATGATTGTACATACATGCATGTGTGTGCAGATGAATGCATGCATACAAGGATATGTTTATATGCAAAAACATGCATATATATAACAACAAACACACAAGACACACACACACACACACACAACTTTTGTGTTTTATGATTATATAAAATGATCATAGAAGTAAAAATTCTTATTATTCTTCATCTTATATTTGCAAGTAATTTTTTTAATGGAATTTGTAATTTAGCTGAAGCATCAATGCAAAGAGATTTCGCCACTCTTTGTACATGTGTCTCAATTCGGGTAATATAGAGTTTCTATGTGAGAGAAATGCTAGGATCCTAGGACCTTTGACGGATGCAAAAAATCTATTCAAGATGTTAAGCTATTCTTACTCAAATCTTTATTTGGGTGGATGAGTGCTTCCTCTTTATTTTCTTTTGCTAATATGGTTGAGATGCTTGGAGTTGTTTGTGTTGTGCTTAATGTTGGTGTGCTTTTGTACACATCCTGTGTACATGGGTTGCCCTTTGTGTTTTTTTAAGTGAAATATTTATTTATAAAAAAAGAGTTTCTATGTGGTGCCTTCATGCAAATGTATGATGGATGTGAGACTTGCATGATTCAATGGCTTGAGTCATACTGTAGGGTCAAAACAATTTATACTGAGTTTTTATTTCATAAGTTGTGGCTCAATTTAATGTTATTTTTGTAATGATGGGTAGATATGTAAAATTTTGAAACTCTTGTGAATTATGGATATTTTGGTAAATGAGTCTTGTCAAGGAATTTCTAAGTGTCTTTTATTTTCTTCATCTTCCTTGAGTCCAAGTTATTATTATTAAGTCTTTAGTTTACAATTCAGACCAAAAAAGTCTTTAGTTTACTATCAATTTAGAAGTCTTCATGCAATTAGTATAAGGAGGCTATATATATATATATATATATATTTTTTTTTTTTTCCTTTTGATAGGTAAAGATCATATTTATTAAATAGAATAAAACATGCTGGCCCCCAGTACACACAGTGTACCAAGTAATTTGCTTATTTTCTTGTTTTTACTCTTATTTTCAATAAAGTTTTTATTTACTGATAAAAAAAAAACACACACACACACACACAAGGCCAATGTGCCGCAATGCGTAGAATGCTCCTCCACTTTGAAAATTCTGTTGTTCCATTCTTGCCATATGTTCCACATAATAAACTGCGAAATAACATACCAAACGGATGCTGACCTATGTTGCCCAACACCTCAATGCACATAGGTAGAGTTTTCAACTTGAGAGCCTCTAAACTTCACATTTCCTCTCATTTTACAACCCTTGTACGTACCCCTTCCTTCACAACCTAGAAACCCTAAAAGCCCCAAAATTATCCAAGCTTTAGCCATTTATTGTCCATACCAATTCAAAAAGCCCGACTAATCCATCAGACTGCAAGTTGTAAAAACCCTTCAAAAAAGCCATTGCCAGCAAACTCCTTTAACCTAACATTCTTTGTTTCTGCCCCCTCTTTGCTCTATAAACCATATTTTTTTCCAAACCAAATTCAAATTACAAAGCCTAAAGCCTTTCCCTTGCCATAACAAACCCTATAATCATACTCTCCATTCCTAAAACCCACCACAAAATTCATAGACAGATTTCCATAAGGATGTCCTTTGCCATTATTTTTGAAGAAGAATCTTATACAAAACAGTCAATTGGTGTACATGGTGAAAACCAAAATAACTAAGTGAAAAAGTGCAGTTCATGTTAGGAAACCAAAACATTTAAGAGTCATATTCTAAAATAAAAATGTCAAAGATGCATAAGATAACAATCATATTTTGATGTGCAGAGACAGGAAAATGATTTATTCTCGATGAAACTATATCTCAACCTCATTTCGAGTTCTTTTTTTTTAAGGAGGGGGTGGGGGGGAGGAGGAATTCATGCAATTAATTTCAAGGGTTTTTTTTTTTTTTTTTTTTCAAGTATAATGCCCTCTGTCCCAAAATGATAATTCACTTTAAAAGGATACAATTAGGATGCCTGCCCTCCATAAAATTCCATTTGAGTCATGTCCTAAATTTTTATTCATTTGAAAGAAAGAAGAATGTCCTAACAGTATGGAAATCCGTCCTGCTCTGCTTGATGTGGTGCATTTAGAGGCAAAAATCTAGAATGTTTGAGGGGAAAATTTTCCCTTGCTTTAGTTGCAACCTCTATTCCTTAGATCCTTGTTTGATTGTGCAAGGGCCATTGGAGATCTCACCTTTTCCTTTGCGGAATTCATCTATTAGTAGTCATAGCTCATAGTTTTTTGTTTTTGTTTTTCGTTTTCTTTCTAGGCATTTCTCCTGTGTACTTCAAGTGCACTGGATTTGGTTTTGTGTTTCAATAAATTTTTCTGTTCATTAAAAAATAGCATATCACGCAAAAGTATAGAAAAAAAAAAAAAAGACGGTTGTTTTTTTTACTTTTGATCAAGCAAGATAAATTTGGGACATCCTAAGATGGAAACAAGGACTTCTGGAGTCCAACTTATTGGTATTTTTCATAGAGGACCCTACCTTAGGGGATGTATGCAAAACAAATAGGTTTTGTTCACATGGGCTTCTAAATAAGCGTTTAATCTAAATGCTCAACTTATAATGAGTTTTAACAAAAACCTCACATGTTCTTACTTCAGAATATATATATATATATATATATATAAGTGATGAGTTTGTCTCCAGTCTCTGTTACCTGATTCTAAGCACTTTTCAGCTTTCTCATGGTCCTGATCAATGGGTGAATGAGTTTACTACTGAACGAGAGCAACATGGGCCAGTTGATGATCAGTGGGTGAATGAGTTCTCTAAGTTGAATGTTCATGACTGGGCGGATGAATTCGGGCGTCAGGTTGGTGAGGGGGCTTTGGGGGAGAATTCTACAGATAATTGGGCTAATGCATATGATGAGTAAGTCCAATTGACCTTCTAGAATAAATAGAAATGTTGAACAATTATCAAATATCCCTTTGTAATTGGGGTAGAATTCTTTTGCAAGAACTGGTTGTAATGTTTTGTCTCAATTTTTTAGGTTGTTAGTGTAGGTCCTCCCTCATCTATTATTGTTTAGTTGCTTTTGTCAAGCATGGGAAAGAGACCAGTCTATGTATAACTAATAATGAGTGTCTTTTTCTGTTATCTGATGCACGCTGAGTTGAGTTAGACTTTTTTCTTTTGATAAGTAATGAACTTATTGATTTTATTTGTAAACTTATTCTTCTTTATATTTTTTATTTTTATTTTTATTTTCCCCTTTTTCCCTTGTGTTTTCATGGTTATCATAACCTACATAGGTGCTTAAGATACTGCATCTTGTGCATGCTTGTTGCTTTCGTTTTGTTTTCTTCTTTCCTTTGAACTTGACATAAATTTGTACTTATTCATCAGCAATCCTGTGATTGTTAAAAATGATGCCAAATTGTGCCATGCCACGATATAAATTCATTGCTTCTGCCATTGAAATATAGGTTCTTAAATGAGCAAGTAGCTGCCAAGCAGCGGTCTGACACTTCAAGGGGAGTATATGTCTTTTCTGATATGAATCCTTATGTTGGTCACCCAAATCCCCTGAAAGAAGGCCAGGAGCTGTTCCGCAAAGGCCTACTGAGTGAAGCAGTGCTTGCATTAGAGGCTGAAGTTTTGAAAAACCCTGACAATGCTGAAGGTTGGAGGCTGCTTGGAATAGCACATGCAGAGAATGATGATGATCAACAGGTTATGTGACTTCTTGATGTTGAATCATTCAGTTATTTAGGTTCTGCATATTTGTATTACAATACTACAAGATTGGAGTCTATTGTTTTATTATACTGCCTAGCCTTCTATGATCATCTCTTTCATTTCCCTTCCTAGCATGTATATTTGTACATTTATGATTTCTTTACCTAACTTTGTAATCTCCTTGTATGATGTTTGAGGGCCCAGGATGGCATTCCTTCAATGCTTTTTTTTTGTAATTTTTCTATTTCTTTGTCTCTCTGATTTGTATTCTTTGTTTTAGGCAGCACACATCCTGTGTGTCATAGATCTGTCCTAGAGTGGTCATATGACTCATTAAAAAGTTACATGACTTATCAGTGATGAAATGACTCATTTGAAAGTCACATGACTTATTACACAAAAACTTAAAAAAAAAAAAAAAAAGAAAAAAGAAAAAAAAGGCAAACATATTAAGGTTTAAAACAAAAACCACTAAAAAGAATCCAGGATTGATCCCAAAAGCTAACTTATGGATGTCTAGGCTTCCTTTATCCTCTTTGTGTGCTCAAGTGTTAATAATAAGTCCTCTTCAACATGCTTTGGATAAGAATATCCTCAACATTTTTTTTCCTTATGAACTTAAAATCTGTATTTTTCCTTATATTGGTAGCTGAATGCTTGTCTAATTGGATTAATGACCATCTTTTGAATAAAATAAATTTCTGGAAATGATATGAAAATTTGTAATTGAGGATTTCTGGCTGAATTTGATTTTAATTTTCATAGTTTTTACCGAATTGGATTTTAGTTTTTGTAGTTTTTACTGAATTTGATTTTAGTTTTCTTAGTTTTCTACTTTCAGTGTTTTGCTCAATTATGTGCATAAAGCTGAACTTAAATTCATGCAGGCTATTGCAGCCATGTTGCGGGCACAGGAGGCAGATTCTACAAATCTGGAAGTGCTTCTAGCTCTTGGTGTGAGTCATACAAATGGTAAGTGGTTGTTTGCTGTACCTTACCATTGACAATTTTCTTGGTATAATTTAGTGTTAGAACCTTTTATTTTTAGTGTTATGGGGGAAAAATACTTGAAACTATCTAGTAATGATGGAAGACCAAAAAGCTTAATATTTATTTCACATATGCAGAACTTGAGCAGGCAGCTGCATTAAAATATTTATATGGATGGTTACGTCATCACCCAAAGTATGGGACACTTGCCCCTCCAGAGCTGTCTGATTCTTTATATTATGCTGATGTAAGTGTCATTTTTCGTAATTCTGTGTTTGTGTGTGTTTCCACTGAAAGTTTTTCTTACCCTCTTTAGTAAGTTATGCTTTAGAAGCTATTTTGTGTGGAACTCTGAACTTGTGTGTGTGTGTGTGAGTGTGTGCCCCTTTCAGCTGTTGTTTTGTGGGGGAATTTTGAGCTTGTTACATGGTAAAGTTCATAGGATGATGCAATGTATTTTTTAATATTCTGGCATCAGTGTTTGTATAAATTTTGGCACACCATAACATAAGAACAAATGAATTTCTTATATTCCATCCTATGATGATTCATGCATCCATGCGTGCTGATGTTATTTTGATTTATTAGTAGTCCAATATCAATCATATCATTCTTTCTTCTCCATTAATATTTTTAGTTAATAAAGCAGAGGTTGAATAAGAAATTTAAGTTTCAAATTTAATTAAGGAAACAATAATGACTTATATATTCAGCTCTTTATATAGTAACCTCAGATGTTAATACATTCTGAGAGGGAGTGAGGCAGATGAGACAGATGGAGCATGTTGATCCAAGACAAAATAAGTACAAGAACAGTAAAGAAAATCTTAAGAATCAGCACTTAGGGGTTGCTTGGAATCAGCACCAAGCAAAACTTAGGCATCAGCACTTAAGGTGTTAGGATTTAGCACCCAACTATTAGAAAATCTCCAATCTGAATATCATCAATTGATCAATCGTCTATTCTAAAATACAAATAAACCAGGCTCTTTAATAGAGCTAGAGCTTCCAGGAAATAAAGAGATAAAAAGATGACAACTAATGAAAACTAATCCTAACTGAAATCAAATACTAATAATCTTAGGAAATGGAAGGTTTTGATTTTGGATTGGTGTTGTATATGTAAAAGAAATGGGGAATCAATAAACCACCTCCTTATCCTTGCCCTCTTGCTTTTGATTTGTGGTCTATGGTGTTTACTTTGTTTGGCATTCACTGGATTATGCCGAAAACGGTGGTGGAGCTGTTAGCTTGTTGGCAAGGAAAGTTTGGGAGGCATCGGAATGCTGCTATTTGGATGGTTGTGCCCCATTGTTTGATGTGGTGCATTTGGCAGGAGAGGAATAACCGGCATTTTGAGGATTTAGGGAGATCAGTTTCAGATCTTAAACTCTTCTTCCTTCAGTCTTCTGGATTGGGTTGCAGTGTTAGGCTTTCATTCTTTTTCTTTAGTCCATGGTTTCATGGACTTTTGTACTTTATGCATTTGATTTGTTTTTGTCCCTGATGTATACTTCCTGTATACTCAGGTGACACACTTTTTCTTTTTAATATATTTTTATTACTTATCAAAAAAAAAAAAAAAAAAAAAAAAAACACTAATCCCTATCCAAATAAAAGTCTACAATTATCCAATTTCCTATGAGATAAATACAAAAATCTGAAAATATAAAATCTAAAATAATTTTGGTTTTGTTCTTACATCACGTCCTGTGTTGGTAAACTCCACAATGTTCAATGGTAACCATTTTGGTGGCTCCATGACTCGATTTATAAATTATCTTAGAAATGGGGCTGCATCCAATTAAGTTGGATGTTGCTGCCAGCTAGCCTATGAGAAATCAAAATTTGATCTATATGGGAGGAGTTCCTTTAGGTGATCATCACAACTAAATGAGTTTGTTGATGGTATTTAAGAACATGACGATAGGTAGGTAAACTTCCGGACAATACATTTGCTTCCTTTTTTTTTTTTTTTTCACAAGGTGCAATTAACATGGCTGACTGTGGCTGCGGAAGATTCATTTATATGTAAAAATGTATTATTTTTTGGTGGGCATACACATTAAATTATGTAATTAAATCCTCTGGGTTTTTATTTAGAGCTTCTCTTTTGGAGTGCAGATTAAAATTACTTTTGTGGCATGCAGGTTGCTAGATTATTCAATGAAGCTGCTCAAATGTCACCTGATGATGCTGATGTGCACATAGTGCTTGGTGTCCTATACAATTTGACCAGGGAGTATGATAAAGCCATTGAATCTTTTCAGACAGCTTTGAAACTCAAGCCACATGATTACTCTCTGTGGAACAAGCTTGGTGCAACACAAGCAAACAGTGTCCACAGTGCTGATGCAATATTTGCTTATCAACAGGTAATTTATATGTTATTATTCCATTTAGACACTTAGGGTTAATCTGGATGTCCTGTGAAGTTTGAATTATGTTTTTTTGCTGTATGTTGACTTTAAAGTTAATGGTTTTATGTTTTTTTGCTGTATGTTGACTTTAAAGTTAATGGTTTTGACATCATGATTTAATGTTTGTCACTATGATTAATGAGGGTCATTACTTAGTACTTGACTCGCTTAAATAGGGTTCTGGATGGGTGACTTGGCTATGGTCCACCCTTCAGCATTTTTGTTTTTTTGAATGGAGTGGCCCCTCTCAAAACTCAAAGATGTGCAGTTGTGCTTGACAGCCGGAGACTTTTATATATCATTATCACTAAAGAGTAAATTTGTTGAGATATTAATCTTTTATTAACAGGTGCTAAGGAATTGAAATAGTCATTCAGATGCTATATTAAAAAATAGGCCTTCCAATGTCTTGAAAAAATACACAAATTTTCTTGATGCCCCCTCATAAGTCAATTCAACTGACAAGAAAATATTTATCAAGGCTTGATATTGTACTTAATTTGAATTGTTATAGATTATAGTAATGAATGGAGTAAATCCTCCTCCTTTATTGGAGTTTGTAATACATATATGATCAGACATATATGGAGTTAATGAGCAAATTGGGAAAGAATTGATAAAACGATTGTACTTTTGAAGTTGTGGAGCATCTCTCCAGCAAGATTAGGACAATCTTTTTGTGCTCTATTTTCCTGGATTGCATTCTTATATATATAATGAATGTAAAATATGAATGATACAGGGGTGTGAGGCCTTGTGTTGTGCCTTTTAATTCCTTCTATTAGTTTTTTCTACCTGGTCAGTTCATGTATGGGGACTGTGGGATTGGTGGGCCGAAGTCACCAACAGCTAAGGGCCAGCTAGATTTCTTTCCTTATACCATATGCACCTTATTTTCTAGTGACAAAGACCCTCTAGATTTTACATTATACTGTCCATTATAGTACTTACAACAAGTTCAACTGCATGATTTCTGATTTCCTTTTCCCCCATGAAGAATATTGATGATAGGATGATTTAATTTGTAAAGACTTCTGCACTGTTTATGTCTTTGTTCTAAGTGTTAAAAGAGGTCCCAGAGCATATTCGTGTCTTTGCATGTGCCAATGGGGTCATTTTTGATAATGTTTTAAGGAGCAGTGCCTCTCTATTGCCTCTTGAATCTTGATAACGTTTTTAATGGTTGCAAGGTATGATTAGGAGGTTCAACAAGGATCTTTCTATATTGTTACAAATATTTGGGGCTGGTTATATGATATCAGGTAGAGATGGTGCATAGTTAGGCCTCAGAGCTGTTTTTGGGGTCATTTTTCTACTGGTTACATGGACACCTTGTGGGTCTTAAAACCCACAATCTCATCCTCTACCCTATTCTTATGGGGGAAGTGTCATTTGAGCTATAGCTGATTGGCTTGAGGCCTTGGAGAGTTGTTGGACTACTATGCTTGTTAGGTGACTTATTATTATTGTGTGGTAGCTATTGGTCCATAAGTAGTCTTTGACATATATCACTATGAATTATATCGCTACTGGTGGTGTTCCCTTCATTCTATGACTTATATAACTATGAATGTCGTGCTTCTGGCTTTAAATAGTTTTGTGTACTACTGTCACCTATCTTGCCTTGAAAATGTTATTGGAAATACTTATTGGAGTATGGAGGATGGGTGTTTCTTTTTTAATAATATTTTTTAATACACTTTGGAATTGTGGTCACCTTACAGTTTATTGAATTTCAATCTGTCTTATATTTTTTCTTTCAAAATTTGTAAATTATTATGTTTGGTGATTCTCATGATTCCTTGTAAGTTATAATCAAAATCAAATGCAGGCCATCAGGAGGAGTTGATGGCTCAAAGTTTTTATATTCATCCTTCCACAAAGCAACCATAACTGATAAACTAGCCTGTCTTAGTTTAGTTCCTACTGTGATGTTATTTTCTGTCTCTTTTCTGGAACAGTGGTTACTGAAAATAAAACTACTATCTTTTCATTGTCTCTGGTTTTTCAGGCACTAGATCTAAAACCTAATTATGTTCGTGCATGGGCAAACATGGGTATCAGTTATGCCAACCAGGTTCGTTCTATGCTTGGTTGTTCCCTCTCATCATCATCTTTGGCATTTGTTAATGAGAAATGATTTTCTTTTCTAAATCTGTTTCTGGTTAGTAAAATGCTCATAAATAAAGCTATATGATTCATTTTAAAAGAATAACTAAGCCTGAGAACCTTTGGGAGCATATTGAACCAATAAATATTGAAGCAGTTTTTGTTTTTGTTTTTGTTTTTGTTTTTGTTTTTTGGTTTTAATTAAGCCAAACAAATAAATAATATCAAGTAACTTCTAACCTATCAAAAAAAAAAAAAAAAAAAATCAAGAAACTCCTAGGGTGGAGAAGCAATTACTATTAAGTCACTGGCTTTGTTTAATTTTCCTATTTGGTTACTTTGATGTTTTCCTCAAACTAGTTTCTTGCAATGTTGGTAAAAGTGTCAAGTGCATGGGCCTCTTGGAGCCTAGGCACAAAGCGCAAAGTGCAAGCACACTTGCTTGAAGTAAAGCGCATATTTCTCAAATATAATATCTAATAACTTTTAATAGAAATATTCATAACATATAGTAAAAAATATATTTATAAACTCAAAATTTGTATATTTTACCTATTAGGTAAGTGTAGTTGTATAATGTGTAAGTTCAAATTTTATATAATTAATTGAAAACAATTATCAATGGACAATATCATAATAATCTAGTTGTAGAAAGTATAGACGTAGTGTTTTATAAAAAATACACAACCATGATAGTTATGATCAAATGATGTATATGGATCTCAGTCAACCTACATCTAACAATCAGAGGCCAAAAAGTACAAGAAGAGTAAATGAATCTTGTTCATATATGGAGACATGTAAATAAAAAAATTGTTTGTGTAATAAACAACACCTTAAGAGTCATTGGTTTATGTCATTTCTTTCAAGATCAAACAATTGATTTTGGTATTCATATATTTTTTGGCAATAAAATTAAAAAGCGTGCCTAGGCGTACTTTGTGCTTCTTCAAAAAGTGCCAAAAAAGTGTGCCTAAAACAAGCTTCATCAAATGAGCTTTTTTTACATGAACTATATTATCAAATCCTGCACACCGTATGACTTCAGTCCAGTGGACTGCTCTTTGTTGCTATTATTGTGGTATATATAAAGAATGTACTAAGAATACTTATAATTTATAACTAGTCCAAACAATGCTAGGAGAATTCAAGAACTATTTGTTCGGTGATTTGCCCCTATAGGAAAAACCCTCTACATTTCAAGTGCAAAATTTGTTTGCAAAATTTAAAATCTTGAAACTTATTGCTCTATGATTATTTACCCAAGGCATTTTGTATTGGGAAAAGGATTGAACAACTTGAATTTGTCGGGATGAGCTTTTGTTGAGTTGAGTAGGTTTAAGGGCACCATTTTTCTGGACCAATGAATTATCTACATTTTTTTTGGGTACTCTAGGGCATGTATGAGGACTCCATTCGCTACTATGTCCGGGCACTTGCTATGAATCCGAAGGCAGACAATGCATGGCAATATTTGCGAATTTCTCTGAGGTACTTCAAAGAAAAAAGGGCTCTTTTTATTGCCTGTTTGTGTTTTAACCACATCTTACACAAAGTTTTATCCTTTGCAGCTGTGCTTCTAGGGATGACATGCTGGAAGCTTGTGATTCTCGAAACCTAGATGTTCTCCAGAAGGAATTCCCACTGTAATATACATATAGTTGAATCAGTGGATGAATAATGGGGTCCAGCATTGAGATGTGGGCTGAAATATCAAGCATCCTCATTTATTTAGCTATTTGCTATCTTGAGATGATAATTCTAGGCTTTTTGGCCCCAAATTTTGCTGCAGTTGCATCCCAGAATAAAATGGTGTCCTGGTTTCGGCAGTAATTCTTAAGAGTTGGATATTGGAAGATTAACTGGGGCCATTGGGATTAACTGAGAAATTATTTTTGTTGAGCTTTGAAGGTCTGTTGTACTCAATCATGGGGAGGATTGTAGGTCTAGTTAATGCTTCTATTTGAAAGAGGAACATAAAAATAACACAGCCGGGCCAAGTTACTGCTGATGAATAAGGAATTTCGTAAGGGAATTTTATGTTGTAATATTATTTATGTAAATACTTACAGATATAGGCACATATATTTCCTTATGTTTGGCCATCTTAGTTTAAGGTAAGTGGTGGCTGTGAAAAGCTTGTTCCTTTGTGATAATAATTATATTGCAGCTACTTCAGTCTACAATACTCTACTTTAAAATTACTTGAGATTGTACAAGCAAAAGCTTGTATGCTCAATATTCGAACGTCCAGTTGGAAGTTGGAACATCAAAGTAATGTGTACATATTGACATTGTAATCAAATTATTTCTGGAGGACACAGCTTGTCTCTAGTGCATCAGTGCATTGGACACAAAGTAAGTTCTTAGCTGAACTTGGGGTTCAAATATGAAATTGAAATGATCATTTTAATATATTCACATTTTAAAATAATTTGGTTTGTTAAGAACAAAAGAAATTGGGAAGTTGGCTGGTTGGTTTCGTTGTTTAAAGGATGAAGAAGTCTAACAACTTGTGTAAATAAATTAACACCACAAATAATTGTGTTAAAAGAAAAAAGTCTGACAACTTGTGTAAATCAAATAAAGTTATAATTAACAAAAAAAACTAATTTTAAATCCACATGTCTATGTATCATATAATACGTATAGTTCAACTATACGATACATACAATTCAACAATATGATATGTACCTATGAATTGTACCATTCACGATCACTTACGATACAAAACTTTTTGTACATGATGCGATATGTATAGTACGATACATATTGTGTATTGTATGATACTAACAACTATGCAAACACCACTAATTAGATAACACTCTATAATCGAGTCTAATAAAATAACATATCCATGAGTTTTTTTCCTCCATCTTCTCTTTCTTCTATAAAATTTGGACTACATACTTGACACTTCACTTTCATATTTTTAATTTTTTTCTATGCTATGAATAATGTGTTGATATTGTATTTTGTTTGCCCTCAATTTGTGTGTTGGACTTCGAAAATTCCAAAAATATCATTTTCATACTAGGGGATTGTGGGAACATTTAGATCATCGTGGTTCAATCTGTTTGGGTATCGAAGCACTCAAACTGCCATTTTAGGTCAAAATGACCAAAATATCTCTAGTCAACCCAGGGTTTCCATGTTTTTACATCAAATCCAAGATCATTGGAGCTTTTTATCAACTTTGACAAAGTTTGACCTAAAGTTAACTCCCAAAGGCAACTGATATCCTAATTTTGATCTGACTGTTAGAACAAGATGAAACCAATGCCATTGCAAAGAATATCTAATTGCCTTTCAAATGACTACTCACTGCTCAAAATCGGAGTTAAAACGGTTGAGATATCTTGAAAATCGTGTTGGGCACATTAGCTCGCTTCCCGAGGCCATAAATTTTGATACAACCCTTTGCTTTTCAAAAGATCAAATGATCTGGAAAATAGACTTCCATATCTTGCCAATGCCACCAAAATCAGGTCAATCGAAGTCCGGAAAGGCCTTCAAATGAGCAACTAAATTTGGAACCGAAAAAACTGGAGGAAAAAAAAAATATACATATATAATATGGGGGGCGTTAGGAAAGAGAAGTTTGGTGAGTTCACAATAATAATGAAGTAAATGCTTAAAATGAGAAAGCTTTTAATAACCATAGTAGATATATTTTTTGATAATAATTTTAAACACTTACAGGAGATAATAGTAGATACAAGGCTTTGAACTGGAATGGAAAAAGCTTACAAGCATAGGAAGTAGCCTGGAAACTATAGAGAATTTGAAACTAGGAAAATTTGCGATGCCCTCATGAAAGGGACATCCCCCCTTTATAGGCAAAATAAAACACTATTTAAACCGTGAATAGTGAATTGAATAGTTAATAGTGAACAGTAAAATTGATTTTTTTACTATTCATAGTAGGTTAGCAAATTTGTCAACATGTGCTGTTTGGAGGGAATCATCCCTCGTGGGGAATAGCCAGAGCAAGAGCCATACTTCTATCAGGAAATCAAAACAGCTTTAGTAACTTTAGCAGGGAATCAATGCAGATCAGTAGCTTTGACAAGAGATTCTTTGTCTGTGGACTTAACAATTTTGGCCATTATGTCGACAGAGTTAATTCTCACCTAAGTCTGGTGTGAAAGCTTCATCATGACCAAATAATTCCTAATTATAAGGGTAATAAGAATCGTTATTAGCAACAAAGGCTTCTGAGGATGCCTTGGATTCTTGGTCATCTTCTTCTTCTTCTGAGTTAGCATTTGCAGCTTCTTCTTCATCCTTCCATTTTTGTTTTAACAGCGCAATTATATCAGATCTACTGAGACCATCAAAAGCAAAGTTTTTCTTTTTGGTCTGGGCAGAAGACTTACCAAGTTTAGTAGCAGATATGGAAGCAGGTGCAGTGGATTGAGGCATGGGTGCCTACCCAAGGGGATAACCTAGATCTTGAGCTTGAACATGAGTAATAGTGTTAATAGTGCTTTGAGTAGTAGTAGGGAACTCCCTAGTAACATTATCAATAAAATTTTGGGTGTGGGAAAACTTGTCCCACCATTTAACAAACCATTGTTGAGTAAGAACATCACCATTCTTGACATACTACTTGTGGTGGGCCTTTATGAGATTGTGGATTGGGCTGCCTCCTGCCACATTACGTCCCAAAGGTTCTAGGTAGGAGAGTCTAGACCAGTCTAATTGCAATTTACCTTGAGCTGCTTGTGCACAAACTAAAACCTCTTTGTTGAAACTTTAGTCACATGCCCGTGGCAGATGAAACTGTTACAAAAGAGTTACGGCAGGCGAGTATAATATAACAACAATAAAGGAAAAGCGCTTACTGTTAGTCAAAACAAGCAAAGAATTCCCAATTAAAGAAAAGAGCAGTGCATTATAAGAAGAAATGATAATAAAAGAAAAGGTAACACCAATGATTAATCAATAAGATTAAAGGAGAAAATGTTAGTCTACTGTGCTTAGTTGTATTACAGAAATAAGACCCAAGAGGGAACCCTTCCTCAATGTGGATAACCTCACAGGTCCTGCTATAGAAATTACCCACTTTGAGAAAGATGGGCCTAAATGGCTTATGCCTAGAAATCCTTAATCCTTGATAGATGGTAGGCTTTTAGAGGGAGAGAAGGGATTAGTCTATTGGTGCAATGCCTGCTATCACACTCTTGCCTACTCTCTATTTTTTTTTCTCCCTATTTTCCTTTTCTAGGTTACTCTGCTCTTCCCACTCTTTTTTTTAGTTCTTGCTCGTGCGGTGTTGTGGTGATCGTTGTGTTGTGATATTGTGACTCTCTTGTTGTGATTGTTGCTGTATTGATGTCCCTACTGTGCACGACGGAGGCTCTTTATATACTGCATGTCGTGGCTGGTTTTTTACCATTTCATCCTTTAATCACTTTTGTCTGGATGTGGGTGTCCTTCCAAACCACCCACTGGTTTGTCAGTTGCCACCACCACTTACCTGTGCTGGCAGTGCCACATCCCATTACCAAACAAAGAATTCTATTTTGTTTGATTGTTCACCATGGCATTCCTATCCGGATAAGGGTGGGCATTCTCTCTCACTATCCCTTATGGCATGCACTTAGTAGTTCCAACTCATCCTTCCCTCTTTTGGGTGGTATCTCATCCTAGCAGGATATTTCCCCCAAAAGAGTTTGAGCGAGAACCCCAGAATAGGTTCTCCCCTTCTCCCCATTGCCAGATCATACCCTCTCTTACCTCTAACTCATGGCCCACCACTCCTATATTGGCTGGGTACAGGTTGGTGGTGCCTGAGCCTTGTGTGTGCTCCACTTCTATGTATGTCCAAAGCTTGTCTATTGCTCATGTGTTTGCCATGGCCTGGAGGTTTGTTGTATGTTTTGCTGCTCATTCTTGACCTCTTATGGTGTGAATGGGTTTCTGAGCCTTCATTCTTTATGGCTTGCTTCCTTCAAGGGCTGGGCCTTGCTTGATCGTGGGCTTTTCTCTTTTTAACCCACTCTTTGCTTCTTCCGTAGACTTGTTAGCATTTTTGCCATGCCATTTTGTCATTCTTGCCGTGGTATCATTTGGTCCGTGCTTGTTGGGCCTCTTTTAGGCCTGCCGTATGCTTTCCTTTTACTTAGTTATAGTGGCCCAGTATTATTATTGGGTTTGCATTCTTACAACTTCGGGCTTTCCCAACCCATTCCATTGCTCATGGGCTTCCTTGGCCCATTTCTTCCTTCTTAGGCATCCTCAACCCATTTTTTCTTTCCTTGGGCATCCTCGACCCATTCTACTTCTGCATCCCCATGGGCTTTTGCTAACTCTTTTGAGCTTCCCCAACCCAATTACCATATCCTTTACTTTTGAGGTTCATGGGCTTTCCATCAACCCTTTACTCACTTACTTCATTAATTTGGCCCTTCTTTGGCCCATTCTTGCTTTCCATAATGCCCATGAGTTTACTACTTCTTTCTCTAGGCTCCTTTAGGCTCGCTTGCTTCCTTTGAGGCCCATTTATTATTTTCTAGGCCTATGATCCATTATTCCTGCCATTCAGACTTAATAGTTTTTCTCCCAATTTACTAACTCTTTTCTTACCATATTTTGGGCTTCTTCCTGCTATTAGGCTTTTCTGCCAAAATGAGCATCAACACTACCATTTCAAGATCCAGGGGACCTTGTATTTTTTAACAAAATGCAGGGTTGTAGGAAACTTAGCACCATGTGCATCTGTCTTATAAACACTAGTAAAGTACTTGAAGGAACCAATCAGAGGTCCTGGAAAAATATTAGTAATAGGGCCAAATTGTGTTCGCCAACGAATGAACCAAAGGGGGAGTTGGAACTGAAATTCTTATCGAAATTAACAAACTAGAAGTGGATCATAGTTGCATCTTGGTGTAGCATGAACTTGAACCAAGCATGAATGTAATCATGGTAAGAATAAGGAATAGTTGAACTCGGTAAAGGTTTTGTAGAAGTAGGGTGAAGTCCCCATTTTTCTTCAGTAACAATGTTGAGGGTGAAAACACTATGGTAAATAATTTTGGATTCATCAATCTTATCAAGAACGGATTTGATAAAGACTGATCTTTCATGGAATAGGATAGTAGAATAATAATTTAAATCTTTACCATTATGTTTGGGTATCTAGTGGAAATTTAGTGGAATATATTCTTTAGCAAGTTTAAGGGGATCTTTGATCATAGCCCTGTTGGGTTCTATGGAAAAAAAAGGTTTTGGCAATATTGTTTTTTGACATATTGAGAAGCATTGGGGGTTTTTGGTGAAAGTGGCTTTAACAGGCTGGTTGGCAGGGACCATAGCATATGGGTCATAACAGAATGCTAACACAGTGGACTAGTTTGGTCTGGGGATAGTACCTAGGGTAGTAAAACAGTTAGCAATGTCAATAGGGGAAGTAGATTCTTGTTTAACAAGTTGTTTAGTAGTATCTATAGCAAGGTGTTTTTCTTTGGACCTTTTACTTGCCATTGTGGCATTGCAGGAATTCACAAGTAAAGAAATTAAGGATAGCATTTTGAGAACCTTTAATATATTCAATATCAAAATAAAAAACACTAAAAATAGCTTGACATCGGGCAAAAATATGTTTTGAAGCAATATTTTTAACATCTTTTTCTATAACATATCAGCACTTTTGCAATCAATCCATAACAAAAACTTTTGGTTTAGCAAATCACTTTGAAATTCGGAGATACATAGCATTACAGATAAAATTTCTGTTTTTATAGTACTATAAATTATTTGTGCAGTGTTCCAGATTCTTGAATGGAAATGAACAATTTGTTTAGATGAGTCTAGTGAAACAAGTTGTTTTAGAATACCTCCAAAACCAATGTCGGAGGCATCAATTTCAACAATTTTGAAAGCATTAATAGTAGGGATACCAAGACAATGCAAAGTTTTAACGCGAGACTTGATTTGTTTAACAAGAGAATTGTGAGAATTAGACCAGGGAGGAGGATTATTCTATAATCGATCAAAGAGAGGTTTACATTGTTTACTCAAGTACTTATAAAATTCACAATGTAGTACAAAGACCCAAGGAATCTTTGTAATTGTGTTTTATCAATGATGACGTTGGCAAATTTATCAGCAAACTAAATGGCTTTGTCAATGGGACGAATCTGTCCTTCAGAAATGTCATAGCCAAGGAAACGAACCTTTGTTTGAAATATTTTGATTTTCTTAGCAGAGACAAAAAGACCATTATGTTTGATGACATCAAGAAATGAATATAAATGTTTCCAATGTTCATCAATGGATTTGGAATAGACAATGACATCATCAATGTAAACAATGGTGAAATGACTAAAGGAATTGAAGATATCATTCATAATGTTCTGGAATTCACTAAGGGCATTCTTAAGACCAAATGGCATAATAGTCCACTCATAATGTCCAAAGGGAGTGGTGAAAGCAGTCTTGTACTTATCAGTTTCACTAATTTGGACTTGCCAAAACCCAGATTTCATATCGAATTTAGAAAATATGACAGCATTACTTAGCCTATGTACTAGGTCATTCTTATTAGGGATAGGATACCTAATCCATTCCAATACTTTGTTTAGAGGTTTGTAATTAATAACTAAGCGAGGAGTCCTTCTTTCAATTTCATCATTTTTTTGAATTTAGAAAGTAGCACAAGACTAGGGTGACTTGCTATTCCTAATCAGTTTTTTAGCAAGTAAATCATGAATTTCCTTTTTACAAAATTCAAAAGTTTTAGCATTCATTTGAATAGGACGAGCCTTAGTATGAATGTTTTTCTCATTAAAGTCTTTAACATAAGGCAAATTAACAATATGCTTTTTCCTATGCCAAAATGCATTGGGGATATCAAAACAAACATCATTAATCAATATTTTATAAAAATTATCAATTTTGGATTGTAATAATTTATCAGAAAGTTGGTCAGCAATCTTCCTATATCTAACTTCCTGTTTTAGAAAATTTAGGTGTTTGGTTTTAGCATGAATCAAGTTTAAAGAATCATCAGTATCAATTTCAAATCTAGAAGCAAATTTAAATTTCACTTTCTGCCTAAAGGGGTCAGTAGTGATACCATTATGTTCAGTAAGAAAATGATATAAAGAATTTATGAAAGGAATGCCAAGAATCACTTTATCAGTCATGTTTTTAACAAGAACAGGGGGAATCTTAAAACAAACATTATCATGGCAAACATGGGTGTTATTCAATTCATATTTGATTTTCATTTGAGTACCATTAGCAGAAAATAGTTTCTCAGTGGATTTTTCATAATATTTAGAATGAATCATTCCTTCTTGAATGCAATTCATATCAGCACTAGAGTCAATCATGGCAATAACATTGAGTTCATATTCAAGGCAAACGACAATTTTAACTTTCGAAAACCATTTCGGAGGAATCGATTGGTTAATAAGACTGAGTCTATTAACATCAGCAAGAGCAGTATCAAAAAGAGGAGCTTGTTGACTGGGGCCATCTTCATCTTTCTACTCATTGGGCTCACTATCAGTTTGTTCATTATCAAGTTGGTTATCAATTTTAAAAAGTAATATTTCTTGTTTTAAGCCAAAGTTTTCATCTTTAACATTTTTTAAATCATTTTTTAGCTCAATGATTTATTTTTTAGTAGCATTAACTTCACGTTGTAAATCATTAATAGTTATTTCTTTGGATTTCTTTTTATTAAATATTTCCAGAGTTTCATCAAGGTTGATCTTTGATCTTATCTTTTTATTATTTTCATCTTTGATCATGGTTTTCTTGAGCTTTTTAAGATATTCTTCTTTAAGCTCAGGATTATCAATTTGGCTTATCAAGTTGATTAGCAAGTTTTCTTGTTCTTCGCCTTTGGTCAAAACATTAACTGTTTTGTGACCTTTGGTTAGAACATTAATAGTATTGCAACAAGAATCTCAGCAACCAATTCTAATGGTAGGGGAATAAAGAGATTTATTATTAGATTGGTAACTAGAATCTGTTGAAGTTGAAATATCTGTATCAAGAGAATCAAATGAACCAGAAGGTTGTGATTTGAGAATTCGAATAAAATCTTCTTTATCATTGTCAGCAATACTTAACATGTTGATTTTGTTTTTCAGCTTAGTAGGTTTCTGTTTGCAATCACGGCTGAAATGGTCGGGTTTGCCACAATTGAAACATTTTCCATTACTAGATCTTTATTTATCATGTTTAACATTTTTCTTTTTAGCATAATAAACCTCAGGTTTAACAAAACTTCTTTTAGCAGTTTTGTAATCTTTATGAACTTTATCATGTTTTTGTTTGCTTTTTTTCCTGGATGGGACAATAGGAGGTAAACCATATTGTTCACAAAAAATACCCATTTCATATTTGGCCTTTTTACTATTTTTTAACTTTTTTTTTAAACATTTCTTTTTTATCATTACACATGTTAATACCAAGTTTTTTAATGGTGCTAAAAATATCACCATAGGTTAAATCATCATAATTAATAGTACCATTTTTATAAGTTAATTCTTCTTTTACCTTATGAGCAAAAAGAGGAGGCAGACCAGCAATAAACTTCTCTTTCCAATATGGTTTTAAACAGTCTTTTCAAAGCATTACCTTGGAAATAAAAACATCTTCGTACCATCTGTAGTAAGACATAGTAGGGCAACACAAATTGTTTAAATAATCACTAATACGGGAAAAAATATTAGCAGGGGTTCCAACAAAATGTTTAATAATAGCATAGATCAAAGTATTGACTCTATCAGGAATACCTTAACCAATTCTTTCATAAAAAATAGGTAAACCATCATCATCTTTTTTAACAGCCTTTTTAATAGATTCTCTAGATTCTTCGGTAAGGTATTTCTCCCACCAACCACGAAGAGTTCTAGAAAAACCAGTAATAAGAAGATCAACAATCTCATCATGGTCAAGATTATGATTGATTATATAGGCATTAGTAACCATAGACATATGACCCATTTTATTAATAATTTCTTGTTTAGGTAAACCATCAATATTCCATTCATAAAGTATATCAGCAGAAACAGACAATTGGGTTTGAAAAATCTTTCTTCAAACTGCATATTAGGAGTAGGTTTTGAATACCAATTTTTTGTAAAAGACATGGGATTAGGTTTTCCAACAAATCTTTTAACTCCAGGGAATTCAAAAGCAGGTTTATTAAAACTTGTAATATCTTTAATATTAGAAGCAGAGGATGAAGAGTCAAAATTTGATTCCTAAAGAAACAATATATTTTCCTTTCCTTGAAATAGCATGGACAGTACTAGTAGAAGTAGTATTCTGCTTGGTTTTTATCTTTTGTAAATCAAAAAGATTTTGTTCAACCTTTTCAATGGTTTTACTCTAAGTGGTCTTGAGGCTCAGGTTTTGCCTTTGACCAAGTAAATCAATCAAAGGTTTTTCAGCTTTAATAGAAGAAGCAGGTTTTTTAATTTTCTCTTCAATATGATCAAGTTGTTGGCTAATAATATGTAAAGAATTAGCGACAAAATTGTTTTGTTCAATAATTTTTTTTCTAGTGGAAATAGGGGTGTTAACATCAATTATTTCAGTAATTTTGAAAGAGGAGGCCTTCACCTTAGTCCTTGTACAATTAATAAGAACCGTGTCAAGGGGCGGATGGCTAGACCTAACAATAGTCTTATCTTCCTTAACAAAATTTTATTTTTTAACCATATTCAAACTATTTTTTGAAATAGTTTTTGAAACATAATAGTTTTCAACAAAATAAAAAAACAAAATATGTTTTTGCAACTCATGCATTCTTTGTTTCCACTTTCTTTTAACACGATCTTTTTCTTTTTGATCAAAAGTAGCATGATAAGATTTTCTCTTATCTTTGTTCTTTGCAAATTTAAATTTATCAAATAAAGCAATCATATCAATTTCAAAAGCTTTGTTTAAAATTCTCGGTTGACTATGAATAATTAGGGTCTGAAAATCAGAAGCAGTTGAAGCTTGAAAATTAGAAGCAGTTGGAGACCCAGATTTGGTTTCTTCATCTTCTTCATTAATAGGACATTTGCCATGTTTAGGAGGATGCTTCATTTTTGTAGAATAATAAGCAGTGCTTACTCGAGAGTTATCACTTACAACTCCTTTCAGTTTTAAATCAGGTTTTTCATAATTATTTTCTAAATATTCATTGAGATCTTGATCTCTTCTTTTCAAATCTTCTAAAATAGTAGATCATGCAAAAGAATTTCTTCTCTCATTGATCATTAGGGGTTTATTATCAAAACTTATTTTAACATAAGACAAATTAATAGTATGCTTTTTCCTATGCCAAAAAGCATTAGGGATATTAGAACAAACATCATTAAATATATATATATATATATATATATATATATAAGCCCTTCAGCTCGCAAACAATTTTTAGGCACTCAGAGCAATTTTTTGGAGCAATTCTCTCTCTCTCTCTCCCCCCTCCTCCCCCCCCCCCCACCCCACACACACACACACATAAATCCTTGATTCTCTCATCTTCCATACATTAAGAGGTAGTGTTCTTGCTTTCATTTCCTTCTCCTTAGTCCATCTTCCTTGGTTTTGAGTTTTGGAGGGTGTAGCCCATTTAATTCCTAGCTCTTTATTGCTTTGTTTTGAATTCCTAGCATGTTTTATTGCTTTATCTCTCTCTCTATCATGTTTTTATTGCTTTGATGATGTTGGATTAGAGTCTTATTTGCATGTTTATGCTTATTGGCCTTTTTACTTACTTTTATGTGTTCTTTTTCTTAGATCCTCTTTTTTATGATAATATGTTTGGATGCTCCATGCTTAGGTTCATGTTCATCTTTAGATCCACGTTTGTATGCTTAGATCTAGTTTCTAGCATCCTTACCTTGCTTCACATGTTTTCCTTCTCCTAGTATGTGTTTGTTTGCACCTTTTTGTACATTTCTTGTCTTGTTTGGTTGCATCTGCTCCCTTTTGTGGCTTGTTTGAGTGCAACCATGTGTGAGATCTATCTTGATGATGTTGACATGCTTATTTCTTGCCTCTCTCTCTCTCTCTCTCTCTCTCTCTCTCTCTTGCTTAGTTTGCATGTTAGAGCTTCTCATGTTAGCTTTGCTTATGTGTTATGACATGATTAGCTTCTATCCGTGTATATGTGATAACACGCCTCACCTTTTTTTGCTTTTTGCCTTACTATGCCATCTTGTGTGAACTTCATGCTTTAGTTGCATCTTGGCATATTCGCTTGTCTTGTTCATGCATGTGTCTTTGCTTGCTTGTCTATGTCATCAAGCATCGCCCTAATCATTGATTTCGTGTAGGTTCACACCTGTATTTATACATGGAATTCCAAGTCCCTTTTTAGGAGCTTTGCTAGTTGGCATGCATGTTGTCCGTAATCCAATTCAATGGTTCTACAGGCACCAAATTCAAACCTACATTTGTCCCCTTAGGACACATTTTCTCTTTTTTGTTTGGTTGATAGCATGCTTCCTTTGCTTTTGTGTTTGTTCACATTTTCTCTTTGTTTTTTTGTTAGCATGCTTGCCCCCTTCGTGTGTTTGTTTGTTAGCATGCTTCCTTCCTTAGCTTGTTTACTTTATTTGCATGTTTTGTCCTATCTTTGTCTATTTATTGCTCCTATGCTTATCTACTAGTCTCTTTCTTTGTTTGTTACATGTGATGGATGGAGCAGGTGCGTAACTTCTTAATGCAAGCAAAAAGGCAACAATCAATAGATTAGGGGTTTAGCCCCTCCATGAGATCCTTTTTATCCTAGCATTTCCTTTAGAACCATGTCTATAGATTTCCTAGATTAGGATTTCCATTCTTGTACCTTACTTGGGCCACACCCTTTGGGTGTTGGTATGTCTACATTTCCGCTTTGTGTGTTGATGTATATTGTGCATGCTATGTATGTTGTAAAGGTAATCATGCACTTCGTATGATGGACATACTTGGTTAGGAAGGCAACCCTTCCCTAGTCATGGATGCTTTTGACCTTGGAGTGTGGGTATGCATTCAAGGCTTATGTTGTAAATGTGTATTCATGCTTCATTGGGTGCATGACCTACCATGTGTCATTGCCTCTATTCATGTCAGCTAGCGACATTGGTTTTCCCGTATATGTGACATGCATCATGTGTTCGATACTTCGGTGAGCCTCAGCATGCCTTAGTTCGAGCACATTGATGCATGTCGTACACACAAGAATGAAACCTTGTTGGTGTGCCATGGCGCACCTAGCGTGAAATTTTGCTGGATTTTCATTGTGAAAATGTGGCATCTTCTTTCCATATTCACACCGTGAAAACTTGGTGAGAATAGTGTTATGTGTGCCACCACGCATTTGATCTGAAATGCTGCTGGATTTCCATCATGAAAATAAGGCAAAATGCTATCGAATTTTTGTCATGGAAATTTGGTAATAATTCCAATGTGCTAGCAAAGCATTGATAAAGGCCACACACCTTTCCCAAATCAAACCTCAAAGCCTAACTCTTTTAAAAACCCGAAAGCTAATGCGAATACCTTGTTTTTATCTACCAATGACCAAAAAAATTAAGATTTTACCAAAATAAAGGACTATCTCACAACAGGCATTATGGGTTGCCTAACACCTTTCCCACACGTAACTAGACTTCTGAATCTAAGAATACAGATTTCTTTTATCATTCATTTAGATTAGGAGAAAACCGACTTTTTCTTAACCTAAGACTGGTAATAAAAACAAATAAAGTCAGGTGACCAATCACACCTAGAAAAACCCAATGCTTGGTGAAGACTTCACAACCTTGATGAACAACATTAAAAATGACTCATTAGTCATAGTTTTTCACCTGAGCTGTGCATGCCCTCTAAGGAGAGGCATGTGCGTCGTCGTTTTAGGGTGGTCAACGATCTCGAGGTTTCAACATAATGTATTAAATGAATATATATATATATATATATATATATATATTTTGTTACTATTGTTATAAGCCTAATAATTTAGAATGCTAGAAAGAAATATAAAGAAAAAATTATTAGAATAAAAGGAAAAAAAAAAAAAGATAGTACATGATGATGCTAAAGAAAAAATATATTTGCAAGATGATAAACATGATGAAAACATTGACTTAGATGGAGTTGATTAGGCAAGATGATGAAAAAAAAATTATTATTTTGGCTTATATATCATGTTAGAACTTTTGAGTTTAATCAATTTGAATGTATATGTTATAAACATATGTTAATTTGATTTATTTAGTTAGCTTTGTTAAATATTATTCCATAGGTAATGATTAATGTAGACACCCCATTTCGTTTAGACCCATATCAGAGTCCCCTAGTCCCAATGACGATAAATCAAATCGCTACCAAAATGATCAGCATCATGTGTCGAGTTTGATGAGGATGAGAACCTTAAAAGTGGCCCGATACAGTCAAAGCCGAAAAAGGCTATTTTGACCTAATTTGGCCAAGGTTGACAAAGAGTGCGTATGTCGAGTATATGATGCATACGAACCCAATCTGTGGTGTAGGCACTCTCTAGACAGAAAGCCTTAAATCACTCAATTTCCATTTTGATGAGATTCTAGGGCAACCAGCCTAATTAGTTGTCTGCCCAAAAATGTCATGAAACACTAGACACCCATTTCCCCTATAAATACCCTCATTTTCAACATCTAAAAGGTTAGAAACTTTTACCCTATAGAAACTCTACCAAAATATCCTCAAAATACTTAAACCTAGAGTTTAAGGCTAGAATGGTAGAAAGGTTGAGGATTAGATTAATCTTCAAATCCTTTTGGTTTGAAGGTAGTCTCTTTCTCATCCATGTTCAAACTTCTAGTTGGTTCAAGCTTGTAGATATACCACTTAAGGTATCCCAGTCAACCCTAACTAAGACGTTAAACTCATCCTCACACACACACAGTTGCAGTAGTCGATTTCAACAGAGTAGCAAGTCAAAAATAACATCACTTTAAGTGCTACGAGGAGGTGATGTGGATATTTTCCATGATCCACACTCTTTTCCTTGATTCTTGTTCTTTTATTCTTTTTGTTGTTTTTTAATCTTTTCCACGCTCCCTCTATATCAGAACATGTTTTGCTTTAGTTGTTTTAATTTCCATTTATGGACACAGCGGGGAATTGCCACCTAGTTTTTGTAATGGTCTAGGAACCATATATATAGCATCCTCTCGGGGAAGGACCATTGATCTTACTACTAGAGGTATGGGTTCGAAGTTATGGTATGGTCTTGGGAAGGTGAAAGGCACCCAAAACTGCCCAACCCTAATGTTGGCTTCCTCTCATTGTGTCTTATGTCCTAACCTTATTAAAAGCACACTCAATTGTTGACACATTATTTTGCAACCTGCATTTAACCTCACCTGGAAGGTAAAAGGGCATCATTCCTTAAAAAACGGGCCAGGGGCGCGGTTTCTCACATCAATATTGTTTTCTAACCCTCACACACACTAGCATACATCTAAGCACACAACATGACATCAATCATCCCTAACACTACATTTATCATGCTTGTCAACCAAAGCCTAACATTCATCTAATCAAGCATCTCATCACATCATAGACCTTAACATTCATCTAGCATGGCATCTCTTAACATTCATCTACCATGCATATCACATCATCTTGGCATTTATCTAATCATGACATAACATCCCAAACAAGGTAGTAACAAAGACAAGGTGGCGAAAGTGCATGGTAATCAAACATAGGTCATAACATGTATTCCAATCTCTTATGCATGAAATCAAGCATTAAACAACACAAAAATGCATGTTCATACTAATGCATGACTTACCTCACTTACCTTGCAGCAACTCAGCACCTATGGCATCATGCAAGAGCATGTGAATGCATATTCATGGCATTAAAATAAGACAACATGAGATAAACCCTAATTCTAACATGTGAGAGACAAACCAATAATTAAACATGTGAAACATAAGCTTAAAAGCATGAAAAAGAGTCTAAACAAAAGTATACATGTGAAAGTAGAAGCAAAAACAGATAAAACAAAGTTAGTGTTTTCGAGCCAGTTCATGTGAACGCATGAACAACCTTGCATGTGCATAATCAGGCCTGCGTGCATAGGCAGGATTATGCGCACTTGGGTTTCTACCCAAAAACCCTAGAACCTAACAACCTAACATACTTTTTGTTAGGATATATGTGGAACTTGTTAGAACATATGTTATTGTAAATTGGGTAGATCTAGGATGGTTTAGTACTTCAGGGAACAAGAGTTCAAGTCTAGTACTAAAGACATGCAAATCTGTCCAAAAAACAAGTGAAGAAGTGCTATTCATTAAAGCTTGACAGATATCTCGACAGATAATATCTATCGAGGTTTAATAAGAATTCTCGACAGCTGCTCGACAGAAACAGTATCTATCGAGAATTACGAAATTCAAATTTTCAGATATGTTTTTCACGCATATCCAAGTTATTTGTGTAGGGTTTCTTTTCTCACAACCTTAGACATATATAAGGATTATTTTAAGGGCTGTCAAAGGTGATGCAAGGTTATGCAACTTGATGCAAAGTCATTGTGCACGCATATTGTGACCGGAGACAATTGCCCTAGTTCATCATATTCTTCTACTGCGTCCTTGCCCTGATGGTTTTGTAGCCAATGAGCTTCTTGATCTTCATTATTTGGATGAACTGAAGAACTTTGCAACCAACATCTTCCTCAAGTTAGTGTGTTAGTCACGTACTTGGATCTATGCATTGATTGGTTAGTCACATACTGGGAGCCGTGCATTGAAAGGAGAGATTGGTACTACATTGCAAGTCCAATTAGGTATTGGGGTAAGGGTTTAACTGTAGGTTGGTATTAGATACTGTGATTCCTTTTACTTGTAACCACTTGTTTTGATAATAGTGGATTCTCGGGAGTGATGACCTTAAATTCACCCTATGGGGTTTTGTCTTGGTGGTTTTCCCCATTCATAAACAAATCGCCCGTGTCAAATTTATTTTTTCTACATTTAACTTAGTTGGTGATTTGTTTGTGCTACTACGCCTATTGCATGTAATTGAATCTAATTAATTAACTTGACTAATTAATTGATTAATTTACCAAAGGGGTCAATATATTCTTGGCCTATTAAGTGGTATTAAAGTAGGCACACTCTGATTAGAGTTAATCTTTATTGTGTGATTCATTGATCTCTGTTTGTCATGAATAGAGGACAATCTTTAATTATACCTAATTTATTTGATGACACTAACTATGCATACTGAAGAGTACGCATGAGAGCTGTCTTGTAGTCCTTAGATGAGAAGGTGTGGCAAGTTGTGAAGATTGGCTAGACTAAGCCAAAGGAAGTGCTGGTTGATTAGGATGATGCTAAGATCAAAGCGGCAAACTTCAATAGTAGAACATTGAATGCTTTATTCAATGCGGTCACCAATGAGAAGTTCAAGAAGATATCTTCTACAGAAACTGCTAAGGAAGCATGGACTATCCTTCAAACAACCTATGAAGGGACTAAGGCTGTCAATGATTCAAAGCTCCAAAGGCTTACCATAAGCTTTGAAGAAATTAAGATGGAGGAGGATAAGTCATTTGATGAGTTCTATGCCAAGCTAAAAGACATAGTCAACTCTGCCTTTAATCTTGGGGAAACCATTTTGAACCCAAGGTTCTAAGAAAGGTGCTCAGATCTCTACCGAAGAGATTTCATGTCAAGATCACCGCCATTAAGGAATCAAAGGACATTAACAAAATTCTTTTGAAAGAGCTGGTAGGCAACTTGCAAACCTATGAATTGGGTTTGAATAGGATCGAGAAATCAAGTAAGAGTAAGAGTATGACACTAAAGGCCAAAAGCAATGATAAAGATGAGTCCTCTAATGATGAAGATTCCAAGATGAAATCCTACATCACTAGGCAATTCAAGAAGTTTATGAAGAATGCCAATGCAAAAGGATTTGACAAGGATCGTAAGTAATCCAGTACCTCTCAGGTCAAGAACCAAGACAGAAGAAAGAAGGATGCTAAGGATGGCAGTTAGTACATTGTTCCCTCCGGACCAAAGTGTTTCAGATGTCAAGGTTTTGGATATATGAAACAAGAATGTCCAACATATCTCAAGACTATTGGAAAAAAACAAAGCCCTTGCTGCTACCTTGAATGACATCGAGCCTGAGGATGATTCAGATGACAATGATGATAAGGGAATCTTGAATGCCTTTACTACTACAGTTGATCCTACTAATGGGGTTTCAGAAATAGCAGATGATGAAGAGGACTGGGTGGACTCTAAGTTTGAGAAAATGGACGATCAAGATGATATCCATACAGCCTATGAAAAATTGTACAAGGTTTCTGAGAAGCATGAGAAACTATATAAGCTGGCCACCAAGAAGTTGAGTGATGTTTAGTAAGATCGAGAGGAGCTCTCCACAAAGTTTGAAGAAGCAAATCAGACCATTGAAGCATTGCGATTTGAGAACAATTTCTTAGCAGAAAGGACCAAGAAGCTTAAAGCAGAGCTGTTTCAAGTCAGAGCTCAACTGGAGAGGACTTTTAGTGCAAAGCTTGATGAAATGCTTAGCTTGATGAAATTTACTTCTCATAGAACCGGTCTAGGGTATGATTTCTCTTCTTCTAATATTGCCTCTTCTAGTACTACTGTGTTTGTCTCACTTGCTAATAATGTTAATTGTGAGAATAATGAATGTAAAACTAATATAGCTAGTGAGAACGTAGACAAGGGCAAATCAATTTTAGGAGCATCCCCTAAACTTGAAAAGAAAGAGAGACTAGAAACCCTAGGACTAAGAGGGTAATAACCAAAAGTCTAAACAAAAGAAGCAACGTGTCTATCATCACTGTGGAGCTTCAGGGCATACTCGTTCGAATTGCTACAAGTGGTTAGCCACTCAACAGAGTAACAGTATGATCTTATCTGGAAACCAGAATCAATTTCCATCCTCTTTTGCTCCGCTTGGAGATCTTCTTAAGGCCCTTATGTTCCTTTCGAACTTGAACAGTTTCAATTCTTCCCCCTCACTGCCAGATTAAAGGTTCGCTAAACGGAAAGGTTCTTCCAAGGTGTGGAAGGAAAAAGGCTCGAAGAGATTTAGTCACTTTTTCTCTCTCCCCCTATTTTTGTTTATGCATTACTTGTGTGTTTTGCTTTCTTGTTGTTGAGTCAGTCTAGTTTTATGCTATGTTTTGTTTAACATATTTTTATTTGTTTGTTTTCAGTTTTGCTTTATTTTGTCTGTCATAAAAAAAAAAATTGAAATTGAAAAAAAATCAGAAAAATACAAAAACAGTGTGTTTAGTATACATTGGTACTTGTGTACCTTGGATGGCCATTGAAATAAAGTTTTCTAAACTTTGTATCTTTTATAGCTTAGATGAGCATCTCAATGCACAGCTAAGCAAGTGAGATTTGTGGCTTGTGTTTTTATGAGTATGATTAAGTAATCTCTTATACTTAACACTCATATCACTTTTTTTTATGGGAAGGACTAAAAAATTCTAAGAGAAATACATAAATAACCATCTCACCACTAAAGCCCACCAATCATGAATAACATCTGTGCGCTTTGGAATAGCAAAATTGTGATGTTTAAAACTTAACATAATTGGGTATTTCTTCTTTCTCTAATATGCCCATGTGTTAGGTTCTAAAGATTTAGGATCTAAATGTTTTAGAACTTCAATATGCAATGTTGGCAAACCATGATTAAAACTTAGAGTCTAGATTTAGGCTGCTTAAACTATGTTTATTGTAAAGTTGGAATTGAGTAATTGCAGAAAATTACTGTTCACTTTCTGCAAGGCTCGATCAATTGAAAATTAGACTCGATTGATCGAAGCTCGTGCATAATGTTTTTCTGCAAAATTTTCCAACTCAGCCCAAGCTTGTATGATGTGTAGGGTTTTATGTTTTGCTTTAAGTATAAAAGGAAAAGCCCTAGTCATGTTTTATTGTTGTTGTTTATGCTGTGTGTATGAATCTTTTGTGAGATCTAGAGGTGTTTGCCTTCATACATACTTAGAGTTATCAAGATTAAGATTAATGTCGAGAGTTTCATGATCGTTTCAGTTGCTGTATAAAGAGCTTAAAGAAAACACAAGTGGGAGTACTTGTGGTTGTTATGAATCCAAGAAAGAAGTAGTATGTGGACTCGGAGCTGTCACGTGGTCGTGGTAGTAAGTTTTCTACTCGAGGTAGTAATGAGATGTTTGTGATCTAAGTCGCTATTGTAAAAACTTCAATTCTTTCATAGTGGATTTGTTTTACCTTAAGAATAGCTAGGTTAAGTCTTCCCCTAGGTTTTTTATCGGTTTGGTTTTCTTGGGTTATCATATAGTTATGTTCTTTATTTTCCGCATTGTTGACATGATATGATATACTTGTGTTAACCTAGTTTTGAATAATTTACCTAAGTAATCACTTGGCTAAATATCTATGTTAATCAACTTGAATTTTAAGAGGTCTAAAAACGTACGCCATGCATGATATGCTTAAAAGAAAAAAAATATGCAAAGAAAAATAAAAGCAAGAAGAATCAAAATTCTTTTAAATATGGTTTTAAGTGTGTTTCTAGGAGATGTGAGAGTTATTGGATGTACCTCGAAGATGATAGTCCCCATCAAGCAGTTATGATTGTGTGAGAGTTAAAATTGATTTTCTCATATCTCAAATCGTCATAACTTGAGACACTTATGCACTCTTGTGATGTTTTCACACACAACACGCATATTCTTTGCTATTTTTGATACATGTGCAGGTACAATGTGATTTGGCCATCACAAGGGATACATGTGCAAATGTGTGCTCACTAAACTGTCTTGACTTTTTTTGAATTATAAAATTGGTTAGACTTGTTTAATGTGTGTGTGTGTGTGTATGTGTGTGTTTTGGATCATGAATGCTTTGCATTTTTCTTGTTGAGAGATGTTTTTGAAAGCTTAATATGTTGTTTAGATCTATGGTTGAGTAGCTTGCTTGATTGCATTCAATTATTTGTGTTTTTCCTCTCTTTGAAAAACTGTTTTTTATCAAGCTCGACATCTTCTCGATAGATCCTCAACAGATAGCTATCTACCGAGCCCCTTGGACTTCTTTTCTTGATAGATCTTATTGCATCTTTGATCCATTGAGCTATCTAGAATTTGTCTTGATAGCTTCTCGATAGATTCACTACAACAAAATGTATCTTTAGCAACGAAAGTTAGTGAGGAAATATTATTCGTCGCTAGAAATACAACTTTAGTGACGAAATTTGAATTTTGTCTCTAATAATAAAAAAAATTAGTGAGGAAATATTATTCGTCGCTAGAAATACAACTTTAGTGACGAAATTTGAATTTTGTCTCTAACAATGAAAAATAATAATAACATTTAGGGACGGAAAATACTTTTCCTCGCTATTGTGATCTAAAAAATGGGCGCTAGTGGGGGGAAACTTTGGTGCGAACTTAATTAATCTATAGCGACGAAATATTTTGTTGCTAAAAGTTGAAATTTTTAGCATTGAAATATTTCGTCACTGTAGGTATTGTTGTGGATAGTATTAGTGACGAAAATTCTTTCATTGCTATGAGGAAGAAGTAGCGACGAAAAATAATCGTCGCTAAAAATATTCATAGTTTTTCATTCCATTGTTTTAGCGATGAAATCACAATTCGTCACTAAAAGTATTCTATAGCGACGAAATATTAATTTCGTCTCTAAAAATCTTAACAAAATCTGGGTTCTTTAGTGATGAAATTCACGTTTGTCGCTAAAGACCTGACTATATATATGCCCTCTGGGTTCTTTAGTGAAGAAAGTTACATTCGTCGCTAAAACATTAAACCCTTATACCTTTTGCGACGAAAATTAGCCATTAGTGACGGAAATAATTTGTTGCTAAAGACCTACCTATATATATGCCCCTTCCCTATTTTATTTCAACCTTCAGCTCCCAATCTCATAAAAAAAAAAAGAAAAAAAACCTTCAACTCCCAAAATATTAGAACCCAAACGACGCTGACACGGAGAAACCCAACTGACGACGATACGGAGAAACCCAACCGGCGTCGATGAGCCCTCACCAAAGCATTGCCAATAAGCCTTCACAAAATTGTTGCTTATATCACCAAACCGTCACAGATATCACCATTCCATTGCCGATTTCCCCATTCCATAGCTGATTTCCCCATTCCGTCGCCAATCTTCTGCTTACCTTTTTTGGGTATTTGTTCATTTTGCTCTTTTAACTCTTTGGATTATTTCTGTAATGGTCAAAATTTTGCTTTTTTTTTTTTTTTTTAATAGTTAATACTTCATACTAATAGGCTGCGTTTTTAGTTATGGGTCTATTTTGTTGATGGTAATTATCTAATTGATAGTATGTCAAATCAATTTTTTGTTTTTTTTTTTCCCCCCTGAGGATCAGTTTGTTTTGGCAGAAAAATCTAAACCTTCATCCATCTAGGTGGAGATTTAGGGGCCAAAAAAGAGCTTTAAGAGCTCTAAAGCTATTTTCAAAACATAAATAGTGTGTTTGCAAACCCACAAAAAAGATCTTAAGTGGTGCTTTAAGGCTAATTTTACTTTTCATGGTATATAAATCAAGCTCTATTCATTGTAATTTTCCAAACACTTAGAACACTAAAGAGTGTTTTTTCAGTTAATGCTCTATAATTCAAAACTGACATTCTATGTTTGATTAGAATTAATGTTTATGTATATATTACGATTGCTTGCAAAACTTAGTTTGTTGCTTCATGTATTTGTACTATGTTGCCAATTTATGTTTTGCTAGAACAAAAAGGGTGAAGCTTTATGATATATTTAATAATTCTAGCTTCATAACCAAGTGTTAATTAAGCCATAATTGGACTGTTTTTTTGTTTTATTTTATTTTATTTTATTTATGTGCTGTAGAAGAAATTTAATGGTTTTTGGTTGAATGTGATGATAAGGTTAGTGATTGTTTGGGTTACTGTGGGGAATAAAAAGAGGCTTAGATCTGTGAAAATCAAAGACCAAAGCTTAGCCAACAAATCAGACTTGTACACTTAGCTTGATCATAGTAAGTAAAATCTGTTTAAATACCTATAAAACTCTATTCTTGTGATGTTTATGATTGATTTTGTGGTGGGTTGTTGTGTTGGAGTAAGCGGGTGGCTTGCATGGTGTTATAAGGTGGTTTAAATTCATATTGTGAGTGTTTTTAATTTCTTGCAAATGTGAATAGACCTTGTTGATTAGATGTGATGGATAGTATTTTAATGGATTCCAATACTTGTAAACACTATACTTGTGATGTTTTGTGGTGGGTTGTGTTGTAACAAGCAGGTGGCTTGCATGATGTTATAAGGTGGTTTAAATTCATATTGAGAGTGTATATTTGTGTGTTACAATGTATATTTGTTTAAGTATTAATATAGACTTGTGCATTCATGAATGTGATAGAACTTTATCTAAGTAGCATATAAACTTAGATGTTAGAATACATTATACATGAGTTGTCCTTATATTACTAAAGTAGCATTCACCTTGCAATTGTAGTCAAACATGGATAAAAGTTGGATGACAATGGGTAAGACACCTGATGTTAGAATACATTACGATGACGCTTTTACCTATGGGGGTGGTTCATCTTCAAGTTAAAACACTTATTGGTTAGTACTTTATTTTAGCAATTGACTCGCACTATATGGTGCGACTACTTTTTTTGATGTATTATTTGAAACTAATTATATTATATTACACTTGAAAATTTATATTTGGTTTCTACAACTTATACATTAGGAGTTTTGATTTTAATTAATTGGTGTGGCTACTCTTAATGCATTGTTAGAAATGTTTCTTATAACATAGTTAATATTTTTACTTTACGATTTTAATGTAGTATTGTTTTTATATTTTTGCAAATTTCTTATTGGTGGCTTTAAGGGATTTACTTTTGGCATTACTTGAAGAAATATAAGGAAATCTTTTGTTGATTCTAATTATATTATGCTACACTTTTTGTATTGTTATAAAACATCTTAAGTTATTATATGTGTTGCAAACAATTATTGTATGGAAGGAGTTTGAATTGGATACTTGTTTTATTTTTTACTTGTGGAATGTATGGATCGATATTTTTATAAATATGTTGTTGAAATATATGTTTTAATCAAATGTGAGGTTTTAATAATGTAATAATAGGTTACAGGTTAATACCAAAGTCATGAAAAAAATAAAAACAGAAAATAAGTTTTAGCGACGAATTTTTTCGTCACAAATATAACAACAAAAAATTGTTTTAGTAACGAAATATTTCGTTGCTAATTGTAGCAGAATTTTGTAAGAAATGGTTTTAGTGACGAAATATTTTGTCGCTATATGAGCCTGAATTTTCTTAAAAATAGTTTTAGTGACGAACTTTTTCATTACTATATGTACCCGAAAATAGTTTTAGTGACGAAATTGTTCGTCACTAAATATGATTTAATAAACTAAAATGGTTTTAGTGACAAAATATTTTCGTCGCTGAATAGTGTTTTTAGCGAGGAAAACATTTAGCGATGTAACGTTTTCGTCGCTAAAAGTTTTTTTTTTGTAAACAAATTGGACTTTTAGTGACAAAATTTTTCGTTGCCAAGACTTTTAGAGACAGGTTTTTAGTGACGAAAACTTGGACTTTTAGTGATGAATTTTTTCGTCACTGAAAGTACATTTTGTTGTAGTGATTCTCGATCCATCGAGAAAATTTATGGCTGGCTGATAGCTGTTCGATCCATCGAGGTAATTTTGCCATCGTTAGATTCTCGACAGCACCTCGACAGATTTTATTTGTTGAGATTTAGTGCTCGACAGATCTCGACAGGTCCTTGATCCATCGAGCTGCGATTTCTTTAAATAACTTCAACGCGAAATTTGTTTTCATTTCTCTCATTCTCTCTTGACAGAAACTATCTTTTCACCTCCCAAACACCCTCCTCTCACTCAAAACCTCTTACTATCTTGGATTTCGGCCTAGTTTGAGCATTTTTCCCATGGTATGCTTCTCTAATCCTTCATTCTTCATGCATTTCACGCATTTCGACCTAGGTTTGGGTTTTTGTGAAATTTTGGGGGTTTTTGAGAACTTTTGAGTTTCTTGTGAAATTTTTGGGTTGGGTGTTGTGTTTTTGACATTATATGATCATGCATTGTATTCCATTTGCATTTTCACAATGTTTCATGCATTTAGATGTGTGTTTATATGTTGAAATTTGTGTACTGATAGGTTTGGATTGGGTTGAACCCATGATGTAATTTTTTTTTGCATATCACATGTTCATGCATTTTTTTTTTATGCATATGTACCCTTTTTTTTCTATCTTTTGGTACTCTTTTTTGATGGTGCTTTTCTATTTGTCTCCTTCTCTCTCGAATAGTCTGCACATGACACCCAATTGCAAATCTGCTTCGTTTCGAAACCCTTTTCATTCCGAGACATCTTCTTCTGATCCTACTCCTCTTCACATCCGGTTCTATGATGAGAAGGCCCATAAGGACTTTTTGGAGAACTTCTCCAACCATGGTGTTCATTCGGAATGCCACGTGGTTCTATCAGATTTTTCCGATACTGCTCTACCCACTGTCATTCACAGTCGGGGATGGGAATCTCTATGTGAGATACTCGTGAGATGTCCCACTGTGATCATTCAGGAGCTCTACTCTAACATGCACGGTTTCGATACCTCTGTACCTCAGTTTGTTACGTAGGTTCGAGGTACACGTATTATAGTCACTCCGGATATTATTTCCGAAATACTACATGTTTTGCGGGTGTCGCATCCTAATTACCCTGCTTGTCCATGTTTGAGGACTATGTCCAAGGATGAACTTCTGTCTCTTTTCTATGAGACACCTTCTTCATGGGGTGAGTGTCAAAACACCTTATGCTTGGGCTTTGCAAAAGGTCCGAGGTTCCTAAACATGGTGATGACGTTCGCTCTCCATCTTTTGTCTCACTATAACTCCATTACCGAGCCTTATGCTCACCTTTTGCTTTCCTTCATTGAGGAACTTACTATAGACTTTCCTTCTCACTTCATTCTCTTTCTCATGGATGTCTATAGAGATACGGTGACCCGTGATAAGCTCATTTTCCCTTCGGCTATCATGAGGATCATTCACCATTCTTTTATTCCTTATCCCGAGTCTTCTCACTTCACCATCATGGGTGCCATTAGTAAGGTGTTTGTTCGACAGAGTGAGGCCTAGCTTTGCTCGAAGCAGCCACGTATCGAAACGATGACTCCTCTAGCCCCTTCCATTCCATCCACCTCTTCTCCCTCTTCTTTGGGTGATAGTATGACGCTTGAGGCCATCATAGTGCAGCTTGAGCGCATGGATGCTCGCCTTGATACACTTTCTACTGAGTTGTATCAAGTGAACACTCATGTTAGTTGTATCGCATGAAGATAGGCTTGTATGGGTGGCTTTGTCGCGTCTCCATCTCCCTCTTCTTCTCTATAGGCTTCTGAGGATAAGGATGCTAATGATGGTGCCGATAATGATGATGATGATGAGGATGAGGATGCTAGCTCTTCCAGTGATGAAGAGATGACGACTTCTCAGTGACTTACCCTTTGTCATTCGTGACAAAAAAGGGGAGTAGTTATGGGTTAAGAGTAGTTATGTATTTAGAGGGAGTGTTAGCATATTACATTTTTTGATAGGGGGAGTGTCTTTTGTTTTTGAGGGATTTAGTAAGGATTTATGTACTTTTCTTCATTCTTTCTTTGTAGCTACACTATCCTTTTGTACATCGATCTTGTGACCATTTAGTGATAACAAACATTGTACTTATTTATCTTTTATATATATGATGATGTTGTTATCATTTCACCTATCTTTCCATGTGTTGTTTCTTTTCTCTCTTTATACACATGTTTCTATTAATGTATGGAATCTTTTATTTCTGTTTCACACTAAGATGCTTGATGAGTTTTTGTTTAAAGTGTTTCAGAAAGACAGGTTTTCAAAATCTATTATGCCATGAACTCTCTTCTTGCAATTTTTTTCAAGAGTTTATGTTAAGATTAGATTTTATTGTATTCAACAAGTGATTATGAGTTTAGTGATTTATGACTTCTCTCATACTTTATTTTTTTGTTGTGGTTTTGTCACGGATTGCCAAATGGAGAGATTATTAGGACATATGTGGAATTTGTTAGAACATATGTTATTGTAAATTGGCTAATCTTTTGACAAAATGCACTTTACTTGTAATTAGGTAGATCTAGGATGGTTTAGTACTTCAAAGAATAAGAGTTCAAGTCTAGTGTTAAAGCCATGCAAGTCTGTCCAAGAAACAAGTGAAGAAGTGATATTCATTAAAGCTCGACAGATATCTTGACAAATAATATCTATCGAGGTTTAATAAGAATTCTCGACAGCTGCTCGACAAAAACAGTATCTATCGAGAATTACGAAATTCAAATTTCCAAATTTGTTTTTTACGCATATCCAAGTTATTTGTATAGGGTTTCTTTTCTCACAACCCTAGATATATATAAGGATTATTTTAAGGGCCATAAAATGTGATGCAACTTGATGCAAAGTCATTGTGCATGCATATTATGATCGGAGACAATTGCCCTACTTCATCATATTCTTTATAGATGCTACTGCGTCTTTGTGCCGAGATTTTTGTAACCAAGGAGCTTCTTGATCTTCATTCATCTAGATGAACCGAAGAACTTTGCAGCCAATATCTTCTTTAAGTTGGTGTGTTAGTCACGTACTTGGATCTGTGTATCGATTGGTTAGTCATGTACTGGGAGCCGGGCATTGAAAGGAGAGATTGTCATCACATTACAAGTCCAATTAGGTATTAGGGTAAGGGTTCAACTATAGGTTGGTATTAGGTGCTGGAATTCCTTTTACTTGTAACTGCTTGTTTTGATAATAGTGGATTCTTGGGAATGGTGACCTTAAATTCACCTGGTGTGGTTTTGTCTCGGTAGTTTTCCCCATTCATAAACAAATCACTTGTGTCAAATTTATTTTCCACTGCATTTAACTTAGTTGGTTATTTGTTTATGCTACCACGCTTATTGCATGTAATTGAATCTAATTAATTAACTTGGTTAATTAATTGATTAATTTACCAAAGGGGTCAATACATTCTTGGCCTATCACTTTTAAAACATACAACTACATAAACCTAAGCTATATAAACAAATTAAAACATATTACAACAAGAAACTAAAGTAGACAGAAAGATTAAAGTGTGAAAAGGAAAAGAAAAGAAAAAGAAAACTTTAGACTCAATACCTCAAACAAAAGCTCTTCAGGCTTTATTTTTGACCATTCCCCTCAGTCAAATATATTCACAGTTCAAAAAAAGAGTGATTAGTAATCTTAAACTCAAAGATCAAGGTTAGAAAAGGCCCTAATCAAAAGAAAATTGACTTGAGGATTGTAAAGTTGTGATTTACAACTATGTTTTATGTTGGCTTTATTCCATGACAAAAAGTGTTGTAATTGCAAAAAATTATTTCCTTGTATTTTGTGAGATTTTATTGTATTGGGTTTAGTATTAAGTTGGTGAAGAATCAAGCATGCAATGAAGATCAGTGTAGTTTCATGAGTAGCTCGCGAGTAAAAGTACCCGCGAAAAGGCCATGTGTAAAGCACATGATTAGAAGCTGAAGAATCATGCCTGCCTATCATTGCATGAGTACTTTGCGAGAAAGGCCATCTCACGAGGCACTCAAGAAACTCTCTGCTTGGAGCATTTTAGTGTGACCTTTCATATTCTTTACCTTACTATATATACCCTAATTACTTACAAAAGTGAAAAGGAGGCCATTCAGAAGAAAACCCTAGAGAGGTTTCTACAACACACTCACCTTTTAGAAAGAGAGAGCTACTCATCCTTTAGTGAGAAATCATTATAATCTCTTCTCCTTTCGTCCCCCATTGTTATACCTTGAAAGGAGATTTGTATCTAAACACAACCCACACCTATTCAGAGTGTAGAAAGTGTTTTGGAGCTTGGGAAGCATTTGGGATTTGCCAAAAGAAGCTGGTAAGGCTTGGCGGATGCAATCAGGTGGTATTGCAGGATCTGGATAGCTAGTGAAGACAAGATTCCGAGAAGTCTGTTGGTAGTAGGAGCCTAGAGGGCTTAAGTACATTGGGTAGATTAGGCTTGGAGGGTTTTTTTGATATTCGTGTATTCCAACTTATTCACTAATGGATTGATTTCGACTTGGAGGGTCGCGAAGAGGTTTTTAGCCGTGTTCTTTGGTTTCCTCTTTGATAACACGTCTTGGTGTTATCTTGTGTTTGCATCTCTCTTCCCTTACCTTTTAAGTTTTACATTCATTGTTTAGTGGATATGCTTATGCCTTAGAGAGTAGTTTCGGTTTCATTGCGTTACACTTACTTTTATTCTGCACTTAGTTAAGTAGGGTAAAAGCAATTAAGCTGTGTTTTTAAAATTGGGGTTCTAAACAAGCATTAGTATTTTCACACTAATTAAGCTTTCAATTGGTATCAGAGTGGGTACACTTATTTTGGTTTAAATACCTAAGTGTGATCCTTTACCCTTTATGTTTATTGCCATGGATAGTTTTTTGAGAGCTTCTTTGCATGTTTTGGATAATGTTGATTGTAACATGCCATTTGTTTGTGAAAATGCCTTTATGAGTGTTTATCCTCATGCTTGTGATGACATGTTACATAAATCTTTGGGTGGTGTTAAAATTCCAAACGTCAAATTCTTGAAGAAAATGGCTAAGAAGTTTCATGAGAATTTGAGCAAGTTCATTTGTGAAAAGGATGATTTGATTGCTAAGCTCAATAAATCCAACAAATTGGTTGAGAAATATAAGAAACTTACTAAAAATTCTTTTGAAAAGATGAAAGAATTTGAATGTTTGAATATGAACTTGGATGTTAAACTTGTTTTGTCTAACAAAATTGTTGATGATCTTAAATGTGAAAATGAATCTCTTAAGATGCATGCCAAGTGTTTAATTGCTAAACCTATTGCTCAAAAGGAAGAAAATATGTGTTACAATCATGTTGTGTTACTTGATTTTGTGCCTATTGTGAGTTCTACCTCTAAAGATAGATCGGTGTACATTCCTCTACACAAGAGAAATCTGTAAAGTTGTGATTTACAACTATGGTTTATGTTAACTTTATTCCATGACAAAAAGTGTTGTAATTGCATTAATTTTATTTCTTGTATTTTGTGGGATTTTATTGTATTGGGTTTAGTATTAAGTTGGTGAAAAATCAAGCATGAAATAAAGATCAGTGCAATTTCGCAACTAGCTCGCGAGAAGTTCACGAGAAGAGTAACTCGAGAAAAAGGGCACGTGAGAAGCACATGCTGGAAGCTGAAGAGTCAAGTGCCAGCTACATTTCGCGAGTGCTTTGCGAGACAGACCATCTCGCGAGGTACCTGCGAAACTCTTTGCTTCAAGGATTTTAAGTGTGACTTTCTTACCCTTCACCCATACTATATAAACCCTCATTACCAAGAAAAGTAAGAGAGGCTATTTAGAGAGCAAAACCCTAGATAGGTTGTCTACAACACAACACACCCATCTTTAAAAGAGAAATCTACTCATCCTTAATGAGAAATCATTGTAGCCTCTTCTCATTCCCTCTCCTATTTTCATACCTTGAGAGGAAATTTGTACCCAAACACAACCCACACCTATTCAGAGTGTAGAGAGTGTTTTGGAGTTTGGGAAGTTTTGGGGATTTTCCAAAAGAAGCCGGTGAGGATTGGCAATGCAGTCGGGCGTATTACGAGATCCGAAAAGCTAGAGAAGACATGACTTCGAGAAGTTCATTGGTAGTAGGAGCTTGGAAGCTCAAGTATATGGGGTAGACTAGGCTTGGAGGGTCTTTTGTTATTCGTGTACTCTAACTTTATTCTCTAGTGGATTGATTTCGACTTGGAGGGTCGCGGAGAAGTCTTTTGCCGAGTTCTTCGGTTTCCTCTTTGATAACACGTCTTAGTGTTATCTTGTATTTTCATCTCTCTTCCCTACGCTTTAAGTTTTCATTTTATTGTTAATGTTGGACGAATATGGCTTAGGGTAGTGTTATCGGTTGTTCACGCTTTTTACTCTTGTTTCGCACTTAGTATAAGTTAGAGTAAAAGCTATCTAGCCGGTTTTTTTTTTTTTTTTTTTTTGGTGGGTCTGAAACAAGCTCTTGTGAATTAGCACAAATCCAAGCTTTCAAAATAAAAAATTGGAGAGAAAGGCTCTTAAGCCAAACCCTTCGTTTAGGTCTCATCCTAGGGATTTGAATGGATCTAAGTTTGTTCCTACTTGCCACCAATGCAGTGTAATTGGTCACATAAGACTTCAATGTTCCATGTTGAAGAGAAAACAAAACCATGTTGCTAGATCCCTTCCAAAAAAGCCTAGTGGACCTAAACAAATTGTTTGTCACCATTGTGGAGCTTTTAATCATCTAAGACCTTATTGCTCTAAGTTTCAAGCTCTTAAAAGAATCAATAGAAAAGAGAAATTTGAGCTTCTTAGAAGTTGTGCTAAGAAAGAAAAACTGGATTTAAGTGAAAATGGTAAGTTATTGAAGAAAGTTTTTAATATGCTTACCTTTTTGTCTATGTGCATCTCTGGCTCTCATTCTTCCAACCATCATCTCACTTCTCATGAGACACTTATTCCAAACAGTCGTTCCATTTGGATGAGGAAGGGTTCCTATGGTTGAGCTTTTGCTTTTTTGGTCCTTGATCTAATTCTTTCGATTTTTGTAGGACCCGTCCTGCATTAGATGCTTCATTATCATGCATTTGTGCATCATGCATCTCTTTATATGCATTGTTTTTGTTGTTGATCTTACTTCTATGTTTTTATTTTGTGTGTGTAAAAATCCAAAAACGCATAAAAAGTGAAAAATCCAAAAAGTTTGACCATGTTTGTTTGAGCACATATCATATGTGAGTTTGGCCTAGTACCTCCATATTAATGGCGTAGTGCATTTACGATCTTAGCTTGTTATGTATGCACATTTTTAAGTGTGAGCGAAATTTAGAAATCTATGTTTGATTGTTGTAAACGGATCTTCAAGCTTGTCATGAATGTTTAGTCAATAGTCTTGTTTGATCTTGATACATGCGTAAATTTGATCCTATATATCTCTTCACATTTATTTTTTTGTCAAAAAGCTCTTCAAACGTCAATTTCTAAAAAGAGAAAGAGCTGAAAAAGCCTTGCTTCAAAAACTAGTTTACCTAGGAAAAAGTGGAGAAAAATGTATTCAAAATGTATGATGCAAAAACCAAAGGCTTATTCCTAAAATAAATATAAAAAATTTCATGACATCGTTGCTCAAAAATTGAGTTGTATTGATCAAAAAGTATGAAAAATGGAAGCCAAATGAAAAGCTTTCAATCAATATAAACACTTTGGTGAAGGGTCATCTATGTTCATTTATACTAGTAAGATAAGTCACTTGACTTCATGCTATTTGTGTATGACTTGATTGAATTGATTATTGAAGTTTTATACTAGACTATGGACTAGTTCATACTTGATTCACACACACAACACACAAGTCTAATATTCAATGAATGCCTATTTCATTTGTGTGATTGTACATGTTTTAAATGTGATATATGTATGCTCAACCATATATGGATCAAATCAAAAAGATTTTTGATCATTTTTTTTTGTATTTGGAAGTGTTTTTTTATCACTCATTGTTTTTAATTTTGTACTTAATTTGTTTTTCAATGCTTCAAGCTTGTTTTTGTGTTGAAAAACAGGGGTCAGAGTCTTTCACGAGTCGTTCGTGACTTGGTTGCGAGTTGCAAAGTTGAAAAATGCATTTTTGGTCATCAGGCAGTGGGTTTCGCGAGTAGCTCACGAGTCACTCACAAGTTGGCCACTCGAGAAATGCCCAGATCAATTATTTCATGGGTATTTCGTGAGCTTTTGGTCCAAAACTTCTCATATGACTCTATTATGACTCCATCTTCCCGAAGCCCTCTTTTTCAAAGCTTCTACATCAAAACCCAACTACTTTCAATTGTTTTATATTCCATAAACATCTCTAAGGTAATCTTTAACACTTTTAATTGACTTTAATCCTTAGATTATGTTTTTAGGGGTTTTATGTTTATAGTTGGGATTTTCTCAAATGGGGGTTGGAAAGTTTAATTTTTGTCAATCTTTTTATTTGGGTTTTGTTTTAAATGTCTATCTGCCTTGGATGTTGGCCCGTTGTGGCATTCTAATCATGTATTAAGGGTAGATTTCACCATGTTCATGCATTACTATACTTAGTTGTTCATGGTATGTACGCTAGGTGTTTGATAAAATGCATATATGGTATTTTTTTCATTCTTTTGGATTCCGATGAGTACCAAATTTTGGGGTTTACCATGTTTACTCATGTTTAACATGTTTTGATCACTGGTTTTGTATTTTACACACTTTTCCCGACATGTGCATTTCTCATGCTTTGTTCATGCATTGCACATAACCACCTCTTGCACACACCTTTGCTACCCTTGCTATGCCTTAGTCTATATCTTGTTTCCTCATCCTTAGCATGTCATGTTTATTTTATACTTTGTAACATTGTGTTTTTAAGGTGTTTTGTTTTTTGTTTGAGCTTCATTTTCTTATTCATCTTGTACCCCTTATGCATCTTTATCCTTGTTCATATCTTCTTTTCTTTCCCTCGTTCTTTTTGGCCCCTTTGTCTATTTGTGTCAAAAAGGGGGAGAGTACACTATAGAGTATACCAGAGAGTATTATCATTTCTATATGACTCTTGTGCACATTCTAAAGGGGAGAAATTATATTTCTTGTGCACATTCTTAGGGGGAGAAAGTCTTAGCGGAGATGCATATACTAAGGGGGAGAAGACTTTTATTATCAAGAAAACCATGTTTTGTTTGTTTTCTTGGTTGCTTTATGGTGCTTTGAGTTATGTCTAGTATTTATGCTTTATTGTTCTCATCACATCGTGTTTATGTGTTGGACATGCATACATCCTTATGCTATTGTGCTTTATTGGTTGCATATTCAGATGAACATTTGCTTTGCTATATGATCGTTGTAGTCATCTCCATATGACTATCATATGTTTGATCAAGTTGCTCATATGTTTTACATCATGTTTACTTGATCGCATTTTACTTGTTGCATTATACTTGCTCTACCTTAAGTGTCTAATGTGTTTTGTGCAAGTGTTTCAGGATATAGGTATTATATTCCAAGTTCATCACAAGTTTTAGATTTAGGTGTGAGTGAGTTTTGTCATTGTTCTCATACTCACGTTTAAGTCTAAAGTCTGTTATAGGGTGTTTTTGTTACGGAATAGCTAAAAGGGGAGATTGTAAAGTTTTGATTTACAATTATATTTTATGTTGGCTTTATTCCATGACAAAAAATGTTATAATTGCAATAAATTATTTCCTTGTATTTTGTGAGATTTTATTGTATCGGGTTTAGTATTAAGTTGATGAAAAATCAAGCATGCAATGAAGATCAGTGCAGTTTTACGACTAGCTCGCGAGTAAAGGTACCTGCGAAAAGGCCATGTTTGAAGCACATGATTAGAAGCTAAAGAGTCATGCCAGCCTGTCATTTTGTGAGTACTTCGCGAGAAAGGCCATCTTGTGAGGTATTCACAAAACTCTCTGCCTAGAGGATTTTAAGTGTGACCTTTCATATTCTTTACCCTACTATATATACCTTCATTACCCACAAAAGTGGAAAGGAGGCTATTTAGAAGAAAACCCTCGAGAGGTTTCTACAACACACCCACCTTTTAGAGAGAGTACTACTCATCCTTTAGTGAGAAATCATTGTAGTATCTTCTCCTTCCCTCTCCCATTGTTATACCTTGAGAGGAGATTTGTACCCAAACACAACTCACACTTATTCAGAGTGTAGAGAGTGTTTTAGAGCTTAAGAAGCATTTGAGATTTGCCAAAAGAAGTCGGTGAGGCTTGGTGGATGTAATCGGACAATATTACAGAATTCGGATAACTAGTGAAGACAAGACTCCGAGAAGTCTGTTGGTAGTAGGAGCTTGGAGGGCTTAAGCACATTGGGTAGATTAGGCTTGGAGGGTCTTTTTGATATGTCTGTACTCCAACTTATTCACTAGTGGATCGATTTCGACTTGGAGGGTCGCAGAGAGGTTTTTTACCAAGTTCTTTGATTTCCTCTTCGATAACACATTTTGGTGTTATCTTGTGTTTGCATCTCTCTTCCCTTACTCTTTAAGCTTTACATTCATTATTTATTGGATATGCTTATGCCTTAGAGAGTAGTTCTGGTTTCATTGTGTTATACTTACTCTTATTCCGCACTTAGTTAAGTAGGGTAAAAGCAATTAAGCCGTGTTTTAAAAATTGGGGGTCTTAACAAGCATTAGTGTTTTCACACTAATTGAGCTTTCCATGATTTTTTTATGAAAAACTCCCTCTTTAATTCACCATTTCTAGTGAATCTTAGTGTTTTCCGGTGGGATTTCTGTCTCCTTTGAAAATATACCATGTAAGACTTCTTATAGTGTGAAAATAGGGTTTGGAATGACGCTTAGATGATTTGGGATTCGTTCCAAACCTCAGCATTAGTGCAAAAAACTTGTCTTATTTATGTTTCTGGAATTCCCTATACGTGCGCAAGATCGTGCCTACGTGCGCATAGTGAGCATTTCCTTGGCTTCACTTTTCCAAAAGTAGATTTATTTGCTCATTAAACATTATATTTTCCATTTTAACATTTCTCAAGTTAATTTAACATCTGATTGAGCCTTAAACCAACCTTGGGTCTTAGAATTTAGCATCATTAGGTAACGGAAGCCCGAGTCGTAAGGGGTATAACATGCGGTGTCTACACCTTTTTGTTGTTTTGAATGAAAAATATGTAGAAACCTTAATCTACCTCAGGGAGCGTACACACCCAAGAAGATGCGTACACACTTCATGAGTGGTGTACGCTCTCTTTGAACGATTAGGGTTTATCTTTTGGTCTTTTCTAGGAATTTACCTTGAATCTCAAGTGCGTGTGCCAGTAGAAGAGTGCGTATGCACTTTTCTTACGGTGTCCACCAATTTGGACTTCAATCAAATTTCTTGTCTTTTTTGTTGTTGAAGTTGGACTAAAACAACAGTCAAAATTAGAGTTTTTGGGGAGCATGCGTATGCATGAATCAAGCATGTGTATGCATGCCCCGAACTTGTGTATGTAGGCATGTTCCCAGACATTTAGAACTTGAGTTTTGGGCCTCTAAAACATCATTATTTGATGGTGGCCAGCCCCTAGACCCTTGGGAACGTCTAAAGCCCCTAAAAAACCACGAAAACCCTAATTTTAACATATGATATTCATCTTATGTCTCCAATAAAAAACCTAGCTAGAGAGTTATTTTTTGCTTCCATTTTCTCTAAAACCCTAGTTTATCTTTTCTAATCACCCACACAACACCTTTGCACGGTTTTTTACAAATTCAAAACCTCTCTCTAGTTGTTTTCTAAGGCAAAAACTAATGTTCTAATTTGATTTCTCAAAACATTTTTCAAAATATTTTGTTCTTGAGTTATGATTACCTAAATTATTGTATTTTTTTTATTATTCTTGCTCTCTCAATCTAAGCTTTGTATTGCAGGCACTGAGAGTTCGGCTAAACAAACTACAAACTCATAATTTTAAGCAAGGTGAGTGTTCTTCCCATGAATTCCTCATTTGCTTAATTTAATTCACATGAGTTCTTGATATAGCTTCTCTGTTTGTTATATTTTATTTATTTGGAGTTTTTAATTCTTTTTATATGTATTAATCTGATTTTAGGTCTTAGGATAGTCTAAGAGATTCGAGATGCTAAATTTTCTTAATATTTTTATAAATATGCTAAGTAACGAAAATGTTAGTAAATTGGTGTAAAATAACAAAAAATACCATGTAAAACTATTTAGAATTAGGTTGCGTTTGGTTCTATGTAAATTCATTTTCGAGTGTAAAATAGATTCAGGGGAAAATATTTTACGGAAAAGGAAAACATGTTCTGTTGTTTGACTGTGTTGTGAAAATTATGCCGGAAAATTATTCCTTGTGTTTGGTCTTACATGTAGAAAACCTATTTTCAGAAAAGGGAAACACAAGTTAGCCCCCAGCCATCACTTGATCCAGCCATTGCCACCACTAAGGAAAAGCACAACCGACCACCAACCACCCAAAATCCAGATCGAGAAGAGGAAAAAAACCTCCCCCATTGCTCCGTTACCACCAAAATCCACCAAAACACCACCACAATAACAACAAAATCTGAAATCAAAGAAAAAGAATATCAAACACAGAAATATGTAGGGGGTTTGGTTTGAGTTAGAGAGAAAAAGTGAGATGAGAAGATGAAGACCACTGTGGAGAAGAAAGGGAGGATGAGATCGATCGAAGAGAGGGATGGTGAGACCGTTCCAGATCGAGCTATGGCGGTGGTGGATTGGGTTCATGCAGAGGTGGAGGAGGTGTTTGACTAGTCGGTGGTGAGGTGGAGTGAGAAGATGAGGGAGAAACTCACTGTGGGTTGAGAGGAAAACAGTGGAGAGGTGCATTGGAGAGCCAGGTGGAGCACGGCCTGCGGTCAGTTGTCAAGATCGGAGCTCAACCTGTACTCGTCAGTGCATGGCTGGCGATTGGAGAGGGAAAAGAAGAGTTGAGGAAGAAGAGAGAAAAAAAAAAAAAAAAAAGAAGCTTGGCCAGCGCATGATCTGGGCGGTGAGGTGGCGTGATCTGGGCAGTGGGGGCAGCGGTGGGGGCGACACGATCTGGGCTGGCCGGAGCTTGGCTGGGTGGCCACTTGTGCTCTCTCTTCTAGCTCACTCTCTCTTCTCTCTTCTTGCTCTTTCTCTCTCTCTCTCTCTCTTTGGGTGTCTCTGGAGTCCGGTAATCATTTGAAGGTAAAACACAAGTGTAAATGATTTTCCGGGTCAAAGGAGCTTATTTTACGGTCAAAGTTTAGATTTTTCGAAAAAATTTATTTTACATGTGCACCCAAACAAGCTACTAGGTAAAAAATATTTTTCGAAAATCATTTACACTCAAAACAAACATAGCCTTAGTGGCTTTACTTAGTTTAAAAATTGATAATGCACACGGGGACACGCGAAAACACAGGCACACTTAAATAATTTAGGTGGGCATAGTGCAGTGGTTCTGAGTCTGACGGGAGTAGTAGTACGGTCGACCAAAAATAAATACCACTCAACGTCCACGTCCACACCTCTTCTCTGTTTCTGTTTCTGCTTCTGCCCACCTGCTTTTAATTTGCCCTTTTCATTTTACTTGTTGGGCACGGCCCCATCCATTCATCCAACCCCTAAACTTCGCGACGACCCTACAAACCCCTCACCTATGCCCATCACTGTTAATTCCTATGCCGCTGTACTTTTCATATATATATATATATATATATGCACCGCACATACATACACCACAACAAAAATGCTTTCGGCAGACGAAAAAAATAAAATATTAGAGATACAAACTGTTTTAGGAACTGTTTATGTGATGAGTGATTATTGGTAAATAAAAAAGTAATATTAATAGTGGGCCTAAATGAAAATCAATAAAAATGTCACATTAACATTTTGTAAAAAAGTGTAAAATAGTTTATGTTTGTAGTATTATTCAAAATAAAAAAACAAAAAAAATGCTAAAACTCTTACAAAAATTCTAAATTGATATCAATGCAATTGTTGTCATCAACAACATATTTAACAACATAATTAATAGAGGATTATTTGAATTGCCTTTTATGATTAGTAATTCATCGATTTGTAGTGTTCATAATATCTATTGATGATTTCCTGTCCCTTAGAGTGCCCTATTCATTATTTAATTATGTAACTAGCTGAAATCTAGACTGTCCCTATCTTTCTAAAACTACCTTTTTGTTTTCAAAATTTATGTTTTGGGGCACATCATTTGTTGATGAAAAAATATTTTCTTATTTGTCCATCGATGGATACTGTATTTTCATTTGGTTCAAAGACACATTAATGGACGGGTATAATAATAGAGATTCAATATTAAATGAAACAGTGAGTTTTAGTTAGCTCAAACTAATAAAGTTTTTTATAGTTGAATAAGAGATATCAGAACTATTATTAAGAGCGATCGCTATAGGTTGGATTCTAGTTCTTCACTTGGTTTTGTAGGGAGAGCTAGTTGATTGTCGGAGGACATGACCATAGGCCCGTATGAGATTTAAGGGTTGTAAATATATATTTTGTCTTCGTAACTTGGTTTGGAGAATCTATGATGATACTTATTGCTTAACTTAAAATAATCTTTTTGTGGTAGAATAATATTGCAGGGTGCAAGCACATGATTTTACACCATATTTTTACTGAATTTAATCTTTTATATATATATATATACACACACCGTTCCCCATGTATACAAATCTCTCTCTCTCTCTCTCTCTCTCTCTCTCTCTGTGAATCAAGATTATATCCTCTTAGCTTTAACAGTTTTATATAATTATTGTATGGATTTGGTTGTGGTGAATACTAGACCTATGAAAATTTGACCCGATCTCGAAGGAAAATAACTGACCCAACTCGTTTAATTTTTGGGACAAATTGGGTCAACCCACGAGTTAGATGGGGTTGATCAGTTTTTTTATTTTTTTAATAAGAGCAAATGACAAAATGGGACATTCACGTCACACTTATAGAGAGTGATTTCATTCACATGCTAACCTAATAGTTTAGTACGCCAAACCATTATTATTATTAAAAAAATTAATCCTAAACCTAAATCTTTGGAATGTCATTGTCTTTGATCTCTGCTTCTCAGTTTCAGTCTCAGATCTCAGTTCTCCCACATTGCTACTGCACACTTGATGTAACATTTAGTATTTATTATTTTGGTTTTTTTTTTTTTTTTTGGGTGATAATATAATTAGTAAAATTTAGATGGTGTAAAGTAAACTTAAGCATTTATGTATTATTTAAATTTTATTTTTGAGCATTTTGTTATTTGTTTTCTTATTTGTATTGACAAGAACACGAAAACAATATGATCATATTTATTATTAATATATTTTTTCATGTGAAAAAATACATCAACCTGATCAATTCAACTTTAGAATGATCAATTTTTCATGAGAATCCGATTAACCGGACCCAAACCCCATCAGACCTGATCCGGCCCATTTGCCCACTCAACCAAAAAAAAAAAAGACACCGTCCAAGACCGACAATATATAGGATATCTAATATGTCTCCAATGGCTCTTCCATCCTAATCCTATTGATATTATATAGTATCAGTGTCGTCATCAGTCTCCACGTACCCCACTTTCTGATCACACAAATAATCAAAACATAGCCTTCTAAAAAATAAGTACATTTTTCTTTTTTATAAGTAAAGAAAATTTATATATAAAAAGCTACCTTATGCAAATAGCACAAAGTAGTCCAAAAATTATAAGAAAAAAAAAAAAAAAAAAAAAAAAAAAAGAAATTAAGTACAAATAGGGAGAAAACTAAGAAACAAAGGTAGTGAATCACTAGATGTGAGTTCTCAAGTTTGAGACCAGTCAAATAGAGAATCACTAAATAATGCAAACAATTAGTCTCCCAATTTATACATGTCATCCATAAATGTTTGCTATTCTATTCCATTTAAAATAATACTCTCTGTTACTTCCCTAATTGACACGTTTCTTTTTTACTAGTTCTATTAACGTTTTTTTGGTCTTAACATAAATCTCAGTTGAGTTAAAATCCTGCCACACCCCACACTAATAGCAATTTGAATTTTGATTAACCTAGTCATTATGTAAAATTCCTTCTCTTGTTATACAGGCGTGCCTTAATCTTAATGATAACAAAAAGAAGCTGTATTCTTATACCATGGGATAAAAGTCGTAGTTCACCACAAACTATATAGGTACTTCGACTGTTGCTAAGATTATGGATGTTGATGTCCCACTGATTAACCGTACTTCTGACTTTAGTACTCATCATTGAGTTGAGTTTAATAAGTTTCAACTGCAGCATCTCTCTCTCCATCTCTCTCCGAAACACAGCGCACACACACATGCCACCAAAAGCAACTATGAGGTATCATCATATATATACACTACAAATTGAGAATATCAAGCCAAAGAATCGAGTTGATGAAGAGAGCCATTAAATAGGTATGAATGATACGCACTAAGCGTGAAAATAGTATAATGTTTAAGGAATATACTTATTGTAGCAAATAAACGTCAGCCTACTTTTTCTTTACCATCATTGAATATTATAAAGAAAATGGACTAGACTAGTGAGTCCCTTCCTTCCTTCCACATATCAATTTATCATTGATAATTATTGCAATGTGTAGGGGAGAGAGAGAGAGGAGCATCAGTATTTATGAGTAACCAAAAGAAGTTGGGTTTCTTCCAAACAAACAAAATGGGGGCAAAAGGTTACGTCTGAATCAGATGGTGATCGAGATGGATGGATGGATGTCTGTCAAAGCCATGCGTGCACCAACCCTAGCCCTGATCAGTCATATTACAATCCCAACACGCAAGCTAAGCTAAGCTTTGTGACGCTCTGCCTTGTGACCATCTTATCCGTGTCAGCTACCAAAGTAGAACCTAAAAGCTTATTGTGGCATATGCACATCTCTACACTACCCCCTCTTACCACAATGCTCACAATGTGTACGTGGAGTTACAGGGCTACCAATTTTTATGCGCTAGCTCCCTTGGAAGACAAGCGCCATTGGCTTTTTTTAATAATATATATGTAAATATATATAGAAGAATACAACAACAAAGTTGAGGCTTCCTTCAACCTATTTTTATCGAAACCTAATTTATCCTACAAATGGAGAGAGAGAGAGAGAGAGAGAGAAGGGTTTTATTTTTATTTTTTATGTTGAGGGGGCCCGAGAGGTTAGGACTTGGAGTAGGTTTAAGGGTTTAAGAAGGGCATTTGGTTCAAGAGACAAGAGTAAGACATGCTTGAAAAAATACAGGACACAAGAGATCCCTAGCTAGCTAGCAGGAGGGTTATCAAATGCAAGGTCCAAGAGGAGGCAAGGGAAGCATGAAAAGCTCTACTTTGAGAATTTTGATGGTTTTGTTGAGGGGACATGAGGCAGAAATTAGGGAAATAAATGGTGTGTAATATTAAAAGACAGAAACAGGTATATACGGGTACTTACTTAGTGCTCTACTTGCTTGGTGCTAAAACCAAGAACCCTCATGCATCCCTTCTTGAAAGCACAACATTGAAGGAGACAAAGGAATTTTGGGGAACAAGAGTGGCTCATCGGCAAAGGCGGTTGATGGATGAGCTTACTTTTCATGTTGCCCTTATTTTATTGAGAGAGAGAGAGAGAGAGAGAGAGAATAAGATAAGTGCATGATTAATTAAACAATACCAGCTAGCTAGTACGAAGCATTATTAGAATATAAAAAGAAAATTAAATCTAAGAATCAAATTAGACCAGCACACACCAATACAAAGAGACAAACAACCCTCTAGATAAATATGGGTGCTTCAAACTTTAAATGGAATATACTATAGGATTAATTATACACCACTTAGCAATAATTGTCTTCCAAAAGTCCAAAGAGGAATTGATCAGATAAGGAAAAAAAAAGAAGATAATATATAAAAAGGGAAGGAGATTTAAAGGCGACAAAGGCAAACGAAATATTTCAAAGGCAACTATAAAAATACAAGACTAATAAGCAGTTTTCATTACCCAAGAAAGAACCAATCTTGGGTGCATGGTGAACTAAGGTGATGCGAGGCTGGTTTGTTATGAGCTATTTCTTTCAAGAATACTTTCACGCAAACTACTGATTCACAACGCGCTCAATTGCCCATGCAAGCATACTGAGTAAGGGTAACTACAAAGCGCGCGCGCGCACACACACACAGGCATCTCTATGTAGGGAATAGGAAACTCAAATTTTAGGTGGGGTTACATATAGCAATATAGGAACCACTTTGCCTACATTTCTTGTTTGTTAATTAATAACAATATTATGAAGGAGAATACTTAATTAATATATGAAGCAAAAGAGAGAGATATATAGAGACCAGCCCTGGATCTTCTTACCACTATGTTATTGGGTTGGACTGTGAAGCATAGGGGATAGATGACCGATCAGGTAGAGCAAGTAGCTTGAGGTATTAATTAATTAATTAATTAATTAATTAATTAACAAATTTAGTGCCATGAAGATACAGAAAAAAGGGCTCGATTCTGCCAACCAAGGAACAAAGAATCGTTGCGAATCTGAAGCTTGTAACCCTCAGAAGGATAATGGAGCCTGAGGAGGAGTTTAGCCTGCGAAAGTGCAAAAGGGCTCAAGGAAACATTGGAAAACCCTGAGCTCCGAAGCATAACTTCCCAAGCCTCGTATCTCTGGTGCCTTTCTCTTCTATTGACTCCCTCAGCTGCCACAATGTCCACGATCTCTCTTCCAAACCACACTTGCTCCACAGCGAGTCTCTCTCTGCTATTAGGAGGCAAAGTGGCCTCCAGAGAATCAAAGACTGAGGTGTAATGGTCCAAAGCCTCCACAAGTCTCTGCAAGAAAACAGGGTGGTTGTGGTTAGCCTCTTGTTCTGCAATGGTAACCACTTTGGGATTCAAGGCCTTGATTTTGTGGAGAAAGAGTCGTAGCCCACGAGAGTCTTCTTTGAGGAGCTTGTGAAGATAAAGCACGCAGTTGATAGCAAGGGCTTCATCTGGGTGAAGAGCAAGCGCTAAGGGATCAATAATACAATTAATATCATTGCTGACGATGAGGAGTGGGTGGAACTGGAATCTGAGTCCCAGAGTCTGAGCAAACTTGGAGAGTCGGTCACCGGTTCTGTGTAGAATGTTGGGATCGTTCCCTGTGGCGGTGATTCGAAGCATTGGAGGAGGATAGGAACGCTCAGCAAGGGCTTGCATAAGAGGAGGCCATTGAAGGCCGTGCATGATGTCAAAGTCCAAGATGTGAATGGCTTGTTGGCCTTCGTCTATAGCTTCCAAGATGGCTTGGTTAGCTGTCAGATGGCTGAATCTTATGAATGGGGTTACTTGGTTTAAGGATAGATAGCAAGACTGAAGAGAATCATCAGACTCAGACATAATCTCTGTGTCGGCATTAATATCAATGTTGCTGCTAATACTAGTAGCTGCTCTAGTAACAACAGTTGATGTTGATGCTAATGAGGCACTGGTGTTTATAGCAACTGGACCAGCAGTACTAGCACCAGATAATGATGAAAAATTATTGAGGCGGAGAGAGAGGGCTTTAGCGAACTGATGGACCAATCTCTCAGTGGAGTCACCATAAAGGGAGGAGTTAGTGGACAAAATGGAGATAAGGCGGTGAGCAGCGGAGAAGTCGGACCTAGAGATGAGCTCAGCGCAACGAATGAGTAATTGGGGCATGTGGATTGCATTTGGAAGTAGTGGCTGAGATGGGTTTGCTGGGATAAATTGCAGATCTGAGCTGCTGATGGGGTCCTCTTGATCTTCAGCTTGTTGATCATGATGAGAGGAACTGAATGAGCCAATGAACATAGTATCTGATAACCGTTTTTATTTAATTAAAGCTAGCTCTCTAAAAACATATATACTATGTGCAGCAGTGGCAATACTACTCTACTCGAACCAGATACAACATGTATTTATATATATAATATATATACACACACTGGGGGATTACCCTTATCAATGAGGAACAACTTGGACTAAGAATAGTAGGGTTGGAAAGAAAGAGACGTGTACTCTCCCTCTCTGTGTAAATGAAAATGAAATTAAAATAGGAATATGAATATTTGTGAAAAAGATAAAAGAAGAAAGACAGGAGATTTGGATTTGGGGCAAGTTTGCGTTTCTTTTTTTCTTTTTTTTGATAAGAAGTTTGCGTTTCTTTGGTTTAACGTAATATGTATGATCGAAGATGATGATGAAGGGGTTTTCTGTGACAGAACATTGTCTGCCAGGAACAGGGAAGAACTGAAATACTTGTAGTTGTTAGTAATAGTAGCACACCACTGTTCCTTCTCCCACAACGACAAACATATATATATATATATATATATATATATATATATATATAATATTCTTATATGAAAAGCATTTAATTAGTAGCAAACCGATGTTATTGTAAATAGTCCTGCGAAGTCAACTGAACCACCCAACCGGGTCCAGCTACAATCTAGTAGTATATACTTTTGCTAGAGAAATTAATGTTAGGGCCGTGACATATTTGAGAATCTTCTTTTTCTTTTTTCTTTTTGCTTTTTTCTTTTTTTCTTTTTTTGGGTAGAAATAGGAGCATATTTGAGAATCTTTTCAAGTTTTCATACCTTATTTTCTTGGTAAAATGTGATTGATGGAAACATGAGGCACCACTATCATTATTTTTTTCATTACTAACTACAACATCTTTTGAAAAATAATTATGAGAGTAAATGAATTATGTACATAGATTACTCATTTTGTAATATTATTTAATTATTACCAATGCTAAGGGTGTTCATGAGTCCAGTCAAGTTTGTGCTCAACCCAAACTTGATTTGATCCTATCGGGTGGTAAAATGAAGGACTCACTGTTGATCGAGATCATCAACAAATTGGATCGAGATGGAATTTTTCACAAGTAGAGTCGGATTCGGTTGAAACCAGGAGAAGCAGCAACAATTGAGATTCCAACGGATCTTCACTAGAGGTCTCATGATCTCCACTAGATCTAGCCAGAGATGGCAAGATCTCCACCAGATTTGGGTAGAGATTTGAACATGGATGACAATGATTTTGACCATAGATGACAAAGATTTGAACGGAAGTGGTAGGGTCAGTTAGATTCGTTCGATCGATTCTTGGAGGGTGAGACCCACCCCCCACTCGACAACATGTACATATTCAAGTTTTGAAGCTCTACACCCACTATAGACCTATGTTTTCATCGGATAGAGTGAGTTTTGGATCAAGCCACTATAGGTCGAACAGTCTGATCAAGTTGAGTGGGTATTGGATAGTCCTATCCAATGCTATGGTTTAAACAACTATACCAAACAAAGACTAGGAAAAAAGATTTTTTCTCTCAATATTTTAGTTTGATTGGGGATGAATTGGTGACATCATAAATAATTATTTAACAATGTAAATGATGTAGGATAGAATACGCAGTTTAATTTTTGTTATTTATTAGTTTTGTTATTTTTATGTAATTTTTAGAATTTAGGTCTAAGGTTATTATTTCTTTGATTCTAAGTGCATTTAATGCTTTTGAAGTCAAATTAGAGTACTACTATGGCATGATATCAATTGGATATGTTTTAGAATATATTTTCTTGTTAGCCAAATTTTATGGATCCTTTAAACTTGATCTAAAGTCCGTAAATGAAAATTAAGTTCAAATTTGAAATTTACAAACTTTTGTCTCTATTTTCTTGGTGGATTCTAGGCTATTGCTCTTTGTAAATTTAAGGAACCCTCGTGGATTCGAGGTTATCTCTCAAAAGTAAATGTATTTTGCATCTTGCAACTTTTCCCTTGAGTTAGTTGATATCAGAGCCTTGTCTTTACCCGGGCCAGCCTGATGGCTAATGTACGTGACGACAATCACTCCAGTGATGATAAAGTTGAAGATGCAGTCCTTATTAGGGTGGAGTTCCTAAAATTTCGTAAAGAAAACCAACAATTTCATGAAGAAAACTAGTAAGTAATACATGAACTACAACAAGTAGTCACTACCCTTCTTGTTAGGAAATCCTCCCATAGTAACACCGGTCAAACTATTTATAGACGTACTTTTTAATACAAGAAAATTACATTCTTTAATGGAGAGATGTGTAAGTTTCAATTTATTGATTGGATTCTTGATTTTGAGGATTATTTTAATTATTATGAGATTTGTGATGAAGAAAAAGTCATATTTGTGTATAATAAAGTGGATGATGATGTGGTCGAATGGTAGGATGACATAAAAATTGACCAAAAGTATCGAGGTAAGTATAAAATTCGCTCTTGGCAAAGAATGAAAATTGTGTTGGTTGGTTTATGGTTTCCTTCTAATTGTTATGATATATTACATTGCACAATTATGGATTATAGATTTGTATATTCATACGAAGAGGATTGCATTCAAAAACTCATTAGCCAACTGAAAGCTCAAGATTGTCACCAAAGGAATTATTTTAATCGTACTCAAGTCCAAATATCAAGTGAAGAAATTGATTTGATGGTCAATAATTCAAAGACGATTTAAAAAAATACTGAAGAGGTTGGAAAAGATCAAGTCTTACTATTGCAACTTGAAAAATTTTGTGCAAAAGAAAATAATTTGCATGAATTTGAAGTCAAAAAGAAAAGATGGATGGTTTTTAGACAACTGATGAACACTATAGTGAAGCAAAAGATTACTAGTAAAGTAAATTGTCAAAGATCTAGATGTAATCAAATTAGATAGTTGCGAATCTTAAGATCCTATTATTTTCGTAAAAGGTGACACACTAAAGTTATTGATTTTATTGGAACTGAAAGATTTAATGCAATAATTGATTCTTATTTGGTGAATTTCTTATATGGTAAATCTTATTAATTGCATGAAAACGAAGGAATAAGAATCTCAAGTTGATTTGTTTACTCAATTCATGAGTTGCAAGTATGGAAAGAATACTAAGGGGTTGAAGTATCCAAAATATTTGTTCGCATGGCATGAAAGATATCAGATCTTGAATATTAATTCAAGGTCAAGTTTTGTGGAGGAGTCTAATGTAGGACAAAATATGCAGTTTAATTTGTGTTATTTATTAGTTTTGTTATTTTTATATAATTTTCAAAATTTTATGTTTAGGGTTTGTATTTCCTTGATTCTATGTGCATTTAATACTTTTTAAATCAAATCAAAGTCTTATAATGATAGGGTATCAATTTGGATCTGCTTTAAAATGTATATTTTTTTGTCAATCAAGTTTTACGGAGCCTTTAAATTGGCCCCAAAGTCTATAATTGAAAATTAGGTTTAGTTTTAAAATTAATAAAATGACAAAATTTTGTATCTATGTTTCTAATGGATTCCAAACTATTTTTCATTGTGGATTCAAGGAACCCTAAATTTATAATTATTAATAATATTTCAAAAAATATTTAAAATTTAAATATATTTCAAAATGATTTTTAGATATTTAAAATTTCTACTCTTTAGTCTTACTCTTTATAATAAAATATGGTCGTATATTGTCTAAAAATTGGAATATATTTTGTTGAGAAATGCATACCTCATAGTCCAAATTATTATTATTTTTAAACTTCATATTCACCGAAATAATTAATTTCTCTCTCTCTCTCAACCACCCTAGAGCATACTAATGTTGATTAGCTAGAAAGTGGCTTCATCCACCACCACAATGAATGTTACCGCTATTGAGAATGAATGGCGCCTTCAATTGCCATATCGCAAAAATTCTCCGTTGAATGATTTGGTTGAATTACGATTGATCTTCTCTTTTTGTATGCTGATTCTTCTTCTCTAGTGGCAATTCCTTTAATTATTTTTATAGTGCAAAAACTATTCCAACCCGACTGGTTTACAGTTTACATGATTAAACTATCAATTCCTAACTTTTACCAGTATTTGTTGAATTTCTATTTTTTTCCCCCTTAATTAGATCAATATTGGGTCCACAATCATGGTTAGATTGATGGAATCCATTTTTTGTCCAATTTTTAAAGAGAAATACTACATTCATAACACTTTCACAAAAAAATCATAGGTATTAAGTTGTTACTTGCTATTACATTGGAAATATCAACTTATTTATTTCTACATTTTATTCTTACTCTTTACAATATAATAATGGTTGTATATTTTCTAAAAATTGAAATGCATTTTGGTGAGAAATGCATACCTCATAGTCCAAATTATTATTATTTTTTAAACTTCATATTCATCAAAACAATGCAACTCTCTCTCTCTCCCTCATAGTCCAAATTATTATTATTTTTTAAACTTCATATTCATCAAAACAATGCAACTCTCTCTCTCTCTCTCTCTCTCTCTCTCTCTCTCTCTCTCTCTCTCTCTCTCTCTCTCTCTCTCTCTCTCTCTCTCTCTCTCTCTCTCAAAACCACCCTAGAGCACACTAAAGTCGATTAGCTAGAAAGTGGCCTCAGTCGCCTTGTCGCAAAAGTTCACAGTTCAACAATTTGATTGAATTATGATTGATCCTCTTTAGTTGTACAATGATTCTTCTTCTTCGGTGTCAATTCCTTTACCCAAGTGATAGATTTCTTAACAAATTTAGTTCGTTTGTTTTTCTATCATGCTATCCAAATAACGGAAAGGATTTGATTTCTCTTCTTTTCCTTCATCTTCCTTTCAAACCAAACAAAATGTTAATTCTTTTCATAGTGCAAAAACTGTTCCAACCGGATTGGTTTGTGGGTTTACATGATTAAACTATTGATTCCCAACTTTTACTGTTATTTGTTGAATATCTATTTTTCCCCCCCTAATTGGACCGATATTGAGTCCACTTTATGATTAGACTGATTGAAAACCTTGGTCAATGCTTATAGAAACTATGATTTATTACTTGTTGTTTCCACAACTCCGGTTTGTTACTTAGACTTTTAGAATTTTAGTTAGAGCAATCAAGTGTGTCGGATCTTAATTCCATATATATGACTATAAAAGTTATACAGGTTAATTTATACGTGTATAACATATTGGTTGTAGAGAAAAACCTAACATTTTGGTAAGAAGTAAAATCATTAGCATTGGGGTGTAAAACCCCCAAATTGGTATTTTAACAACACACATGCTCAAATTGAGCTTTACCCGGGTGTGTATTGCTAAAAAATTTTAGCAACTATGAACAGTATAATTGTATATATACAAACTATTATAGCTGGAGGGTAAAATTGAAATATTATATTTTATTATCTCTCTCTCTTCTAATAAACAATTGTTATTTTTTTTTTTATTACTTTTTTCCTCTCTTCATGCACTCTAATATTATATTTTATTCTCTCTCTCTCTCTCTCTCTCTCTCTTCCAATAAACAATTGTTATATTTTTTTTTTTTTGTTACTTTTTTCCTCTCTTCATGCACTCTTTCTCTCAATTCTACTTATGCCTCTCTCTTCTCTACTCCTCACCCTTTCTTCTCTCTCTCTCCTCTCTCCGCCTCCCTCACCCTCCGTCTCTCTTGCTTCCCCCCCTTCTCTCTACCTCCCCCTCTCTTTTCTCTACCTCCCTCACCATTCCTTCTCTCTTGCCTCCTTTTGCCTCCCTCATTCTCTCTTCTCTATCTTGTGTGCTTCTCTCTCTAGATCAAACCAAGTGATCAGCAACCTTTTGACAAGGTTAGGAGCTAAATTTTGCTAATTTTTGTTGAATAGTGGGTTTTTGTTGTTGTTGTTGGTGGTTCATGGTGGATTTGTGGGTTTTGGTACATTAGAGGTGGTGGTAGTGTGTGTGTGGTGCATCGGTGTGGTGGGGATTGTGGGGTTGCTATTTTTTATTTTTATTTTTTGGTGGTTCAAGGAGGATTTGTGGGTTTTTGTGGATTGCTGGTTTTGGTGGTATGTGTAGTATAGTGGTGGTGGGGTGGGGTTGTTGGTTTTTTTTTTGGTGGTTGCTAGGGTGTGTGGGGTGCACCAGTGGTGGGGTTGTTGGGTGTTTTTATTTTTATTTTTTTATTGATGGTTCAGTAGATTTGTGGTGTGGTTCTCGTAGAAGAGAGAGAGAGAGAGAGAGAGAGAGAGAGAATAAATAAAGAATAAAGAATGGTAAAAAAAGAATATCTAAATGAAGTGGTTAACAAATAGAGATTGGGATATTGGGTGTATTGTAAATCAGAATGATATAATAAATAAAGTAATCTTTTAGATGGTAAATAGACATTTTTATGTAAACCTGGATGTGAATGCTTTGTAGTGTTTGTGCCTGTGTTCATGTCATATATGCTTTGACCCGTTTTCATTATTTTTTCAATTATGTCTATTGGATAATTTTTAGTTTTGTTTTATTTTGTTGCAAATTTTAATTTCTTAAATAGTTATATTACAGATGGAACTATTTTTTGATGGGAGTACCATATTAGAAAGCTTCATTTATAATACCTTACCATATGCTAAGCTTCTAGTTTGCAAGGATTTTGATAATATAGCCAAATTATTGTTCTTTTTTCTAACCTCTAAGTGATTTAAAACACCAAAATAGAAAAGGAAAAAGAAAATTGGAAAAAAGTGGGTAACAATGTTAAAATTACAATAAATTTTACAATATTTTTTTAAAATCAATTGAGATAGTAGATTTTGATTTGTGCAACATCATTTCATTGGGACCATCACTAACATTACTTTTATTTTGGACTAATCACAATTAATGGTGTGCATTTAACCCACTAAACCAATATCGGATCCAATCTAATCCAACGTAACACCTTATGTTAGTTTTTGTGGGTTGGTGAGTTGGGTTGGGTTAGACTTTTATTTGAGCCTTGGGTTAGACTGGGTTTTGATTGATAGTTTTTTCAACTTATTTGATTTAAACCCATTCCACCACATATATATAAATATATATATATATATATATATATATATATATATATATATATATATATATAAAAGTTCATTAATTATTCTTATTTTAATATTTTCCTTTAATTTATTTTGATATTTTGAGAATTGGTTTTGAATAATTTAGAAGTTCTAAATATAATTTAGGCATATTATGTGAATTGTAATAATTTATTGGTAAAGGAAAAAGTTTAAATGTAGTTAATGAAAATCTGGATCTTTTTTTTTTTTTTTAATAAGCTATGAAATATACAAGTACAAGTACAACCCTCCAGACTACCCCAAATCGACCCATGTTGGTTGGGTTGGTTTCTACTTGTGTTATGGATTTGGTTAAGTTGAAAAGACTCTTGAGTAATACACATGGTACCCCTAATCACATTCTTAACACCTTAACAGTTGTAAAAAATATTACAAAATTTGTTGCCATTAGACTTATTAAATTGGAAAACTGAGTGACTTTCCATGGCCAAATCCAAGATTATAACAAGTCTGCTCCCCTAGAGATGGGATTTCCTTATGAAATGAAGGAATATTGAAAAAAAAAAACCTTGGTACGTCAGATATACAAAAACCTTATCTTGTTTGAGAAACCATACTTGGGGATGGGGTTTGTAATTCCCTATATAAAAAGGAAGACAAAAAAGGATTACCGAAATGGAAACGTGCAGAAAACAGCACAACCCATTCAAGTTAGCATGCTCAACTCCCATGCAGAGAATCTTTCTAGGAAAGGATATATCATGGTAGGAGCATGAATCCCCCAATTCCAATTTCCTCAACTCGCAATTGATTCTGGTGCTTCAGGTGGAAAGAGAAGTAGGACCAAGATAAACTAGTTATCCTAGTTCATAATAAGTATATAATTCCCAATTTTATCAAATGTCCCTTTATGTATAGCTCAGTTTTTGTTTGGGTCATAAAGAATTTTTTTTTTTGGTACCAAAAAAAATAATTGTTAATAAGTATTTTCAAAGTGGTTGCTTTTTTTTGGCAAATTTATATGGTTTAAATTAATAACCTCCTCTATCCCAAAAAGAAAAACCTCTTAATTAAGAGGAAAATTATTAGGTACTCCCGGAGTATCATAAATGTGTGCTCCCTCCTCTTACATGAATGGTGGGTCCTACCATGAATTTAATTAGTGGGAACCACCATTCATGTGAGAGGAGGGATCACGCATTTATAATACTCCGGGAGTACACAATAATTTCCCTAATTAAGATGTTTTTCTCTACGAATGAAGATACCACGTTGTCGCTTTTCTCCTTTAGGAAATGGTATATTTAATTTGAATCCTAACAGGCATATTGAAAATTCTGAACCGTATAATATCTAATCTTTTTTTTTTTTGAGAGATAATATAATATCTAATCTAGTTCCTAGTAAAGGACCCAAATTTCAACAAACTCTCCTTCTCACCCAAAAAAAAAAAAAAAAAAAAAAAAATCAACAAACTCCATGTAATTACGGAACCCACCAGATTGATGTCATTTTTTTCGGTAATAAATTGATGTTAATATTCAAGGAGTTTTTGATATGTATTTAAGTGCTTGTAAGGTGTAGGAGAGAAGGACTGGAGTTTAAGTCCCCAGAAAGAAGTTTCATATACATATACACTTAAATTAGGCTAGAGTAGAATTTCTATCTTGTATTAAAAAAAAAAAAAAAAAATTCTATTTATCAGAACAATTATTCCACACCATAAATAAATTTAGAATTCATTGGTCACGAAAGGACTAATGGTGAGCTACAAATATAAAGTTTACTGTCTTTTCAGCTAAAAAAGTATGGTGAGCTACAAAATGGACATTTACATTACCATGCATGGTCCCTTACGGCATGCATGATTGGGATCAACTATACAAATTGAGACCTATGCTTTTCTGCTATAACAATTAAGATACATAAAGTTTAGAAATATTACAAAATTTCATAATATTTTTGCAATATTCTTCTTTTTGAGGGATGGATCCCAATAAAATATTGTGAAATATATATATACTGCACGTGTTCTACAATAAAAACCCATAATAAAAGATGGAAACTATTGTCTAATCAGTTTTTTTTTTTTTTTGAAGAGTTTAATCAGGTTTCAAGTATATATGACATGATATGAAAGTATGAACATTTAAAAAAAAAAATTAAATGGAAATGTGGACAATTTTTGAACGTAAACAATCACTTGAAAGGATACGTGGGGTTAGAAAGAGAAAGAAAACAAAGAGGAGAAAAAGAGAATGGTGTGGGGGCGTGGTGCAGTTTCTTACTCTCTTCTCTATTACAGCTAAAATTACACGCAAAGCCTTAAATGTGGAATTTCACTTTTACAAGATATTCGCTTAACGCTGACACCCATTTTTCCTTGTTTGTCTGTCTTTGTTGGATTCGCTGGATCATTGGATTTTGGGCATGAGTGGCTTTTCATTTCAATTATCAGAAGATGGGAAATTGGAATAGGATAAGATTGGCAACAAACAAGGGAAATTATTAGGTTTGCTTTGCTTACCACGTGGAGTAGGGCTAGGAGAGAACAACGGTGGTGAAACTACCGCTTGCCCTAAGGATATACTCCACTCTACGTTAAAAATATATATAAACAAAAATATCTAGACGTAAATGCTCTTTTCGTTCCTATATTTTGGGGTCATTTCTATTTTAGTTCTTACATTTCTATTTTACCACTTTTAATCCCTAATCCAATTAACGCTTGTTATTTTAGTCATTTTCGTCACTCGACTAACAGAAAAAATTGACGTGGCAAACAGAGTGCACTGTTGACACAGTAAATGCTGACGTGGCGAATAAAATAATATTAAAAATGTCAAATCAGCATCTAATTTAAAAAAAATAATTTATCAATTTTAAACCAAAAAAAAAAAAAAAAAAACAACAGAATTAAAATTCAAAAAATACATAAATTTAGATCTGGTTTCATCTTCAACAAGAACAGAATGAACACAAACCCATATTTTAAATATAAGAATACACCCAAATTTTCTAGCATTTTCTTGCTCTTTCTTGTCAACCAAACACAAAAACATAAACACACACAAACCCCGGCAACCAATGGACTCAAGGCAGTGAAGAACTCCATCTTTGAACTTAGATTGGTTTTGAGGAAAATTAAGATACTCTTAACCATTTTCTTGGCAACCAAACAAATTTTTTAGTTTCACAAAAAAATTTCCAGACAACCAACTAAATTTTTGATGTCAATCCTAAGATCTAAACATTTTCACAAACCCAAAAAATCCCCTTATACACAAACCCAACAAATTCTCTATCACAAACCCGTATTATCCCTTTTCAAATTTATCAAAAATCCAAAAGAAATACAACAGATTCAACCCAGATAAAGAGAGAGTGAGATGAGAAAGTGAGGAGGGAGAGGGGTTTCAGATCAACTTGGAAACCCACGTGATGGCGCCTGCAGCAATGTCCTGCCACCTCACCATGCTCCTCAACCTCACCCTCATACTCACGCCCACTCTCACCACCAGCACCAACAAATGATTCTCGACGATAGCAATGGTGGCGACGAGGACCAAGAAGTTGAAGTGGAAGTCAAGGCTCACAAGAAACGAGCCGAGACATGGGTCCAAGACGAGAGAGTCGAGACGTGGGTCCAAGCTGAAGTTAAACAAGCACTTGTGGGAGTAGATTTCATCGGAGATGAGAGAAAAAGGGTTCGATCGATCACCCACCATGTGCACCGATAAGTGGAGGAACTTGCTTAAAGAGTTTAAGAAGGCAAAGCACTAGAGGGAGAAAGAAGAAAAAGAAGAAGTAAAAAAGAATACAAAAAGAAAGAATACAAAAAGAAAGAATGGGGGGCAGAGAAACTAAGAGAAAGATCCGGGAAGGAGAAGAAAATAAAGTAGAAAAAGAAACCAAATACAAACAAAAAAAGATCTAAATTTCACCATTTTTTATTTATTTTAATTATGTTTTTTTCTCTTTTTATGATTTTTATAATTGATAAATTTAATTTTTTAAGTTAGATGCTGATGTGGATGCTGATGTAGCATTTTTTTAATATTATTTTATTCGCCACATCAGCATTTATTGTGTCAACAGTACACTCTATTTGCCACGTCAGCTTTTTCTGTTAGTTGAGTGACGGAAAGGACTAAAATAACAAGCGTTAATTGGATTAGGGACTAAAAGTGGTAAAATAGAAATGTAAGGACCAAAATAGAAATGACCCTATAATATAGGGACGAAAAGAGCATTTACGCCAAATATCTATTTATAATTTAGTTGATATAACAGCATTCACATGATTATTTTGTGAAAAATTATTGTCTATTTTAGCATAAAACTTATTTTTTTTTATTTTATGTACTTACTTTTTATGAGTGTATAATATAATGTGTAAAATTTACAAATTTTTTCTTAAAAATGACCAATATCAGGTGGTAAATAATTGTGTAAATTTATAAGTTTACTACGTAACAGTGTAAATTTACACTGAAATTATTCATTTTATATTTAGTTGTTTATTTTTTCTTTACATACTTTGAGAATGAAAAAAGAGAGTGAATGTTGGTTATTGTGTGTGAAGAAAGTGAAAACAATTGTTAGGACATATGTAATTCAATGTTAGGAACATATGTCAATATTTTATATAATTGGTTAATCCTTTGACAAAACGCACTTTACTTGTATTTGGGTAGATCTAGGATGTGTTTAATGCTTCAAGAAACAAGGTTTTAAGTTCAAGTGTTAAAACCATGCAAGTCTGTTCAAAAATCAAGTAATGAAGTGCTGGATTTTAAAACTCGACAGCTAACACTTATCGAGGTTTAAAAGCTGCTTCAGCCCGCGGCTTGACAACTAGCTCAATAGATGGCTATCTATCGAGGTTTATGAAACTCAATTTTTCAGAGCTGATTTTCACTCAAATCTGCGAGTATGTGTTTAGGCTTTCTTTTCTTACAACCCTAAACGTACATAAATATTGTTTTAAGGGCCGTCACAGCTGATGCAACTTAATGCAAAAGTTATTCACAAGTATATTGTGAACCGGAGACATATGCCCTAATTTATCTTTCTCTTGAAGAAGCTGCTGTGTTTGTACACCGTAGGGTTTTGTGACCAAGGAGCTTCTTGCTTTTCATCGTCTGGATGAACTGAAGAACTTTACTGCCAACATCTTTTTCAAGTTGGTGATCAAGTTGCCTACTAGGATCCGCGCATCTATTGGTTAGTCACGTACTGGGAGTCGTGCATTGAAAAGGAGAGTTGTCATTACAAAGTAAGTCCAATTGAGTATTGGGGTAAGGATTTAACTGTAGGTTGGTATAAGGTACTAGGATTCCTTTACTTGTAACCATTTGTTTTGATAATAGTGGATTCTCAAGAATGGTGACCTTAAAATCACTCAGTGGGGTTTTTGCCGTGTAGGTTTTTCCCATTTGTAAATAAATCACTGTTTCAATTTATTTTCCACTGCATACTTTAGAAAATTGGTGATTTGTTTGTGCTACCACACGCTTTGCATGTTAATTTGATTAATTAATAAACTTGGCTAATTAATCAATTGATATATCACAACGGGTCAATACATTCTTGGCCCATCAAGTGGTATCAGAGCAGGCACACTCTGATTAGGGTTAATCTTTGCTATGTGATCCATTGACCCTTGTTTGTCATGGATAGGAGACAACCTCTTATTATACCTCCTTTATTTGATGACATTAAATATGCATACTGGAAAGTATGCATGAGAGTTTTCTTGCAGTCTTTAGATGAGAAAGTGTGGCAAGCTGTGGAGATAGGTTAGACCAATCCTACGGAAGCGCTGGCCGATTGGGATGATGCTAAGATCAAGGCGGAAAACTTCAACAGTAGAGCATTGAATGCTCTATTTAGTGCAGTCACGAATGAGGAATTCAAGAAGATATCCTCTACTGAAACTGCTAACAACCTATGAAGGAACTAAGGCTGTCAAGGATTCAAAGCTTCAAAGGCTCACTACTAGCTTTGAAGAGATTAAGATGGAGAAGGATGAGTCGTTTGATGAGTTCTATGCCAAACTCAAGGACATAGTAAACTCAGTATTTAATCTTGGGGAAACTATTCTTGAACCCAAGATTGTTAGAAAGGTGCTCAGATCTCTACCCAAGAGATTTCATGCCAAGATCACCACGATTGAGGAATTAAAGGATATTGACAAAATTCCTTTGATGGAGCTGGTTGGCAATCTGCAGACCTATGAGTTGGGTTTATCTAGGATAGAAAAATCGAGCAAGAACAAAAGCATGGCACTAAAGGCCAAAAGCAGTGACACTGATGAGTCTTCTAATGATGAAAATTCTAAGATGAAATCCTACATCACCAGGCAATTCAAAAAGTTCATGAAGAATGCCAATACAAAGGGCTTCGAAGAGGACCTTAGACAGTCGAGTTCTTCTCATTCTAAGAGCCAAGACAAAAGGAAAAAGAATGCTAGAGATGGTGATCAGTACACTGTTCCCTTGGGACTAAAGTGTTTTGGGTTTCAGTTATATGAAACAAGAGTGCCCTACTTATCTCAAGACTGTCGGAAAAAGCAAGGCACTTGTTGCTACCTTGAGTGACACCGAGCCTGAGGATGACTCCGATAATGAGGATGATGGAATCCTAAATGCCTTCACTGCCACTGTAAATCCTACTAAAGGGATTGTTGAAGATGTGGATGAAGAAGAGGAATTGGTGGAGTCCAAGTTTGAAAATATGGACGAACAAGATGACATCCACATAGCCTATGCAAAGTTATACAAGGTCTCCGAAAAGCATGTGAAGTTGTATATGTTGGCCACTAAGAAGCTTAGTGATGTGGAGCTTGAGCAAGAAGAAATCTTCACAAAGTTTGATGAAGCCAATCAGACTATTGGAGCACTGAGATTTGAGAATAATTTCTTGGCTGAGAAGACCAAGAAGCTTGAGGCAGAACTATTCCAAGTCAGAGCTCAATTTGAAAGGATTTCAAGTGCTAAGCTCGATGAGATGCTCAGTCTTCAGAAATCTGCTTCCGATCGAACCGATTTAGGGTATGATTTCTCTTCTCCTAGTATTGCTTCTACTAGTACTACTGTTTTTGTTCCTTCTGCTAATAATGTTGAAACTGAGAACAATAATGTTAAGAATGAATTAGCTAGTGAGATTATAGACAAGGGTAAATCTATCTTAGGAGCACCCCCTAAGCTTGATAAGAAAGAGGTCAAGAACCCTAGGGATAAAAAAGGAAATACTCAAAAGCCAAAACAAAAAAAGCAGCATTTCTATCATCATTGTGGCGCAGCAGGACATACTCGACGAAATTGCTATAGGTGGCTAGCCACTCAACAGAGCAACAGCATGATTGTGTCGGGAAACCAAAATCAGTTTCCATCCTCCTTTGCTCCTCTTGGAGATCTTCTCAAAGCCCTTATGTTGCTTTCGAACTTGAATGGTTTAAATTCTTCCCCCTCACTGCCAGATCAAGGTTTTGCTAAACGGAAAGGTTCTTCCAAGGTGTGGAAGGAAAAAGACTCCAAGTGATTCTGTCACTTTTCTTGCTCTCCCCTTCTTGTTTTTCATTTTGCATTGCTTGTGTGTTTTGCTTTCTAGTTTTGAGTTAGTCTAGTTTTATGCATTGCTTTGTTTAACATGTTTCTGTTTGGTTATTTTTTAGTTTTGCTTTATTTTGTTTTTCATATAAAAAAAAAAATTGAAAAATCAGAAAAATACAAAAACAGTGTGTGTATGTATACATTGGTACTTGTGTACCTTGGATGGCCATTGAAACAAAGTTTTCTAAACTTTGTATCTTTTATAGTTTAGATGAGCATCTATATGCACAACTAAGCAAGTGAGTTTTGTGGCTCGTGTTTGTGATGAGTAAAGTTAAGTGATCTCTTGTACTTAACACTCGTATCACTCTTTTTGACAGGAAGGACTAGAAAATCCTAAGAGAAATGCATAAATAACCATCTCACGACTGTTGCCCGCCAATCATGAAATGACATTTGTATGCTTCGGCATAGCAAAAGTGGAATGTCAAATTAATGCTTAGCATCATTGGGTATTTCTTTTCTATCTCATATATGCCTATGCATGGTTTGCTTAAAAGAAAAATATACAAAGAAAAATAAAAGCAAAAAGATCAAAATGTTTTATATATGATTGCAAGCGTGTATTCTGGAAGATGCAGGAGTTATAGGATGTACCTTGAAGGTGATAGTCCCCATCAAACAGTTATGATTGTGTGTGAGTTAAAGTGATTTTCTTATATCTCAAATCGTCATAACATGTAGACACTTATGTAATCTTGCGATGTTTTTCACACACAACACGCAATATTCTTTGCTACTTTTGATACATGTGCTGGTACAATGTGATTTGGCCATCACAAGGAATACATGTGTTAATGTATGCTCACTAAACTGTTTTAACTTATTTTTGAAATATAAAATTGGTTAGACTTGTTTAGTGTGTGTGTGTTTTGGGATTTATATGCTTAACATTTTTCTTGTTGAGAGATGATTTTGAGAGCTTAAAATGTTATTTGGATCTTTGTTTGAGTAGCATGATTGATTGCATTCATATCTGTGTTTTTCTCTTCTTTGAAAAACTATTTTTAAACAATCTCGATAGTTGTTTGATAGCTCTTAACCAATAAGCTATCTATCGAGGCCCTTCAGCTGCTTTTTATTGCATTCTCGATAACTACCTTGATCCATCTAGCTTCAATGTTGAGGAAGCCTTTCATTAGATCCTCGATAGTTGGTTCGATAGCTAAAATATGTCTTTTTAAAGCTCGATAGCTAAAACACGCCTTTTTAAAGCTCAATAGCTCTCGATAGCTCTTGATCAATCGAGGTTTATGAAATTTCTAAATATACGCGTCTCGCGATTTCAGATCTATTCTTCTCGATCTCTCTTGACTGCTTTAAGTCTTTTCACCCCCCAAACACCTCTCACTCACTCCAAACTTCATTCCCAAGTGTTCTACGACCTTAATCTTGCTTTTCTTTACTGGTAAGGTCTTTAATCCCTCTCTTCATCATGCATTTCATATGTTTGACCTAACTTTTGGGATTTTTGGAAAGTTTTGAGATTTTTCAAAATCAATGAGTTTTTGTTCAATTTTTGGGATGGGTTTTGTCAAAATGATGTTTAAAACTTCATGCATTGCATCACATGTGCATTATAACAATATTTCATGCATTTTAGATGTGTGTTTACTTTGTTGCTATGTTGTATGCTGGTAGGTTTGGATTGGGCTGAGCCCATGATGTACTTAAATTTGCATGTCACATATTCATGCATTTTAATGCATAGATACCTTCAAGTTTCTATATTTTTTATATTGTATCTTGTTGGTGCTTTTCTGATTGTCTCTCTCTCTCTCTCTCTCTCTCTCTTTATTTCTTACGTTAGTTGCGTCATGGCATCTAAACGTAAATCCACTCCCTCAGAACCCTCTTCTCCTTCTCACCCCACTCAATCTCACGTCTGGTTCCGTGATGAGAAGGCCAAATCAGACTTTTTGGAGAACTTCTCACAATGAGGCATTCACTCGGAATGCCAAGTCGTTTTGTCATACTTTTCTAACACTGACCTACCCATTGTCATCTACAGTAGGGGTTGGGAGTCGTTGTGTGGCGCCTTGGTCACGTGCCCTTCCATGATCATACAGGAGTTTTACTCCAATATGCATGGATTTGATTACTCTATACCCTAGTTTGTCACTTGCGTTCGGGGTATACATATGGTAGTTATTCCGGGTATTGTATTCGAGGTACTACATGTCCCTAGGGTAGCACATCTTGACTACGTTGGCTGTGAGTGTCTATAGACAGTGTCCAAAGTCGAACTCTCGTCTCTATTTTGTGAGACACCTTCTTCTTGGGGTGACCGTTAAAACACCTCATGCTCGGCCTTTGCTAAAGGTCCAAGAATCCTAAACATGGTGATGACATTTATTCTCCATCCATTGTCTCACTATCATAGAGCTTTGTGCACGGTTTTTGTTATCCCTCATTGAGGATATCTCTGTTGACTTCCCCTCTTACTTCATACTCTCCCTTATAGATGTTTATAAAGATACGGTGGCTCGTGATAAGCTCATCTTTTCTTCTGCTATCACATGGCTCCTTTGTCATTTTTTAGTCTCTTATCCCATGTCTCCCTACTTCACTTTCATGTGTGCCATTGACGCTGCTACCGTTAAGCGGAGTATTGTACATGAGCTTCACTCGAGGCAGCCCCGGACAGAGACAGCTGCTCCTCCAGCTTCTACCACTTCATCCACCTCTGCTTCTTCATCTTCAACAGGTGGAGTGACTCTTGAGGCCATTATAGCACAACTTGTGTGCATGGATGCTCTCCTTGACACTCTTAGTGATGAGTTATATCAGGTGAACACCCGTGTTAGTCGTATCGCATGACGACAGGCTGTTATGGGTAGTTTCACTATCGCTTCCTCTCCATCTCTGCTAGCCTCTTAGGATGAGAGTGACGATGGCTCCGGCAGTGATGATGTTGATGAGGATGATGATGATGGCTCGCCTAGTGATGATGAGATGTCTACTTGATTTACTTGCCCTTTGTCACTCGTGACAAAAAGGGGGAGTAGTTTTGAGATGAGAGTAGTCATACTTATAAGAGGAGGGTTAGTTTAGGAGATAGAGGGAGTGTATATTGAGGGATGTAGTGAGGATTCTTGTATCTTTTCTTTTCTTTCTATTTTAGATACATTATTCTTTGTATATTGGTCTTGTGACTATTTGACATACATTGTACTTATATTTGATTTATATATATATATATATATATATATATATATATATGTATTGATATATGTTATTTCACCTATCTCTCCATGTGTTGTTTCTTTTCTCTCTTTATACATATGTTTCTTATATAATGTATGCAATCTATTATTTCTGTTTCACACTAAGATGCCTTGATGAGTTTTGTTTAAAGTGTTTCAGAAATATAGGTTGTCAAAGTCTTCTTGCATAAAATCTCTTCTTGCAATGTTTTTCAAGAGTTTGTGTTAGGATAGATTTTATGGTATTCAACAAGTGAGTATGAGTTGAGTGATTTATGACTTCTCTCATATGTTCATTTGTTTACTGTGGTTTTGTCATGGATTGCCAAAGAGGGAGATTGTTAGGACATATGTGATTCAATGTTAGGAACATATGTTAATATTTTATGTAATTGGCTAATCCTTTGACAAAATGCACTTTACTTGTATTTAGGTAGATCTAGTATGTGTTTAATGCTTCAAGAAACAAGATTTCAAGTTCAAGTGTTAAAGCTATGCAAGTCTATCTAAGAATCAAGTAATGAAGTGCTGGATTTTAAAACTTGACAGCTAGCTCGATAGCTAGCATCTATAGAGGTTTAAAAGTTGTTTCAGCCCGTGGCTCGATAGCTAGCTCAATAGATGGCTATCTATCAAGGTTTATAAAACTCAGTTTTTCAGAGCTAATTTTCACTCCAATCTGTGAGTATGTGTTTAGGCTTTCTTTTCTCACAACCCTAAACATATATAAGGATTGTTTTAAGGGCTGTCACAATTGATGCAACTTAATGCAAAAGTTATTCACAAGCATATTGTGAACTAGAGACATATGCCCTAGTTCATATTTCTCTTGAAGAAGCTGCTGTGTTTGTACACCGTAGGGTTTTATGACCAATGAGCTTCTTGATTTTCATTGTCTAGATGAACTGAAGAACTTTGCAGTCAACATCCTTCTCAAGTTGGTGATCAAGGCATATACTGGGAGCCGTACATTGAAAAGGAGAGATTGTCACTACAGAATAAGTCCAACTGGGTATTGGGGTAAGGGTTCAACTGTAGGTTGGTATAAAGTACTGAGATTCCTTTACTTGTAACTGCTTATTTTGATAATAGTGGATTCTCGGGAATGGTGACCTTAAAATCACCCGGGGGGTTTTTGCCGTGTAGGTTTTCCCCATTCGTAAACAAATCATCGTGTTAATTTATTTTCCGCTGCATACTTTAGATAATTGGTGATTTGTTTGTGCTACCACACGCTTTGCATGTTAATTTGATTAATTAATAAAATTGGCTAATTAATCAATTAATATATCATAAGGGGTCAATACATTCTTGGCCTATCAACAATTAAAAAAATCAAGAAAAAAATTAATATTTTAATAAAATTTAGTGTGAAATAGATAATCTGATTTGGATTGCTTTGAAAAGTGAGTATGTACAAAAAAAAAAAAAAAGTAGGATCCTATGCTAAAATATACAAAAAATATTGCACAAATTGATGTAAATGCTCAAACTTTTTAATTAGACAAGTCTAAACCATGTCCATAAAATTTTTTGAAAACACCATGGATGGATGATGTGATATTAGAAATATTAGAAATTTATTACATAATTTTTATAAACTAATATGTTACCAATTATAAAGAAATAATTCAAATTACCATTTATTATGTTGAAGTGGTACAAATTATTGTAAAATTTATAATACTTTTTGCATTTTTCAATTGTTAGAATATAGAAAGAAAAATAGAGTGATAAAGAGTATAAGAGGAAAGAGAACAAACGCTAGGGTGTGGTTTAACCAAATGATTCATGTTCATGGGAGAAAGACCTTTTTAGAGAGTGAAAGCTTCCGACCAATCAAAAATTGCCATGTCATCCACGTGTATTTAAAACAGCCAATTACAAAGTTCCACGTGTTACTTAGTGGGTCCCACTATCATTATTTAGAGACCAATGAAAGTTTTCTAAGTGTTTCTACATAAAAAATTACAAAGAATACTCAAGGGCTAATCACATGTTGACACATGTAGGTATTTTAATTTAAAATATCATAAGCATTCAAATTAAACGTTGCCATCTGTTATTTTAAATTAATACACTTTGACTAATCAAATAATGTCATGTGTCCCTTGGAGAGCATAACATAAAGTTCCACCATTTAAATCATGATATGTATCACCAATGAGAGTCAATCATGTGTCTTCAAGGCTCTTATAAATAAAGACTCTCCTCGAGTCTTGTGGAGGGAGCGAGATTGAAGCACATTCAGAAATCTCAAAGTTTGTTAGAATCAAGCTCAAAAGCCTCTAGAAGCTCTAAGAGACTCCAAATTAGTGAAGTTCTACGGATTCAAGCTTCTAAAGCCTCGAAGAACTTCTACTACAAATCTTCGAAGACAAAGAACATTCATCAAAATCATTCTTCCAAGTCTCAAAGTTCTATTGGAATCAAGTTTCAAAGCCTCTAGAAACTTCAATGACTTTGATTCATTATAGCTTCATTGGATTCAAGCTCTAAAGTCTCGAAGAACTTCCACCATAAATCTTCAAAGATCAAGAACATTTGAAGAACATACAAAGAATGCTAAGAATAAGAAATCTCTAACAAGCACACAACCAGGGATTCATCACAATTTCGTTCCAAAGACCTTTCAACCCACTTTCCAATCCAAGTGGAGGACATCTTGTGTTTGAGTCAAGACTTTTCTAAGGAGATTGAATTAGAGAATTAGTATTTTGTAATAGAATTTAAATACAGAGAATTGTATTCAAATATATTCATCAATACAAATTTACATTTGTGAAACATATTCAATTGTTTGATTTTCAAACTTGAGATTTTGTGTTTACACCCTTAACAACTACATCTTTACAATAATGAATTACATGTTCCAATGAACCCAATATGGGGTATTTAGAGGAGGCTAAACCCTAAACTAAACATACATTAAACCATGGTTAATGGACTTGTAGTATAAGTAGTATTCTTTACACACCAAGGATTGAGCTCGGGCCTTGAAGATGACTACGAATATGACTGAAATTGATGACGAATAGACTGTGAAGAATGAATGTGCAAATTGTTGATTTATGATAGCGGGAAACAACTATCGATGAATGTTGAAAGATAATAAGGGTCTAAGAAGGCTACATTAGTGACCAAGAAAGGATTGTTGTGGCTTAAGGATAGCTACACTAAAGGCCCTGAGGACCATTGACAAAGAACAACGTTGTGATGTAGCACACAAATAAGTTGACAGATGTTGTGTAGATTGAACCCAAGGTGTCTCAAATGGAAAAAGATTCCAAAATTGGAAATTTATGTGAAAAAAAAAATGTGATACACTTGATTAATTTGTGAAAAGTCAACAATCAATAGTCAAATTGGTTAAATGTTTGGTTCAAGCAACCTAGGGTACAATCGAGTCTTGTTTAAAGAATTGGATACTACTTAGTTTAATAGTCTAGCTAGCAAACTGGTGCAAGTTCATACCATGTTGAGTATTTGTGTCAACCTAACCCGAGTAGGATTGATAGCTGGTGTGGCAGAGCAGTTGATATGGCTTGCAAACATAGCAAAATAGGTTAACATGGCAATTGGGGTTGCACACGGACCTGATGTGGCATTAGGCTAATGTGACTACTTGTGTTGATGTGGCGGTGCATATATGGTTGACTTGACATGCTTTAGTATTGATAATTGGTAAAAAAGAGAAAAAGGGCTAGCACGTGGGGCACATGGAGGCATGCTGCCAGGGGTGAGGAGTTATGATGGTTTGGCAACACATGATATTGTTGTTAGAATCTTTGGATGATGTGTGCGGCATGACAAGTTTGATGAGGATGATTTTTCTTGCGTTGGTAGATTAGAGAAAGATCTTTCTGATGGTGATGGCCGTAGACAGCTCATTTTGTACCCAGTTAATAAATTTTAGGCCCCAGTCCCAATGAACTGCACATGTCTATAAAAGGTAAGTGAAGTTATTTTGATAGTTTGGAAGTAATTACAACTTAAAAGTGCTCAAATCACTTTGAAATCGCTTTGAAAACGATGTTGAAAAGTGGCCTTTGCTCACTGTTTTGACCATAACTTTTGATCCACAAAGAATTTTTGAGTGAGATTTGTTTCATTGGAAATTAGACATCCTAGTCTTCAATTTACTTATTGATGGTGATGGCCCTTAGACCTTTTGGAACGTCCAAAACCCTTTAAATGAGTCTGAAAACCCTAGTTTAAACATATAAATGCAACCTTATGCCTCCAAACTCAAACCCTAGCAAGAGAGAGTTGATTTTTCACCTAAACTCTTCCAAAACTCTTTTTTCCTCTTAAATTTTTGCACACACATCTAGAAGCAAGTTTTTTAAAACCTCTCTCTAGTGTTTATTCAAGCAGAAACTAAGTTTTGCAAATCATTGAATCAAACCTTTTCAAGAATCATTTTTATTTTGATTTGTGATAACTAAGAACTATTGAAATCTTCTATTTACCTTTGAATCTCATTGAATCTTGTTGTGTAGGCATTGATGGGCCGGTTAAATCTCTACCAAGTTGTGATCCATAAGCAAGGTGAACCTCTCCCCATGACTCTTCCTTAATTTAGGGTTTTTATAATTTGTGTTCTTATTGTTTTTTAATTTGATTTACATGTTATATATGCTTAGAAATATGTTTTTATATTTATTTAATTTTGTTTGGTTGTGTCTTATCATGTTTTGATTGGAGAGTTGAATGATTAAATATATTGATGAACATGTTTTGATGTGTTAAGTGTTGTTTTCGTTTGTTGTTAGATCCAATGCATATTTAGGAATAGATTTGTGTGTGTGTGTGTGTGTGTGTGTGTTTATCTTTGATATCTTTGTTGTTAGTTTAGGTTGTTTATTTGTGTATTAGAAGCATGCTAGGTTTTGTTTGATTGTTATTTTGTTGCTGTTTTAAAACTGAGCTTTTGGGCGTGTATGCGTGCGCATGCTTTAAGCATGCATACTCATACTTCATGTATGCACACACATGCTTGTACCCAGAAACCCAGGTTTAGGGTTCTTACTATTTCATTTGTTTTGCTTAGTTTTAATCACAAGTTTAGGTCTTGTTGAGTCTAGTTTTCACATGTTTTGCATTAGAGTTAGTAGAATAACATGTTTCACATGCTTTATTTATTGATTTGATAATTAGGGTTTATATCTTGGTTGAATCACATGAACATTCACGAGAACTTGAACATGTATTGATGCATAGGTGTTGAGGTGTTATGGTGTAGCAAGGAAAGTGAGGTAAGTCATGCATAATTACATGAAGATGCATTTGATTTGGTTGATAAACATGGTAAACTTTCTTGGTTGATGAACATGATGAATATGCTTGATGATTAATGCCTTGTTGATGTTTTTGTATTATGATGTGTTTGCTGCCCTTGGATATATATTGCTAGATGAATAGTAGGGTTTTATGCTATGAATGAGTGTGAGACATATGCCATGTTTGGATGTTAGATGCATGTTTGTGTGTGTGAGTTTAGAATAACGTATTAGAGGACTCTTTGATGGGATTAGGATTTGGAACACAATGAGTGGAGACCGATCTAAGGGTCGGGTGGGGTTGGGTGCCTAACACCTTCCCATCCCCATACTTAAACTCCGAACATGTGCTTTGGTAAAGATCAATTCTTCTACAAGGGCGCTATATTTATGGTTCCTAGACCTAATCTAGGTGGTGACTCCATTTCTTCTCCCCCTCAGTTCACTTGGCCGAGGCGTACTCCCTGTTGCACCCACAATGGAAATGAGTTGAAAGGAGTCATTCTAGAGAGTTTTGACATCAATAAGGCTACACAGAAAAAGACGAAGGCAACAAAGGAATGTTGAGAAAGATAAGAACAACTCTTGAACAAACTATAAGGATAGAAACTATGGCTCTAATACCTTGTTAGAATATATAGAGAAATAATGAGAGTAATAAAGTGTATGAGAGAAGAGAGAGGAGAGAACAAATGCATGGATTATATATTTCGGCCTACGACCTACGTCTATAGGAGAAAGCCCATAGCCGTTACATCTTTACAACAAACCATACACTAAACCATCATTAATAGATCTATTGTACAAGTAGTATTTATTGCTTGCACACTAAAAAATGGGCTTGGGCCTAGACTAAAATTGGATTTGATATTATGAGTGTAATTGCAACTTGGAAAGGACCAGACTGGTATCACAATTTATTTTGTATGGGAAAAAAGGAATAGCTCATAGTGGGAGGTCCACACTAGTCACAATGAAGAGTTTAAGGCATGGTTTTAAAAACTGGTATGGTGAAAGAACTGGTGAAGGAAATAATTACCGATTTTCTGGTCGAATCGAGGTCTGACCGATAGTCAAATCGGTGACGTCATAAATAATTTAATTATTATTTATTTAAATTATATAAATAATTAATAATTTTTTAATATACTAAAACTAACAAACCAACAGTAATAAATATGTTTCCTTAAAAAACATACAAGTATATAACATCTTTTTATAGAATTTAACATAATAACATTACAAAACAATCATCCTTAACATAATAAACTTTCAACAAAACCAAATAAATAAATTTATTAGTCATCACATTTACATCCAAATGGCAAATAGCAAATAAGTTCATTACATCCAAATAGTGGAGAACTAAATAAATAAGTTTGTTACATCCAAATAGCAAATAAGTTTCAAACAAACAACTGAGATGAAGCCGAGAACATGAATTGAGAATCTGAGATGAAGCCTAGAGAAATGAAAAAAGAAAAAAAAAAAAGAAAAAAAAAAGGGCCGAGAATGATCAAAATCAAAATCAAGTAATGAAAATCAAAAGAAAAGAATTTTAATTATTACCTGATGAAGTTGAGAGAAATGAAAAAAAGAAAAAAGAAAAAAAAAAGAACCGAGAAAATGAAAATGAAAATCAAGTAATCATAAATTCATAATCAAAAGAAAAGAATATTACCTAGAGAACTTCAGACGCCGAGAAGTAAAGAGCAGGGCTCAGAGCAGGAGAACGAGAAGGAAAAAAAAAAAAAAAAAAAAAACCCAGAACTTCAGACATTATGAGGATGAGAAGGAAAAAATAAATAAATAAATTGAGAGGTGTGTGTGCGTGAGGCTGTCTGGTAGAGAGAGGTGTGTGCGTGCGTGAGCTTGAGTTGAGTTGAGTTGAGTCTTGAGTGAGGTGAGTGAGAGAGTCACAAAGTGAGGCATAGAGTGATCGTGAGATGAAAGTGAGGCAAGGACTTTGAGAAGAGGTGTGAGATTGTGACTGTGAGAGTGTTAAGGTTTCGGGTTAGTTTTTAGGTTCCTGAAACAAAACGGCGTAGTTTTATTTCCTAGAAAAGTCAACAAACCCCACCGGTAATTAACCAGTTCGACCATGCCGGTTCCCGAGTCTTTAGTTTAGGGATGACAATTTTGCCCCGCCTCGCATAACCCACCCCTCCCCTGCTTCGCCCTGTGCGGGTTTTTCCTGCCTCGCAAAGGTGATGGGGCAGGGATGGGGTAAGATTTTAGCCCCACACCATGGGACAGGGCGAGAGTGGGTTTAGACTTTTTAGACCCACCTTGCCCCCACCCCGCCCCACTCGAGATTCTAAGGGTTATAATTGTAAAATTTTCATATCCTAAAACCCTATTATTTAAATAAAATATTAATATTAACTTATTTTATTCTACCTAATGTGGTTCTTTGCCTTTATTTTGTTATGTGTTAGAATATGACTTTTTTTTTTTTTTTTTTTTTGTGATTGTCTTGTTAAACGCTTGGATATATTATTCAATTTTTAAAAAAATTTATTTGATTTGATGGGATAAATTTAGTTGTAATTTCAAGTATATTTTTATTAATAAAATAGGTTTCATTAAAAAAATTATACTAATTGTTGGAAAAATTAACAAAAAGTTGAGTTTTACAGGGTGAGGTGGGGCTTTGTGGGGCCCCAAGGGGCGGGGATGGGGTGAGAAAGTTTTCCCCGTCATGTGGGGTGGGGCGGGGATGGGGTAAAACAAAACCATGCGGGGTGGGGATGAAGATCCCATCTGTTGGCCTTGCCCCATTGCCATCCCTACTCTAGTTGAATCGGCTGGTTTTCTAATTTTTCCGGTTTTTAAGTTATTTTTGGTTTTTAACCATAACCAGACCAGGTTGAAGGCCGGTTCTCGGTTGAACCGGTTGGATCGGCCGATCTGGTCAGGTTTTTAAAAGCATCGTTTAAGGTTTTCTCTTGTACACTTTTTTCTCTCTTTAAGTATCTCTTCCTAATTTTTCTCAACCACTTCTTTTGTTGTGTCTTTGTCTAATTATACTAATGAGGATAATGGGCTCGTAATGACGAGGGCCCTACTCTAACACGAGTACTATCACCTTTTTAGAATCATAGTTGAAATGTGTGTTGAGTTCACTATTCAAATAGGTCAAATCCGTAATTGGAATGTGGGCCCTTGTTGTTTACCGTTGACATTGCCACTGTAGTTATTCCTTATGATTAGCGCCACGCAGTGAGAAATGTGTTTGGTTGGGGGTGCTTCCCTAGGCACTATGACTCCTCAGCAACACACCTTTTTAGAATCATAGTTAAAATGTGTGTTGAGTTCACTGTTCAAACAAGTCAAATCCATAATTGGAATGTGGGCCCTTGTTGTTTACCGTTGACATTGCCATTGTAGTTATTCATTGTGATTAGTGCCATGCATTGAGAAACGTATTTGGTTGGGGGTGCTTCCCTAGGCACTATGACTCCTCGGCAACACACCTTGGACTAATTATCCTCAACAAGCCAATTTGGGGTGACATTATCCTCGGTGGATGCAATCGGGCTATCAAAAGCCTCTCAACATGATTCTTGACTTGGTGGGCTAGGCCTGAATGGGCCTCTTCTCTCTATTGAGCTTTTGCTATCGCTTTTTGGGCCTTGGGCCCTTGGCTATCGGCCCAGCGTTGGTAAGAGTTTGTTATCCACCCACAAATATTTTAAAAATAAATAAATAAATAAATAAACTAATAGACGTTTATTTATTTATTTAGAATGGACGCCACAAAACGAAAGCCCATTGAAAATCCTGTGCCTGACTGCTGGACATGAAGAGGGGGTAACAATAATGTTTCTGTTGTTAGGGGTTGTTTCAGGGCTGGCCTAACAAAATTTAGGGCCTAAGGCAAAAATTTTATATGGGGCCTTTTTATAATTAAACATTAATTAAATAAAATTATATAATACTAATTAAATTAAGACTAATTTGATGTAAATACAGAAATTGATGAATAACACTAGTTAAACTAAGGTTAATTTCATATAGAAGATTGAATATTATAATTGAATCAAAAGGAACTTATTTTAACTTGGATATATGATTATGCATAGTTAAGTACAGCTGTAATCTAAATTTTAATTTTATATATTCTGTAGGGTCACAAATTATGGCCCAAACCCAAAAGGAGTAGGATATAGGCCCAATAAGCCCAATACAATAAATTTGTAAGAGAGTGGGTGAAAGAACTAGGCTGTTAATGGGTTTTCTAACGGTTAATCAGGGTTTTAAGTTTGTCCGAGGAAGAAAAGACACATAATCGAGGTTCGAATTTCAGTCCGAGGGGTAAGTTTTTGGATGGATTGGTTATTCTAGATAGTTTGTTCTTCCCAGTGCTACAGTAAATCTCATTCGATATTTTTCTCTTGATATTTTTTCCGATCCTCCACTTATGGAGGATCTCCCCCATTATATAGTCATCCATAATTCATTCCCATCGTCCACTTGTTTATCATCCAACCATGCACTCGAGTATCTGTCCTACATAGCAGCTTTTCTGGTTTTCTGTGGGTGATAGTGGTTGAAAACACTGTTCAGAGGTCTTCTCCACATTAATGTGGCCAGGAAAGCTGCTGTAATGCATTTAATGTGGTGGTAGCAGCTTTTCCCCAAGATATTTCCGTGGTCTTATCCTTTCCTTGCTCACCTGAAGTCTATCTTCGTTACTGGAATTTCTTAGAAGGTTACTTAAGTTAAGGCGAAGTTCACTTGACTGACATTCGTCAGGTCTGAGGAGTATGACCCTCTCAGACTAGTGTCTTTCAACATTTCTCTGTACAACCACCTTCTATGAGGCCTTTCCCAACATTTTCTCCTCCTCGGACGCATTCTTGTTAATGAATGGGGCTTGAGGCCCAACACAAAAGCTTAAGTCTTTGCCCCCCACAATAGCCCCTCAAAATTTTAATCTTTCCCTCTTGCCCGAGGAGAAAAAGTATAATTTTGACTTGTGAACATAATTACATGTAAAACCATAAAGACATTCAAACCTTCGCATGTGGAAGGGTCGTTTTCGTCATTTCATAGCTGTTTCTGATGCTTCGGAACTCGAGAAACTTCATTAAGTAATTTGGGCAGCATTACGCTCTTAGCATCTAACGGTGGGGCTTTAATCCAACGGTCTGAATTTCTCTTCAATATTTGGGCGGGATAAAATCCCCCTCGTTTTCAGTTCCTTATATAAAGGCTCTTGAACACCGTTTCCTTCTTTTTTCATCGCAGTTCATAATCCTCAGAGCATTCAAGCATTCAAACTCATCATTCATCAGATTGTTCATCATATTTTCAAAAAGATACCTCAAAGATCCTTAAGAACAACGAAGATCAGTTCGCGCTCTAGTCCACGTAAGTTTCGTTTCCACAACTTCCTTTATCTCCTTGGATAACCTCCTCGGCTCATCATTCTCTCTTCTGCAAACTCAAAATGGGTAGATTTCAATGCTTAGTGAAGACTCCAGCCTTGATAGAGCTGTTTAAAGAGAAATACCACATACCCCAGGAAGTATCGATACAATACTGTTCCATAGAGGGATTGGCATTTGATCGAGAAGTGGGAGAAGTCATAATCCCAATGATTGCCTTCATAGAAGGAGGCATGACTATTCCCATGAGTAGGATTACGAGGGACTATTTACGTGCCTATAGGCTCTGCTCCTAACAATGCGCACCTAACTTCTTTAGAGTTCTAGGAGCGATTGACGCTTTGGACCAACATTTAGGGTTGGGACTGACTTGGTACGACGTAGCTCACCTATACGAAGGCCATATAGAAGCTTGAGCAGGGTTTTACCTTAAGTCCCGATCCAGTGTTGTCAAGCTAATCTCATGTCTCCCCAAGTCTAATAAGGGGATGAAAGATGACTTCCTTATCATATCAGGCCCTTGGAATGACGGCCTTCCTTGCCCAACCAAGCTAGGAGAGCCAGGTGGAGTAACTTAGATCTAGGTTTTCTAACATTAGATTTAAGGAATTTGTCCTCAGCCCCATTTCGTTGTACTTGAGTCTCCTTTTCATTTATTTCATCATCATTTTTTTTTTTACATTGAAGTTGGAATTTCTAACTGTTTGACTTTCTTATCTGACAGATAAAACGTACACCAACCCCAAGCTCAGTTTAATCAACATACCAGCGCTTAACTACTTGTTGAGGTCTCAGATTTTTGTGAACGACGACGGACAACTTCGTGCCGTTCACTTGATTCTAGACTTCGAGCCAATTTCAAGGGTTTTCTTGGACGTCGGCAACTCTATTAGAGCAGACGACTACCGTTTGGCTCGCATAGACGTCTCTCGGCCAGGTTTCCTAGCTCCATATGATCTTCCACCCATTGACCATCCTATTCCACAAGGAATACCTTTTGTCACTCAGCCACTTCAATAAGTACCCCTTGGACAGGCTATTGCCGAGGAAGGAGCTGCTTCCTCTTCTTCTCTTGAAGAGGAAATTGATAGATTCCAGTTTGAAGAGGAAGCCATTGTTATATCGGAGGCTGAAGAAGGAGCGGACAAGTATTCGTGCGTTCAGACTCTTGCCCAGATAGTAACCTATATTGGTGACACTTTAGACGAGGAGGAAGCAATGGCCCCTAAAATTGGTCCAAGTTTAAGGGATCTTATGAAGAACAGGAACAAGACACCCTCTCCACAGGATAAAAACAAGTCCAAACCCCCCGTAAATCCTCCACCTCCTCCTCCTCCTTAGCTCCCTGCTGATCTCGGGCTAAAGCCCAACCCATATCTAAGGAGGAAAAGGCATCCAGAAGCTACTGAGGAGGGAGAGTTGGCCCTTCCAAAGGAAGCAAACTGCCCAGGCAATCACAGGACCAAAGGAGTAGAAGGTCCAACTCTGTGGATAGCCGAGAGGAGCCTCCTGTGGCCCAAATGCGCTGCTTAACCCGCACTTGGTCGCCTAAGTTGGAGGTGGACGGTGTGCCGACTGCATATGATGCCACACTTAGGCATTATCGCGGGGGGCACGCTGGTCTGGTAGCCGAGGCTCTGGAGCAGCCTTTCCTCCTCCCAAAGGACATGGAGGCCTATAGGAACTTCAACCATCCTGAACTCTTCCTATCTCTTAAAAGGGGCCTGGCTATGGTAAGTGACTCTATTCATTATTCTTCATTTATACATCTCTATTTCCTTGTATTTTATAGCAAAAGTGAAATACCTCTTGTTCTTGTTTGTGTTTGTTTGTTTTTTTTTTTTTTTTTTCTAGGTCACACAGCAAGTTTTTGTGGCCGAGGAGTGGGTGAAGAATGCCCGTGGCGAGACTAGGGTTGCCTTGGATGCTCGAGCCGAAGTGGAGGCGGAGCTAGGCGCCCTAAAGGAAAAACAAGCTAAGATGGCCGAGCAGTTGAAAGAAGCTGTTAGGGCAAGAGATAGTGTCGAGGCAGGTTTAAAGACAATAGAGAGGCAATTTGAAGAAGTGCGCAAGGAACTGCACTATTCTGAGATAAATCTGGCAACAGAAAAACAGATGGTGACAGAGCTTCGCGAAGAACTTCGCAAGGCCAGGGAGGCTGCCCAACTACTTAAGGAGGCAACTAAGGCCGAGAAGCAAGCTGCGTACGCCTTGGGGGTACATGAGACTCAGAGCAGACTCACAGAGGAGTTCTCCATTGTAGCCAGGGAATACTGCGATATTTCTTGGGGTAAAGCCCTTGATGTCGTTGGGATTCTTGCTGATTCTAGCCTGAGGCGACCTGAGAGCATCTATTATGATCTAGATATTCGTGAGCTCTCAGATCCTAGCTCCCCTCCCCCAGAACAAACTGTCGAAGTGTTTGAGGCGCCCATAGCAGATCAAGTCCCTCCTGCCCCTGTGGAAACTTCAAAGGATCCTCACCCAGATATTGGCAAAGGGAAAGAAGTTGAAGTTCCCCAAGGCAAGGATAAGGGTAAAGGCAAGGACAAAGGCAAAAGCAAGACCTCAGACACCACTATCTCTCAGCCTGAGCAAGCTGCTGATCCAAGGGCTCCCAAGGCACAAGCTTAGGACTTTAGTTTTTTTTTTTTTTTTTTTTTTTTTTTTTTTACGTTTAATGTTCTTGTACTTTCTTTTTGTTAAAGAAATGTATCACATTTTTGTTGTTATCAATGAAAATATGTCCGTTTTACTTCATATGTTATGATAAATAGTGGAAAACTGATTTGATGCCATCTTCATCTAATTCGAATAGTATGTATGGCTATATTAGACAAACAGAACATATTATAAGTTAAGTTCAACTAAAAAGTTCAGGACTTTGGTCACAACGCATAAATTGGATAAGCATCCTCGAAAGTAACAGGGTAACAATAAGTATAACTAACCCAAATGGAAATTTTAAGTAATACGCTTAGATTTAAATTTAAATACTTGAAGAAACTTAGAGCGTGTTAATTAATCCAAATCACTTGGTCCGAAGACATCAGTCATGATTGAATTTAAGTTTAAACATTTAAAAGGATTGAGAACAAGTGTTAACCAACCCAAATAATCTGGTCAGAGGACTCCAGTCATGATTGAATTTAAGTTTAAACACTTAAAAGAATTGAGAACAAGTGTTAACCAACCCAAATCATCTAGTCCGAGGACTCCAGGCATGATTGAATTTAAATTTAAACACTTAAAAGAATTGAGAACGAGTGTTAACCAACCCAAATTATCTGGTCAGAAGACTCCAGTCATGATTGAATTTAAGTTTAAACACTTAAAAGAATTGAGAACAAGTGTTAACCAACCTAAATCATCTGGCCCGAGGACTTCAGGCATGATTGAATTTAAGTTTAAACACTTAATAGAATTGAGAACAAGTGTTAACCAACCCAAATCATCTGGTCCGAGGACTCCAGACATGATTGAATTTAAGTTTAAACACTTAATAGAATTGAGAACAAGTGTTAACCAACCCAAATCATCTGGTCCGAGGACTTCAGGCATGATTGAATTTAAGTTTAAACACTTAATAGAACTAAAAAATGAACAGCATAAACATTTTATATAAAGAACACATATTGATCAAATAAACATTTATTAATAGTAATACCTCTTTAGGTTATTTACATTCCAAGGACGTGGTACTACATATTCGTCCAGATCTTCTAAAAAATATGCTCCAATGCCAGTTTTGGAAGTGATATAATAAGGTCTCTCCTAATTCGGCCCTAATTTTCCCCAAGCTAGATTCTTTGCAGCGCCCACGACTTTGCGTAACACTAGGTCACCAGGAGTTAAAGGTCTTAACTTTACATTGGCATCATAACCTTGCTTCAGTTTCTGCTGATAATAAGCCAGCTAAACCATTGCATTTTCTCTTTTTTCTTCAATCAAGTCCAAATTTCTTGTTAGTTGCTCATCGTTGTCTTTTGGATTGAACAAACTAGTTCTTGTCATTGGGAAACCAGTCTCTAAAGGGATGACAGTCTCAACTCCATAAGTCATTGAGAAAGGGGTCTCTCCAGTAGACCTGCGAGGCGTGGTTCTATATGTCCAGAGTACGTGGGGCAACTCCTCCACCCATTTACCTTTCGCATCACCTAATCTTTTCATCAACCCACTTACTATGACTTTATTTACAGCTTCAGTCTGCCCATTCCCTTGGGGATAAGTCGGAGTAGAATACCTATTAGTAATCCCCAGCTCCCCATAGTATTTTCTGAACATCTTACTATCGAACTAAAGACCATTGTCCGAGATGAGCACGTGAGGAACTCCAAACCGAGTAACGATGTTCTTCAAGACAAATCTTTTTGCATCCACATCTCTGATGTTGGCTAAAGGCTCTGCCTCAACCCACTTCGTAAAATAGTCTGTGCCCACCAGAAGATATTTCTTGTTTCCCACTGTTTTGGGAAATGGTCCCACAATATCTAAGCCCCACTGAGCAAATGGCCATGGGCTAGATAATGGATTAAGGATTCCACTCGGTTGGTGTATGCTCGGCGTATTCCAAAGCCTCTGACGTATTCTGACGTATTCCACTAGTCACATTTTCTGACGTATTCCAAAGCCTCTCTCTGCATATTTGGCCACCAGTAACCTTAGGTAATGGCTCTATGTGTTAAGGATCTGCCTCCAGTGTGGCTTCCACAAATTCCTTCATGCATCTCTTCCAGAAGTGACTCGGTTAGCTCGGGATGGACACATAACAAATAAGGTCCTGAAAAGGAAAGCTTATATAGTTTATGGTCCTCCGATAACCAATAACTAGTAGCCTTTCTTCGTATCTTGTCAGCTTCTATTTTTTCCTCAGGCAGAATATCCTCTTTCAAGAACCGTATGATGGAATCCATCCAGCTCAGCCCCGCTCTGATCTGATTAATTTGAATCGTCTCTCATATCTTTGAAGGTTTGTACAAGTCCTCAACAAGGATTACTCGAGGCAAGTCTTGTGTTGAGGAGGTTGCAAGCATAGCTAAAGAGTCTGCATGCGCATTACCACTTCTAGGGACATGTAGCAAGTCAAAGGAGTCAAATTTTAACTGCATACACTTAACTTGGTTAAGATACCCCTGCATCCTTTCATCTTTCGCCTCGAATTCTCTTCTTACTTGACCGACAACCTGCCTTGAGTCCGAGAAGAGTTTTATGGACTTTCCTCCCATTCTTTGGACCATAGCCATTCCTTCCAACAGAGCTTCGTACTCGGCTTCGTTGTTTGTGGCTGAAAAATCTAACCTCAAAGATTTTTCAATGACGACCATCTCAGGGGACATTAGTACTAACCCAACCCCAAAACCTTTTTGATTCGATGCTCTGTCTACATATACCTCCCATGTTGGAAGGCCATATTGGGAGACCGTACCAACTAATTTTTCATCCATGTTCCCATCTGATGGTAATTCTTCTATCTCAGGTTCGGTATATTCAGCTACCAAATCTGCAAGGACTTGTCCTTTTATGGAGGTACGGGGCATGTACTTGATATTAAAAGCCTCTAGAATTGTACCCCATTTGGCAATTCTTCCTGTGTAGTCGGCACTTCGGAGTATGATTTTGAGTGGGAGCTGTGTAAGAATGACCACTGTATGTGCTTAGAAGTAGTGAGGTAGCTTACGTGTGCTGAGCACTATTGCTAGGATAGCTTTCTCCAGTGGTAGATAACGCACTTCGACTTCGTGCAATGACTTACTCACGTAATAAACTGGCCATTGTATGCCATTATCAACTCGTATCAGCACCAAACTTACTGCATACGGGGCTACAGCAATATAGGCGAAAAAAACTTCATCTGGCACAAGACTAGACATGATTGGCGGCCGAGCTAGATAATCCTTAAGTTGCTGGAATGCCCTGGCACATTCAGCTGTCCACTCAAAATTCTTCCATTTTTTGATCAGTAGGAAGAAAGGTCTGCATCTATCTGCTGATCGAGATATGAACCTGTTCAAAGCAGCGGCCATTCCAATTAGTTTCTGCACTTCTTTTGGATTCTGAGGAGTTCGCAAATTGTTAATAGCTTTAATCTGGTCAGGGTTAACTTCAATTCCCTTGTGAGTGACCATGTAACCCAAGAATTTGCCTGACCCTACACCAAATGAACACTTGGAAGCATTTAAACGCAGCTTATAACTTCTAATAATTTCAAAGATAACTCGAAGGTCTCCCAGATGCTCCGAAACTACTTTGCTCTTCCCAATAGGAGTAACAAAAGCAGTTTTCTCTTGATCGTCCAAGGCCAAAGGTATCTGATGATAACCCTAGAAAGCATCCAAAAAACTCATCCGAGGATGGCCGACAGTAGCGTCTACCAGCTGATCTATCTTGGGCATAGGGAATGGATCTTTAGGGCAAGCCTTATTCAAATCCGTGAAATCAATGCACACTCGCCACTTCCCACTCTTCTTTTTTACTACTACTGTATTTGCTAACCATTCAGGATAGAAGACCTCCTTGATAGCCCCGGCCTGCTTGAGTTTCGCTACCTCTTCTCGGGCTACCTTTGCATGCTCTTTGGATAGACGCCGAGGGAGCTACTTTTTAGGGGCTACTAATGGATTAACATTTAAATGGTGGCAAATGAATTCTGGATCCACCCCTGGGGCCTCGTAAGTATTCCAAACAAAGACATCAATATTCTGTTTAAGGAACTCTATCAACTTCTCCCTCTCTCGTTGGGGTAGCTGAGATCCGATTTGAAAATTTTTTTCTAGATCATCTCCTATTGTAACTTTCACAAGATCTTTACATTTTACCTCCTCGGATGTTCCATCAATGGATAGCACCAGGGGTTTTAATTGCTATAACTCTTTCTCACTAAGAGTCACAGGTTCAGCTTCAGGCTTATGTCGGATGGCTGCAACCATGCACTGCCGCACCATGGTTTGATCACCCAATATCTCCTCGATTTGTCCTTCGGATGGGTACTTGATCTTCTGATGCAGAGTGGAAGAGATTGCTCCAAAGTATGAAGCCAAGGTCTGGCAACAATTGCTGTATTAGGAGAATATGCATCCACCACGATAAAGTCTACCTCCACCGTCTCTGAACCAGTCTGCATAGGTAATCTGATCTGTCCCTTTGGGATAATAACCTTCCCTTCAAAACTCACTAAGGGAGAACTGTAAGGCGTCAGATCTTCCGCTCTTAAACTTAGCCCCTTGTAAAGATCAGGGTACATTATCTCAGCCGTGCTGCCTTGATCCACCATTACTCTCTTCACATCATAACCCTCAATTCGGAAGGTGATTACTAAGGCATCATCATGAGACTGAATAGTTCCAATCTTGTCCTCGACCGAGAACCCCATGACCAGGGGCCGCTCTAGTCTAGCTCTCTTCGGCTCGTGACTAGTGTCCTTAGAAGATAGGCGAGCCACAGACATTATTCTAGACGAGCATGATCCTGTTCTGCTAGGTGCTGCGAAAATAACGTTGATAGTTCCCAGAGGGGGTCTTGAAGGAGTTTCTCTCTCAGACCGAGAAGTGGTCTGTCCACCGAGCCCGCTAGAATGGTGCAACAGCTGCTTTAATTTGCCTTCTCGGGCAAGTTGGTCCATGTGATCCCATAAACTCCTGCACTCCTCTGTTGTATGGCCATGATCCCGATGATATTGACAATAGAGGTTTTGGTTTCGTTTTTCAAGATTTCCCACCATCTTGTTGGGCCATTTGAAGAAGGATTCGTTCTTAACTTTTTCTAATACTTGATGCACTGGCTCTCAGAATATAGCCCCGACCACTTGATTGTTATTTGACCCTTGCTGCTCTGCATAATCCCTTCTTGGCCGGTTATTGTTGTATATGTCCGACCTAAAATCTCTTATTTCTTGAGGGACAGCCTTAGCTTTCCCTTTTCCCTGTTGTTGATCATCTTCTATCCTCTTATACTTGTCAACTCTATCCATTAACTGTCGCAAACTGGTGACAGGCTTACCTGTCAGGGATTTTCTCAAACAATGTTCGGATGGGAGGTCGACCTTGAAAGTTCTAATAGCGACTTCGTCAAAATCGCCATCTATCTCATTGAACATCTCCCAATACCTTTCAGCATATGCCTTCACAGACTCCTCTTCCCTCATTGTCATAAACAGCAGAGAATCTAAGGGTTGAGGAACTCTACTGCACGTAATGAACCGGGAATAGAATGATTGGGTAAGCTTTTTGAAAGAATTGATGGAATTCGTTCTTAGCCCATCAAACCATCTCATCGGCATCGGTCCCAAGCTAGAGGGAAATACTCTACACAACAAGGCCTCATCCTGAAAATGAACATCCATCTTTTGTTTGAACTGGCTCACATGCTCCACAGGATTCGTGCATCCGTTATACATGGTGAACGTGGGCTGATGGAAACGCCTGGAGAGCTTTGCCTTTTCTATTCCCAGAGTAAAGGGGGACTTAGAAATCTGGCTTAAAGCTTTCTTCATGACATTAGTTCTTAACCCCCTTCCAGATGGACTCCTTCGCCTCCTCTTGCAAGAATGTTCCTCCTCACAGGAATAACACTCACTAGGTGGAGTTTCTGAGCGTTTTCTGTAACTGGCATCTTCGTCGTCATTGGAAGAAACGTTAGAACTGGAAGGGGTTTGTTTTTGCTGTGCTCGACGAAGTCTCTTTTTTAGATCATCAATTTCTCGTTGCAAATCCTTTTCATCAGCTTGCTCATGTACTAAATGACTCTTTCGTCGATAACCATTTCCACCGGTATGGAGCGTCTGCAAGCTACCTTCCTGCTGGTTATCCATATGATTTCCGTGCTCGAGGTCATGGAGCTTGCCATGTTGATGAATGTTAGCTGATTCTGCATGGTGTGGACTAGTCTGGTGTGGTCCCGAACCTGCCATAACCGTTATAATCCTTACGAGCACTAGTTCTTCCCACAGACGGCGCCAATTGTAGGGTCACAAATTACGGCCCAAACCCAAAAGGAGTAGGATATAGGCCCAATAAGCCCAATACAATAAATTTGTAAGAGAGTGGGTGAAAGAACTGGGCTGTTAATGAGTTTCTAACTGTTAATCAGGGTTTTAAGTTTGTCTGAGGAGGAAAAGACACATAATTGAGGTTCGAATTTAAGTCCGAGGGATAAGTTTTTGGATGGATTGGCTATTCCAGATAGTTTGTTCTTCCCAGTGCTACAGTAAATCTCATTCGATATTTTTCTCTTGATATTTTTTCTGATCCTCCACTTATGGAGGGTCTCCCCCATTATATAGTCATCCATAATTCATTCCCATCGTCCACTTGTTTATCATCCAACCATGCACTCGAGTATCTGTCCTACTGAGCAGCTTTTCTGGTTTTCTGTGGGTGATAGTGATTGAAAACACTGTTCAGAGGTCTTCTCCACATTAATGTGGCCAGGAAAGCTGCTGTAATGCATTTAATGCGGTGGTAGCAGCTTTTCCCCAAGATATTTCTATGTTCTTATCCTTTCCTTGCTCACCTGAAGTCTATCTTCGTTACTGGAATTTCCTGGAAGGTTACCTAAGTTAAGGCGAAGTTCACTTGACTGACATTCGTCAGGTCCGAGGAGTATGACCCTCTCGAACTAGTGTCTTTCAACATTTCTCTGTACAACCACCTTCTATGAGGCATTTCCCAACATTTTCTCCTCCTTGGACGCATTCTTGTTAATGAATGGGGCTTGAGGCCCAACACAAAATCTCAAGTCTTTGCCCCCCACATATTCTTTTTAAGAGAAAGAGATAGATAAATATTATTTGGTGTGTGACTTAGTAAGAGATTAGTCATCATTGATGATTTATCTCATTTGCAGCATTTTATTTGAAACATTTTAGGGTTTCAATTGAGTTAAATTTTATTGGTCTCATATTTTAAAAGCCTTTTTAAGAAAAAGAAAAATACTAAAAATACTACAAAATGTTCACAATAAATGTGATTATGACTGTGATTGATGGATTTCAACAACTTAATTTATTTGTGTTTGAATTACTATTTTATGTGATTGGTGATATGTCAATTAAATCTATTGTAAAATTTGTAGTATTTTTAGCATCACTCTTAAAAAAAAGTACCAATTATTTAAAAAATGTTGATGTTTGGTAACTGTTTTTTCTCCTTGTTTTCTGTTTTCAAAAACAATTTTCTATTTTTGAAACTAAAAAACTTGTTTGGCAACTTAAAATGGCCAGAAAACAAAATTTTTTTTCAAAACTCAATTTGTGAAGGAAACTAAAAATATGCAAAAAACTGTTTACAGTTTCTAATTTTTAAAAGTCAATGAAAACACGCATTTAATTTAATGAATCTATTTCATTTAATGAGTTAACATTAAAGTTCAAATCCTAATAACAACATATTTTAGTATTTTCTATTTTTTTTCTTAAAAACCCAATTTTTTTTTAATTTCAACTAACCAAACTTGTTTTTGATTTCAAAAATACAAGAAAATTGTTTTTTCTTTATATTCCCAAAAAAAAGTTTTTAAGAATAAAAAACAAAAACTGTTACCAAATATAACTTATTTTTATAAAATTTTGGACATTTTACTAAGGGAGATGGGACATTTTTTTAGTAGAGAAATTTTTTATTTGTTTCCAGGGGTGATGCAATCACTGCTCAAACTTACTTGCAGAATACCCATCTTTCTCCCTCTTTTTCTGTCAGCACTCAGCACAGCAGTAAGTAGTAGTACGTACTGAAAGGCCATTGGCACAGAATAAAAACTGATGGATGATTAAACACAGGTAAAGGTTATCAAATCCTTGCACACACAACACAACTCTTTTTGTCCCCATGGATATATATGCTCCCACACGTGCGCGTAAATGGGTTCCTTTTTTTATTTTAATTTTATTTTTTATATTTATTTATTTATAATTAAAAGAAAAGCTAATTTTGATAAGCGACCAGCTAGGCTAGGACAAGTTCGTTAGAATGTAGAGCTCCATTTTTATTTTTATTTTTTTTGAGAAAAGAATGTGGAGCTCCATTTAGTTAATCATGCAAAGAGAAATATTACAAATTCAAAATGCAAAACTTTTCCATGCATGGGGAACATTAAAAAAAGAAAAAAGAAAAAAAAGAAGCCTAAATTCGTTATTTATCTCTAAGGCTCCGTTTGGTTAGAAATGTGAAAAAGTGAGAGCGTAGAAAATGGGGGGAGGATGGAAAAGTGAAAAGATGAAAAATATTTTTAATTTCTCTCATTTTTGTTTGGTTGAGAGTGAAAAAGTGAAAAGACGGAAAAATTGAATTTTTATAAATTTATTCATATACCTTTGTTAAAAAATGATACACAATTGAAACAAAAAGTGACAAACAAAAAAGTAATCACCCAATTGTGTCCTCATTAAATAAAACAAAAAAGTAACACATTTATTTAGCAAAAAAATTGTGTTTGTGCAAATGGATGAAGGAAAAAAAAAAAAAAAAAAAGTAAACAAAGCAACTAGACGAAACGAAGAAGAAGAAAAATGTAATTTTTGTTCTACTAAGCAGTCTCATTTTCTTCCTTTAATTTTCTTTCTAATTTGGATAGAAAACTTTTTGATGGGCCTAAGGAGAAAACACTCGGACCCCACTATTTATTTTCTTTTCTCCTTGCTTAACTAAATACACTCTAAAAAAGTTTTCTATCTTATTTTCTCTCCAAAATTTTCTATTCACCTCATTTCATCTTCAAACAATCACACCCTTAATTTTAGCATGCATTAGCTAAAATGCATTGTTGTACTGTAACAGTTATTACGCATAAATTAGAACAAGCTAGCAAAGAATTAGGCCAATTTACCCCAAAAAAAAAAAAAAAAAAACCAATTAGACCAAATCTGTTAGCCCGTGAGAGCTGGTTAATGATTATGGGAATATTTCAGGTTTTCTCTCTCCTTCCCCACCTCTTTTCCACTACCCACTATGTGCAAGTCTGTGAGTAGATCAATGAGAGGTCACGAAGATCCCTTGTCTGCTTGCACAAGACAACAGATATTTCGTATCTGCAGCTTTTTTCTCTCCAAACTTTCACTCCTAGATAGGGATATTTATGTAAAGCATAGTAACGTAGAAAGGCACCTTATCGCACTGCTATAGTTCCCCTTGAATTTTAATCATAACTAGGTTTAAGAATTCATATAATTATATCTTGAATTTTGGAATAAGCGTGTATTTTAGTCAATTATGTCATGGCAAATTGCCAAAAAATGATTCAGCACAATATATATATATATATATATATATATATATATATATATATATATATATATATATAAATTTATGCCTTTTATTTTCAATATAGTAAAGTTATTTATAGGATGTTTCTTTTACAAATCATCTAAAATGTAGTATTTACACTTTAATTTTGAAATTCAAGTGTACATTAAAAAATTGTAGAATGAAAGGAACGGTGTAAATAAGAAGTTACGAAGAGATTGTAAAAGAAAGTTTATAACAATAAAATCTTTTTTTTTTTTTTTCTCTTAAATAGTTCCTCAAAAGGAATCTTCTCTTTAAACTCATTCCTACACGGTACCAAACAATGATAAAAAAAAGGATAGAATGTGATGATACACAAAAATCGTTAGTGAGTTGATCATTCTTGAATGCTCCAATGAATACCTGAAAAACAAAAAACCAAGAACCAAACAGAGAGCACCGGTGGGTGCCGGCCAAAAACCCTCCGAAAGTTAAGTCAATGAATGAGAAATCTCTAAAACTCCATAGTGAGAGAGCTAAGGATTTTTTGCGTCATTGGGAGAAGAGGAGGTCTGATGCTTATATAGTGGTGAAAAGCAAACCAAGATCCCTTTAATGTAGGGATCTTTCTTTACAGAGGAGATTTGGAATTAAGGCTCTAAAATTTTAGGGGTTTCTTTCCATATAGGGAAGATATGGGCATGTAGTAGGATCTTTAGATGTGGTGCGCAAGTTATTTCAATGATATATGTGTGGAGACGAGGATGTGGTGCGCAAGCTATTGGCAGAAGTCCCTGAATGCGTTGTTTTCAAATTGCTTTCCATTATCAGAGACGAGGACTCTGGGATTCCAAAGTGACAAACGATGCTTTTCCAGACGAAACCTCAAACATTCTTCTTAATGATGGTGGCCAAAGGTTCTGCCTCAACCCATTTAGTGAAATAGTCAATTCCTACGACGAGGAACTTGAGCTACCACATCGCCATGGGGAATGATCCCATTATGTTGAGCCCCCACTAAGCGAATGGCTAAAGAGTGTTCATTGGGGTGAGCTTCTTTGACAGTTGCCATATAATGTTGCTCAAGCGTTGGCATTTATTGCATGCCTTCACGTAGGACTAGGTATCTTTTTGCATAATGGGCCAATAGTACCCTGCTCATATGAGATTGTGAACCAGTGATCGTGCTCCTGAATGGTTTCCACATACTCCTTCGTGGACTTCCTTTATGATGTAGTCTGCTTCTTTGGGGACCAAATATCTCAGGTATAGATGAGAGAAACCTTTTCTGTAAAGGACATCTTCAATCAGTACGAAGCATGATAACTGCACCTTCAAACTTCGGGAAGCATTATGGTCTTCTGGAAGTGTCCCATTCCCGAGGTATGAGACGATTGGTGTTGTCCAGTCAGTCCCTGTGGGGATCACCTGTACATGTGAGTATTAGACAAAGGATAATACCTGACTACTGATGGCCATGTGCTCTGCGGATGCTACTTTGGCTAGGCGGTTGGCTTGCTCATTCTCTTCCTTCAAGATCTACACAAATTTGGCTAAGAATTTATGGTTTACCCTTTCTTTGACCAGGCTTAGGTATTCCTTCATCCGTTCCCCTTTGGCCTCATAGTCTCCATTGATATGTCTGATGATAACTTGAGAGTCGCTGTGTATGACCACCGACAAGGCATTTGTTGCTTTGACTAAGTCGAGACCTGTCAGGACTGCCTCATACTCGGCTTCGTTATTAGTCGTCGAGAATTGGAGATGGACTGCACATTCTGTCAAATCCCCCTCTGGTGACTGTATGACACCCCAAACTCCTCTAGTGCGTTGGTTGGATGAGCTGTCTATCCGTATTGTCTATGGTGCTGGTCCCTTGTCTTTATCTTCCTTTGCTGTGAATTTGGTGACAAAGTCGGCCAAGGCCTGGGCCTTAATCGTAGTTCTTGGGTGGTATAGTACGTTAAACTCATTAAGCTCTATTGCCCATAAAACTAACCGTTCGGCTGACTTCGGATTATTCATTGCCTTTCGCAATGGGTTATTTGTCTGGACTAGTATGGTGTGTGCCTAGAAGTATGGCCTGAGCTTGCAAGCGGTCGTGATAAGGGAAAAAACTAGCTTTTCCATAAGGGGGTACCTCTCTTCTATCCCTCGGAGTACTCGACTAGTGTAGTAGACGGGTGACTGTACGCGGTCCTCTTCTTGGATGAGGGCTGAGCTAACAACTATTGGAGACACGACCAAGTAGAGGGAGAGTTCCTTGCTGGGCTTAGATAGATTGAGTAATGGTGGGGACGCAAGGTATGTTTTCATCGCCTTAAAGGCCTTCTAGCATTCGTCAGTCCACTCGAAGGCTTTCTTTAGTGTTTTGAAGAATAGTAAGCATTTGTTCGTTGCTTTGGAGATGAATTTATTGAGATTCGTAACTCTACCATTCAAGCTTTGTACCTCCTTGATGTTCTTTGGAGGTGTCATCTCCAACATGGCTTGAATTTTGTCGGGTTTGGCCTTCACGCCTGGTTGTGACATAATGAAACCCAGAATCAACCCTAATGACACTCCGAATAAGCATTTGCTGGGATTAAGTTTCATGTCGTAGAGACAGAGAGTCTTGAGTGTTTCTTGTAGGTCGTCCAGGTGATGATCCTCCCTTTTGCACATCACCAGCATATCGTTCACGTACACTTCAACATTCCGTCCAATCTGTTGAATGAACATCCTATTCACAAGTCTTTGATACATCGCTCCCACATTCTTTAACTCGAAAGGCATGACCTTGTAGCAAAAGAGCCCTTGGCTCATAACAAACGAAGACTTTTCTTGGTCGGCTTCATCAAGCTTGATCTGGTTGTAGCCAGAAAATGCGTCCATAAATCTTAGTAGCTGATGTCCTGATGTCGAATCCACGAGAAGGTCAATACATGGGAGTGGGTAACTGTCCTCCGGGCAGTCTCTGTTTAAGTCGGTGAAGACCACACATATTCTCCATTTGTTGTTTGCCTTTTTGACCATCACTGCATTGGGTAACCATTCAGGGTAATACACCTCTCTGATGAAATCTGCTTCTAGCAACTTGCGAACTTCTTCCGCTATGGCCTTGTCTCTCTTTTGAGCAAAAACTCTTTTCTTTTATCGGATGTGAGGGACGGATGAAGACACAATGAGTTTGTGAACCATGAAACTTGGATTAATCTCCAGTATGTCCTCACGGTTCCAAGCAAAGATGTCTTGGTTGTTCTTCAGGAAGAGGACGAGTTCCTTAAAGATTGAAGGGTCTGCCTGAGTGTTGATGTAAGTGATTCGACTTGGGTAGTCATCATCTAGAGAGATTTCTGTAGATCTTTTGTTGGTTCTATCATAACTCGTCGTTCCTCGATGTTTAGTACTTGTAGATGATTGTCCATTTCCAACATGGCTATGTAGCATTCACGAGCCGCTATCTGGTCTTCGCGCACTTCTCCTATCCCACACTTCGTTGGGAACTTCACTAGTAAATGGTATGTAGATGTAGCTGCCTCTATGCATTGAACGTAGGTCGCCCAATGATGGTTTTGTAGGCGGAGGAGCAAATGACAACTAAGAAGCTAATCTCCTTTGTGAGTTGTTGAGGGACGTGCTAATGGTCACCAGTAGGGTGATGCTCCCGACGGGGAGGACTTTGGTACTACTAAATCCTACTAGCGGTGTGTCTGAGGGCAACGTAAAGAACCAAAAGGAAAATGAAAGATTGTAGCTAGTTTTAAGGTTAGTTAGGCCTCCTAAGAATAGTGAAAGAATAGAAGGGAAGAATGGGAACACAGAAAGAAGTATTGTGACATAACTCTTTGATTGATTTCTTTGTACATATTGTTGTCATTCTTATATCCCTTAATTCTGCCCTCTGTAACTAACTGCTCACAGTTGTAACTAGCTACTACTGACCAACCTAACTAACTCCTATAACTTATGGTTACAACAGAATCCTATGACAACAACTATTACACTTGGCAATCATTATTAGAGTACGCAAGGTAATTATAGAGAGTACATATACAATGACCACAGTAA